>CATOUR010000034.1:1210000-1814343 GCA_951848785.1 Callosobruchus maculatus
CCCTGACAAACAGATCTATAAAAAATCTTTTCAGACAGCCAGGCTGCATTGAAGGCACTGTGCTCCAGTCGAGTTGATTCAAGACTGGTATGGAACTGCATGCACCTCCTCAACCAACTCGGAACGGGAAACAAGGTATCCTTGATTTGGGTGCCGGGTCACTGCGGAGTGGAAGGCAATGTATTTGCCGACGCGCTAGCAAAAGGAGGAACTGAATCTGTGTTCATAGGACCAGAACCATTCGCGGGCATTGCAAAAAGCACCGTTAAAAAAACCATCTCGGACTGGGCAGTGAGGAAAGCACTCCTGAACTAGCGAGATACACCAGGGCTACTGCACTCCAAGGTGTTTATAAGATACCCCTCGAGTCAGCCCCCCCCCCCATGGAATGTAATAGGTACGACCTCCGCATTCTGGTCGGTCTGCTGACGGAACATGGTCGTCTAAGGTACCATATGCGGAAGTTGGGTCTTGAGCAAACTTTAGACTGTCGCTTCTGCTACGTGGAGGACGAAACAGTGGAGCACATTGTTTGCTCCTGTCCAGTACTGGATAATACTAGGTTCCAGACATTCGGATTTGCCCAACTGGAACCTCATGACTTCAAGGAAGTTGCACCCTTCACGTTTATCGCTTTCGTAAAGAGGTGCGGACTGTATGGTGAACTCTAAAAAGGTGTGAGCCACAATAGACACAACTGAGTCGCAGTGGGAAGGAGGCAGCTCTGCCCCACTCACTTTCAACCTAACCTAACCTAGAAACAAACCATGGAGCGTTAGTAATTGTACGCAATGTCCTGCTCTGTCCCCTAGTTCTACGAGTGGTTCTACGATACTGACTGTCAAGTATTCACATGCTTCTGTTCTGTACAGCCTTGCCACAATTAGTAATTGGACAATACAGTTTTCTGTGTCGAGACGTTCTAATGCAAGATCGACTATAATAAATAATAATTATATGATCTCCTAAGCCGAATAATTTAGCGCTTAATGTGCTGCGTTCTGCTCCAGTTTCTACAGAACGCAGGATATTAGACAGACAGCGCAGCTAAGCCTAGAGAACAAGTTCTTGATCACTTCTTTGGACGTTCATATTTCGTACTAGATTATTCAATTTTATATGCAGTTGCTGCAGAAGCTCATTTATAAGATCTCGAGGATTATGAACATTTTGCACAAGAGACTACTATCATATGACAGAGAATGACATAAGATCCTTCTCATATTTTTTCGCGATTTTTTTGGGCACAGGAAATCCGAAAAAATGAGGAAAATATTTGAACCCCTCTAGGACCGTGTCAACAAATCCAGATAATTATCGCCTACTTTCGTTAATCTCCCGTGCAAGCAAGGTTCTACTATATATTTTACAGTCTCGTTTGGAGGGTTTTATTGGCTGGCAAATTTCTCAGGCGCAGGCAGGTTTCGTAAAAGGACGCGGTACGCGTGACCAGATCTTAAACTTAAGACAGATTATTGAAAAAGCCAAGGAGCATTATTTTCCCGTTTTTATCTGCTTTGTGGACTATTCTAACGCATTTGATAACGTAAAGTGGCCTAAACTATGGGAAATCCTTATCTCCATGGGAGTCCCTTACCACTTAGTATTTCTCATACAGCAACTCTATGAGTCTAGCTCAGCTCGTGTAAGAATTGATGGTAAGCTGTCTGGTCAAACAGCAACCAGAAAAGGAGCTCATCAGGGATGCGTATTATATCCGATGTTATTTAACATTTACTCTGAATTTGTGATGAGACAGGTATTGGACAACTGGAATGGCGGTATAACTATTGACGGAAGCAAAATATCTAACTTAAGATTTGCTGACGATACAACCCTTATTACTGCTTCTCAGGAACAACTAGTAGCTCTATTGAACGTTTTAAAACAACACAGTGCAGCATATGGTCTTGGTATTAACTATAGCAAGACCAAGGTTATTATCGTAGATAGAGAGCATGACAATCATCAAGAAATAAAGTCAATAGGCCCTTGCGAGATAGTTCAAAGTTTTGTGTACCTCGGTTCTTTGATCGACAATTCAGGTAGCTGTAAGAATGAGATTCGACGGCGCATTCAACAGGCACGGGTGGCCATTTTTGTATGCCTCGGAAACTTGGACTGTTAAAAAGGCAGATCGGGCTCGCATAGATGCTTTTGAAATGTGGACGTGGAGGAGGATGCTGAGAATCCCTTATACCGCCCATCGAACTAATGTTTCCATATTGGATGAGCTCGGTAATCCAAGGAGACTATCCTCCATTGTGTCGATTAGAATGCTTACATTCTTCGGACATGTTCACAGAAGCGATAATATGGAGAAATTTGAAGTTCAGGGTCTCGCCCCGAGTGGGCGGCGCCGTGGCCGTTCCCCTACACGTTGGGTGGATACGACGAAACAGTTGTTAGATATGAGTATCAAGAGCGCTACTAAAGTGACAGTAAATCGCGAACGATGGCGAGCTACAGTTCTCAAAACTATTGATAATATTCTACGTTCTATTTTCAATACTCTAGCTCCGACTTAATACATTTTACGAATTATTCACAACATGTCTGTTAAGACATTGTGACTATGATGATGAGGACCGTGACGTCACGGTCCTCAGATAGAATATTTTTATGTTTGACTGCATCATAAACACTTGATTTAGAATTCGTTTGGTGTTCATAATTGACTACCTTAGAGCTGTTCCAAATTACGGTTCTATCACCGTCCCAGAACTGTTTTCATCATACCCCGCCCATTTTACAGGTCTAAAAACGGTGATTGGTTGGTCCGAATCATCGATTCTAGAATCACAAAATGGGCGGGGCATGATAAAAACAGTTCTGGGACGGTGATAGAACCGTAATTTGAAACAGCCCTTTCATTGGATAATACTTTATTGGGCTCAACTGTCACTATCATTTTGTCAATCATACTAGATGCATGTAACATTTTATTCAAAGAAAAATAATTTAATTTTGACCTAAAACTATTCTTATTATTAGGGTTTTTTTTATTTATGGTCAGGCTTTCAGCCTATGGCGCTATAGAAGCGCTGCGAGAGGATAAGTGTCTGTGCACGTTAGATTTGAAGCACTGTAGGTTGTAGCCGTCGCGAAACAAATTCTCCGGCACCAGGCGTAGGGATATGGCGACCCCATCGCCCAGAGGTGATGGTACACCTTGCACCGACGACGGTGCATCATGTATTATTAGCTCTGCAATCAGCCGCAGGGGGGAGAGGTGCAGTCACTTAGCTTCGCCCGCGGTGCAATCACCCCCACATCGGAATATTTCCGGAAAACTAGAAATAGGTTCCCGGAAATAGGCGGCGCCAAATGGCCTCACGACTAATGTTCCCGGTTTCTCATAAGTGACAAATTGGATTAATTGAAAGTAAAAAATGCTCAATGGCTCTTCCAGGATCAAAAGATTCCGGAGGTAAAATATCTGGCCGTTCAGATCTTCGGGTGCCAGGTGGTCCGGTGGGAACATTAAGCAAGTTTGTTTAAAGAATTGTGCTGCCGCTCCTCGTCAGGCTAACAACAGAAGCCGTCCTTCGCAGCAACTTCGCACTGACGACAGGCCCGAAGGCCAGAGAAACTTGTTCAGAGCCGACTTTACAAAAATATACGAGGTCTTGCCTCCAACATAAACTCTGTCCATCAACACCTTTAGGCAGAGAAGCCACATATTCTGGCTCTCACGAAAACTCAAGTTGGCTCTTCAACAATGGATAATTGCTTCAGATATCCCAGATATGACTTTGGATTTAGATGTAGGTTTGGCGTATGCGTGTACGTTAAATCTGGGCTTTCTTGTCATCGAGAAGAAGAGCTCGAACTGGAAGGATTTGACATCATATGGCTGAAAATATCCTTTCAAAATCATTCCAAATTTATATGCTGCATTTATAGGCCACCAAGCAGTATCAACTGCAAAGAGCTCTTCGAGAAGCTTTCAGCCACTGTGGACGCGCTGCAATCAGATCACCCTCATTCAGAGATAGTCTTTCTGGATGATTTCAGCGTTCACAGCTCATACTGGCTCAAACACTCAAACACAACGGACGACGAGGGACGTGAAGCTGAAGCCTTCGCTATCAGCTGCGGCTTGGAGCAGATAGTCAAAGAACCAACAAGGATTCCCAGCCGCCACGGAGATTTTGCTAGTCTGTTGGACCTATATCTCATAACTACTCCAACGATCTACACAGTGAAAGTAACCACCCCACTGGGAACGTCTGATCATAACACCGTCTCAACGCTGTGCAGAATGCATTCTCCAGATCTCCACCATGCAAAGCCTCGCCGGGTCTGGCATTACGGATCAGCAAAGTGGGACGACCTAAGAGAATACCACCAGTCCTTTCCCTGGAACGACGTCTGCTTCAAGTCACGAGACCCATCAGCTTGCGCCCAAGAAATAACAGAGGTATTAATATCCGGCATGGAAGCCTATATTCCTCATGTCGTCGTCAAGCATCCCTCCAAAAACAGGCCATGGTTCAATCAGCGTTGTAGAGATGCAGTTACCTCTAAAAACCAACATTACAAAGAATGGAGGAAAAATCCAAATGATGTCCTTCAGTATTATTATCTGGAAGAGCTCACTCGAACATCTTCCTTGATGGAATCTGTAAAACAGGCAGGTCAGTCACCCTTCTTCGATGTTCCAAGCTGTGGTGGTCCTTTTTGAGGTTAGGCGTATCGATTAATCTAATTGCTCTCTTCTGGATAGTGTCCAGGAGCTTTAGAGAGTGCTTTTTTCAGAACGACACTTGAATTATCTCAGTCAGTAAAGTATCTTGGAGTCATACTGGATCACAAGCTAACTTGGAGGCAGCACGTGGAATATAAGGTAAGCAAGGCTCGAAACTAATTATGGGCCTGCAGAAGAGTTGTCGGTAGTAGTTGGGGCCTGAGCCCTAAAGTGGTGCACTGGCTCTATACTACAATAGTCAGCTCGTCATTAATATATGGCTCCATACTCCATAGTGTGATGGACCTGTATAAAGACGGAGGCAATAAGAGCCAAACTTAATAAGATTCAACGTTTGGCATGTCTTAGTATAACCAGTGCAGTGCGCACAACACCTTTGAGTGCCATTGAAACACTATTGAATCTTCCTCCTTTGGATCTGGTAATTCAAGAGGAAGCTAGAAAAACTGGGTTCCGTCTCTGGAGTCAGGGTAGCTGGACTTTTATAAATCCAGGCAAAGGACATTCGACGATTCTAGCACAGTTGCATGAGGATAGTCCTATTTTGTTGGCGAGGAGCGATATAGTTTCTCCTACGCATCGCTTCAATCGCAAATTTACGGTGGTGTTTCCGTCAAGGGAAGAGTGGGAATCTAGGGAAAGACAGCTCATCGAAGGAGGAGGACAGGTCTGGTACACAGACGGTTCACTCGCTAGAGAGGGCTCGGGCTCGGGAGTCTACGGACCCCATAAAAGACTTTCACTCCCTCTTGGGGGGCACACCACAGTATTCCAGGCTGAGGTCTATTCGATACTTGCTTGTGTAAATCGTATTCGAGAAATTGACGGGTCTAGAAGGCGGATTACTATCTGCTCTGACAGTCAGGCAGCCATCAAAGCACTGAGTGCTTGGAAAATAACATCGGGACTGGTCCTGGAGTGCAGGAGGGCTCTTGACGACATCTCAGCTAAACACAAGGTATCACTGATGTTGGGTACCTGGGGACGCTGGGGTAAAGGGTAACGAAATGGCGGATCATCTGGCTAAGATGGGATCCGGCAACAGTTTTGTGGGTCCGGAACCAGCCTTAGGACTATCTGCAAACTTGATTAGGAAAACAACTGGAGAGTGGATCCAGAATCAATACTCTCTGAGATGGAACAATATCTCTGGTCATCTCCTTCAAGCTCGGGAACCATTAGCGGGGCCTGCAGAGAGAATAGGACGATTTTGTCTCTCTCTGGATATGAGTAACTTGAGATTGCTAGTAGGTCTATTAACGGGTCACAACACCTTCAGGCGTCACTTGTTCGTGATGAGGGTGGTCAACGACCCAACGTGCACGTGGTGTGGTGAAGAGGAAGAATCCTCGGCACACATCTTGCGTCGCTGTGAAACCCTGGCTTATCGCAGGCAGACTATGCTGGGCTCAAGAACCTTGCAACCAATAGAGATAAAACGGACAGGACCTAAGAATGTACTTGCCTCTACCAAAAAGGCAGGTCTTAGGAACTAGCGCGGATAGAGGCGCAAAAGGGCCCATCGTGTGGCCTATGCACCAGCCACATTTCGTGCTGGATAGCTTCTGGTCCTTATTCGTTCAGTGCTCCGGAGCGCATCCCTACATATGGGAGCAATACTCCAACGATGGTCGGATCTGTTCCTTGTAGAGCAGCAGTAGTTACACTGATGTATACTGTTTCCTACAGCGGAACAAAACTCCAAGCTTTTGGGATGCCGTTTCAGCGATACTGACGACGTGGTTGTGCCAGGACATGTTATTGTTGATGTTGATTCCCAAAAGCTTGACGGAAGGTCATCTATTGGATGACCCTCCATTTCCACAGTTGGTAATCCAACGTAGGACTTCTTTGTCAGTGTTGTTGCCTGAGTTTTCTGTATTTTATTTACTAATCCCCACTCGACAACTGTTTTAATATCTGCGTTGATTTGTGAGACATGTTGCTGTCGCCGACGTACCGTCTCCTGGGATGATAGTGGCTTGCCTAGATCCATACACAATATTAATGTACCTACTGTCGTCTGCGAAGCTGTAGATTGGATTGGATGTTATTTCCATTTATTTACATAAATAGCTATTACGATATGCAGAAAGCATATGGAAAACCAAGTCCACTTTTTACAATCCAATCTGAAATACTGGGTGGTTGCGTGACCATCCAGTTCTCTCGTCACGTGAGACCAACACAGTATTTTGGTAAAGTTCAAATCTAACAAGCTGCGCAAGGTCAAGAGTGCCGCGCATTGTTTACTTCAGTCGCGATTGACGGTTGATTTTCGTGCTGTTGCAAAATCCTGAAAGATCTGTGGCAACAGCCAAAGTCGTTAGTCGTTAGCGAAACAACAATAAATACAGAGAAGCAGCAGAATGGCCATTACCGAATTCCTGTATTGCCAAACCGAAACCGTACTTTGTTATTAATTTCGACTGTAACCTAATTAGAAGGAATGTCTTTGCGCGAATTTTAGCTTCAAATTTTACTTACTTTCACTCAGAGCTGTCACAAGTACTAGTAAAAAGTATTTCAAATACCAATTACCAATTACCAGAGTCGCATGCGTCAAAGTACAAATACCAAGTAATTTTATTTTTGAAAGTACTTCAAGTATCAAATACTTTAATTTGGTACTTGATTTTTCAAATAAAGTAATTCAAATACGATACTAATATTTCAAGTACTTAAAAAAGTAATTCAAATACCATACTAATACTTGAATTACTTGATATAGTATTTCAAATACGGCGATGGATATTTCAAGTATTTCATAATTATTGTTGAGTAATAAAAAGTACCTTATGAATGAAAAAACGGTATACATTTCAATAAAAATTGAAACTGATTTTTGTTTGAATGACACTACAAAGACATGGGTACGTTCCCAATTTTTGAATATACGCTTTTTCAAAAATGCTAACAAATAAGTAGAAGAGATAAGTAATAAAAGGTACAGTCGGCGCGGCGTCGTCGCGAGTCGTCGCGTATGCCATGCAAATGAAGGTGTTTAACATTAACAGATCCATCAAATAATTTGAATTGTCAGCATACAAAGCGCCGCTTTTCTAGCATTTTTCTGGCATACATAATGAACAAAAAGCATATCCACTTGTTTGATGCTTGCATACATTCATTCACAGAACTCGTGAAAAGTATAACAGAAATACCAAGCAATGACAACAATTCAAATTCATTCATCAAGGGAATCCAAATGTCAATCCGAATGTGTGAAAAAATATATAGGGTGTCATTGAAAATTCAGAGCCTAACCTCACTTCCGGCTAAACCAAAATAAGCATAATTTGTTTTCTCACGGCTATTGTGCATCTCCGTTAACCATATAATTCTCCAAAATTTCAAACCTCCATCTAGGATTGTAAAAGAAGGGAGCTCTGTATAACGATTCCATTGCCACCCGGTATATGAATTTTTTCATAAAGAGATGCTTGAGAAAAATTACCTTTTTACATCTGCAATTCGTAACCACCACGACAAAGTACAGAGTTTTGGAGATTGTTATTATAATGGCAGTAAATTCACAGCTCACATTCACAGATTATTTTAACCTCAATCAACATCAACAACGCATTTTGTTGAACGCAACAAGACGAACTGATATTTTGTGATTGTGTCGATTGTGATGAGACTGTCCTGTAGAGTCAGAGTGTCACGTAGACTATCCTATGTGTACGACAGAGACAGAGCGCAAGGCGACGCGATGCGTAATGTTGATTTGTCCATACTTGTCTAGACTTGAGCATTTAATGCTTGAAATGTGTATTTCAAGTATTTTTATATTTTCATCGAGCTATACTAATATGTATTTCTTACTCACTTTAGTATTTCGAGTATAAATATATAAAGTTGAATTATATTTTTTGTGTGGAAGTACCAAATACAAATACTTCTTATAGCATTTGGGAAATAAAATTAATTTGAAATACAGTATTTCAAATACCAGAAAGTAATTGAAATAAATTTTTCAAGTACTTTAATTCTTTAATATTTCAAATAAAAATGCCAGGTATTTGAAATATATTTTTTGTGCTACAAGTACCAAATACAAATACTTCTTAGAGAGTATTTGGGGAATCAAGTACAAATATCACAAAAACAATGTATTTGAAGTACAGTACTTCAAATACCAGAAAGTCATTGAAATACATTTTTCAAGTACTTTACTTGAAGTAATGACAGCTCTGCTTTCACTCTACTTTTTGCCTTAACTGTTACGTATGCGAAAGTGTAACCTTTCACTGGAAGTTTCGTATAGCTATTAGAAGAATGGTCAAGCAAGAATTCAGGAAACGGTTGTTTCATATATCACATATCTAGATTAGACTAGTTTATTTTCAATACTTTTACTTCCCACACCGATAGGAGAGAGGAGTATTGTGATCGCGAAAGTTTTCGATTGTGAGATAATACGCTTTTTGGGCGTGTTATGATGTCTACACAACGAAAATCCACGTCACTCATTTTGCGTCGGTCTGTCTGTCTGTCGGTCTGTCTGTCGGCGTTTTTCTAATGTCGTAATCTCAGTAACCGCTGCATGGATTGTGATGAAATTTGGGTAGCGATATGTTGTGGTGTCGTAGTAGGTAATGTTGGAATAATTTTGGAAATCGTTGTACGGGGGATGGAGTAATTAGCAAAAAACGAAAAATTTCCAATTTTCCTCAAACTTCGTTTTTAGGCATTTTAGGGGTTCCTGATAAATTTCTGCTTTTTTTTGGGTGGGGGTGGAATTGGGGTGGGGGGGTTGTAAAACTCAAAAATTTGTTCTATTCATAATAGGCCGTCCATTGACCTGTGAAAGAAAGACCTGGCGGCATAAGACCCTCTTTTAGGTACATCCGAACATTGCCTTGCTTATTATAGAAACCAAGGGAATTTGTGATGTATACATTCGAGTGTTGTTTTAGATCGTTCTGTATTGCGTAACGCGAAAATTATCGAATCGATTCTAACGAAATTTTGACACAGTATTACTACCGTGACGAGGATGGAAAACGCGGATGGATTTTAGAAATCGTGTTAGTGGCGGCGCAGCAACAATCAAAAAACTAAAAATATGAAAACAGCTCAATCTTCGGTTTCAGGTGATTTGGAAGTTCCTGATTATTTTTCACACGATAGAGGATATGGGAGCATTGTGAAATTTTCGATTTTGAGATACCTACTATACTTTTTGGACAATTTATGAAAATCCACGTTACTTACTTACCTTCGGTCTGTCTGTCTATTAACGTTTTTGTAGCCGAGTAATCTCAGTAACCGTTGCATGGATTCTGACGAAATTTTGGTAGGGATATGCTGTGGGGTGGTGGTAGCTAATTCTGCTATAATTTTGAAAATCGCTGTATTTGTGGTAGAGAAATTGGTAAATAAGAAAATATCAGTAGAACCTCCTTTAAACCTCATTTTAGGCGTTTCAGGTATTCCTGATCCTGAAAAATTACAAAATCGCTTTAACCTCATTTGTATGTGTTTCAAAGGTCTTTTTTTTCATGAGAATGGTGTAGTGATTGTTTATAACAGCTGCAAGCAAAATCAGAATTGCCATGAAAATATCCAGCCTCCGTTTGGAGATGGAACTTGAAGAAGGTGTAAGGATAGAGGAAGTCTAAATTTTTTGTTAACACTGATAATGTGTGGGAAGGACTGAGTCAAGATACTTGACGCCATTTTATTTTTTCTTATTTTAAAATTGAGCAAATGTTTGGGTGATGTGTTGAATTAGAATATAGTATCTCATCATAGTCACAATGTCTTAACAGACATGTTGTGAACTCGTAAAATGCATTAAGTCGGAGCTAGAGTATTATCGACACGAACATTATCAATCGTTTTGAGAATTGTAGCTCGCCATCGTTCGCGATTCACTGTCAGTTCAGTGGCGCTCTTGATACTCATATCCAGCAACTGTTTCGTCGTATCCACCCAGCGTGTAGGGGAAGGTCACGGCGCCGCCCACTCGGGGCGTGACCCTGAACTACAAGTTTCTCCATATTATCGCATCTGTGTACATATGTTCGAAGAATGTAAGCATCCTCGTCAACACAATAGAGGATAGTCTCTTTGGATTACCGAGCTCATCCAGTATGGAAACGTTAGTTCGATGGGCGGTATAAGGAACTCTCAGCATTCTCCTCCACGTCCACATTTCAAAAGTATCTATTATGCGAGCTCAATCTGCCTTTTCAACAGTCCATGTTTCCGAGGTATACATTTTCACAGCTACCCGAATTTTCGATCAAAGAACCGAGGTACACAAAACTTTGAACTACTTCGCAACGGCCTATTGACTTTATTTCTCGTTGATTATCATGCTCTCTATCTACGATCATAACCTTGGTCTTATTATAGTTAATACCAAGACCATACGCTGCACTATGTTGTTCCAAGATGTTTAATGGAGCCACTAGTTCTTCCTGAGAAGCAGCAATAAGGGTTGTATCGTCAGTAAATCTCAAGTTGGATATTTTGCTTCCGCCAGTAGTTATACCGCCATTCCAGTTGTCTAATACCTGTCTCATCACAAGTTCAGAGTAAATGTCGAATAACATCGGAGATAATAACACATCCCTGACGAACTCCTTTTCTGGTTGCAGTTTGACCAGACAGGTTACCATCAATTTTTACACGAGCCGAATTAGACTCGTAGAGTTGCTGTATGAGAAACACTAGGTGATAGGGAACTCCCATAGGGATGAGGATTTCCCACAGTTTAAGCCACTTTACGTTATCAAACGCCTTATAGTATCTACCTGGTCATAAAAGCTAAAAAGTCTGCTATTTTGTATACGTAGCGTACATAGCAGCTTTTTGTGTGACCTCGGCTTAAGAATGCATCCGGTATCAATGCAGTTGACTAGGAGATGGTCGTTCAGTCTGACCAAAACTGCGTGAAACCTTGATTTCACGCCACTCACTATGCTTTAATATTATTATATCAGTATTGCATTTGTCACTGACATCCCGTACCGCGTCGTTTCTACATACATATACACCCAAGGACTCGACAAACACACCTTTGACTCTTGCCATGTCTGGGAAGAGATCCTGTTCCATGCATAAATAACATATCAAATTGATATAAATTATTATTTAGCGGAATGGCAATTCGGAAAACACGGTAGTTTTGCAGTACCGAATGTCCAATTAACTGATACAAATATGTTGAACGTTATTTATTATTTATTGGTGTAGTTGTAAACAAATTAATTGACGCTGCTTTTTTGTTGAGCGTTTTCTAAGGCTTCCGTGTTTATTTTTAGGTTCTTTTCAACAGCATATTTTGTACCGTCCATTGAACCTTCGCGAAACTGTTCGGATCGTTTGTGGTGCGCATGCGTTGATTTTGGATGGTTTCCTGACCGTACAAACAGGAAAATCTGGTGGAACGGTTCTTTCTCTTATTTCACTGGACTCGTGTCAGTTCTTACAGCTATTAAAAAAAAATAACCTCGATTTCATTTCAAAAGCCACCGTCAAAAACCAAGACGCCAAGAGCTTTATTAAAATTGATCGGGGCCTGAGTTTTCTGACGATGACTTGGTGTTAGTCGAGGGGTGAACACATGGGAATTTATGGTGTACACCCAGAAGGAATTACCAGGATTTCCTAAGGATGTACAGGGATTTCATCAAAATTGTTAGGATGTACAGAGATTTACCAAGGATGTACGGGATTTACCGAGGAATTACAGGATTTCCTGGGGATGTACCAAGGATGTAGTAGCAAATGCGCATGCGCACCTTAGTAATTTCATAACCTCACATTTTACATTACACGTATTCTTTCGCGTGCCCTTCGGTTTTGTGCTTTCAAAGTAGAAAAGCAAGTGCAACATACACGGTGCCCCACATAAGAATGTACACTGCAGAAATCTCGTAAACCAGAAGATTTACAAAGATGATTAAACCAGAGTAAAGTTACGCCTTGCTGAACCCTGGCGTTTTAAACATTTTAGAATTCTGAGTACTTCCGAAGATGGGGACCCACGTGGCTGCGCGATGAACAGCGTTCGATAGTGGGGCAGCAGCAGCCTTGTGCGCGATTAGCGCTTGGGTGGGTGACTGAATAGTACACAGGGCATTCAGTTTCGACCCACACGAGCGCTGAGCGGAGCATCTTACGCGGCAGGCACTTTGGATGATCGACCGGAAGGCCCGGGGCGGGGAACCCTCGTCGGACCGTCCGGGATGATGGTGTGATGATTCCAACGGTGCTGGCCGTGGACCGTCCCCTGGGAAGTTATAGTACAATAGGCCTTAAAGGCTTAAGTGCCGATGGCTCCCAGAGGAAAAAAAAACTTCAGAAGGTATTTGGGAAAAATCGAATTTTCCCGATTTAGTTTTTAATTTTTTCTCACTTTATTTGAAAAGATATGACAATGCAAATTTCACATCGTCGTTGCTACTTTTCCTGCTCTATTAACTGATGTTATTAGATTTGCAATCTGACGTTTCGTTTCTTAGCAACGATCATCAAATTTAGTTTTTTAGATATGCGTCAATCTTTTTATATCCCTAAAAATCACTAATTTTAATTCTAAATATAACGATATATCGCTCTTTCCATTTAACCGACGTCCCGTATTCAAAAAGACATCTTCAACGTTATTTGATGAGGATTACGAAGAAACAAAACGTTATCTTCTTATTATATCTTCTTTATTAAAACACGAAAAAAAAAGCAAGCAATATGTTATCATCAAATTACAAGATATTTATCTCACACACTAACGAAAAAATCATTATAACCATACATATTATTTAATCTTATGTTCAAAAGGTACTCCTTCAATTTCTAGGCAAACGCAGCAATGGTAAACAATTTCCTCCATTATGTTATCTGTAATAGTATCGCTATAGTTATTCTTGAAATAGGGACTTGAACCTCGGCCATTTCATTTTTTACTTTGAACAAGTAGGCTTTGTGATGCAATTGTTCAAATAAATCGTGACGATTTGTCAGTTTTGTTCGATACATCGTAATTTTTGAAGTAGAATTATTTCTAATATCACAGTTTGCTTAATTTCTGTGCCTTGTGATTGTATAAGTGTTTTTAATAATGGCACATTTTTCAAATGAAGAAGAATTAGACATGTTATGTTATGTTGCCATATTGAAAGCCATAAAAATAGTTTCGATGCTGAAAGGCAATGTTTGCTCAAATATCCGGAGCTACGTCAATCAAAAAGATATATTTTCAAAAGACTTATCACAAACTTAAAATAATATGGTGCCTTTCGAAAACCAGTGTTTCATAGAGTAAAGAAACACAATCCAGAACAAACAGAAGGTCAATCGAAACAGAGCAGAATGTTCCTAGGTCAAATGGTCAAAGAATACTTCACAAAGAACGTTACAGGCCATTTAGATTCCGAATTTGTCATAGTTTTATACTTGGTGATGAACAGCGCAGAACGATTTTTTGCTAGTGGCTGACAAAGATGTGTGATGAAAATCGTGATTTTCTAAACACTGTTTTTTGGTCAGTTGAAATTTATTTCTGCAACAATGGCATATTTAACCGAAATAATCGACATTATTGGGCAACGCAAAATGAACATCGTGTACGAACATCCAGGCACCAACACTGGTTTGATTTTAATGTGTAGTATTGGATTTTGGGAATAAGGATTATCGGATCAATAATTTATGAAGGTCCTTAAAATGCAGAAAGATATTACCAGTTCTTGAATAACGATATTGAAGGTATCCTGGACAATATTCCTCTAGCGGTAAACAACCGTATATTGTTCCGACAGGATGGGGCAAACTTATAAATTTAGGTTTCTCAAGCAAAAGAAAAACGAACTGACTTTTTCCTGGTCAGAAAAAGACTATAATGCAGATATTGAAGAATTTGTTTTTTATGGACCAGTACATTTCAACACGATCAATTCGAGTAAGAATCAAGAATACTTCTGCTTGTCGAAAGATGAATACGAAACGATAACCGCTGCTTATAGTAGAGAGAAAAAGCGACTTTTCATTAAATAACGGTATGTTTCATCCCTTGTCGCATACTACATGACTGACTTATGTCAGTGTTTTTGAAGTTTATTTACTGTTATGTTTTTTTTCAGTTTTATTTTTATATAAAATAAAAGAACCTTTCCCTGACTGACTAATGATAAGATTTCTGTTAAGTTTATTTACGGTAATCTTTACTTCACTTCTTGTTCAGTATTATTATCACTGTATAGAATAGGAAATATATGTTTTCTATGATTGTTTTGTTATTCTCCATTACCAACAGGGCAGGATGTACAAGGAATTACAAAGGATTTTTTGAAATCCAGGGGGATTTACTGAGGAATTACCTGGACGTCCGGGGATTTACAGTGATGTAGAGGGATTTATAAGGAGGTACCAAGGATTTCCAACGATTTAAGTAGGATGTAGGGGATTTGCTTAAAAAAGAGGATGTAGGTGTACACTTTTTAGGATATGTGTTCACCCCTCGGTGTTAGTCTATCAACCATAACCGAAAAATGAGGATCATTTGGGTAATTTTAGCCACGAATAATGTTTGCCACTCACAACCAGGTATTCTTGTAGCTCTATAAACAAAGAACCTGGGTTATGCTTTCCATAAAAAGACCGAAATCATCATAAGATACCATGTATAACATTATTGTTTGATTCCACTTCCATTTTTGGCTTTGGTGAAGTTTCGGCCAACAAACGAGCCAGCCAAACAACAAGCAACAGCAAAAACAAAAGAAGCAAAATCAAATCACGCTCAATCTCAATACTCAAGACTCAAGGAAGCAAGAAATCAGAAGGCGCATAGAAACGACAAAATGAAATTGTGAGCAAGCGGGCGATTTACCTTCTACTGCGCATGTCAATCCTCACAGTCCTTACTCTGGACCAAGTATCGATTTGACCGTACAGAAACCGTCTCATGAACGGTAACGAAATCTGTTGGAACGCTTTATGGACCGATTCATGAACGGTCACAAAACGTGTTGGAACGCATTTCACGTTCTGTGCATGTCCGTGACGATACATTGTACGGTATTCAGGCCTGTTGGAAAGAACCTTTTGTATATGCGTAACAGTATTGGACTCTCCCTCTCTCTTGGAGGATTCGTCACGCTATTCCGAGCAGAAATATACGAGATTTTTAGCTCCTGCCTTCCGTGTTCACTGATTTTAGGGAGGTGAATTACTATCTGATCTGAAAGCCACTGCAGGCGGCATTGAAAAGATTGATTGCTTGTAGATTGACATAGTACTGGTGGCCTTTGCCATCAAAAATCCTTTAATTGATTCATTCATTCATTCATCTCAGTCTAGTGAGAAAGGATTCCTTTTAATCTGGCAAGAAATACGAAACTCTCGAACCTGCTAGGCAATGTTAAAAATATATTTGCGTTAAGCATCTCTTGCTTTATGTACTACTACTCATGAGAGCATTTTGTTTGTGCTGACTTTCATTCTAATAAATTAAAACAGAACAACTTTTTAAAAAAGCTTTTATTTAAACGTTCTAAAAAAAAGAAAATAAAATGTTCCTTTAGAGTGTTAACTATCAAGTTATAGCCTCATTATACACAATTTATGTGACCATAAAGCTTGTCGCGAGGTTTGCGAGTACCTATAGGAATTCAATTAAACTGAAATTTTAACACACTTAAATTTAGCAGACCAAGTTATCAAATTGAATAGGTACTACTTAATTTACACAAGTATATCGCGCGACAAGCTTTTATGATCATATAAATTGTGTACAATGAGGCTATAAGTTGATAGTTAACACTCTAAAGGAACATTTTCTTTTCTTTTTTTAGAACCTTCAAATAAAAGCTTTTTTAAAAAAAGTTTTTTTGTTTAATTTTATGTTTTACTTTTTAGTTATTAACTTGCATGTATATCAAACAAAATTTTTATTTATTCTCGGCAAGCCTTTTTATTTGATACCCATATTGCAGAAGTGCATTAAAAAGAACTATTTCGCCATCTTGGATGGTCCACCACAGTTGATTTAGAATGAAGTCATATTATTTTTCGAGTCACTCTCAACAAGCCCTTTCACTGTGCAAAGACTCTCTTCTCTCAGGTCGTAAACAAGGTTCATGCAGTGATAAAACAACTCACCGACTTTGAATAGTATATTTTCCCCAAACTCTTACAACAAAACACATCATCGTATTATATCTAAAAATACATATTATTTGCCACCATTTGAATGACAGTTTCTAACTTAGAATTTGCGCTATCCTGATATCCACTCATTTTCGTAGATTTCCTTTTATTAGACATCATGAAAACCTTAAACTAAACTAAAAATATAGGCCTACTCTAAACATGACCTTAAAACTGTGTTGGTGATAAGAGTCCAACCTCCACGGCTAGAGTCCACTAACAACACGAGTTTATCCCTATTACTTTCCCAAAGTCAGTCCAGCACCCCAAATGTTCTTTTGCAACTTATTATTGGAAAATCCTTACCGCGGATCTTCTTTTCCACTTACGTCGCTGTCACAGTCATACACACCGGCTGTCCGGTCTACTCTTCGTGGTTGCTCGGTGCACCAGCGGTTCGTTAACTACACCCTAATCTCATGTCGATGTCGTCACCGTCGTCGATACAACCTGGTGATGACCACTGCGTAGGTTGTATAAAGGAACTCGTACAATTCGATCCAGAATCTCCTGTGACTGCTGCTAGATTCTTGCTCACACCGCAAGCCTCTAATTGAGCGCCAAATGCAAAAACTCTCTTCTCTCAGGTCGTCATGTTCATGGAGTGATAAAATAACTTGCCGGCTTTGAATAGTATTTTCCCCAAACTCTTACAACAAAATGCATCGTTTGACTAAAAATGACATCAGTGGATCTGAGTGGATCTACTGTGTCTATTGTCAGTGATAACATTCCTCTCATTAGATTGTCACTCCCCTTAGCATCTACTGGGCGTTCTCATATCAATATGGATACACATATTATAGATATGTATTAAATAACTATTCCACTATTGGATTTAGAACGACCTCATATAACTTATCGTGCATTGTCATCAAAACTAAACGTGTATACAAAATTTCAGCTCAATCGGTTGAAGATATCTGCTTCAAAATTGAGTTGCAAGATTCCACCCGAACAAGCGTACATACATTGCAAGATAAATAAAAGCTTTTAAAAACAACCAGGCTCGCATTTCTTGTAGATACCATGATGAATGGTAAGGCAGACATGAGACATCCTGTAAATAAAGTTACATGGTACGTTAAAGGTGTGCCGATACCACGTCTGTGTTAAATAGGATACGTATCTGTATCACTGCTCTATAATTTCAAGTAGGTAGGTATACAAAAACAAAAAGACACCGATAATTTGTGGTTGAGATGAATAGGAAATGTGCTAACAGTTATGTAAGTGTGGTAGACGTGCCCTGTGTAACACAATATATGTATATATGTGCTGAGAAAGGATAACGTCAGTTGCACTGGTGGAAAGCTGAAAAGGAAACATATCGCAAAAAGCGAAGCCTTATAAAAGTAACAAAAAGCTACAATTTAATTAGAAATAAGATCTAAAGTGCTACAAGAAGAGTGTCATGTTACTTCCAGCCTTTCAAAAAGAAAATAAATGCGGCTAAAGAATATGGCGACTGTTCAGAGTTCACCGTATAGTCTGTACCTCTTAACGAAAGGGAAACTTTCTTGAAGTCATGAGGTTCCAGTTGGGCAAATCCAAATATGCCTGGAACCTATTTTTCTCCAGTACTGGACAGGAGCACAGAATATGCTCCGCTGTTTCGTCCTCCACGTAGCAGTAGCAACAGTCTGTTGTTTGTTCGAGACCCAACTTCCGTATGTGGTTCCTCAGACCACCATATCCCTTCAGCAGACCAACTAGAATGCGGAGATCGTTTCTGTTCCATTCTATGATCTTCGGGGGGGCCTGACTAGAGGGGTATTTTATGAAAGCCTTCGAGTGCAGTAGCTCTGGCGTATCTCGCAAGAGAGCTTTCCTCTCTGCCCAATCTGAGATGGTTTTTTTAGCGGTGCTTTTTGCAATACCCGCAAATGGTTCTGGTTCTATGAACACAGATTCAGTTCCTCCTCTTGCGTCGTTGAAAATACATTGCCTTCCACTCCGCTATGACCTGGAACCCAAATCAAGGTTACTTTGTTCCCTGTTCCGAGTTCGTTGAGGAGGTGCATGCAGTTCCATACGAGTCTTGAATCAACCCGACTGGAGCACAGTGTTTTCAGTGCAGCCTGGCTATCTGAAAAGGTTTTTATAGATTTGTTTGTCAGGGGCCTTTTGATTAATTCCCTAACTCCCAGTTCTATGGCTATCCTTTCTGCTTGGAAGATCGTGGTATACCTTCCAAAGTTTACTGAAATTTAAACTCCTGGAGTGGTACCAACTACTCTCCCGCTCCTGTCCCCAGTTCAGACTTGGAGCCATCAGTAAATAGCGCAAGATCGGAGGGTGATATGAAGCCATCACTCCTCTTTTATTCGCCTCTTCCAGGGAAAAAGAGGTTATAGGATCTCTCTGTGTGCGCCTGGGGAACCATAGAATCCGAGATCTTTCCGGGTATGTGTGGTTCCGTTTTGTCCTGTCTGCCAGTTGATAGCAGTTTATAGGCGACCACTCTTGCAACTTTCTGCACCTCAATGTGTAGAGGGGTTAAGTTTAGAAGGGTGTCCATGGCCAGTGTTGGTGTAGTAGACATGGCTCCAGTGATGGCCAAACAGGCGGTGCATTGCACTGCCGCCAGCCTGACTCTGGCTGTCCGTTGTAAGCGTTTCTGCCACCAGACAACAGCGCCATATACTACGCCCCCAGATTTGCCGCAAATCCTTCTGAGTGTCCAGAGGGCGAGTCGGGCCTTTTCGATTCTGTTATCCAGGTGGAAGTTAAAGGTGAGTCTTTGGTTCAATATAAGATCAAGATATTTCACCTCCTCTGCGAACTGGATTGACTCTCCCGCTATTCTAGGTAAGCAGAGCTTGTCTAGGTTCCGTCTTTTGGTAAACGGCACAACAACGGTTTTATGGGGGTTTATCGACATTTGTTCCCTCCTGCACCAGCTGTCGATTGTGTTCAACGCCTGTTGAAGAAGTTCAGAGATAGTCTTTTCATACTTCCCTCTGACTAGAATTACCAAAATGGGAGTAATTGTTTCTATAGGTTCAATGGGACGTTACACTCGTCATTCCTCAAATACAGCGATGTTTTATCCAATGGGAAGTGTATAGTTGGTAACGAATTATATCGTATTGTCGATTCAACTACAAGATGTCATTGGATTCCAGTGAATGATTCAATCGCAGCCTGTCGTTGAATCGAATCTGTGTTTGGTAATTGATTCTAAACTACTTTCTTTTCCTTGGACCAACAGATTTTATTGCGAGGGCAGCTGATTGATTCGTTTGGATGTTTAATTGTGTGATTTTGTATGAAGTTATAAGGAGCATGATATAAGAATTAGACATAAGCCTGCACCAGTTGTTGCATTTTAACCTGAAATCTGACTAATCTAAATACCTACATTCAAATGTGGGTGTTAGCTCTTCTAAGTCCCAATTTCTCAGTAGGTCCTCCATTTAATATATAACTGGACACATTTAAACACACAATTGCTGATGCAATACGCAAAACCACGAGATGACACAACACGGCTAACACCGAAACAACACAACGGAACAACCGTCCATGTTGACGGGCTCGCGGCGATAGTAACACTAAGATCATCCCCCTGTTTTTTATTCTTACCTTCATTGAATTGGGACATAAGTCCCGCCGAATACTGATTATAGTTCAGCGAACGACAAGGGCCATTGAAACAAAGTTAATTTCTATCAGATGAATTATCACGAACTGCTGTTGCAGTAATAATTTTTGTGTATTGAATAGATTGTATGCTTTGCTTAAATGAAACATAGGGTAAATTTCGAAAACAAAAGGATGTTTTGATTGCACTATATGTCAATACTGGTATTAGAAGGATTATACATATCGTTATAACGAATATAAAATTATTTTGAATTTATTGACGTACCTGTGATTATTTGGAATATAAGGATTGAATTCTTTCAATGACATGGATTTAAAACAACTGTATATATATTTAAAGCGATGGAAAAACATCCAAATGCTAACAATTAATTGGAAACGCAACAGTATTTTTTTCTGAGTGCTTCCATAGGGATAAGTGTTAGAAATTACATTAGTAGGTACTTTATTTCTTGACCGCCTGATTTTAATGCAACCTGTTTCTGATTGCTCAACACTACAACATTCATCAGTCTGTTATTTTGCCCGTACAGTATGATTGAATCCAGTCCCACGATTTCCGTTAATAATAGCGTTAATTCTTCTCATTACATACGAACGAAATTCAACAGTCCGTGAAATGGAAAAGAACAAATATTCGCCTTCAGCTTTGGCACGAAAATTCTTAACTGTTACTTGTAACGCTGCTGTTGCAACGTAACCATTTTGAGCAGCCAATCATCGATCAATACAAATCTAATAATGTTTTTTTTTCAATCTATTTGTTGTATACGCTTCCCACGCGTACAGAAATGGCGGTGTGCCGGAAGTAATCATGTTTTCTTGTTGTGGGTGCCAAAGAATGCTTCGTAGTGTATCGCGGAAAAATACGTTTTAAACGGGTTTCTAATTATTTTTGGTTAAAGCGGTATTTTTTCCATTCGAAAACATGGCTTTGTTTACATAACGAGAACCTACGTTTACATTTTCTTTTACTTCCCACACCAGGTGCGGAAAATGTTGATTTTCCTTCGCTTCTCTTCTTCGATAATTACACTCTGTAGTATCGCTTATCGAGCCCATCGAGGTACGTTTTTTCAAAGTAAACAACGTTTTTGTGAGTCGGATCGGCGCCAGCCGGTGCCTGGCAAGCCATTCCGTTTTTCGTACCTATCGAGAGTACATCACAACTATAGTACTGTCTACGCGCGGGAAATAGACCGGGTCTTAGTGTTTATAAACGCGTAAAATGCCTAAAAGACCTAACAGTGATGTGGATAGTGCCTCAAACAATGATGAAACCAAAAAACAGAAACAGGATCATACTTTGGAGACCATTTCTCACGATGACTCGGACAGTAGCGAGGATGAAGTAAATTGTAAGTACAAAACAAACTCGAATTATTTATACTTATTGGTTAAAACCCTCGGGTATAGGCGAACGAGTTTGCAATTATTGCTTAATTTTTACATAAATATCACAATCAGAAAAGCCAGACAGTCGTTATACTGCAAAAAAAAAAAAATACTCCTAGTTGTTGGCTAAAAACCCTGGGTATGGGCGAAACAGTTTACAAATTGGGCTAAATTTCACATAAATATCATAATGATAAGTCAGCCAGTCGTTATACTAGAAAAAAAAAATAGTAGTCGTTACACTACTTACTCAGAACAGTAGTCGTTATACTACTTACCCAGAACAGTAGTCGTTATACTACTTTCCTAATAGGGCCTCCTTGGTTACAGTGTTCGCTGAATCCCCGGAGCCAGATATAATCGCTGTCGACGTTCATCGTACCGCAGATGGGGATGCAGTAAATAATACCGTACCCGAGACACAAAATCAAGAAAATTTTGATTTTCTTGGGACCCAGCCTAAACAAACCTCCTCAATAAAGGAGCCACTTCATGAACAACTAGTTTTAAGATGGTCTTCTTACATTCAAGATGGCATAGAAAAGGAACAGAAAGAAAAAATCATAGCAAAATATCCCCTCTTTGAAAACTGTCCTTTGCTAAAGACACCCGAGTTGGGACCTGAGCTGGAGTCTTGCCTAGATACAAAGACACTACGACAAGACAAATTTATGGCTCATTTACAGAATGAAACAGGACATGCATTGGCTGCTCTAGGGTCACAAATAAATAAGCTGCTAGCCTCTGGTACCAACACGAATAAGGAAACGATTACTGTTTTAGCGGACGCAGCCCAACTAATATGCAATGTTCAGCATGCCTTATCTACTCATAGAAAATACAATATACTGCCTTTTTTAAACCATTCATGCCGCAAGTTGGTAGAAAAAAGTAAAAGTGATGAGCTTTTGCTTGGATTGAGTTTTTTTGAAGACCTAAAAACTAGTGAAACTGCAAAAAAGACTGGTTTAACACTTAAGGCCAGCTCCGCCTACAAAACCAAGCCTTTCGCGGCCAAACAACAACCACAGTTCGCCAGAAACCCACAAAATCACAGAGAGACAACCTACCCAGGGGGCGCAACAAGTAATTTAAACTTCAAGCGCCAGACCTCCAACACCAGGAAAAAGAACCCAGGCCATCGTTTCAACCGACCTCACAACCCTCAACAGTCCCAACAATACAGGCAGCAGAAGTAATTCAGGTAACCGAAAATTATGCGGGCCGGCTGAAAAATTATCTATCTCAATGGAAAACAATATGCCACAACCCTGTTGTTATTCAGTGGATTAAGGGGGTAAAAATTCCTTTTAAAGCCAAACCATTTCAAAAAACTTTCAAAAAAGCTAAGTTCTCTCATGAAGAGAGACTAGTATACAAACAGAAAATTGGTAGTTTATTAAAAATGGGTGCTATCTCAAAACAAAAGTCAAAACCTGGCGAATTTATGTCACCTTACTTTTTAAGGCGCAAACCTGACGGTAAATTCAGATTTATTTTAAACTTGAAAAAGTTAAACACTTTCATAGAAGCCCCACACTTTAAGATCGAAGATTACAGAACCGCCACACAGTTAATCAGCAAAGAGTCATTCCTAGCAAACATTGATTTAAAAGACGCGTATTATCTGATTTCTGTTCATAAAAACTACAGAAAATATCTTCGTTTTTCATTTGATGGCGAAATCTATGAATTTAATTGCCTCCCTTTTGGTTTGAATGTGGCACCATATATATTTACTAAGCTTCTGAAACCGGTGATAACAACATTAAGAAAACATAATATTATGCTTGTAGCCTACTTAGACGACCTCCTAATCATAGATAACACTGAAAGGGGATGCCAAAAAGCACTAGATAAAGTCACTAGTTTGTTGACGAAGCTAGGGTTCTTAATTAATCTGAAAAAAAGTCTATTAAAGCCGGTCAAAGAACTTACCTTTCTGGGATACACATTTAATACTTCATCAATGACATTGCGCCTCCCTGACATTAAAAAAGATATAATTTATAATGATCTCTTGTCACTAAAAAATAACCCGCGATGTACAATCAAACATTTTGCAAGTTTAATTGGAAAGCTGGTTGCAGCTTGTCCAGCTGTTACATACGGTTGGGCACACATCAAAAATTTGGAAAGGGCAAAATACTTATACCTCAAAACGTATAAGAGATACAATAAATTCGTGAACCTACATAACAGCTTACTTAGGGACCTCGATTGGTGGTTGACAAACTTAAAAAACTCTTTTCAAAAAATCGAAATAACAAAAATATTCAATACAGTAATTTATACTGACGCCTCAAAAACAGGGTGGGGGGCACATTACAATGGAAATTCAATTCATGGGTTTTGGAACTTTAAGGAAACACAAAAACATATTAATGTTTTAGAGTTACGGGCAGTTTTATATGGATTAAAATCCTTTGGAAAATATTTGACATCATGTCACATTCTCTTAAAAATAGATAATAAAACCGCAATCGCCTGTATAAATAAACGCGGTAGTGTGCAATTTGAGGAACTGAATAAAATATCTAGGGAAATTTGGGATTGGTGTGAAAGAAAAAAAATATTTATATTTGCGTCATATATACCCACAAAAGAGAACACGTATGCAGATCTCGAATCCAGGTCCAGGCATATCGAAACTGAATATGAACTAAAAAATAGCAAATTCTTACAAATTTGTAAATGCTTTGGGACCCCCGCAATTGATCTATTTGCAACAAAATTGAATTCAAAATGCAAAATATACGCTTCCTGGGGCCCAGATCCTGAATGTACATATATAGATGCATTTACATTTCGGTGGGACACATATTTTTATGCTTTTCCACCATTCCCGTTGATACCAAAAACATTAAACAAAATCATCACTGACAATGCTACGGGTATCCTCGTAGTGCCGCATTGGCCCTCACAAAATTGGTACCCACTTTTCCACAAATTGCTCTTAACAAAGCCACTTATTTTTAAACCTGAAGAAGACTTGTTACTATCTCCTTTCAGGAACCCACATCCTCTACACGGCAGCCTTACATTGGCGGTAGGGAAATTATCAGGCAATCTATGCTAAGACGGAATGTTCCAGAAACTGCCATTGCAATAATAATTTCTTCAATATCCGAAGGAACTCTAAAGCAATACGATAGCTGCTATAGAAAATGGTGGGAACACTGTTACCAAAATAACCTTGACGTCTTTCAGTATAAAATGGAAAATTTTGTGAACTTCATTCAAAAACAATTCTCAGACTCTTTATCTTATTCAACAATAAACATATACAGATCAGCACTGAACCTCATAAACCCACCCAATCCAGAAGATGAAACCATAATAAAAAGGTTTATTAGAGGCATACATAATTTACGACCACCCCAACCAAAATACAAGTTTACGTGGGACCCTCAAATTGTACTGAATTACTTAAAAACACTTCACCCTTTAGAATCATTGAACTTGGAAAAGTTAACACATAAACTTGTAATGCTGCTAGCTTTGACAACAGGGCATCGTTCCCAAACTCTAACTAAAATTAACATTGACAATATAAATATTACACCTACTGGTATTTATATTAAAATTGCTGATAAAATTAAAACGTCAGGACCAAATAAGCCTCAACCTCTGCTGAGTTTTAAAACATTCCATGAGTGTCCAGAACTTTGCATCGCTTCAACATTAAAGCATTACTTAGAAAAAACACAACCCTTACGGAAAAACGAAAAATATCTTATTCTCACACACAAAAAACCACACCATAAAGCAACGTCTCAAACAATCAGCCGATGGCTGAAGCGAATTCTACAAGTTAGCGGTATCGATACAAATATTTTTTCAAGCCATAGTACAAGACATGCTGCAACTTCAGCAGCCTGCCGACTGGGGGTAACAATAGACACAATAAAAAACTCAGCAGGCTGGTCGAGTGCTTCAAATGTTTTTAGCTCTTTCTACAATTTACCAGTAATGCCAAATAATAAAGACTTTGCCAGTGCAATACTTGATTTAGGCGCATAAGACAGTGAAAATGTACATTTAGTCCTTAGTTATCATGTTATATATATGTATATATAATTATATAGTATTATATGTTCTTTCTAGATAGTGTTGTTACGTTATAAAGGTATTACATTTCTATTAACAGGATTAGACATAATTGCATAATATATTGTAATAATTTATTTAACACTATTATACTATTTTCTCAAATCGCACTTAGTTCTTTAAACAGCTACAGAGTGTAATTATCGAAGAAGAGAAGCGAAGGAAAATTAACAAATTGATCGACTTACCTGTATGAAGGTCAATTTGAATTTTCCGAGCTTCTCTTCTGAAGATAATTACAACCCACCCCCCCAAAAAAAATACCCAAAGTGCGATTTAAACTACAAAAAACGGAATGGCTTGCCAGGCACCGGCTGGCGCCGATCCGACTCACAAAAACGTTGTTTACTTTGAAAAAACGTACCTCGATGGGCTCGATAAGCGATACTACAGAGTGTAATTATCTTCAGAAGAGAAGCTCGGAAAATTCAAATTGACCTTCATACAGGTAAGTCGATCAATTTGTTAATTCTGAGATGTATAGTAAGTTTTTTTGGGTGTTTCACGATGTCTACGTCATTGGCATGTTATTTCATGCCGGTTATATTACCAATACAATCAATTTGGAAAAGATCATTTAAATATACAGGGTGTCCAGTTAGTGCGTAATTCTTCGATATCTCTCAAGGTATGCCTAATAAAAGAAAATATCAAATACAAAAGTGATTTGGTTACTTAAGACGCATATTCTAAAAATATTTTAAAATATACAGGGTGTTGCGGGTATGTAGGACAGTGATCAACTTGATTTTTTTATATGGAACTATAACTTTTTCTTAAATTCTTCTAGTTTCCATCATTGATTTCTATTCAACTCTAAAATATTTTTGGGATCGGTTGCGACTTTGCCAAGTTATAATTTATTTTATATTAATTTCCGGATTTTACTTTGTTTTTTTAAATGTAACACTCTGTATGTTTTATACTTTTACGTTAGACTTCATAAATAGGGCATTCCATTCAAAATTATGACGTAAAATTGGTAAATCTGACAACACTGATGTCAGCGTTTTTGAATTCTGTACGTCCAAAAACCTCCAAGTTTTGAATTTCACCGTTCCAGCTGTGACAGTTTTGGAAATATTTAAGCGTTCCGGTACTGTTTACTGAAAAAGCGGTGTTGCCGTATCTCAATAACTATTAACAGAAACAAAATTTTGAAATTGTGAGATCTTACTAGGTCTGACATGTGCAATTCATTGCAATAAAAATAGGTACAGGATTCTATTTAAAATAAATTAAAATCGGGATATTTGTTTGAAAATTTGGAAAAATAATGTATAACTTGGCAGCGTCGCAAACGCGAAAAAAAATATTACAAGGCGAGATAGGATATTAGTAGATATTTCAATTTAACATAAGAAAATACAGGGTGTTACATTCAAAAAAACAAAGTAAAATGACTGAATGAAAATTCTGCCAAAAACACCCTGTAGATACAAATTGCTAGTAACATCCAAAATAATATCCACTTAATATTCAGGTAACTCGCTGTATAATATTATTGAAAAAAGTTAAAGGAATATATCAATTTAGACGTACTACTTGCGACCTTGCAAATCCGGAAATCAATAGAAAATAAATTATAGCTTGGCAACATCGCAACCGACCTCAAAAATATTTTAGGGTTGAATATAGATCAATGATGGAATCTAGAAGAATTTAAAAAAAAGGTATAGCTCCATATAAAAAAATCAAGTTGATCACTGTCCTACTTTCTCGCAACACCCTGTATATTTCAAAATATTTGTAGAATATGCGACTTAAGTAACCAAATAACTTTTGTATTCGACATTTCCTTCTATCAGGTATACCTTGCGAGATATCGAAGAATTACACACTAACTGGACACCCTGTATATTAAATAGAAGTGGTCCCAAAATTGTTCATTGTGGAACTTAAAAAACATTTCCTTCCTTACATTTCATACTGAGAGGAGCACAAGATAGAGGAGTATGTTCCAAAAATTGTTGTCGATCTTCTTGAATGGAGTTGGTACCTTAAGAAAAAGAATAGCTACGATGGCGATGTAGTAGTAGTATAGCGTTTATTGTACATGTAAAATAAATAAAATACAATAAACAACAAGTGCCCCAAAAAAGTTAAAAACTTGTGCTTGGGTACAAGGTAATTATTAAAAAATAGGAACAACAAATAAGGGTTAATTCAGGAATATTTGTATTCTATAGATATTAGTAATAATAGGTATTACATATATCTACAAGTTGGTGAATTTTAATGCGATTATTATTTACTATCCGTTGTTTTAAACCATACTTGAATGAATTTAAAGACACTAGACATTTTATGCTTTCTGGTATCTTATTGTATAGTCTTGGAGCAAGAAATGTATGACATCGTAATAAAGTATTTTTCCTTGCTTTTGGTACAACATTACATGCATATCTTATGTCATATTTATGTTCGTGTTTTGTCAAGTTGATTTATTTTTATATGTGCAAAATATCAATGCGATAAACAAACAGATAAAAGAACAACCACCGATTCACTGGTGACCTAGATCCGTGTCAGGAAAGTGCATTTCTGAATGCACAACTAATAGAATTCTGATCATTTCGTCTGATAAATCTTCAAAGTGGGTGAGAGAGCACATCACCAACATCATCGGTGTCATACGTGCGCCATTTGTATTCCGCGTTTGTTTTGCGTTTCATGATCAAGGAAGCCATGCCTATTAGGCAACTTGTCGATGTGATTAGTATTTTTAGTTCCGATGAATTTCTATTTGCTCGTCGATAAATTTTCCGGGAAATCGAAATGTCGAAAAGTAGGCTATGTGCTTCGGATATGTAAACGTAATATGAGCTTATAACGTATGTTGCAAAATTTTTGAGAATTTTTTTCAAAACTCGGGAGGTAGTTTTACCGTTGGAAACAATTCAGAAATCGTTACCATGGTAACCAGTCAGCATCTAAACGTAACAATAAAGCCATTTTGGCTATAATATAAGTTGTCAAAATGTCGTACAAATTAGATATTCGGAAGAGTATTTACAATCTATTTGGACACCTAAATCAATATCAAAATATGTCTGTTGCCACAATTTATCGAGCGATCCGTGAATGCGAAGGAAGGTATTTCTTGTATAAATTTACCAAAAAGTGGACGTCCCAGAGCGTTGAATGCTGCTACGGTTCAAAGAATGGTCAGCAGAAGCGAACATCGAGTTGAAACTTCAACACGAAAACTTGGACGCATTTTTCACGTCAATGCTAGCACAATATGTAGAGAAATGGAGAGAAATAGCTTAAAATTCCGAAAAAGAAGAAAATGTACAAAGTATTCCCCAAATCAGTTAGAAGCAATTCCTCAATGCTGACGCAATTTACGTCGTACTCATTTTGCTGGAAACAAAAAAACTATTCTTGATGATGAAAAGTATTTCACATTTTCGAACTCAGAAATCAAAGGTAATGATGGTTATTATACAAGAGACTTTGAAGCCTGTCCAGATAATGTAAAATTTAAACGAAAAGAAAAGTTTGAAAATGAAAACAAACTGTTAGTGTGATGCGCTATATCAGACAACGGTATTTTATAGCCGTACGTTGGACGAGTTAGGGCCGAAGCGGTTATAGCAGAAGTCTATACTCAAAGATGTTTGCCTAAACTAACCAATTTTATTAATACCCACCATACTAATGACAACATAATGTTTTGGCCAGATCTGGCTTCAAGTCATTATGCTTTGCCTACGAGAAACTAGCTAAAACAACACGGAATACCTTTTGTACCACAAAACGACAACCCTCCTAAATCTTCCTCAGGCAAGACCCATCGAAACTTTTTGGGCTCAGCCAAGTGCCAAACTTTATAACAATGGCTGGGAAGCTCAAAACAAACAGCAGTTATGAAAAAGAATAATGCTAAAGATCAGAGAAATTGATTTAGAATCGGTCCAAGACCTAATGAGGAACATTAAGAGAAAATTGCGAGCCGTGGAAGATCATGGCCTATTAGCAGTTCTTTAATATCATTTTTATATTAAGAAATATTGTTGGTTTTTGTAGTTCTTGTTATAGTTCAAATATACTACTGTGAGATATTTTTTTAATTTTTTTAAAAACTTCTCAAAACTTTTGCAACATACGTTATAGAGATGGTGTAATTTGGAATGCTAAGGCCCGGTTTCCCAATGTTCAGATGAAACCATTTTGGTAGCTTCCAATTCACAACAACAGTTACATTTTTTTGCCTTTTTGGTACATGCAAGGTGAGTCCTATGTTGATACTTTTTTAAGCTGTGTATAGAAGTCATTAAAATAAACAATTTCCTCAAATCACTTTTTTTCTGAAAACTGAAAAATGAGCGAGATACAGAATCAAAAAAGTAAATCAGGACTTGCTTAGTTTCATTTTTCAACGATATTCACAAAAAATACATGAAAAACAATTCATGGATCAATGAATAAAAATATAAGAGCATTACCCACTATGAAATTTGTCAGTCGGCAAATGCAGCAGTTACTGAGATCACGCGAATGCAACAACACACTATAATCCCGTCGTCTTGGGCGTGGGAAGAAAAAGTATGTGTTTTCAAATGCATTAATAGTTCTATAAAGTACAAAGACCATTTTTAGCCTTTTATCAATGCACACAACTTTGGAATTCTTCTCTAATTCATCCTTCCTACCGCACCATTTAAACCCCTGCCCGAAAACAATTGGAAAATGATGACGACCCCTAAAGCACCTAAAAACACGCAGGGGTTCCTGGTGATCTTCTATTTGTTGTATTCATAATTCCGTTGACCTGTGAAAGAAGGACCTAGCGGCATAATACACTATTTTAGGTCCATTCGAACATTGCCTTGCCTATTATACAAACCAATGGGCCTTAGAATTGAGGTTTTGAATTAAGAAAAAAATTACTTTTTTTTTGTGATAAATGGAAAGATCATATATAAGTTTTATAACAAAACTGTTTTTGTTTTCTTTTTTTTTCGCAATAATTCAAAAGTTATATCAAAATAAAAATGGGTTTTTGAATCGAGTACCGAAAACACGCCGACGGCTCCCGAACCTGTGTGACGTCACGATGGCGGTAAGGATGCTCCTTTGACCAACGACGTCCTACTTCGATACTAGATTCTAGATTCCCAGCCAATCGCGAAAATACGTACTGCTAAACTGGTAACTAGTGTATATTTGTTGCAACACAGTCGATGAATTTAGTTTGCAGATTGAGACTAAGTCTACGATCGAAATAAAATATGTTTTTGAATGTTTGAAGTTGAAGTCAGATTACAGATTCCAGTAAGTAAGTACCTAATCAAATATGTTTCGTTGAAAAGATCTCCTCAATCGAAGGATGGCCCAGTGGTTAGAGAGTCCGACAGTGGATCTCAGGGTTTTTGGGGTCTTTGGATCAAAACCCAGGCCTTCCTTTTTTTATTTTTTTTCATCAAAAAATTTATTGATGTGCTTTTTGCACTTGTTACGCACACTTTTCTACGAACAACATAAATATGTGTTTGGATCAAATTTTGTTAGACATATTACTTGCGCTGCACAGTGCTTGTTGAATTTTTATGAAAATTTAATATTGTTAAGCTTCATTGCCCAAAGTTAAATAAATAATAATACCAAGTGATAAACAGAATGTGATTACGAGTTTGAGTTACTTTTTTTACATTAAAAAACTCAAAAATGGATTAATTGAAGGGATGAAGGGATTTTGTTTTATTAACCAACTATTACATTTAAAAAAATGAATTGCGATTGGTACAGACGGACAAACCTCATTTCCATTGATTTTTTGAATTGTTAGTTTTTGCACTGTGCAGTGCAAGTAATATGTCTAACAAAATTTGATTCAAACACATATTTATGTTGATCGTAGAAAAAATATGCGTAACAAGTGCAAAAAGCACATCAATAAAATTTTTGATAAAAAAAAAATTAAAAAAAGTTGGAAGGCCTGGGTTTCGATCCAAAGACCCCAAAGACCCTGAGATCCACTATCCGACTCTCTAGCCACTGGGCCATCCTTTGATTGAGGAGATCTTTTCAACGAAACATATTTGATTAGGTATACTTACTTACTGGAATCTGTAATCTGACTTCAACTTCATACATTCAAAAACATATTTATTTCGATCGTAGACTTCGTCTCAAGCTGCAAACTAAATTCATCGACTGTGTTGCAACAAATACACACTAGCTACCAGTTTAGCAGTACGTATTTTCGCGATTGGCTAGGAATCTAGAATCTAGTATCGGAGTAGGACGTCGTTGGTCAAAGGAGCATCCTTACCGCCATCGTGACGTCACACGGGTTCGGGAGCCGTCGGCGTGTTTTCGGTACTCGATTCAAAAACCCATTTTTATTTTGATACAACTTTCGAATTATTGCGAAAAAAAAGAAAACAAAAACAGTTTTGTTATAAAACTTATATATGATCTTTCCATTTATCACAAAAAAAGTAATTTTTTTCTTAATTCAAAACCTCAATTCTAAGGCCCATTGGTTTGTATAATAGGCAAGGCAATGTTCGAATGGACCTAAAACAGTGTATTATGCCGCTAGGTCCTTCTTTCACAGGTCAACGGAATTATGAATACAATAAATAGAAAATCATCAGGAACCCCTACAAGGCTAAAAACGAGGTTTGAGGAATATTTTAATTTTTTCGTTTTTTGCTGATTACTCCGCCGCTCGTGCACCGATTTTCAAAATTATGCCAGTACCACCTACTACGACTCAGCATATCTCTACCCAAGTTTTATCACAGCATCATCGGTTACTGACATCACGAGGCTAGAAAAACGCCAATAGACCGACAGACAGACCGTGTCATGTGTCATGGATGTTCGTTATGTAGATTTCATAAAACGCCCGAAAAGCGTATTTATTACCTCAAATTCGAAAATATTCGCGATCACAATACTCCACTCACCTATAACTGTGGGAAGTAAAAAGAAACAAAATCCACAAAGTTCTCGATTTGTAGCATCAGTGTTACTAGGTACTTAATACAAAACTAGCGTATCAAACTTGAGTTATCCCAGTCACCTCTATACAAATACGGCATCAATCTGAGATTAAAATAATAAGACAAGCATAAATCTATTTTCTTGTAATTACAAAACCGATAGAGAACTGAAAATCACGAGTCACGAGATTGAGAAATATCCTCCAATTATCATGTATAACGAACAGGAAATTATGCCGTATATTTCTTTACGCACCTAAAAAGGAATTTTCGTTTTGACCTAATTCATACCAGAAACCTTGAAATGGCTATTTCACTTTTCAAAGCCATTTACCTATTTTTAAGAACGCAAATATAGGTGTGCTGTGTCTTTCTATAGCCTGTTAAGAACTGCACACTTTGTTTTTTCGAGATATTTCAATAAATTAGAAGTTGATGTTGTGTCTAGATAAGCGGGCGCAGAAACAATTGAAAGCATCACGTGTAGAGATAAATTCTCTGAAAGTGATATAACTTTATTAACGAGGTAGATAATGATAGGCAGATAAAAGGCACATTCACTATTGGTGATTACTTGAATCAAGGCATTCTAGAGGAAGAAAACTATTTAGTTTGTTGCTGCTTTTATTTATATCACCTACTTAGATATTTATTGTTGATCACTACTAACCAACGAGTTGGTTATTATGTATTACTAGAGATATTAGGTGCATACCTTATCCAAATGATGTGGATAGTTTGTAAACTGACCAGAAAAACGTCCAAATAGAACCGAATAGAACAGAAAACAGTGCGTAACAGCAGAAAGCAAGCAGACAACAGCGCTAGACAACAGAAAACGACTAAACACAGTGGAATACAACCGAAAATAACAGAAAACAGCCCTCAAAACAACAGAAAGCAAGCAGATAACGGCTGTAAACGGTAGAAAACGACCGAAATCAACCAAATAGTGTCAAAAATAACCCAAAACGAAAGAAATCAAGCAGATAACAGCGCTAAAAGATAGAAAACGACTAAACACAGCCGAATACAGCCGAAAATAACAGAAAACAGCTCTCAAAACAACAGTAAGCAAGCAGATAACGGCTGCAAAAACGACCGAATACAACCATATGGAACAGAAAACAGAGCATAACAACAGAAAGCAGGCAGATAGCAGCGCTAAACAATAGAAAACGACTAAATTCAGCCGAATACAACAAGAAAAGAACAGAAAACAGCTAAAAACAACAGAAACCATGCAGATAACAACTGTAAACGGTAGAAAACGGCCAAATACAACCGAATAGAGTCAAAACTGACTCAAGACGACAGAAAGCAAGCAGATAACAGCGGGAAACAGCAGAAAACGACTAAACACAGCCGAATACAACCAAAATGAGCAGAAAACAGCTAAAAACAACAGAAAGCAGGCAGATAACAACTGTAAACAGTAGAAATGTACCAAATGCAACCGAATAGAGTCAAAACCAGCTAAAAACGACAGAAAGTAAGCAGATAACAGCGCTAAACAACAGAAAACGACTAAACAGCGGAATACAACCGAAAATAACAGAAAACAGCTAATATGTGTGATATCTTTGTGTTATATACTTTAGCGGCATATCTTGTATAGTTTATAAACTAGCTGGCTAGTATACAAACCAACCAATATTCATAGCTATTTTAGTTGAAATATGAGTCTCTATCAAAATAACGAGACATTTGGATAGTTTGTATGCTATCCAGCTAGTATATAAACTATTAAAGTAAACACTTTAACCGTAACATATACATATATCACGAATCGCTAAAAGTATATCGATACTCCTTTTTTATAACAAAGGCAGTGCATCAAACACAGTTCACCTAGTATGATCATCTACAATCTCTAACAGTTGATGTTGCGTTGCGCAAAACAACTGTACCTACGAACATTCCGCGGTATATAGTTCAAAGGAAATCAATGCAACATTTTAATCGTTTATTTCCCAAGCGACGCATAGGTACGAGTATCTATGATTATGTAAATCCGCGAGAGAAGATATAAAGTGCAGTCTTGTAATAGTTACCTACTAGCGAGCGCTACCTCGCTCGCCAAACATTCGATTTTCTTTCTAGATCCACATATATTATCGAATGATGAATTGAAAGTGAAAGTATCCTTGTTTTTCTTGCTCGTTTTACGCGTTTTTTGCTCTCCTTTACATTTTACCCACGTTCTAATGACCAGCGTGCTTGCCTGGACGTTATGAGACTTCTTGAACGAGTTAAGGCGACAGTACACGTGACAGGTAAACATAAGGGGTAACCCGCTGACCCAACTCACACAACAACTCTGACAAAGAAGTCTCACGTTGGCTTACAAACTGTGGAAATGGAGGGTCATCTAGTAGTCGAGTCATCTCCCGTCAAGCTTTTGGGGATCAACATTAATATTAACATGTCCTGGCATGACCGCGTCGTCAGTATTGCTAAAACGGCAACCCAGAAGCTTGGAGTTTTGTTCCGCTGTAGGAAGCTGTATACACCTTCAAACTTTGGTATCAACGCGGCGTGTTTCCCGCGTCGTGGAAGATTGGCTGCGTACAACCCATCCCTAAGAAAGGCAAAAAAACTGATCCCACCAATTATAGACATGTGACTCTTCTCAGCATCATGTCTAAGGTTATGGAGATTGTCATTAACACACAGCTCCTAAAATACCTGGACAACAATAACATCATAAGTGATCGCCAGTATGGCTTCCGTAAGCACAGGTCTACAGGTGACCTCCTTGCCTACGTCACTTACTTGTGGAACAGAGCAATAGAAAATCATGGCGAATCCCGTGTTGTTGCACTTGACATCTCGAAAGCTTTCGACAGAGTGTGGCATGAGGGACTTCTGATCAAGCTTGCTGCTTATGGACTACCACCTGGCCTGCGCCAGTGGCTGAATAGCTTTTTGAACGACCGATCTCTGTTGTAGTCGAGGGCTGCTCATCAGACGTATTTTCAATAAACGCCGGTGTTCCTCAGGGATCTGTCCTATCCCCTACACTGTTTCTGCTGTACATCAACGAACTGCTGGAAATAACATCCAATCCAATCTACAGCTTCGCAGATGACAGTACATTAGTGTCGTGCATGGAACAAGGCAAGCCACTGTCATCCCAGGGGACGGTACGTCGGCGACAGCAGCATGCCTCACAGATCAACGCAGATATCAAAACAATTGTCGAGTGGGGATTAGCAAATAAAGTACAGTTCAACGTACAAAAAACTCAGGCAACAACACTTACAAAGAAGTCTCACGATGGCTTACCAACCGTGGAAATGGAGGGTCACCCCATAGTCGAATCACCTCCCGTCAATATTTTGGGAATCAATATCAACAATAATATGTCCTGGCACGACCACGTCGTCAGTATTGCTAAAACGGCATCCCAGAAGCTTGGAGTTTTGTTCCGCTGTAGGAAGTTGTATACACCAGAGCAACTGCTGCTGCTCTACAAGGCACAGATCCGACCGTCGCTGGAGTATTGCTCCCATGTGTGGGGATGCGCTCCGAAGTACTCTCTAAAGTTTCTCCAGAAAAGAGCGATTAGACTAATCGATACGCCTAACCTCACAAAGGACCTCCACAGCCTGGAACATCGAAGGAGGGTGGCTGACCTATCCCTGTTTTACACATTCTATCACGGAAGATGCTCCAGTGAGCTCTCTCAGATAATAACACCACAGGCCGCCCGAACCAGGAACACTAGAGAAGCTCTGCGAGCTCATCCTTACCAAGTCGAGGTCCTTACTCCCCGAACCAGTCTCCTCCAGCATTCCTTCTTTTGGAGAACTTCGACGCTGTGGAATCAGCTGCCGGGGAATTTGTTTCCCGACGGCTACAACCTGCAGCGTTTCAAATCTAACGTGAACCAATACTTATCCTCTCGCAGCGCTTCTACAGCGCCATAGGCTTCCAGCCTTTGCGGGAGGCCGACCATAAAAAAACCCAAAGACTAGGCATGTACCGTAATTTCCACAAACTATTTCTTCCAAGCCTCATAGTATCCAAAACAAATTTCGTCAGCTAAATGATCTAGATGGTATAAGGACTACTTTTTCACCTTCGTTAGCCATGGTCATACGTTATTCACGTATAATTAATGTTTTTAAGGAATCTATCCCCATTAACTTGAAGAGCTTTGATTGATCACTCCAACAGTCTTGGACACCTATACTTTGTAACAATAACGCAAAGCCATGAACTTACAACCTCAGATAGTAATCAGAACGTATTCTTTAACGAAAAACACGCTGAGCTGGTGCAGTTTTATAGTCCAGGTAATCAGGGTACTAATAAATAATTTATTAGAAGAATAATCTATCGAATGTATTGCCGAATTTTTGAATTTTTTTTTTGTAACGAATTTTTTTAACTTATGTTTTAGCTTCATTGGTCCATAGATAAAACCATATCTGTTCAAGTGAGCAGTTTATATACGTTTCAGTTACTTCTCTGCTTTAAGAAGAGCTACAGCGGTAGCAGAAAGATTGTATATTTGAACAAGCTTAGTGTGGTTGTAAAGCACTAGGACTTTTGTGTTTTTGAAGTCCTCATTTTTTGTTTTTTTTTATAACTGAGCAGACCGTGCAGGCAGAGCCTAAATACCAGAGTACCGCGGCTGCTGTCAAAGGGTTTTGTTGGGGGAAGTTTGTTAACGCGAGATTTGAATGGGCCAATATCCGCAGGCCCAATAAATACATCTTCTGGCAGTCCATTCCAAGCCTTGGACACCCTGAGAATAAATGTGCGGTTGTACCGCTCAGTTCTTGATGTATGAAGAACGACCGTCTTAGGATGAGATGCAGCGGTCGCGCGGGTACATCTGATAGAAGCAGTGAGCGGCGGAATGACAGAGGATAGCTCAGAGGAGCAGATTCCGTTGGAATATCGGTAGAAGAGTGAGAGGTCACCAACAACACGCCGGTGAGAAAGTGACTGAAGGTGGCGCGTTAAGGCCGGATCGCCAATTAGTCGAATTGCCCTTCTCTGGACGGCATCTAGTATAGACAGGGTAGTAGGGGCAGCAGCTCCCCAGACATGAGAGCAATACTCCAGGCAAGGTCTTATCTGGGCTTTATATAGCGTGGTGAGGAATACTTTGTGGCTCTAAATAGGTACCCAAGATTTTTAGCAGCAGCTGCTGCAATTGACGCGACGTGTTCGTGCCAGATCACATTTTCTGTAATGTTGACTCCTAGCAGCTTGAATAAGTGGCTCCTTGGCAGAGCCTGGTTGTTCATTAGAACCTGATGTTGGCTTGGGCACTTCTTGTTTGATAGCGTACAATACTGGTTCTTGGAGGCATTAAATTTTACCATATTCTTAAGCCCCCAAGCGGTAATGGTATCGAGATCCTTTGAAAGTGAAGCTGCCACTACCAGTCTTCTGCGTTCCAGCTCGACCACAGAGATCGGTCTATTGCTCATGATGCCTGCATGCAGCGTACTGTCATCCGCAAAACTGTGGGTTGGGTTTGTAGTGCTAGAAAGTAGATCATTAATATGAAGCAGAAACAATGTCGGAGCCAATACCGATCCCTGCGGAACCCCGGCATTGATGCTATGGAAAGAAGAGGTACAGTATAAAACGAAGCTTGACTAGGACCTTTCTATATATTGATGGCATTTTCTTTAAAAAATGATCATAATGAGTTGTTTGACGTTTCGCGAAAAGGGATCTGCTTTGTGGACTATTCTAAGCTTAGAGAAGGAAAGAGAGAAGACGGAACGCGCGACTGACATTTCTGTTACCAAATGGCACCAAAAAACTATACCAAAATTCACCTGAAAAAAGTGATTCCTGGCTCCCTCCTGCTGCCGTGGCTTTTACAACGGTAAGCTGCACACCCTACCATTATGCACACCACAATATTTCACAATGATTGGTCTTAAAAACGCTGAAAATCTAAAAAAAATATTTTGGTGGCTATTCATTTTCGGTAACAGCTAATGACAGCTAATTCATATAGCATCAAACAGGCGTTCTAAGGCATTTGATAATAGTTGCCTAAACTATGGGAAATCCTATCTCTATGGGAGTTCTTAACCACTTAGTATTTCTCATACAACAACTCTATGAGTCTAGCTCGGCTCGTGTAAGAATTGATGGTAACCTGTCTGGTCAAACAACAACCAGAAAAGGAGTTCGTCAGGGATGTGTATTATCTCCGACGTTATTTGACATTTACTCTGAATTTATGATGAGACAGGTATTGGACAACTGGAATGGCGGTATAACTATCGGCGGAAGCAAAATATCCAACTTAAGATTTGTTGACGATACAACCCTTATTGCTGCTTCTCAGGAAGAACTAGTTGCTCTATTAAACATCTTAGTACAATACAGTGCAGCATATAGTTTTGGTATTAACTACAAGACCAAGGTTATGATCGTAGATAGAGAGCATGATAATCATCGAGAAATAAAGTCAGTAGGCCGTTGTGAAGTAGTTCAAAGTTTTGTGTACCTCGGCTCTTTGATCGACAATTCGAGTAGCTGTGAAAATGAGATTCGACGGCGCATTCAACAGGCATGTGTGGCTATGACAAAGCTAACAAATATGGTGTGACCATAAAACCAATAAAGCTACCAAAATGTCGCTGGTTCAGTCTCTTGTGTTCTCCATATTTTTGTATCCTTCGGAAACTTGGACTGTTAAAAAGGCAGATCGAGCTCGCATAGATGCTCTTGAAATGTGGACGTGGAGGAGAATGCTGAGAGTCCCTTATACCGCCCATCGAACTAACGTTTCCATACTGGATGAGCTCGGCAATCCAAAGAGACTATCCTCCATTGTGTCGACGAGAATGCTTACATTCTTCGGACATATTCACAGAAGCGATAATATGGAGACATTTGTAGGTCAGGGTCATGCCCAGAGTGGGCGGCGCCGTGGCCGTTCCCCTACACGCTGGGTGGTTACGCCGAAACAGCTGCTGGATATGAGTATCAAGAGCGCCACTGAACTGACAGTAAATCGCGAACGATGGCGAGCTACAGTTTCCAAAACTATTGATAATATTCGTGTCGGCAATACTTTAGCTGCGACTTATACAACATGTCTGTTAAGACATTGTGACTATGATGATGATGAATTGCCTATCGTATTGAACCTCATATACCTGTGCTAACAAGATCGATTGTATTATAAATACGGCTGTACAATTAACTAAATCATTATTTTTTAAACACAGATCGCCACATTACCTTCTATTGTAGGAGTCACGTATTGCATTTGAAAGGTGACTCTGCTACTAGGAACGTAGAAACCTTCATTTTCGCTTGTTCTGACATTTAATTGACTAAACAATTGTCTGATTTGATAGAACTGTTTCATTTTTACCATTGCGGCAACAAAAGCCTTTGGTAGCGGTTGAGAAATAGCGACGTTTGTTGCGTTTTTGGTAGAATGAGAGATGTGTGTGGCTGATAAGGAAATATGAGGAAAGTGCAATGTCATCCTTATGGGTAGAAGAAAGATATAAAATGCAAACAGGTTGATTATACAATTGAGGTTATGTATATGTGTAATTGTTATGTGTGTGATATACATATATATGTGGCCACAGACATTTCAATGGTGTATGCGTATGCATAGGCGTCGCCAAAAAAAAATCTGGGGAGGAAAACATCTTTTCAGGGCCTGATCGTTTTCAACTGATTTGTGAACCAGGACTATGCTTTTCTTTAATGTCCTCCCCTTTTATTTTTTGTACGGGTCAACTAAAAAAACTGAAGCTTTAGGTAATGAAATTGTTACATAAATAAATACTATACAGGGTGTTTACATTCTTAGTGCATTAATTTGGAGGAACGATAGATCATGATATTTCGAACCTGAATCCCCAGTACCATTTCACTAGTTAACGCATAGTTAAACAGAAAAAAATTAAAAAAGGATGACTGCAAAAAAAATCACAATCCGACAACATTGCCCAGTATTCGCCCTAGTTTCTGTCAAGTGTTTATGGAGACATTAACGTAAACAAATGCTATTATCTCTAGACTTGTTGCCGCATATTCTGTGTTATCAGAAAATGTTGCGATTATTTTGAAACCTTATATTTGGGATATTCGTATTAAATTTATGGTACAAGCATTACAATGATGTGTAATATTCGTACTTTACATAGCGGAATTAAGATCGTAAACACCCTGTATGTTGGAGTAAAATTGACACATGAAAATTTCAAGATGGCGACTGGACGCGGTAGGCGCAGAATCTCCTGGCTAAAAAACCTTCGAACTTGGTTCTCCCTGTCAACACGAGGATTGTTCAGAGCTGCAGCAAGTAAAGTCCAAATTGCTTTGCTTATCGCCAACGTCCGGAACGGATAGGCACACTAAGAAGAAGAAGAAGACTGGACTTCATCTTTGAGAAAAATTGTATTGAAAGGGGGGGCTTTTTTACAGATGGCGTCCAGTCGCCATCTTTAAAGTTTAATCTGTCAGTGTTACCCCAAAATATAGTATTCATCCATCAATTTCGAGATCTGAAGTTTAAGTTTTTTGGGTTGACCCTTTTAAAGAATAAGGGGGGAGGGACGGTAAAGAAAAGCACAGTATATTATTTATGTATGTTATGGTATTTTCAATATAACCACTGAGACAAATTGTTTTGTATTTTTATAGGCAAATAATGGAAAAAGGATCTTCCCAGCCTTGGAGAGACGTCCTGTTCCAAGCTACGGGAGAAAGCAGACTAGATGGCTCCGCATTACGTGAATACTTCAGGCCGTTGGAAGATTGGTTGAGGGACGAGAATTTGAGAACAGGTAAACACGAATACATACTCTCAAATTTCAAAACAAGATACATTCAGTTTTTCAAAGTGGGACAAGAAACCGCGAAAACCTTATGACTGAATTTAATTTTAAATTACATTATTTTTAAATTGATTTAATATTAAATTAGATCGATTAAATTAAGCTAACTTAAATTAATATTAAATTAGATTAATCTTAAATTAATTTAACTTTAAATCAAATTAATTTCAAACTAAATTAAACAGATTTTAGATTAAATTAATATTATAATAAATTGAATCAATTGGAAATTAAATTAGGCTGATGTTATATTAACTTAATTTCAAAATAATTTAATTTAAAATAGTTTAATCCCAAATCAAATTAAATCAATTTTAAATCGAATTAATTTTTAATTAAACTTATACGATTTTGAATTCTAATTAAAATAATTTTTAAATTAAACGAATCAAATCAAATGAATTTTAAATTAAAGTTAATTTCAAATCCTAAAACATTGCTTTGTCTTTATTGTATCGTATTTCACTTACCCTTTATGAGCAAAAATACAAAGGAAATATCATCATCAAGGTTAGGTTAGGTTGAAAGTGAGTGGGACAGAGCTGCCTCCTTCCACTGCGACTCAATTGTGTCTATTATTGTGGCTCACACCTTTTTAGAGTTCACCGTACAGTCCGCACCTCTTTACGAAGGCGATCAACGTGAAGGGTGAAACTTCCTTGAAGTCATGCGGTTCCAGTTGGGCAAATCCGAATGTCTGGAACCTAGCATTATCCAGTACTGGACAGGAGCAAAGAATATGCTCCGCTGTTTCATCCTCCACGTAGCAGAAGCGACAGTCTGAAGTTTGTTCAAGACCCAACTTCCGCATATGGTACCCTAGACGACCATGTCCCGTCAGCAGACTGACCAGAATGTGGAGGTCGTACCTATTACATTCCATGATCCTCGGGGGGGGGGCCTGACTCGAGGGGTATCTTATAAACGCCTTCGAGTGCAGTAGCCCTGGTGTATCTCGCCAGTTCAGGAGTGCTTTTCTCACTGCCCAGTCCGAGATGGTCTTTTTAGCGGTGCTTTTTGCAATGCCCGCGAATGGTTCTGGTCCTATGAACACAGATTCAGTTCCTCCTTTTGCTAGCGCGTCGGCCAATACATTGCCTTCCACTCCGCTGTGACCTGGAACCCAAATCAAGGTTACCCTGTTTCCCGTTCCCAGTTTCTTGAGGAAGTGCATGCAGTTCCATATCAGTCTTGAATTAACCCAACTGGAGCACAGTGCTTTCAATGCAGCCTGGTTGTCTGAAAAGATTTTTATTGGTTCTGTTTGTCAGGGGCCTTTTGATTAGTTTCCTGACTCCCAGCTCTATGGCAATCATTTCTGCTTGGAAGACTGTGGTATACCTCCCAAGGTTGACTGAAATTTCAACTCTTGGATTGGTACCCACTACTCCCGCTCCTGCCCTCAGTTCAGACTTGGAGCCATCAGTAAATAGCGCAAGATCAGAGGGTGATATGAAATCGTCCCTCCTCCATTCGTCCCTGTCTGGGAAAAGGACGTTATAGGATCGCTCTATATGCGCTTGGGGAACCTCATCAAAAGCAATCGGCAATTAATTATACCTTATTATTGAAAGAATTGTGTATCAGCTGACTCTCAAAAGTCGTATTCGTCGACTATAATATAAGCTTTCCAAGTAACCTATTTACCCATATACATATCTGTTGATAAAAGTAAGACGGTTTTTATATCTAGTTGTTTTACCATGCGCATTGCCCATAATGCAAGTTGAGTTGTATAACAGATACATGTTTAATGCAGTTTCGTAGACTACATCATTTTAAAGTATGGCCTAAATAGTCTCGAAACAGGATGACATAACTTACATTAAAATCTGTTTTTCAGTGACAGACGTATGTGAATGTGTGGATCGTAATCGCAACTATAACCATAAACCACACGTCTTAATTTTACGTTATGTATGCGTCTGAACTATTATCGCCTTTTTTGTAACCTGTTATGTTAGTACAAGAGAGCGAAGATGAGATAGTGTGGCATTTTATTTGAATGCGGAACGGTAATTAAATGGAAATTCATACCAGGACCTGACATATCAGTGGATCAATGTCAAATGACTTTTTACCTAAAGTTAAGGCCGGTTGTACAAATACCACTTAAGGGCCCCACAGACATCGTTCTTTTTCATCAGGTTTGCACGACGTGCCAACCGATCACACTCATTTCGGTCCGTGTGTGCCGAAAAACCGTCGTGTTGACCGTCGTTCCAAAAAATCTGTCCGAGCTTAATTTTACTCGTCGGTTTCGAACGCCATCGTGCAACTCGTTACATGTGTGGCCGTTCATCGTGCAATCACGACGGGATTTTGCAGTGTGGTTCTGGTTGCCTTCGAGTAAGCGTATCTAGGGTTAGTGACACCTATCAAAAATGTGCGATACACGGCAAAATAGCAAACAATTTCTGATGGAATTCATACACATGTATAGGAGTTTTCCGTGTCTCTGGAAAATCAAATCCGCTGAGTATGCAGACAGAGACAAGAAAAATAAGGCCTACGGAGAACTGTATAAAAAATCGAGAGATATAGATCCCTCTGCAAATACAGATTCAGTGCAAAGGAAGATTGACTCCATTCGCGGATCGTTCAGGAAGGAGTTAAAAAAAGTAAATACGTCCAAGAAATCAGGCGCAAGTGCTGATGATATATATCATCCACTCCTTTGGTATTTCACTGAACTACTACTGTTCTTAACAGATCAGGAAACACCACGGGATGCTTTGAGTAATATCGACGAGTATAAGGATTCATCACATAGTCAGGATATCGCAACTGAAAATTTCAAATCCTCGTAGCTTCTACCCGTAGCAAGGAATCTCAATGTAGCTGTCAGACGTTCATGAGGGGAAATACTCCAAGTATCCTGTTTTTTTATTAGAGGTGCTACTGAATTAAGTAATTCTAAGTATGTTTCTTCATCCATCCTCAAATAATTGTACCAATCCCCTGGTTCCTGTCGCAATCCTTCTAATAGATTCATATGGGAGAATTGGCCTCTTTTTAAAAGCCACTGTTTAACCCATTTAGAACGTTTTTCTTTGCTGTATTTCACTTTAATAGCTAAAGCCGCTGCCAATGCTAAAATATTATCTATGTAAACGGACCAAAAATTTGCGAGAAACTGAAAGAAAACCGAACAGTGTGTGGAGGTATCGTTCCATCGGTTTAACCGACATCGGTTGGCACGTCGTGCAAACCTGATGAAAAACAACGATGTCTATGGGGGCCCTTTATGCAAGCTTTATGAAACCCCTCACCAAAAGTCTGAAAAATAATTTTGAGTAGGTCTGTCATGCAGTGCAAGTACGTATTTCAAGCTGCAACTAGTTGCCTGATCTGTAGGCAGCACATATTGCTGCTGTGACAGTTTGTGTCACATTGATCATTTTCATGTTACGTCGCAAAGGGGCGTGGCTGGTGTACGAGCTCGTATAACCAGTGTTGCCAGAAGAAGTGGAGATAAATTCGTGCAACTAGACTCTAAAAAATCTTGTAGACTCATAAAAATACTATAAGTACATCGCACCTGCAGTTTATTAAGAAATCGTGAGAATTTGCCCTCTATTCGCGTAATTGGGACCAAAATCGTGTGATTACACGATTAATCGTGTAATCTGGTAACACTGTATGAGCTCGTACACCAGGTACGCCCACTTGTGATGTAATATGAAAATGATCTATTCTATCAATGGTTGTTTCTGTCTCCGTTCTATTATTTGTGTTTATTGTTAAATAAGTTACAAATATTTCCGATAGCTACATTATTTGTCGATTTCTAGCAAGCTCTTGTTAACCTTGAAGTCTGGGGCTAAGCCAGCGTTGTACAACAGGCGTTTTGCAAAAAAAAAACAGTAGAGTTCCTCGAATCGCTTGTGAAGGAGATCTCGAAAATTTTAAGCTTATCAATGTCTTGTCTAATGTGGGGTAGTTGGGTACTTTCTTATACAATAGATCGATGAATCTGTTGTACTATAGTAATCCACCAAGTTATCACAACGTTATTTATTTTCTTTTTCAGGCGAGTTCGTGGGTTGGCTCTACGACGGAGATTACTGCAAGCAGAGCATAGAAACTGCAGGTCTGCAGGTGTATGGAGGTTTCTACAACTCCGCTATAGCTCCAACGTCAATATCCTTAGTTTACGTCCTTTTACTTGTCGCTTCTGTTCTATACACCAACAGCTTACTTCGCTGACGTGTGGTGGGTGTCAAGGGAATAGTCAAAATGTCAACTAAATATGTGAGCAATATCAAAAAATTATTATTGAAGAATTCTGAAGAGACGTAATATAATTTAGGACATGACGCGTTGTTTTATGGCATAATGTGTGCTCAACGATTAATAACTCCCATTATGTCAGTTTTAGATCACGTGTCATATGGACTGTCAAACATAGAGAGCAATTTAAATACTGACACATTAACATTTCAGATGTGAAAAATGAATTTTATGTAGTCCAACTAGTTTAAAAACATACCACTACGTTGAAATGAAATAAGGGTGTCTAATTTAGAGAGTAAATTTAATAATTTTTTATTAAAAAGAATCTTTAAATTAGTATGTACACCGGTGTTCATTTTTTATTCATTTTTGCGTTAAATTATTTGTGTAAATATATAAAAATATCACCTTGCATCCAAAGCATTATACTCTTATACTGCCATTTTCTTTAGAAGCGATTAAATAATTTTCAAATAAATTGTATTTTGACTTCTTTGAACCTATTTTTTTGCGTTATGTAGATTTTTGTACTAAGATGAAGAATCCTTATGAACTGTAAAATATATTTGTTAAAGTAGTTCACCATCGAATCGAATCGAAATATAATTGATAATCTGTGTAAGTTTAGTAACGTTTTTCTAGTGTATTTAAGTATTATTAGTAGCATCTTTGATATAAACTGTAGTATTATTGTAAATATAATTATAAATACGCTTTACTAACAACTGTATTTTAATATGCTTTCAGAGTTAGTTTTGTATAGTGTATAAGGATAAAGAATGTGATATAGACATTTTTTTAAATGTAAACAATGTAAAATTTTACCATATAAATATACATAATTTTATACGATATATTGTGTGCTTTTATTTACCTAGGCGCTTCTGATATTCCACTTCAGTTTCTACAAGTACTTGACAAAATGAAGTCAAATTGATTGACTCAGTAGTTCCTACAAATTACACATTCCATAGCTTGAAGCTATAGTATCATGTTCAGGCACTCTTAAAATGCCAAAAAACGCAGTTTGAGCTGTTTTTATGTTTTTAGTTTTTTTATTATTGCTGCGCCGCCACTAAAACGATTTATAACTACGGTAGTAATACTGTGTTAACATTTCATTAAAATCAAGGCACACATTTTCACGTTACACAGTACAGAACAATCTAAAGCAGTGGTTCCCAACAAATGGGTCGAGGTTTTACTTTTACAACCCCCCACCACCTCAAATTTCAACCCCACCAAAGAACAAGTAGAAAAATATCAGGATATTAGAGTTTTTTGTTTTTTGTCAATTGCTCTGCCGCCGATGTACCGATTTTCAAAATTATAGCAGCATTACCTACTACGACCCCACAGCATATTGCTGCCCACACTTCACCACAGTCCATGCAGCGGTTACTGAGATTTCGAGGAAAACGTCAACACACAAACTGACGGATTCTAGCAGAGTTGCATGAGGATAGTCCTATTTTGTTGGCGAGGAGCGATATAGTTTCTCCTACGTATCGCTTCAATCGCAAATTTACGGTGGTGTTTCCGTCAAGGAAAGAGTGGGAGTCTAGGGAAAGACAGCTCATCGAAGGAGGAGGACAGGTCTGGTACACAGACGGTTCACTCGCTAGAGAGGGCTCGGGCTCGGGAGTCTACGGACTCCATACAAGACTTTCACTCCCTCTCGGAGGGCACACCACAGTATTCCAGGCTGAGATCTATGCGATACTTGCTTGTGTAAATCGTATTCGGGAAATTGACGGGTCTAGGAGGCGGATTACTATCTGCTCTGACAGTCAGGCAGCCATCAAAGCACTGAGTGCTTGTAAAATAACGTCGGGACTGGTCCTGCAGTGCATGAGGGCTCTTGACGACATCTCAGCTAAACACAAAGTATCACTGATGTGGGTGCCTGGGCACGCTGGGGTAAAGGGTAACGAAATGGCGGATCATCTGGCTAGGATGGGATCCGGCAACAGTTTTGTGGGCCCGGAACCAGCCTTAGGACTGTCTGCAAACTTGATTAGGAAAACAACTGGAGAGTGGATCCAGAATCAACACTCTCTGAGATGGAACAACATCTCTGGTCATCTCCGTCAAGCTCGGGCACTATTAGCAGTGCCTGCAGAGAGAATAGGACGATTTTGTCTCTCTCTGGATAGGAGTAACTTGAGATTGCTAGTAGGCCTATTAACGGGTCACAACACCTTCAGGCGTCACTTGTTCGTAATGAGGGTGGTCAACGACCCAACGTGCACGTGGTGTGGTGAAGAGGAAGAATCCTCGGCACACATCTTGTGTCGGTGTGAAACCCTGGGTTATCACAGGCAGACTATGCTGGGCTCAAGAACCTTGGAACCAATAGACATAAAACGGATAGGACCTAAGAATGTACTTGCCTTTGCTAAAAGGGCAGGTCTTAGGAACTAGCGCGGATAGAGGCGCAAAAGGGCCCATCGTGTGGCTTATGCACCAGTCACATTCTGTGCTGGATAGCCTCTGGTCCTTATTCATTCATTCATTCATTCAAACCGACGGAAATGAGTGTTGTGGATTTTCGTTATGTAGCCATAAAACGATCACGTCTCTTTGAGTAAAAACCTCTTGCTGTATTGTATCCCAAAATCCGAAGAACCTCTTCTACAATGGAATGGTATCATAGGAATGTGTGGCAAGTACTGAGTCAATCAACTTGACTCCATCTTTGTTTCTGTACGCTAGCTAAAAAAACAGCACAGCCGGACATAGACTGACCTCAAGTTCCGCATATTCTCATTGCAGGTTATCTACATACTAAAACAGGTAGGTAAGACGATATAACATAATGAAGTGTTTGTATGATATCGATTCCTGAAGTGACGTAAATATCGTTGTGAACGATGATATCCACCGCGATTATGTAAGGCGCTTTTCAAAATAAGAGCTCATTATATAATTATGGCTAGTATTGCATACATATCATTATCTTCAAATCCAGCATATTCGATTATATATTGTTTTAAAATTATAATAAGGTGATACGCATCATCGGCATCGAGACGGTTTCGCACATTGACCAAATGTTGTGTGCGTTACAACAGTTTCGTTTTTGAAATCGGTAAACAGATTTACCACATATGCCATTGGAAGATGTTTTCACCAGGCCCGTGGTGGCAATGGACTAGTATCATGAATTTTATTTCTGGTTGCATATGATAGAGTACGTCATAAAAAGCATCTCATTTTTTTCTCCGATTTTTTTGGGCACAGGAAAGCCGTGAAAATGAGGAAAATATTTGAATTCTCCTAGGGCAGTGACGTCACTGCCCTATAGGCGAACAGCCAATCAAAAGACAGATATGTGTGCTGTGTTGCCGCATTCTGATGGCGCGCGGAGCTGTACGCGGGCTGGCTCATCTATCTTGTCTTCTGTTCCCGTCTGATATATGTTTTGTGGTTTTAATGTCCCGTGATCCGAAATTCCAGGGCTGTTCCAAATTACGGTTCTATCACCGTCCTAGAACTGTTTTCATCATGCCCCACCCATTTTGTGATTCTAGAATCGATGATTGGTTGGTACGCTGGTGGACCAACCAATCATCGGTTTGAGAACTGTAAAATGGGCGGGGCATGATAAAAACAGTTCTAGGACGGTGATAGAACCATAATTTGGAACAGCCCTTCCGAAAGCTAAGTTAAGGTTCCTGATCCGTCAATCCTGTCAATCAATCGTCATTCGGTCATTGTCATTTCCAAATTCCATTGGGCTTTGGCTGTAATTTTCAACAATCTTAAAGTTATTATTATTTGTTCGCGTTTATTTGTACAGGATATCCTTTTATTCCATTTTACTAGGTTTCAAGTTATTTTATCATAACATAACCAACAAGTATGGGTAAAATCGATAGTGGATTCACAAACGCCGATTCAGATAACCTGCCTAAAGTTGATATGGCTATGGTGAACGACTTTTATGTGGATAATATGCAGTTCTTCAATACGAAGATGAGAAATGTGAAAGCTAAGAAGTGAGTTTCAAATTATTTATAACACTTTGGATAGCAAATAACATGTTTATGTGAAATGTAAATGTTTTGCGAGTCGGAGCTGTTCTTGGCAACAATGCACTGCTGATAATTCGCGCGGTTGGCACTGATTGGCTGAATTTGAATTCCTTTCTTTAAACTTTAGAATGGAATTACTAAAAAACAAAATGATGTAGAAAGTAACGAAATGCAGCAGAACGTTTATTTGTGTATGCACTAAGCGGCCATAATAATTAAATCATTGTTCTTAACCTCGTGATACTAGTCCATTATTGTTGTGTACACTTAACTGGAGGTTAGAGTAAACTGCTAGGGGTCAACACATTTGCGGGGCAAGGGGAGAGGTAAAAAATCAAACGAAAAGTCGAGGTCCAGTGGGCGTGGCCTATTTACTATAAATTCTACCACAAGTCATAAAAAATATTTGCTAGCGCCGGTCCCCTTTGGAGACCCTAGACCGGATGCCGTCGCACAAAAAGTATTCAACCTTTTTTGATTGTCCGTCGTTGAGAAATAGACATTGTATAATTTATTTATACCTGGCATCACAGTTGATCCCTTTTCTGTGTATTTCAGGCATATACATAATAATAAATACAATATGAATACCTCAAAGCGACACAGTCGGCATACTAACAAAGATGGCGACTACAGATGAAATATTTATGAGGAATTTCAAAATTCCCTACAGTGACTTGAACAGTAAATTAAACAAGATCCTGAAAGAAAAGTGGTGTGAACACTACCATAGAAATCCATCCGGAACGATATAGAAACAGATCCAGCAGAACATAAGAATAGAACTCTGGTTTAAGAGAGAAACGAATAGACCACTTGTGAGAACACTTTGCAGATTGAGGTGTGGTCATTGCTTAAGCCCTCAACACAAAACTAGAATAGGGCTAGACGATGACCCTCACTGCAGATGTGGAGAGATTGGTACTGTTCAACACTGTATATTAGAATGTCAATTGATCAGTAATGAGGTAACAGACCTGTATCACAGATTGTCAAACTATATTCCGTTACCTGCTAATATGATCTCTATACTAGCTAGTGAAAACAACTGTGCATACAAACTATTATATAACTTTTGCACACAAGGACTAAAAAAAACTTTGTAACTTTCAACTATAACTAGTATAAAACAATGTTAGTATTATTAAGAAAAAATAGATGTCCATCCAAAATAGAACTGGCCAGTTGATCTCAGATCAGAGCCAATAACATAAAGAAATAAAAAATACAATGTGAGTAAAAAGAGTTGTTTTTATAAGTGCAACTGAGTTGTCACACAAAAAATGAATTTATCGTATGTACAAGAGCGAAAATAAGACGAAAAATAAGGTGAAAATGTGAAAAATCAACAAGAAGTACTAATGACAATATTATGCGTGTATATGTTATTTGTAAAGCAGCTAAATTCAGTGAAGTTCACTTAACATTGAGCTGACGTATTACAAAATTGGCGTAAATACGGGGGTTAGGGGGGACGTGTCCAACTGTCCACCCCCTTGGAACTATAAATTAAAAAAACTATCATGTCTCATACTTTTTTCCTATAGCACCCCCAGAAGGCGCCAACAAAATTATTGTTGGATGCACAACAAACTTCGGAAAAATAAACCAAATTATGCCTGCCCCCTCCCCTCACTGGTAGGCCTCCAAAAATATATCCCCCCATAGTGAAACGTTCTGAATTACAGCCGCCAAGTTTGGTATTTCGATGAAGTACATATTCAAAAATAGGACGCATTTTAACAACTTTGTGAAATCTATAACAATTATAACACCTCCAACACAGGTATACCTATGCACCTATACCAAGACGATTATGTACTCTGAAGAAAAAAAATGGCTTTCTCTGATGTTGAGGGATTGATAAAAAAGTATTAATTGCGGACTATAATAGATGCCCATCTGACCTCTAATGCTGCCACACCATACACCAAAATAGTGTCCTTATTTTACCTGATATATGAAACCCGATGTAGAAGGTATTCAGAGAAGAAAAATGACTTTTTGGATGAAAAATGGTGCGTTAAAGAGAAACCACAATTGGTTTGATCAAGTTCAATGGCAGTTCTATGTCAGAAAAAGTTACTATTGCTACTTTGCCGTCTGGACGCAAAAAATCGTTAAAGTGGAGAACTTAGCAAAGGAACATGACTTCTGGAATGAATAAATGTTAATTAAAATACAAGGTTTTTATCAGTTTATGTTACAAAGTAAAGAATGTTATTTCTATTCGCGACGCAAAAAAGTGTGAGCCCAAGACTCTAGACTTCTCGGTCTGGGCCTGCCAATTTAAATTCTAAGTACTTACAAATCTGGTTGAAAATTGTAAGATTTCGTAGTAATCCTGAAAATGATAACTGCTCAAAACCAGTTACCGCGATTTGTTTAAATTTTAGTAGTTCCTAACTTTTGGCCTGCAGTGTATATGAATAAGTCACCCAAAACCACCGACTACAAATTTAGTCGATGCCCAAAACAAAATCTATCCCATTTCAGAAATGAATGAATCTCAACATCTCAACACATTCATAAACAGTAGTTTGCATACTTTTGTATTGGTGGCGCTTTTATTAGTGTCCCAATAGGCGCGCGATTGTTCAATGCAAGACTCTGGCTGTAACCATTTTTAACCCTGTCAATTAATAATTTTTGGCACAAAAACGTGGTTTTCGTTTTTTTTTAAACAGTCTATGTTAATGTTGATCCCGATTTTAGAATAAGTTTATACAGGGTGATTGATGAGACCGTGAATTTAGTCAAAAAAGCGTCACTTTTGGCAATTTTTGAATAATTAATTGCCTTTTAGGAAATTTCAAAAAATACGTCGACATTAATATAGAACTGCCCTTTTTCTTCATGCTCATATTGTTTCAGTTCAGTTATCTCAAAATCGATAGTCAAAAAATGGTTACAGCTGAACCATTGCAAACAGCTCTCATGTACGTACTATAACCCCCTCTTAACTGGACATAAATTCAATTTTAACGATACACAGATTATTTGTCGTGAAAACAACTTTTTTAAAAGGAATGTTGAAGAAATGATTAATATTAAAAATCACCCAAATGCACTAAATTTTAGCACTTATGCACTTATAAAATAAGGGGTTGCGCACCTTCGCAAGGTCTGTTTTCTTTCATTCAAGCTCCCCTTAAGGGTCTAGGGTATAGCACGCGAAATTGAGAACCAAGAAAAGACGTATTTCCGTGTTAGCGAGGAGGCGTGGCCGCCTGTTCCCTTTCTCCAGTGTGTGTGTCTAAGATGAGGCAGATAAGTCCAAAAATCCAATGGTAAGGTCAAAAGGTCCAAAGGTAAGGTCCAAAGGTCACCATAAAAATGAATTTCGTATTTCCAAGCTCCTGACGTTACCTTTAAACTTACAGTGATGACTCAAAGAGCAAATTGAAGAAGAAAGCTTGCACTTGTGCAACTATTTAGCCTTTTTTGAGATCGTGTTTGATTGTTAAATTACAGGCATTTATAGAATGCATGGTTTTGCATTGCTAGTTTTTTGCACATTCAAAAACTTTTTTGAGAAAATCGAAAATTCATTCATTAATGTCCTTTGAGGGGTTAGGCGTATCGATTAGTCTAATCGCTATTCTTCTGGGTGGTGACCAGAAGCTTTAGAGAGTGCTTCGAAGCGAATCTGTGCCTTGTACAGCAGCAGTAGTAGTTCTGGTGTATACAGCTTCCTACAGCAGACCAAAAACTCCTGGGAAGCCGTTTTAGTAATACTCACGACGTGGTCGTGCCAGAACATCTATGGATATTAGAAAAAAGCTAAGAAGGATATCGCAAAAATCCCATCATATCCTGTATATTGAGGATTAGATTATTCTTTTGCGCAGAAGATTATAAAGTATATGCTTCCTGCTATAGAGAATCAGCTTTCACAGAAAAGTAAAAACGACTACGGATATAGACACACACAGATGATATTCAAAAAATGTGTTCTAGATTGACTATACGTCGCGATACATGCAACAGTCGCACATTGTAAGAGAAATCCCGATTTTTATGAGTCAGATACACATAAATGTAATAAAAATAACTCTCGGTACGTATTACAAAACGTTGCTTTCTATTCTCGGAAAACGATCTCATGGGTTTGGTAACCATTTTTATTGTGTCCAGCAAACTAAAAGTAAAGTACTGCAAGCACTCTGTCGTGTTCATAAAGAGACATACTGAACATTCTTGAGCGACAAAAGATAGTAAGAATCTAATCATAAAGTGTTAAACGATAATTTCCTGTAGGGTGGGGTTCCCATAATGAACCAAAGTTTGAAAAAGTGTCGTATATGCAATACAAAAACCTCAAAAATAAAGTCAATAATAAAGTTAAATCTGCGCATTTATAACGCATTTTTTCTTGCACATTTAAGGTACTCAATTCCAATACGGGGAACTTGTTCAGGAACTTTATTTCAAAATGTTCAAACTTTACAAAACAAGACTTTGAAAATACTATTTGATTATAGCAAACTTACCAATACAATCACGTTATATACAGAACTAAAATTTGCTCAGATGGATAAAACTTTAGAACTTGAACAATGTAAATTAATATTTAAAATAATTAATAGCAGGCAGAAGAATAACACTATCTATAGTTTTGTAAATGAAATACATGATCATTTTACCAGGTCACAAAACAATATACATATATCCGGTTTACAGTCGTACAAATATAGCTTTGAATTGTCCAATGCAATCCGCGTCTAGAGCTTATAATAGGTTACCAGTTGAAATTAGATCTAAAATATGTTATAATATCTTCTTGTACAATTTAAAACAACACCTAGGCATGCATGTAGTTAATTAAGTAGTATATAATATAATTAAGGACTCTAGTAGCAATCTAGTTAAAGAAAAAGAATAAGCACTGTTGATAAGTTTAGGTTTATAATTCTCGAGGCCAGAACCTTCGGTACTGTTTAGAGAATTGTTAAAGTTTATTGTAATATAATTATTTCCAGAAACAAACGATGTTTAAAAAAAAACGTGTGCCATTAAAAAATGAAACATATTGATAATACAAAACAAATCTCTCAACCCTGCGGAATATTTTGAGTACCATAAATTATTTTTATATTTGTTAACAACAAAAGAAAAGCAAAATTAAGATGCAAATGTGTTCATTTTAGGCAACCAGGTGCTCAAATAGAACTTGTGGTCTCTTAAATTGAACCTGCCATCAGATGTTGATAAGGTAGGGATAATACTTCCAGGCCATGAGCGAAATAACGTTCAGAACAAAAATAGTTCGGAAGGTGCTGCAGTCACTTGACATTAATAAGGCGAATGGGCCCGACATGATCCCCTCCATTGTTGTGAAGAACTGCGCACCGGAGCTCGCTCCCATATTTACCCGCCTCTTTCGGATGTGCTACGATTCCGGCATTTTACCAAAAGACTGTAAAATAGCTTGCATCCAGCCGGTGCCAAAAAAGGGATCCAAAACTGATCCGACCAACTACAGACCTATAGCTCTGCTTTCTGTAATCAGTAAAGTGATGGAGAAATGCGTCAACCAAGAGCTCATGAAATACCTAGAGTTCCATCACTTAATCAACGACAGACATTATGGATTCCGACACCAAAGATCAACTGGAGATCTCCTGGCTTACGTCACACATGTCACATCCAGTCATTGGGCGAGGCTCACGTCGTTGCTCTCGATATTTCAAAGGAATTCGATCAACTGCGGCATGCAGCTCTCCTAAACAAGCTCCCGTCTTATGGGAGGTCTTAAGCTTTGCGGTTGGCTCGCAGACTTCCTCTCAGGTCGGAAAATCTCTGTCGTGCACGGAAAAAAGCAGACTTGAGTATTTTTAAACAATATTGTGTGGTACGATTGTTGGTAATTTTTCTACATATTGTAAGATATTTCCAAAAGATTGTTGAATGAAGTTTCATTGGGTCTAGCAACATATTCCACCAAATTGCGTTGGCTTGCTATGGACTCTTTCACAATCGGAGTATGTAGCTTTTCTAGACAAACTATTCAGCTTCCCTTTCCGCAATCATGCGACAGAAAAGTTCACATAGTGTTCAGCATTTTCTCACAATGTATTGTTAAAAAATCCACAAAACTGTGTTGAAGAAATCTGAAAGAGTCTGCGCAAGTCCGTGTCTTTCTAGTTCTTTTCTTGTTGAGTTCCCATTTGGTTTGTGCCTGTGTATGAACAACCGACGGCGACGTGTGAAGCATATAATTTATACCTATATCTAATTACCTATAGAAGATACCAGATACCATATATTTCAAGAAATGGAGGGTTTGAGTGCATTCCTATTTTTCTGGGTAAGTACTAGTTTATTTATTTGTGTCCTTGTGATACAGACAGGCAGTCATAAGAGTTTGTAATTAAATGTGGAAGCAACGACTTACGTGTGTTATTTTTGCAATGTATTTTGATTAGAAAATATAAAGCTGTGTCCGCTAGTACCTATTGAACAGTTGTAGAAAAAATTCACGGGCGAAACTTTATATGTCGGAGATTATGATTGTATACATAAATAAGTGTAAATGATTACGTAATGGCTACGTTTTATTGCTGTCGTTTGTCTAAAAGTAATGTCAATATAGACGCTGCACCTACATGGCAGAAATAGATATAGGGCTGTTTTCGTTCAGTGAAATTACCATGTTTTTCACATTTCTATGAAGGATTATTATTATAGCGCATAGAATTATTTAAACATAATAGGCTCAAAATCGAAAAAGCTACGCATCTTTATTTTATTCGGCGAAAGCTCACCGCTGTATAACGCCATAACGTCTTTCAAGTCCAGACAGGGTTACAGGGGCATTTTCATTTGCATGGATGTGAGGTAGTATTTATCTATACAGCAAATAGCAGCAGAATAGCAAAATATTGATTTATGTGAATGTTTTAAAATTTACTAATTTAAAATTAACTATACGGGTTGGAACTCTGTGGCTTGAATGATATGAAGATACTGTATTATTTATGCTACGTTATTATTATTTTTATTTTTCAGTGCCATTGGACATCCAAACTATCCAGTCAATGATGATTATTAGGAAGTGAATATCATTGTGGTCATACATATATGCCAGTGTGATTATTTTTTGTATTCTTCTTGTGAACACCTTTTTTGTATATGTAAATAAACCATTGTATACACGCCTCATTTTACTTTTGCCTCCACAACTACCTCACTCATCACATTTATTATGGATTATTAAACCCCAATTTTGTAGTGTAATATACTTCACAATATTGTTCAAAATTTTACTACAACAATGTGTTAAATGATATTATACATTTTGTGAAATATTAGTACATTGACTGAGTCGCCTATTAGTCTACAAATTGTTGCTATCCTGTTGTTACAATATTTGTATAAAAAATCCACAAGGGTCGTAAATAAACTCTCTCGGTGGTAGTAATATGGAACACAATTGTTGGGTCCACAGCTCCACAACTTAGTGTTACAAATATACACAAATTGTTATTGTCCCTATATCATCCACAATTTGTAGTGAAAATACCTACAATTGTGGAAAAATTTACACCAGCCTTTTTTCCGTGTGGTAGACGGCTTTTCCTCTTCTTTCCACAGCATCATTGCTGGGGTTCCCCAGGGATCAGTATTGGCTCCTACATTGTTTCTGCTTCACACTAACGATCTACTCTCTAGCACTACAAACCCAATCCACAGTTTTACGGATGACAGTACACTGCATGCAGGAATCATGAGCAATAGACCGATCTCTGTGGTCGAGCTGGAACGCAGAAGACTGGCAGTGGCTGCTTCACTTTCAAAGGATCTCGATACCATTACCGCTTTGGGGCTTAAGAATATGGTTAAATTTAATGCCTCCAAGACTCAGTATTGTACGCTATCAAACAAGAAGTGCCCAAGCCAACACCAGGTTCTAATAAACAACCGGGCTCTGCCAAGGAGTCACTCATTCAAGCTGTTAGGAGTCAACATTACAAAAAATTTGATCTGGCACGAACACGTCACGTTAATTGCAACAGCTGCTGGTAAAAAGCTTGGGTACCTAAGTAGAGTCAGAAAGTATTTCTCACCATGTAACCTCCTCACGCTATATAAAGCCCAGATAAGACCTTGCCTGGAGTATTGCTCTCATGTCAGGGGAGCTGCTGCCCCTACTACCCTGTCTATACTAGATGCCGTCCAGAGAAGGGCAATTCGACTAATTGGCGATCCGGCCTTAATGCACCACCTTCAGTCACTTTCTCACCGCCGTGTTGTTGGTGACCTCTCACCCTTCTACCGATATTCCACCGGAATCTGCTCCTCTGAGCTATCCTCTATCGTTCCGCCGCTCACCGCTCCTATCAGATGTACCCGTGCGACCGCTGCATCTCATCCTAAGACGGTCGTTCTTCATACATCAAGAACTGAGCGGTACAACCGCACATTTATTCCTAGGGTGTCCAAGGCTTGGAATGGACTGCCAGAAGATGTATTTATTGGGCCTACGGGTATTGGCCCATTCAAATCCCGCGTTAACAAACTTCCCCTAACATAACCCTTTCACAGCAGCCGCGGTACTCTGGTATTTAGGCTCTGCCTGCGCGGTCTGCTCATTTATAAAAAAAAGGAAAACAAACTAATCAAAAGCAGCATTAATAAAGGGGAGAAGGAAATCACAAATTCCACTAATATAGAATATGCGTGAAAAATTCGCAAAGAAAAACTAAGAAGAATAAAGGAGTTCAAAAACATTCCTATACTTAATTAAAAAATTCCCAAATTTGATAAAATTCGAAAAATTCAAAATATTTGAAAAATTTTAATAACTTGAGAAATTCAAAAATTTAAAAAATCGTAAGAGTTCGTGTCTTTCAATAAAGCCAAAATCCCAAAAATAAAATTAAAAAGCTTAGCCATTTCTTATATATATACAGCGAGTTTGTTACAGCCTCCGCCGTCTCTCGCATCCCAAACGCCACTGGTCCTTGTCATGCCATGACCCCTCCTCAAGATTTCTGTTTGCCATGTCCCTTTCTATTTGTTTCATCCACGTTTCTGGTGGCCTGCCTCTCTTTCGCTTTCCTGGTGGGTTCCACTCCAATATCCGCTTTGGCCATCTGCAGTTATCCATCCTCTGTATATGCCCATACCATACAAGTCTTCTCTTCTCAATTTCATCTATAGTCGTCCAGGTCTTCTTCATCCTATCTCTAATCGCAGCATTTGTTACGTGTTGTAGTCTTGAGACTCTACAACCTCTTCGCAAAAAGTCCATTTCTACTGCGTTTATCCGTTGTCTGTTTCTTTCGGTCATTTCCCAAGTTTCCGAGCCATATATTAGTATGCTTTGAACAATGGTGTCATAAATTCTCAGTTTGGTGTTATTGTGTATATTCTTTGACCATAATAAGGAATTCAGCTTTTGTGTCGCTTGTCTGGCCTGTCCCACTCTGTTTGAAATATCCTTCTTTGAGTTGGCATCCGATGATATTATACTTCCTAGGTATTTGAAATCATCACATTTTTGTATTGTGTTTCCATATATTTGCAGATCACTTCCATTAATATCTGTTGTTAAATATTTGGTTTTTTTATAGTTTATTTTCAACCCGTTAGCTTCATAGGCGTCTATAAGTTTTCTCATCATATATTCAATGTCATGTTCGTCGCCTGCTATAATTACTTGGTCATCTGCAAATAATAAGGAATACATGTAATCATCTCCTACTGGTAGGCCCATACACCTACATTTTGTCTTCCATCCTTTCAGAACGCTTTTGATGTTTCAAAACAGAAAATAGTTGGTGAGGGTTAAATATGGAGAATATGGTGAATGAAGTAGCTCCAATGAAGAATGTGGTGAATGTACCATAATATCACCCTGTAAGTCAAGTGGCATTGTCTTCAGAAGAAAAAGAGGAAGTACTCAGTTGCATTATATACTCGTATATGCATATACCAAGAAGACTATCCAGCATGTATCATGTCATTCCTCCAATTTCCAAAACAGGAATTGGATACTTAATGTGATTAGCGAATTTATATCAATTCAGATCTAGCGATGAATGGTGCTGTTGTTTATTTTTATATCGAGGGCATTTGACTGCAGAACGTATACCAGGGAGATACACTAAATACTGCTAAAATTTTTAAAACTTATCTTTTTGTTCCATCCTTTTTTTGCACTGGCAGCCCTGTACTCTCGAGATATATTTTATCTAAGTTTCACTCAGGTCTGTGACCTTTAACAGCAACACAAGCTGTGTGTCTGTCACTCAAATTTTTATACTTTGGTAGAGCCACGGAGGTCTGGTATACAGATGACTCACTTGCCGACGAAGGCAAAAACAAAACTCTCCCTCTTTCTTGTAGCATACATCACGATAGTCACGAAATTCATTGGCCTAAGAGGTGGATTACTATCTCTGCAAGTCGGGCAGCATTGAATGCTGGTAGGTTTACATCAAGGCTCCTTCTGCAACTGAGAAAGGTCTTGGATGACATCTCAGCAAGACATCAGATATCACCTACGTGGGTGCCAAGTCATGCTGAAGTTTGCGGTAATGAAGCGGCGGACGCGTTCGCAAGGCAAAGATCGAGAAATAATTTCCTGGGTCCTAGGCTGGCTAGAAGCAAAAACAAGGAAAGAACTAGAGAAAAATGCGGCAAGGGTAGCTGCCGAAGCAAAGAGATTTGGGATGGAGATGAATCAAGGTGAGACCATATGGTCATATGGCCATGGGGCACATGGGAAAAACTTCCGATGATCAACCGAACCTAACTTTTATGGCCAACAACATGAAATACACTTTTGAAAGGACTACGTAATTTACGTACCTAGAGGTAATCATAGAACAAAAGGGACAGGAGAAACAAGAAATCAAGGCAAGGATCGTCATGGAAACCAGAAGTATAGGGCCCTGAAAAATCTCTTGAAATCCAAATATGTATCCAGAAAGACCAACAGCGACATGGACTATGAACAAAGAGGAAGAAAAAATTATAAGATGGGAAAGAAAAATGTTGAGAGCTATTTATGGAGGCATAAGGATAAACGAGGGAAGGAGGAGAAGAATAAACCAGGAACTAGAATACATGGTATGAGAACCCCAATATTATAGCAGTCATCAAACCGCAGAGAATAAAGTGGCTAGGACATGTGGAGAAGCTAAATGGAATGAGAATGGCAAAACTAGTTCTCGACCGGAGACCAATAGGAAAAAAGGAAGGGTAGACCAAGGGAGAGATTTCTAAAGAAGGCAGAAGATAAAAGAAAATTAATATTAAAAACTTGTACGTGATAAGGGTGGCTAGTGACCCGACGTGACACGCTGTGTTGGTGAGGAGGAATCCTCGGCACACAGTATATGTCGCTGTGAAGCCCTTGGGTGTCCCAAACTATGTATGTACGTATGTATGACAACAGAGTTTTTTCTGCATGCCAAACATGAGGAGACTAAAGTATATTGTGGTGTGATATTATAAATAATTATAGTAGGTAATGCTGTGATAAACAAATGAAGGGTGCCTAAGTCACATTTTCATCGATTATAGACTGTCAGTGCCATTTATGCGAACTTTTTATTAGATTTGTGGTAGTATATCTAAAATTGTTGTAAGATGTACCTAAGTGATTATATAAGCATATGAGTTTTTTAAAATAGTTCTCAGTTCAGTGCAACATGTGCGTAAGTCCAGCCAAATATTAGATAAAATACCTTCAATGGAAGATGAGCCCAAGTACACGGTCTGTTAGTCACTATGAATGACCACTTCAACGCAAAAATTGCCTTAATCCACTATCATATTATTTATGCTTAGTATATGGTTTTAACACTCGTTTTTCCATTCACTGATAGAAACGTGCTCTTTAAAAGTAATGAAGAACAAGATTATAGCACGATTATTCACAAAGGTAGCGAAATAAAAAAATTAAAAACGTTTTCCTCAAAAACAGAATAATGTGACTTCTTGCATTGGACCCTTCAAATGTAAAATATTGAGCCAAATCACTTGATGGCATTTTTTGTGGATACGCATCGCCCTGTAAGTGGTTCATCTTAACAAGGCAAAGCCCCAACGCACAATAATGTAGTTTACATTGTGAATTATGATGGTTAATCATCTAGCCAGATGTCCCTATACACCACAGTCGGATGAGCGATGTTTGACTGACGGACTCAGTACCACGGGTACCACGTCGCGTGATTCGTCGGTTTGAACTGACTTTTGCGAATGCGTAGACGGTCGTTTTGTTCAATTTTTGCCGAAGGATTTGCTTCTCTACTATTGCTAGTGATTTTAAGACAAAAAGACATGTTGGTGACAGGAACTCAGATAGGTGGAAGAATGTGTCGAATTCAGTAAATGTGTAAGTATTATATGTTTTTTTGAGCCTCGTTTCGCAGCTCTGACTATCAGTGCAAAGATGTCGTCAAGTAGGTTCACTCAGTGCTTCAAATGAAAAGCTTTTGCATACATGTTCAAAAGTGAGCGACAAGAAAAATGAAATTATGTTAGATTTGGAAAGCTTATGTTTTTTTGAGCTTCATTCCGTAGTTTTATTGATGCCAAGATGTCATCAAGTAGATTCACTCAGTTCTTCAAATGCTCAAAGGTGAGCGACAAGAAAAAAATTATGTAAGGTGAAAAATAAAAACCATCCAAAACTCGAGTGAAATTTTTTGGCCAAAAATCGGGTAAAATGTAATTTGAGGAGGAATGAATGAAAGAGGTCCTTAGATAAGTTCACCAGTTCCAGTTTGACGGGATTAGTGCCTACGTCGTGTGATTCGTCGGTTTGAACGGACTTTTGCGAATGCGTAGACGGTCGTTTTGTTCAATTTTTGCGGAAGGATTTGCTCTCTGGTATTGCTAGTGATTTTAAGACAACAAGACATGTTGGTGACAGGAACTCAGATTGGTGGAGGAATGTGTCGAATTGAATAAATATGCAAGTATTTTAAGTTTTTTTGAGCCTCATTTTGTAGCTCTATCAATGCAAAAATGGAGTCAAGTAGATTCACTTAGTTCTTCAAATGAAGAGCTTTTGCATACATGCTCAAGAGTGAGCGACAAGAAAAATAAAATTATGTTAGATTTGGAAAGCTTAAGTTTTTTTTTGAGCTTCGTTCCGTAGTTTTATTGATGCAAAGATGTCGTCGAGTAGATTCACTCAGTTCTTCAAATGCTCAAGAGTGAGCGACAAGAAAAAAATTATGTAAGCTTGTTGAGTAATCTGAAACGCAAAAACTATTCAAAAGTCGAGTGAAATTTTTTGACCAAAAATCTGGTAAAATGTTTGAGTTTGAGGAGGAATGAATGAAAGAGGTCCTTAAATAAGTTCACTAGTTCGAGTTTGAAGGGCCGCGGGTTTGAACGGACATTTGCGAATGCGTAGACTGTCGTTTTGTTCAATTTTTGCGGAAAGATTTGCTCTCTGCTATTGCTAGTGATTTTAAGACAAAAAGACATGTTGGTGACAGGAACTCAGATTGGTGGAAGAATGTATCGAATTGAGTAAATATGTAAGTATTTTTAGTGTTTTTTTGAGCTTCATTCCGTAGTTTTGTTAATGCACAAATTGAGTCAAGTAGATTCACTCAGTGCGTCAAACGAAAAGCTTTTGCATAGATGCTCAAAAGTGAGCGACAAGAAAAATAAAATTATGTTAGATTTGGAAAGCTTAAGTTTTTTTTTGAGCTTCATTCCGTAGTTTTATTGATGCAAAGATGTCGTCAAGTAGATTCGCTCAGTTCTTCAAATGCTCAAGAATGAGCGACAAGAAAAAAATTATGTAAGCTTGTTGAGTAATCTGAAACGCAAAAACTATTCAAAAGTCGAGTGAAATTTTTTGACCAAAAATCTGGTAAAATGGAGTTTGAGGAGGAATGAATGAAAGAGGTCCTCAAATAAGTTCTCTAGTTCGAATTTGACGGGATTAGTACCGCGAGTACCACGTCGCGTGATTCGTCAGTTTGAACGGACTTTTGCGAATGCGTGACGGTCGTTTTGTTCAATTTTTGCGAAAGGATTTGCTCTCTGCTATTGATAGTGATTTTAAGACAAAAAGACATGTTGGTGACAGGACCTCAGATAGGTAGAGGAATGTGTCGAATTGAATAAATGTGTAAGTATTTGAAGTCTTTTTTGAGTCTCGTTCTGTAGTTTTATCAATGCAAAAATGGAGTCAAGTAGATTCGCTCAGTGCTTCAAACGAAAAGCTTTTGCATACATGCTCAAGAGTGAGCGACAAGAAAAATAAAATTATGTTACATTTGGAAAGCTGAAGTTTTTTTTTGAGCTTCATTCCGTAGTTTTATTGATGCAAAGATGTCGTCAAGTAGATTCACTCAGATCTTCAAATGCTCAAGAGCGAGCGACAAGAAAAAAATTATGTAAGCTTGTTGAGTAATCTAAAACACAAAAACCATTCAAAAATCGAGTGAATTTTTTTGGCCAAAAATCTGGTAAAATGTAATTTGAGGAGGAATGAATGAAAGAGGTCCTCAAATAATTTCACTAGTTCGAGTTTGACGGGATTAGTACCGCGGGTACCACGTCGTGTGATTCGTCGGTTTGAACGGACTTTTGCGAATGCGTAGACGGTCGTTTTGTTCAATTTTTGCGGAAGGATTTGCCCTCTGCTATTGCTAGTGGTTTTAAGACAAAAAGACATGTTGGTGACAGGAACTCAGATAGGTGGAGGAATGTGTCGAATTGAATAAATATGTAAGTATTTTAAATTTTTTTGAGCCTCATTTTGTAGCTCTATCAATGCAAAAATGGAGTCAAGTAGATTCACTCAGTTCTTCAAATGAAGAGCTTTTGCATGCATGCTCAAAATTGAGCGACAAGAAAAAATAAATTATGTTAGATTTGGAAAGCTTTAGTTTTTTTTGAGCTTCATTCCGTACTTTTATTGATGCAAAGATGTCATCAAGTAGATTCACTCAGTTCTTCAAATGCTCAAGAGTGAGCGGCAAGAAAAAAATTATGTAAGCCTGTTGAGTAATCTGAAACACAAAAACCATTCAAAAATCAAGTAAATTTTTTTGCCCAAAAGTTGGGTAAAATGGAGTTTGAGGAGGAATCAATGAAAGAGGTCCTTAAATAAGTTCTCTAGTTCGAGTTTGACGGGATTAGTACCGCGGGTACCACGTCGTGTGATTCGTCGGTTTGAACGGACTTTTGCGAATGCGTCACGGTCGTTTTGTTCAATTTTTGCGAAAGGATTTGCTCTCCTGCTATTGCTAGTGATTTTAAGACAAAAAGACATGTTGGTGACAGGAACTCAGATTGGTATCGAATTGATTAAAATATGTAAGTATTTTAAGTTTTTTTTGAGCCTCATTTTGTAGCTCTATCAATGCAAAAATTGAGTCAAGTAGACTCACTCAGTTCTTCAAATGAAAAGCTTTTGCGTACATGCTCAAGAGTGAGCGATAAGAAAAAAATTATATTGGATTTGAAAGGCTTATTGAGTAATCTGAAACGCCAAAAACCATTCAGAAAATCAAATAAAATTTTTTGGCCAAAAATTGGGTAAAGTGGTGTTTGAGGCTGAATGATTGAAAGATGTTGAATTTGCAACCACACGTCTGTTTTCCTTCTAATAGTATCTGCTGTCAGCCCTAAAGTCGGCTCAGGATCCAGGAAATTGTTTCTCGGCCCTCCAGCATAACTCGGCAATCACATAAGTGACACCTGATGTGTGAGATGTCATTTAAGACCTTTCTACATAGCATAACAAGCCTTGATGTAAACCTACAAGCACTCAATGCTTTCAATGCTGTCTAGCTGTCATATCAGATAGTAATCCTCCCAGGCACAGGCCCCTGAATTTCGTGAATACGAGAAAAGCTAAAAAAGGTGTTTGAGAATACTCTATTATCACTCCAAATTTTTGGTCTTATGCTTATCGAAGATCTAACATTTAGGTATGTAATAATACAATACACATCTATTGAAAAATATTTTATTAGTCTGGCTAGATTCAGATAATACTAGATCCCACAAGCACAATTATTGAGGAATAAGCTACAACATTTGTAGCCCCTCCCAAAACTTTTATTAGAAAAAGTATCAAAAAGCTTGCTTTCGTGTCATTTCTCAATTGGAAAGGTTTTTAAGATCAGTAAAAGTTATTAGTCCTAATCAACAATAAAATATTTGAATCATATAATATAATTTGAAAATTTGAAGCCGTTAAAAAATGCGTATGCTTTGTCATATCTGATAGTATGCTTTGATAGCTCCAAGTTCGTTGGCATGTCATGGGATAACCCTGTATATTTGGACACCAAAAAAGTAGATACCAAATTGTCACAATCTGCCATTGTACATGCTTCAGCTAAAAGTTTTTATAAAGCTTTAATAATGATATAATTAGTTCTTGGACTCGCTTAACAAGCCACTAATTGAATGCTTAAGTGGTCATCTCACAACTTATACGAAGAACTACTACTTGGCTTCCATGTAAAACGCTGTGTTATAATATATACTCGTACGTTCTTTTAGAGCATTACATGTTGAAAAACGTTTAGTCACTAGAAATAGTCGAGATTTGGAACTTTGATTTAAGTGGTTGACTTTTTGGTACAGAAAGGTAACAGTTTATGACGATGTTAGAGTGTGTGAATGGACAGAATGGGATAAGAAGTTTAAAGGGTATAGCGCGCGAAATTGAGAATCCAAGAAAAGACGTATTCCCGTGTTAGCGAGGAGACGTGGCCGAATATTCCCTTTCTCCAGCACAAAAATGAATTTCGCATTTTCAAGCCCCTGGCGTTACCTTTAAAATTACAGTTATGTCTCAAAGATAAAATTGAAGAAGAAAGCTTGCGCTTTGTCACCTATTTGGCCTTTTTTTATATCGTATTTGGTTGTTTAATTACAAACATTTGAGGAATGTATGATTTTGCATTGCAAGTTTTCTTGCACACTATACAACTTTTTCGAGGAAATCGCAAATATTCATGTCATTCATGTCATTCACTAAGGTCTTGACTATCATCTTTTGAAATACTGTGTATGTTGTTTGAAAAACAAGTTCGAAATGGGAATCCGTGTTTTAGTCTACCGCAACTGCGCGAACTGCTACTAACTTTGCAGAAATTAATGATCTGGTACAAATGATAGTAGTGAAACAAATTTCTGAACTCATTGCATATAGAGGACATATTTTCATAGTGACAATTTCTTAACAGACATGTTGTGAACTGGTAAAATGTACTCATTTTACGAGTTTTTCTTGGGATATCTTTAAGATCGTTAATGCAGTAGTTTTCCATTTGCTTTCTGCATCCTCATGCCATTGACCAGATGGTATCTACTGGTTTATCCACCTTTAGGGGCAATTTCTCACCCCAAGGACAAGAAGGTGTACTGACTCTTCTCAGCTCGTCCACCCAAAGCTGTTGGTTGAGAAGAGGTTACTGCTTATACCGACGGTAGTTCGGTTCCTTTTAGTCGCCTTTTAAGGCACGCAGGATATACGATGGGAGATATTCTAACCCGCACCCACACGGGGGACATATAGAGGACATATACATAGTAATTAAAGAGTACTATTTTAAGCTATTTCAAGGACCTCTAAAGGCAAAATTAAATAAAAAACGTCCGTGTTATCAAAACAAAGTCAATGAAACTCAGAACAGCGAAGGCGCTGAAACAATAGCTTCTTATTGAACATTTTCCAACTTTCCGATGGATTTTATTTGAATAAGTAGATACTTGACTGAATCGTAAAACTATGGATAAAGCTGTAAGATAATCAATTTTCTGCAAAGCTTTCGTCTGCTATTGTACCCGTTGAAGCTGTTGATAGTAATTTCATACACTCAGCACGGATAACTGGTATAAACAAACCTATTCTTTCCCATTCAGCTGTATTCAGTAAGTTGAAGAAAATAACACACCGCATTTTGCTTACGAACACAGAACCGAGATTATAAATAATCTACATGATACTTTCGCGAATTTGCTGAAGTTGCACTTTTGGTGGGAGAGACGAAACATCTACGAATGCGAATATTTTTATCCTGCATAAAAATATACAGTATGATTTTGATCAGGCGGGTAAGCACTGAGAAACTGAGATCCAGGGAATCAATCCTCACTTAGGCCAATAAAAAAGATGATTTTGATTCCTGTTAAGCTATTTAGGGTACATTTTTGGCAGCTTATGTACTCAATCAACATCATAAAAATATATGTGCGCTCCTGATTTTAATTGGAGTGAATGAATGAATAAGAGCCAGAGGCTATCCAGCACGGAATGTGGCTGGTGCATAGGCCACAACATGGGCCCTTTTGCGCCTCTATCCGCGCTAGTTCCTAAGACTTGCCCTTTTGGCAAAGGCAAGTACATTCTTAGGTCCTATCCGTTTTATCTCTATTGGTTCCAAGGTTCTTGAGCCCAGCATAGTCTGCCTGTGATAACCCCGGGTTTCACAGCGACACAAGATGTGTGCCGAGGATTCTTCCTCTTCACCACACCACGTGCACGTTCGGCCGTTGACCACCCTCATCACAAACAAGTGACGCCTGAAAGTGTTGTGACCCGTTAATAGGCCTACTAGCAGTCTTAAGTTACTCCTATCCAGAGAGAGACAAAATCGTCCTATTCTCTCTGCAGGCCCTGCTAATAGTTCCCGAGCTTGACGGAGATGACCAGAGATGTTGTTCCATCTCAGAGAGTGTCGATTCTGGATCCACTCTCCAGTTGATTTCCTACTCAAGTTTGCAGATAGTCCTAAGGCTGGTTCCGGGCGCACAAAGCTGTCAGAGTCGTATAAGTATTTGATTTTTGCTCTCTCTTCTTCAGCCAGAACGTAAAGTGTTCATTCTTTTCTTCCTGATCAAGTTTGCAGATAGTCCTAAGGCTGGTTCCGGGCCCAAAAAACTGTTGCCGGATCCCATCCTAGTCAGATGATCCGCCATTTCGTTACCCTTTACCTCAGCGTGCCCAGGTACCCACATCAGTGATACCTTGTGTTTAGCTGAGCTGAGCTCTCCTGCACTCCAGGACCAGTCCCGATGTTATTTTCCAAGCACTCAGTGCTTTGATGGCTGCCTGACTGTCAGAGCAGATAGTAATCCGCCTCCTAGACCCGTCAATTTTCCGAATACGATTTACACAAGCAAGTATCGCATAGATCTCAGCCTGGAATACTGTGGTGTGCCCCCCAAGAGGGAGTAAAAGTCTTGTATGGGGTCCGTAGACTCCCGAGCCCGAGCCCTCTCTAGCGAGTGAACCATCTGTGTACCAGACCTGTCCTCCTCCTTCGATGAGCTGTCTTTTCCTAGACTCCCACTCTTGCAGCGATGCGTAGGAGAAACTATATCGCTCCTCGCCAACAAAATAGGACTATACTCATGCAACTCTGCTAGAATCGTCGAATGTCCTTTGCCTGGATTCATAAAAGTCCAGCTACCCTGACTCCAGAGACGGAACTCAGTTTTTCTAGCTTGGCCTTGAATTACCAGATCCAAAGGAGGAAGATTCAATAGTGTTTCAATGGCACTCAAAGGTGTTGTACGCACTGCACTGGTTATACTAAGACATTCCAAACGTTGAACCTTATTAAGTTTGGCTCTTATTGCCTCCATCTTTTTACAGATCCACCACACTATGGAGCCATATATTAATGACGGTCTGACTATTGTAGTGCACCACTTTTGAGCTCAGGTCCCAACTACTACCTACAACACTTCTGCAGGCTCATAATGAGTTTCGAGCTTTGCTTACTTTATAATCTTAATTGGAGTGCTCAAGATGCACCAGTTTTTTTAACGTTTTATGAAACTGTCGTTCTGTTTGTTCCCATTTGCGTGATCTCAGTAACTTATTTGGGATGTGTGGTTTAGTTTTACAGAAACAAAGATGAAAAACTTTTGAAAATTTTTAAGTAAAGTGCCTCTGCATCCAAACCCGAAATATGTCAGCTTCTTTAGGGGAGGATTTAGACTGAAAACTAATTCTTAAATATGGTAATTTACATACGTGTACAGCCAATTGTAACCTGCTGTACCTTAGGGTCTCTATGACCTGTCAGAAAAACTCGTGAGATAATCACAAAGCGATTAGCTAGCTATTTGTAATAAGGCTTCTATTCCTACCCATTACGCTGCCCGACCTCTTTGTTATTTTCAAACTTACATATATGAATCCAGTTTTTTATAGATTTCTACAACCCTAGAATACTAACCATCGTAAATTTTACGACGAGACTTAGTTTAATCTGCAATTTTATCGACGCGGCTTAGCCCTTGACTTTGTACGCTCGCCTAATCTTCTATTAGATCGGTGTGAGTAAGTTAGTGACCCAAAGTGCATTTGATAGTAATTGGAATAGTTTTATTTGGACAACGGCGTCGTAAATTTTACGAAGGTTAGTATAAATGTTATATTTAAACATAAGACCAGTTTAGCGTTATTTTGATTATTTTTTGTCAATATCGTTAGTTTCTAAGTTTTTTCAGAATATAACATTATACCATTAGAAGCGAAACAAGGTTTAGCAGGATTATTGCCCGGTGAAAATGAGGAGAATAGAGTGCTTTGGATAGTGGTTCCGAGAGCGAATATAGTGTTCAAGAAGCCTTTAGTCCATCTGAGTCTCAATTCATGGATTGTGTGTAATCACAACCAACAAACAAAGAGCTAGGAACCATCTCGAGAAAAAAAAATTATGTATTTATCATAAAAACAGCTAATAAAACCATGGTTGGTACAATGAAAAACTTGACCAACTTTAACCCGCTCGCTAAGATTAATTATAGAGAATATATTAAACCAAGATGGATCAGAGGATAGAGCCACTCCTAGTCTAAACAAGAGTGCAAGGTGCCAACGCTGATGTCCTTCAAAAAACTTAGAATGGCGACGCGCTAATGTGAGCACTGCCAAAGGTCCTTTTGCGGAGAACATCTGCTCTTTGCTGTGTGTCTTGCAGTTCAAAATTGGAATTTTTCTTGTTGTTTTTTTTTTTATTGGAAATAAGGCATCGACTGCATGGTCCTTAGCCATATATCTTTTATCAACTATTTTGTACTGAGTGATTTATAATGTTAGGCAATGAGCTTATGTTCGTTGGTTTATCGGAGGTCTACAGTTTGAAAAAGAGTCCAGTTATTTTAAGGAAGGTGATTAATTTTCTTATTTCAGTCGGGACGATGGTTAAAATATTCAGATCAGTCGGTAGTCGCATCATGTTCCTTAAGTTTGTGTATAACTGACAATCATAGAAGATGTGCCTTATTGTAAGGGTGACTTGACACTGTTCACATATAGGAGGGTTCTGACCTAGAAGTAGGTATGATGAGGTAAGATGGGTGTGACCTATTCTGATTCGGGATACTATCACCTGCTCTCTGCGTTGGAGTGAGGTGCCTTTGTGTTTGCTATTCTTAACCGAATTACATATCTGACGAAGTTTGTTATTGGTGTCTCTGTACCATTCATCTTGCCAACAGTCTTGCATTTTGTTCTTAAGGAAACACTTTAGATCATCTGCTCTGACTACTCGATGTGTAGATGAACTCCTTGGTGCACTACGAGCTGCTATATCAGCTTGTTGGTTGCCAGCTATTCCAATATGTCTTGTTGTTATTAATATTTGTATTCAGAAATATTCTTATTATGAACAATTTTCAGTAAAAGTTGATAAACGATAAAAACGTTTTTTTTAATTGTGATCCTTTCTCAAGTAGTAAATCTTACGAAGGTTAGTATTCTAGGGTTGAAATAGAAGTACATCAAAAATGTTTTCGCCTTTTTTTCAGATAAACCTGCGATGTGGAGACTAATAGGTGCAGTCATCATCGTCCAGTCTCATATGATACTCGGGAAGCTGATTGGTGACCATGTATGTCAGTCGGAGGAAAGGTAGATATCGCAATTTCTATTTTTTATAATTCACTACTTACGAGAGTCGTTCAATAAGTATATTTAACTAAAACCAAGTAGGTTCTCCATATTCCACCCCGTTCAGGAAAAAATGGAAAATTATCAGGAATCTCTAAAGAACAGGTTTGGAAAGATTTTTTTATAATTACTCTGACACTAAAGCTTGTGTAAATCGTATTCGGGAAATTGGCGGGTCTAGGAGGCGGATTACTATCTGCTCTGACAGTCAGGCAGCCATCAAAGCACTGAGTGCTTGGAAAATAATGTCGGGACTGGTCCTGGAGTGCAGGAGGGCTCTTGACGACATCTCAGCTAAACACAAGGTATCACTGATGTGGGTACCTGGGCACGCTGGGGTAAATGGTAATGACATGGTGGATCATCTGGCCAGGATGGGATCCGGCAACAGTTTTGTGAGCCAGGAACCAGCCTTAGGACTATCTGCAAACGTGATTAGGAAAACAACTGGAGAGTGAATCCAGAATCAACACTCTCTGAGATGGAACAACATCTCTGGTCGTCTCCGTCAAGCTCGGGAACTATTAGCAGGGCCTGCAGAGAGAATAGGACGATTTTGTCTCTCTCTGGATAGGAGTAACTTGAGATTGCTAGTAGGCCTACTAACGAGTCACAACACCTTCAGGCGTCACTTGTTCATGATGAGGGTGGTCAACGACCCAACGTGCACGTGGTGTGGTGAAGAGGAAGAATCCTCGGCACACATCTTGTGTCGCTGTGAAACCCAGGGGTATCACAGGCAGACTATGCTGGGCTCAAGAACCTTGGAACCAATAGATATAAAACGGATAGTACCTAAGAATGTACTTGCCTTTGCCAAAAGGGCAGGTCTTAGGAACTAGCGCGAATAGAGGCGCAAAAGGGCCCATCGTGTGGCCTATGCACCAGCCACATTCCGTGCTGGATAGCCTCTGGTCCTTATTCATTCGACATTAATGCTCCGTTTTTCAAAACCACCACAGACTTAGCTGGTATGGTACACATCATGTCGTATACCATAATCAAAATCAAAATTCGTACAGCAGTTACTGAGATTATGTGATTGCAAAAATACACAATATACCCCTCATCTAAGGCACACCTTATTTTAGCTCTCACCGACTCTCTGAAGAGAGCTTATGCAGAGCCTCTGTCTGTCCGTCCGTCCGTATGTCCGTGTACAAAAGATAGCCAAAACTACAGGTGCTAGAGAAAAACTAAATACAGATTCGGAATCAGCATGAAAAAACCAGTCCGGGAAAAATCCAGTTTTGTCAATGTCGCTTCCCGTTTAAAATAAATTGAATTAAATTGCGACAGGTATGGTTTAACTATTGTGAATTGAATCACCTAAAAAAGTCCTCGCCGGCAAACCGGCGGCATCCTCTTTGAAATGCATGGGCGGCGGGGCAGATATATTTTGTCTTCGTTAGGAGATTAATACAGATACATACTACATAGAGAATATTTATTGGAATTTCACATTTACTTTTTCCAATACGCATGCTCACTTTACGCCTCAAAGGCCTTTAATACTTATCTTTTCATCGTTTAACAAATACTACGATCAGTAGATACGATCAGTATACATGCCACATATTTACAAAGGGTATTTAAATATTTCATGCTCTAGGATATGTAAAGTGGTACTTAACTTGTTGCAAATGACAGTAATGCAATTAGAATAACAATTCATGAATGCCACAATAACAGTTACGATAAACTGTCAGCAAATGGCTGTTAAAATAACATGAAAATTACCAGTTACCTCAAACAAGCGGCCTTACGTCCTGTCAGTTGTCACATTGACATTCGATCAATTTAAAGAATTTAGGTTATACCATATTGTAGCACTAATATAATAACACTTTATATAAGTTTGCAAGACATTATTTGATCTGATATTCAACTATTGTCTGGATCATATTACAACGAAAAATATATTTGAAAACTAGCTGAATTCATAAATGTAAGAAAAATAAAAATTGTGTTATACCGACACTAGTCATGAGCGACATATTTTCACATACTGTAATTCTACCACAGATGTTCAAGCATCACATATTCTATATCACGACTGTTCCTGTATTTCCAAACAAAGCGTATTTTGATACTTGATTTTAAGTTTAAGCACCTCATCCACCTCCGTCATCGTGATTGTGAAATCGTCCAAGTATTGTTATATTGCTATGCATAGAAGTTGAAACTGTTAACATTAGCTCAAATAAATATAGCTATTCGACATTTTAAACGATCAACTTGTTAAGAAGTTTTTATAATACAGCACAAAATTATACTAGCCATAATGCATATTTGTGATAGAATAATTCTAATAATTATTATCGAATTATTCGACATGCCTACCTACAAATATAAAAATGACGGTGCCAGCTTTATCGCCAGGGCAATAAATCATGCCGAAAGGGATAACGGTTACCCCACTCGTCGGGCTTCTTTTGAAGGATTAAGGGATCCTTTGTAGTGTCGGCACTCGGTAGGAGGACAAAAAATGTAACAGCTTTTATATTTCTGACGCGTACTATACATATCAAATACTTTCATTTCAATAAATTCGCTTCCTGATGGGACAATACTCGCGTCGCTAATGTATTTCCTACAAATAAGTGATGGTCTCCCCAGCGTGAAAAAAACTAGCAGCAAAAAAAGAGTCTTCTATCCGCCGGTGCGTCGTGTGTCCAAAGTCGATCGGCTAAATATTAAAGGCGTGTCGCCGTCAAGCAGTAATTTCTTTGGTCGATTGTATTTGAGTATCGTGGGCTTTCAGATGGTTTTCGGGCATGTTTTGCGTTTATTTATTACGTGATTTCGGATACAATTAATGCACCCTGGTATAACGCATAGGCGTAGTTAGGTGGGGGCTTGGGGGGGCTAAGCCCCCCAAGAATGAAATTAGCCCCCCAAAAATCCAAAAATAATTCGTTTTGTTAAGTTTATTGTATCTTGGGCAGTCTCCAGATCCAGGGACTTAAGCCCCCCCAGATTCAGGGACTTAACTACGCCTATGAGTTTGAGTAAAATGTGATTCAATTCAGAATTGATTGTATTGATATTCCTGAAGCACAGGCTGCGTGGCGGAGCGGTAAAGACGATAGGCACCAGTTCGAAAGGGCGTGGGTTCGAATCTCACCGCGGTCAACACCTTTTTTTTCTTTTTTTTTAAGATTAAATGTTAAATTTGTTGATTACTAGTCCGGGAAAAATCCGGTTTTGTCAATATAATAGAAAAATTAAATTTTTATACCAACAAATTCTACAGTCAGAGTGCCGTTTGAATGTACTCAAGTAAATTCTTTCCTACTTTTCTTTTAGTTTAAGGAGGGGAGATATATCCCCTTTACCCTCATACCTACGCCACTGTTGTGGAAGTAAAAACGATCTACCTATACGACAGAAGCATTTTGTTCATAATCTCTACATCATTGTCACTATTACCTAGATCTTTGATGAAGTGAACGGTAAAAACATCAGGACTAATGTACTAATCAATATATCAAAAAATGTTCGAATTGTGAAACGTTTTCATCAATGGACGTTTGAGAAATATCGGAATCAGTTAAGTCGGCGACATTCCATGATTATCCGCATTAAATCTTCGCCTCGATTATCTTTGACTGGCGATCTGGAATTTTTTTTTGCACCATCGGACCATCACTTTCAACAAGTCTTCAGATTGGGTAACGCTGTGAGCTGGTAATTTGTCTCTAGATATTAGATATACTTTGCATATACAGGATGTTTCATATTGTTGTACAAATTTTTCAGAGGGTGTTACCAAAGTTATTACTAAAATAACTTTTTTAATACAACTTTAACACCCTGTAGCTCGAAAGTTATCACGTTTTTAGGACATACGTTCATATTATGTAGCTTTTTACTCAAAATCATCCAGGAAATCACCCCCACAAATATTTGTATATAAATATGAAACACCCTGTATACTTGCGTGGAAACTTGGAGCAGATGCAGATTACGTGAGCATCAGATATGGTTACAACCAAACACTACCCCACCATGTTAATTTACACCAGGCAATAAATATAATTTTTCGTTTATAATTGAAGAATTTTTTTCTAATATTTTCTCTGAGGTCGTAAATAGAAGGTTTTGTTTTGAGTTTCAGCCTCAGGTAACGAATATTAAAAATTTTCATAACCTCAGTTTTCCAACTTTACCCTAGAAATCCAAAATCCTTATCTGGCCTCGTATCAGAACAAAAACTCGTGTCGGTTATAATTTAAGGGCGCTAATTACAAATCTGGTGGTTGTTTTGAGTTTCAGCCTCAAGTAACGAAAATCAAAAATTTTCATAACCTCAGATTTCCAAGTTTACCTTAGAAACCTAAAATCCTTATCTGACCTCCTATCAGAACAAAACATCGTGTCGTTCATAACTTGAGGGCGCTAACTACAAATCTGGTGGTTGTTTTGAATTTCAGGCTCACGAAACGAAAATCAAAAATTTTCATAACCTCAGATTTCCAAGTCTCCACTAGAAATCCAAAATGTTTATCTGGCTTCCTATCAGAACAAAAACTGGTGTCGTTCATAACTTGGAGGCACTAATTACAAATCTGGTGGTTGTTTTGAGTTTCAGCCTCGCGTAACGAAAATAAAAAATTTTCATAACCTCAGATTTCCAAGTTTACCCTAGAAATCTAAAATCCTTATCTGGCTTACTATCAAAGCAAAAGTTCGTGTCGTTTATAATTCGAGGGCGCTAATTACAAATCTGCTGGCTGTTTTGAGTTTCAGCTCCACGCAACGAAAATCAAAAATTTTCATAACCTCAGATTTCCAAGTTTACCCTAGAAATCTAAAATGTTTATCTGGCTTCCTATCAGAACAAAAACTCGTGTCGTTCATAATTTGGGGACACTAATTACAAATCTGGTGGTTGTTTTGAGTTTCAGCCTCACGTAACGAAAATCAAATTACAAATCTGCTGGCTGTTTTGAGTTTCAGCTCCACGCAACGAAAATCAAAAATTTTCATAACCTCAGATTTCCAAGTCCACCCTAGAAATCCAAATTCTTTATCTGGCTTTCTATCAGAACAAAAACTCGTGTCGTGCATAACATGGGGACACTAATTACAAATCTGGTGGTTGTTTTGAGTTTCAGCCTCACGTAACGAAAATCAAAAATTTTCATAACCTTAGATTTCCAAGTTCACCCTAGAAATCCAAAATCTTTAACTGGCTTCCTATCAAAACAAAAACTCGTGTCGTGCATAACATGGGGACACTAATTACAAATCTGGGGGTTGTTTTGAGCTTCAGCCTCACGTAACGAAAATCAAAAATTTTCATAACCTTAGATTTCCAAGTTCACCCTAGAAATCTAAAATCCTTATCTGGCTTCCTATCAGAACAAAAACTCGTGTCGTGTATAATTTGAGGGCGCTAATTACAAATCTGGTGGTTGTTTTGAGTTTCAGCCTCACGTAACGAAAATCAAAAATTTTCATAACCTCAGATTTCCAAGTTTACCCTAGAAATCTAAAATCCTTATCTGGCTTACTATCAGAACAAAAACTCGTGTCGTGTATAATTTGAGGGCGCTAATTACAAATCTGGTGGTTGTTTTGAGTTTCAGCCTCACGTAACGAAAATCAAAAATTTTCATAACCTTAAATTTCCAAGTTTACCCTAGAAAGCTAAAATACTTATGTGGCTACCTATCAGAACAAAAACTCGTGTCGTCCATAATTTGGGGACACCAATTACAAATCTGGTGGTTGTTTTGAGTTTTGAGCATCACGTAACAAAAATCAAAAATTTTCATACCCTCACATTTCCAAGTTTACCCTAAAAGTCTAAAATCTTTATCTGGCTTCCTAGCAGAACAAAAACTCGTGTCGTTCGTAATTTGAGGGCGCCAAATACAAATCTGGTGGTTGTCTGAGTTTCAGCCTCATGTAACAAAAATCAAAAATTTTTATAACCTCACATTTCCAAGTTTACCCTAAAAGTCTAAAATCTTTATCTGGCTTCCTATCAGAACAAAAACTCGTGCCGTTTATAATTTGAGGGCGCTAATTACAAATCTGGTGGTTGTTTTGAGTTGCACCCTCACGTAGCGAAAACAAAAAATTTTCATAACCTCACATTTCCAAGTTTACCCTAAAAGTCTAAAATCTTTATCTGGCTTCCTATCAGAACGAAAACTGGTGTCGTTCATAATTTGAGGGCGATAATTACCAATGTGGTGGTTGTTTCGAGTTTCAGCATCATGTAACGAAAATCAAAAATTTTCATAATCTTAAATTTCCAAGTTTACCCTAGAAAGCTAAAATACTTATGTGGCTTCCTATCAGAACAAAAACTCGTGTCGTCCATAATTTGGGGACACCAATTACAAATCTGGTGGTTGTTTTGAGTTTTGAGCATCACGTAACAAAAATCAAAAATTTTCATACCCTCACATTTCCAAGTTTACCCTAAAAGTCGAAAATCTTTATCTGGCTTCCTAGCAGAACAAAAACTCGTGTCGTTCGTAATTTGAGGGCGCCAATTACAAATCTGGTGGTTGTCTGAGTTTCAGCCTCACGTAACGAAAATCAAAAATTTTTATAACCTCACATTTCCAAGTTTACCCTAAAAGTCTAAAATCTTTATCTGGCTTCCTATCGGAACAAAAACTCGTGCCGTTTATAATTTGAGGGCGCTAATTACAAATCTGGTGGTTGTTTTGAGTTTTGAGCATCACGTAACAAAAATCAAAAATTTTCATACCCTCACATTTCCAACTTTACCCTAAAAGTCTAAAATCTTTATCTGGCTTCCTAGCAGAACAAAAACTCGTGTCGTTCGTAATTTGAGGGCGCCAATTACAAATCTGGTGGTTGTCTGAGTTTCAGCCTCACGTAACGAAAATCAAAAATTTTTATAACCTCACATTTCCAAGTTTACCCTAAAAGTCTAAAATATTTATCTGGCTTCCTATCAGAACAAAAACTCGTGCCGTTTATAATTTGAGGGCGCTAATTACAAATCTGGTGGTTGTTTTGAGTTTTGAGCATCACGTAACAAAAATCAAAAATTTTCATACCCTCACATTTCCAAGTTTACCCTAAAAGTCTAAAATCTTTATCTGGCTTCCTAGCAGAACAAAAACTCGTGTCGTTCGTAATTTGAGGGCGCCAATTACAAATCTGGTGGTTGTCTGAGTTTCAGCCTCACGTAACGAAAATCAAAAATTTTTATAACCTCACATTTCCAAGTTTACCCTAAAAGTCTAAAATATTTATCTGGCTTCCGATCAGAACAAAAACTCGTGCCGTTTATAATTTGAGGGCGCTAATTACAAATCTGGTGGTTGTTTTGAGTTGCACTCTCACGTAACGAAAACAAAAAATTTTCATAACCTCACATTTCCAAGTTTACCCTAAAAGTCTAAAATCTTTATCTGGCTTCCTATCAGAACAAAAACTCGTGCCGTTTATAATTTGAGGGCGCTAATTACAAATCTGGTGATTGTTTTGAGTTTCAGCCTCACGTAACGAACATCAAAAATTTTCATATCCTCAGATTTCCAAGTTCACCCTAGAAATCCAAAATCCTTATCTGGCTTCCTATCAGAACAAAAACTCGTGTCGTTTATAATTTGGGGGCGCTTATTACAAATATGGTGGTTGTTTTGAGTTGCACCCTCACGCAACGAAAACAAAAAATTTTCATAACCTCACATTTCCAAGTTTACCCTAAAAGTCTAAAATCTTTATCTGGCTTCCTAGCAGAACAAAAACTCGTGTCGTTCGTAATTTGAGGGCGCCAATTACAAATCTGGTGGTTGTCTGAGTTTCAGCCTCACGTAACGAAAATCAAAAATTTTTATAACCTCACATTTCCAAGTTTACCCTAAAAGTCTAAAATATTTATCTGGCTTCCTATCAGAACAAAAACTCGTGCCGTTTATAATTTGAGGGCGCTAATTACAAATCTGGTGGTTGTTTTGAGTTTTGAGCATCACGTAACAAAAATCAAAAATTTTCATACCCTCACATTTCCAAGTTTACCCTAAAAGTCTAAAATCTTTATCTGGCTTCCTAGCAGAACAAAAACTCGTGTCGTTCGTAATTTGAGGGCGCCAATTACAAATCTGGTGGTTGTCTGAGTTTCAGCCTCACGTAACGAAAATCAAAAATTTTTATAACCTCACATTTCCAAGTTTACCCTAAAAGTCTAAAATATTTATCTGGCTTCCTATCAGAACAAAAACTCGTGCCGTTTATAATTTGAGGGCGCTAATTACAAATCTGGTGGTTGTTTTGAGTTGCACTCTCACGTAACGAAAACAAAAAATTTTCATAACCTCACATTTCCAAGTTTACCCTAAAAGTCTAAAATCTTTATCTGGCTTCCTATCAGAACAAAAACTCGTGCCGTTTATAATTTGAGGGCGCTAATTACAAATCTGGTGATTGTTTTGAGTTTCAGCCTCACGTAACGAACATCAAAAATTTTCATATCCTCAGATTTCCAAGTTCACCCTAGAAATCCAAAATCCTTATCTGGCTTCCTATCAGAACAAAAACTCGTGTCGTTTATAATTTGGGGGCGCTTATTACAAATATGGTGGTTGTTTTGAGTTGCACCCTCACGCAACGAAAACAAAAAATTTTCATAACCTCACATTTCCAAGTTTACCCTAAAAGTCTAAAATCTTTATCTGGCTTCCTAGCAGAACAAAAACTCGTGTCGTTCGTAATTTGAGGGCGCCAATTACAAATCTGGTGGTTGTCTGAGTTTCAGCCTCACGTAACGAAAATCAAAAATTTTTATAACCTCACATTTCCAAGTTTACCCTAAAAGTCTAAAATATTTATCTGGCTTCCTATCAGAACAAAAACTCGTGCCGTTTATAATTTGAGGGCGCTAATTACAAATCTGGTGGTTGTTTTGAGTTTTGAGCATCACGTAACAAAAATCAAAAATTTTCATACCCTCACATTTCCAAGTTTACCCTAAAAGTCTAAAATCTTTATCTGGCTTCCTAGCAGAACAAAAACTCGTGTCGTTCGTAATTTGAGGGCGCCAATTACAAATCTGGTGGTTGTCTGAGTTTCAGCCTCACGTAACGAAAATCAAAAATTTTTATAACCTCACATTTCCAAGTTTACCCTAAAAGTCTAAAATATTTATCTGGCTTCCTATCAGAACAAAAACTCGTGCCGTTTATAATTTGAGGGCGCTAATTACAAATCTGGTGGTTGTTTTGAGTTGCACTCTCACGTAACGAAAACAAAAAATTTTCATAACCTCACATTTCCAAGTTTACCCTAAAAGTCTAAAATCTTTATCTGGCTTCCTATCAGAACAAAAACTCGTGCCGTTTATAATTTGAGGGCGCTAATTACAAATCTGGTGATTGTTTTGAGTTTCAGCCTCACGTAACGAACATCAAAAATTTTCATATCCTCAGATTTCCAAGTTCACCCTAGAAATCCAAAATCCTTATCTGGCTTCCTATCAGAACAAAAACTCGTGTCGTTTATAATTTGGGGGCGCTTATTACAAATATGGTGGTTGTTTTGAGTTGCACCCTCACGCAACGAAAACAAAAAATTTTCATAACCTCACATTTCCAAGTTTACCCTAAAAGTCTAAAATCTTTATCTGGCTTCCTATGAGAACAAAAACTCGTGCCGTTTATAACTTGAGGGCGCTAATTACAAATCTGGTGATTGTTTTGAGTTTCAGCCTCACGTAACGAAAATCAAAAATTTTCATATTCTCAGATTTCCAAGTTCACCCTAGAAATCCAAAATCCTTATCTGGCTTCCTATCAGAACAAAAACTCGTGTCGTTTATAATTTGGGGGCGCTAATTACAAATATGGTGGTTGTTTTGAATTTCAGCCTCACGTAAGGAAAATTAAAAATTTTCATATCCTCAGATTTCCAAGTTCAACCTAGAAATCTAAAATCCTTATCTGGCTTCCTATCAGAACAAAAATTCGTGTCGTTTATAATTTGAGGGCGCTAATTACAAATCTGATGGTTGTTTTGAATTTCAGCCTCACGTAACGAAAATCAAAAATTTTCATAACTTCAGATTTCCAAGTTTACCCTAGAAATCCAAAATCTTTATCTGGCTTCCTATCAGAACAAAAATTCGTGTCGTTTATAATTTGAGGGCGCTAATTACAAATCTGATGGTTGTTTTGAGTTTTAGCCTCACGTAACGAAAATCAAAAATTTTCATAACCTTAGATTTCCAAGTTTACGCTAGAAACATAAACTCTATTTCTGGCTTCCTATCAGAACAAAAACTCGTGTCGTTCATAAGCTGGAGGCACTAATAACAAATCTGGTGGTTGTTTTGTGTTGCAGCCTCACGTAGCAAAAATAAAGAAAAATTGATTAACTCAGATTTCCAAGTTTACCCTAGAAATCTAAAATCTTTATCTGACTTCCTATATCAGAACAAAACTCATGTCGTTTATAATTTGAGGGCGCTAATTACAAATCCGGCCTTTGTTTTGAGTTTCAGCCACAGGTAACGAAGAAAGCAAAATTTCATAACCCCAGATCTCCAAGTTCAGCCTAGAAATTTAAAATCGAACGTCCTTAGTGTACCTTATCAAAAGGACTCTTGAGAAGTTGAGAATATTTTTCGAAGAATTTTTAACGCACACCACACCCCTCCAATATACACTGTGTCCCAGGACGAATCCCTGAAGCTTTAAGGGATGATTTCTGGCACCGACTTATGATATAATATAATTAAATTATATGTTTATTCTTAATAGCAAAAAAGTTGAAATTCCCTTCATTAGATCGCGAATTGGTTAATGTGTGGGCCTCTTTATCATTTTTGTACCGTACACGCAATCCATCGTATGATATTAGCTACAAACAATCGACAAAAACATACAAAATACACGTCAGCGTAATCCGGCCTTCTCCGTTTTTGCAAGGAATTCCCGAAAGTAAAAATGGGCCACACACGTTTCAGTTATCATTACAACCAAACTTCAAACGTTGATTTCTCTGAAACAAATGCGAATTTCAGAATAATTCCTTTTGATATCGGCTTCACATTCCGAAACCTAAGTGCGATTTTTTTTTTCGGGATTCGCCCTGAGAGACGGTGTATCGTGCGCCGCCGTTGTAGTAACCACATGTTATGGCGACGCTATAGATATCTAGTACTTCTTATCGGACACTGGTCGTACCGCACGATCTGCCATACGTCTATCCTTAATTAGCCGGGTACTACCTAACTAATGGTACTTTACGAATTTGTTCCAGTTACCCCGCAAATGTCACCGAGTACCGCTTGAGGAACGCCACCTTCCGCAACTACAAGTGGTGCATGAACGTACCACCCAGGTGCTCCTACTATACCGTCAAGACCATCAATGAGTCCAGGATTGTGGTGAGTCGCGTTTCCTTTTGCCTAGCACTTACCAAAACGACGCAGTTTTTCGAAAATCATCGCGAAGCAGTTTTCACCCCCCCCCCCCCCCTGAGCGTTCTTTCAGAGCATTGATAAAATCTGGCTGTGGCTAGAGTCCTATTTTCATGCATTCGTTCTACATGTTATTTCCATTTAGTGTTATTTTCTTCTATTTTTTTTTTTCGTTTATGTCGACGATGTCTAATTCCACTCGTATATCTCTGTTTCTTAATCTGTCTAATTTTATGCAACCTTTCGCTCTTAGATATTTCATTTCTTGTGTTTGTATCCTATTTTCTTCTTTTACTTCCCACACCGATAGGTGAGGGGAGTATTGTGATCGCGAAAATTTTCGATTTTGAGATAATACGCTTTTTGGGCGTTTTATGATGTCTACATAACGAAAATCTACGTCACTCATTTCTGTCTGTCTGTCGGTCTGTCTGTCTGTCGGTCTGTCTGTCTGTCCGACGGTCTGTCGGTCTGTCTGTCTGTCAGTCTGTCGCGTTTTTCTGCCCTCGTAATCTCAGTAACCGCTGCATGGATTGTGACGAAATTTGGGCAGCGTTATGATGTGGGGTCGTAGTAGGTAATGTTCCTATAATTTTGAAAATTGTTATACGGGGGGCGGAGTAATTAGCAAAAAAACGGCAAATTTCAAATATGCCTCAAACTTCGTTTTTGGGCGTTTTAGGGGTTCCTGATCGTTTTCTACTTTTTCTTGGGTGGGGGTGTATTTGGGGTGGTTGGGGGGTGCGGGGTTGTAATACTGAAAAATTTGTTGTATTCGTATTGGGCTGTCCATTATTATGTGAATGAAAAACCTAGCGGCAATTTGGGGTAGTTGGGGGATGGGGGGTTGTAAAACTGAAAAATTTGTTGTACTCATAATGGGTTGTCCATTGATCTTTGAATTAAAAACCTAGCAGCATAATACACTTTTTACGTACATCCGAACATATTATATATAAAAACCAAGGGACTTGATTGTCTTGAGTTGTGATGTATACATACGAGTATTGTTTTAGATCGTTCTATATCGTTCTTTATTGCGTAACGCGAAAATTATTGAATTGATTTTAATGAAATTTTGACACAGTATTACTACCGCAGCGAGGACGAAAAACGCGTATGTTTTAGAAAAATAGTGTCAGTGGCGGCGCAGCAATAATAAAAAAATTAAAAATATGAAAACGGCTCAAACTTTGTTTTTAGGCGTTTTAGGGGTTTCTGATCATTTTCTACGTTTTTTTGGGTGAGGGTGGATTTGGGGTGGTCTTATTCAATTTCCTTTTTGAATTATTACTGTAAGTTTAAATGTAACGTCAGGAGCTTGGAAATGCGAAATTCATTTTTATGGTGACATTTGGACCTTTTGACCTTACCTTTGGATTTTACGGGTTCCTGATCATTTTCATTTTTTCTTTGGGTGGGGTGAAATCGGGGCGGCTGGGGGGTGGGGGTAGTAAAATTGAAAAATTTGTTGTATTCATAATAGTCCGTCTATTGACCTGTAGAAGAAATACCTAGCGGCATATTACACTTTTTTAAGTCCATCCGAACATTGGCTTGCCTATTACAGAAACCAATTTTGTGATCTGTGCATACGAGTTTTGCTTTATTTCGTTATATGTATATTGCGTAAAACGAAAATTATTTTTTTTTTTTTTTTTTTTTACGGCTTCGACTGCTATGGTCATTAGCCGCTAACTCTCGTGGTAGGGTTATAGAAATTTCAATTTGCGCATATTTCACCTAATAAGAGTTACAGTTTCAGAATTTTAAATATCTATTTTTTTTTTCTTTTTTGATAGAATTTACAATTTTTTAAACAGACGTGTCGCTTTTAGAAACCTAATGAGCTTGCGGATGGACTCCGCAGTCTCTAAGCAGGGTTTGAGAGAGAAAGGCAGGTCATAATATACACGTTGAGCGTAGCGCGGGCAGTCAAATAATATATGCTCAATAGTTAGGTGCACATGACAGATTTCGCACTCGGGCCGACTTAATCCTAGTAGCATATAGGATGAAGTGAGGTGTGTGTGACCTATTCTAATTCTCGTGATGCATATTTGCTCTCTGCGAGTTAGTTTAGCTGGTGCCTTCCATGCACCTACTTTCTGTTGAAGTGCATGCAGGTGACTGTTGTTGCTATCCCACTCCCTTTGCCACTGGTTGTAACACGCCTCTTTTAGATGAGATTTAAGGTCATCTAGGCGCAGTCGTCGTTCATCTGTAATATCCGCGAGTGTTACACTGTTTGCGGCTCTATCTGCACACTCATTGCCTTCCAAACCCACGTGGCCTGGTGACCAAACGAAAATTATTGTAAACCCATTTTGTATTAGGGTATGGTGTGCTCGGATTACACTGGCTAATAATTCCTCTGTGGTGAAAATTTTTTGGAGGGATTTCAGCACACTTTGCGAATCGCTGCAAATAGCATACAATCCTCGAGGTTTGCTTTGTAGAAAGAGTAGGGCTTTGTAAACGGCAAACAATTCTGCAGTGTATATGGAGCAGTGATTGTTGAGTCTATATTTGTGTACCTCATTATCCATGACAAAAGCAGATCCTACTCCACCGTTGCTTTTTGACCCATCAGTATATATTATCGCAGTGGTATTATACCTTTGCACAATGTTGTGGAATTTTTGTCTGAAAAATAGATCCGAATGCTCATTCTTTTTAAATGTTGCATGCTCCAAGTGTACTGTGGGTTGAGAGAGCTGCCACGGGGAAGGGCTCATATAACCGAGTTTGAATACTGTTTCTGGAAGGATAACCTCCAGATCATCCAAGACTTCCCCAGCTCTTATGCCAATGGGTCTTGTTATTGTGGGCCGAGATATATACGTCTCGTCAATTCCTCTGTCAAATAGAATATGGTGACTAGGATGGTGAGGTTGCGTCCAGATTTTTGAGGTATAATTCATCATACATATTCTGCTTCGGAAGAACAGTGAGGGTATTCCAGCTTCACAATAAACAGATTGTGCCGGACTTGTACGAAAGGCGCCGATGCATAGTCTCAGTCCTTGCAGATGAATTCTTTCTAGTTTTTGTAGATGTGATTTTCTAGCCGCCGAGTAGATCACCATTCCATATTCTATTTTAGAGAGGATAAGAGATCTGTAGACATTCAGTAAAATCTTTTTGTCTGCTCCCCATTCTATATTTGAAAGACATCGTAGAATGTTCATGCTCTTTTTAGTCCTTAAGGTAAGGTCTTCTATATGGGCCGCCCAATATAACTTTTTATCAAAGATGAGTCCAAGAATTTTGAGTTTATCTTGGTATACTATTTCGTGTCCATGAATTTTGAGTACTGGATCAAGGTGACATGTGCGTTTCCGACAGAAGTGAATACATTTTGTCTTTGAGGCTGAGAAGCGAAAGCCATTATTTTCAGCTGACTGGACCAGACCGTTTATTATAGGCTGGAGCGTTTCTTCGATATTTCTGATACAACTGGACGAGTAATATATTACCAAATCATCGACGTACATGGTTTTTCCTATATCCGGGCTGATTGACTGCAGCAGAGTGTTTGCAGCTACGATAAATAAAGTCGTGCTAAGCGTGGAGCCTTGCGGTATTCCGTTTTCCTGTGAGTATGTGTTGGAGTCTACTGTACCAGTCTTCACCTTAAACCGTCGATTCTCTAGAAATCCATTTATAAACTTCAGCATTTTGCCTTTCACATTCCATCCACTCAGAGTTTTTAGTATACCATATTTCCATGTTGTGTCAAATGCCTTCTCGAGGTTGAATGATACGGCTACCAGATGCTTTCGTTCGGCGAAGCTATTTTGGATGCTTGTCTCGAGGAGAACCAACTGGTCGATGGTGGATCTATTGCGTCGGAAGCCCATCTGATAGGCAGATAAAAGTTTCCTTGTTTCCAATAGCCAAATGAGCCTTTTATTGACCATTTTTTCTAGTAGTTTTCCAAGACAGCTGGTAAGTGAAATAGGTCGATAATTGCTCGCATTTCTTGGGTCCTTTCCTTCTTTTGGTATTGGTATTTTAAGTGACTCACGCCAGTTATCTGGAAAAACACCGGTGTTCCAGATCTGATTGAAGAAGCTTAAAAGTGATATTTTGGAAGTTTCCGGTAGGTTGGCAATTCTCGCGTTATGTATGAGGTCTGACCCAGTAGCTGAAAATTTCAACTCAGAGATTGTCTCTTTAAGTTCCGTAAGCGTAAAGTTTTCGTTATAATCCGAGGCGTCATCGAGGTAATTGATTTCCTGGGCTTCCGCGGCTATTTTGTGTTGGATAAATGACAAGCTATAGCTCTCTGATGAGCTGACGGATTGAAAATGTTCCGCGAAGGCATTTGTGGTGTCATGTGGATCTGCTGTCAGGTTCCCATTAATGGACAAAATAGGAGTAGATTTTGAGAGGGACTTGCCTGATATTGCCCTGATCTTCTTCCATATGTCAGAAGGGGGGGTTTCTGGAGTTAAAGATGACACGTAATTCTCCCATGAAGCTTTTTTACTTGCTAGCATTAGCCTGCGGAACCTGGCACGATTTTTCTTGAAAGTAATTAGGTTTGTCATAGAAGGTTGTCTCCTGAAAGCGTAATATGATCGCTTTTGATCTTGTAACGCTTTGGAGATTTCATCATTCCACCAGGGAACGGACTTTTTCTGAATGCCACTACTAGTTCTAGGAATACTCTTCATGGCAGCATCAACTATGGCTTTTGTTATGGTCTTGTTAGATTCATTTGCGTCACTTTTTGTTTCGAAGCTATTAAGGTGGTTCTCAAAAGCATTCCAGTTGGCTTTTTTTATATTCCACCTATCGGGAAGATCTATTTCTACCATATTAGTAGCGCACTCGATCAGTAAAGGAAGATGATCGGAGGTAAGCGGGTCTAGAACTTTCCATCGGAGAAGATGGGTAAGCGATGGGCTACAAAAGGAAAGGTCTAAATGACTAAGATTGCCCGATCTTAAGTTAAGGTAAGTACCTTCCCCGGAGTTAAGTAAATTCAGTCCGGCGTCATCGGTTGCTTCTTCTATAAGCCTACCTCTTAAGTCTTGTCTTATGGAGCCCCAGAGAGGATTATGTGCGTTGAAGTCGCCAACAAATAAAATTGGTGGTGGCAGTTTGCGGAGTATTTCTCTGATTTGGTTAATATTCCAGTTAAAATCAGGTAGGTAAATGTTGCAAATTGTAACTTTGATTGGATAGTGTACTGTTAGTGCAACAGTTTGTAGGTAACTATCTAATTGTATTTCAGAGAAGGGTATGTTCTGTTTGATATAGATAGCAACGCCGCCTTTAGCATTTCGCACTGGGGTGATATCTTTTCTAATACACTTGTATCCTCTTAGCTCAAATTTGTCTGTTGGCTTGAAGTGAGTTTCCTGTAGGCATATCGAAAGGGGTGACGTTTCAAGCATGAGCGATTTTAGCTCAGGATAGTGGATTTTTGCTCCGTTTATGTTCCATTGGATTATATTGACCATTTTTATTTTTGTTGGTGTTATTTCTATGGTATGTCATCGTCATGGTTGTCACCTGTGTTTTTATATAGAATTGGACGATACATAGTATATACAAATAAATAGGACGATTTGACACATGACAATAAACGAATAAATAATATATACGAAATAATTTAACAGATAAATGTATAAATAAAATAATGTATACTTATATACATAAGTAGATATCACAGAATTATTTATCACTGATGGCTAGTAGATGAGTCATCTACTAGTTTTCGAGGCTGTCCTTTCGGCCAACCTCTCTTTTTCTTTTTTGTCTTCGAATCCTTCTGATTAGTGTCTTCTTCTGAAGTAGACTCTGTTTGACCTCTATAACGTTTTTTCTGTTCAGATACCGTTGATATTCCCGTCGACACAGAGTCAGACCTTTCTCTGTGGGAGTAATGGCGGGGATTATCGGGTACTTTGAACTGTTGTTTATTGAGAATAGAGGTTACAGTATCTTGAATGTACTGTAAGATCTGTTGCGGTATGTCTGCAATATGTGCGGTTGGTGACGTTAAGGCTGTCTGTGGTTGGGATGTAGCATTTGCATACGTTACATTTTCCCTCGGTGTTCGTACTTGAACTAATTTCTTGGCTTCACCGTATGAGATTTTCTCAGTAACCTTAATTCGCTGTATAGCAGCTTCTTCTTTGTACTTTGGACAGCCTTTGTATCCGGCTGAATGAGGCCCACCGCAATTCACACAGACTTTTGGCTCTTCACAGGGTTTGCCTTCATGTATGGCTTTTCCGCATATACAGATGGCCTCTTTGTCACATCTACTTGCAACGTGTCCCAAGCACTGACATTTAAAGCACCGAACTGGTGGTGGTATATAGGGCCTCACTTTAAGGTTGTAATACGCAATTTTCACTTCTTTGGGGAGTAGAGCTTCATTGAATGTTAAAATGTGGGATGCTGTTTCAACAAAAGTATTGTTGCGTTTTGTTTTTAGTCTCCTGACATCAATTACACCTATAGCTTTCAGTTCCTCCTTAATCTCATCTATAGTACTGTTCAATAGGTCCCGGCAAAAAATTACACCTTTAGATTGATTCAGTGTTCCATGAGGTATAACTTCAACTTCGTAGTCTCCAAATTTAGTTACAGTCATTAACCTTTTGCTTTGCATATTACTCTTAGTTTGAACTAAGAGTCCATCTTTGATTTTCTTCACTGTTTGTACATCTCCAACTAAACCATATAAAACTTTCGCGATAACAAATGGACTGACTCTCTCGAAATTTTCTGGAGACTTATCTCCTTTTCTTTTAACAAGGAGGAACCGGGGCATATTTGCCGCCGTCACCCCGCTTGCTGTCGGGTTCTTAGCTGGCCCGCCGCTTGTGCTCGTAGGGTTTCTTCGAGCAGTACTACCCGCATTTGAGGCTGCGTGTTCACCTGTTGGGTTTTCTGGTTTGTCTTCCATGGGTTTTTCCTCAGTTTCATCTCCTTGGCTCCCCACCCTCCTTGGAGCCTCATTGGGAGGCTGCATCCATCGTAGCTTCCAGCTAGGATACAACCCCACGGATACCACGGAGATATAGCCACCACAGATGGCCTCCACCATACATCAGGAACAGAAGTACCTGTCTGGCTTCAACTATCTATGGGGGCTCGCCCTGTCAGCCCTCTAACGGGATGACACAGCCGATTGACTGCACTGGGCTAGGCGCAGCCGCCCGTCTACACCGATCGTAGGGCCAAAGTGGTGTGTTGCCCTCCTGACTGGTAGGACTCAACCACCAGGATCCCTTTGACCGGCTTACGGGTCGCGTGGCACGGCACAAACACCACGGAGACTTTCCATATACCCCACAGGCAAGCCTCAACTCTGTGGGGCTCCTCTTAAGGCGAGGCATCCTGCTGGGGCCCCGGGATCGCCACCCCCGTATATAGCAATGAGCACATGTCGTAACATGTGCTGATTGTCTATATCCCCCTGAGGGTGAGATGTTTCTTAGATCCATCTGAGGTGACTTTAGGGTTTTGCAATGGTTTTCCCCGAAGTCACCCCATCCGGAAGCCCCCCGACCGACGACAAGGTCTTACATCTCCTACGGGGGGACGAAAATTATTGAATTGATTTTAATAAAATTTTGACACAGAATTTATTACCGCTGCGAGAATGGAAAACGACCCTGTTTTTGAAAAACCGTGTCAGTGGCAGCAATAATCAAAAAACCAAAAACATAAAATCAGCTCAAACTTCGTTTTAAGACGGGTTGGAGGCTCTTGATCGTTTCGCATCGTCCAGTTCAAGCATGTAGAAAAAAACTGTGGCGCTCTAGTCCCTAAGGAGGGAGACGGAAGAAACTATTTACGAGGGTTTTTGTGTTGGATGTTGTTTTTGCGGGCGGATGGGCGATAATTTAGTTGCAAAGGGATTTTAGCTCGGATTTTAGACTATAGCTTCATGCAATGGGACATAATAAAATGGTATCGTCATTATGTGTGGGAAGTACTGAGTCAATCAACTTGACTCCATTTTAATTTTGTGCCATTAGCATGCGATCCCTGGTCGCTGTAGACAATATAAAATTTAACTACTAATTTTATAACAGAATTGCTGAATTGCTTAACAGACTATAATATAACAAGTTGCTGAAACGTCTTTGTCAACACATTGTGATTAATTTTTCGTCTGACTGAAATAGAATATAAACTATACAAGTAATAGACGTCAATAGCAGCTCTAGTAGCTGGAGTAAGTTGCATAAAAGCAATATAACAGTTTATGGTAGCATATTTACATATATACACTTTGGATTTATCTGTTTTTCGAATTGGTGATGTATCAGGTAGTGCCTTGTGTGCTACATAGACATTTATGGCGACCATTTGCATTCTTTTTTGTTATTTCTCGCACAACATACCTTGCTCATATAACCCTATATAATGTAGTGTTGAGTAAAGGTGATCGTAAAGAAATCTCGGAATAAGTCGTTAAACGAACTATTAACGTTTGCAATATGGACTGAACTTTCCCAGCATGAGTTCTTGTATCGATACAATTTATTATCTAATAAATAGTTTCAGCCAAAAGGAACAGATGATAAGTAATAATAATAATAATAAACAGTCTTTATTTGCACATCATATCATGGCAAAGTTTAGCCTCACGGCTACTGTTACACTTAACCATAACATGGAGAATAATAAACTACATAAGAGTGGAGGAATTGATACTATTAAGAAATCATAACATCAGGTCAACAGTGGTGCTGCATATATGGCTACAACAATGAAAAACAATAAAAATAAAAATATTCTCATAAAGAGAAAAAAGAAACAGTCCAAAAATGATTTACACCTAAAGATGAATAACAAATAGGTAACCTAAAAACACTGCTTCTCCAACAGCTGAGCTTTGCGTGATTTTTTGAAAAGTTGTAAGGTTTTTTGTTTGAATTACTGACGGTATTGTACAGTCTAACAGCATTATAAGTGAAAGTTCGTTGAAATAGGAAGGTATGGCTAAAAGGAATATCAAATTTGTCCTCATGTTGTAGGCTTCTTGAAATTAAATTTTTCCTAGGAACTAATTTATTTGCAAGATAAATTGGTTTCTTGGTGTTTATTGTCTTGTATACAAAAACCAACATGTGAAAATCAAAGAGTTTATCAAGTTTCAGCCAGCACAATTCATTGATTTTAGATGTAGTGTGGCTGTATTTACGGAGACCAAATACAAAGCGACAGCAGCAGTTCTGAATTTTTTGTAAAATCTACGTTTAGTCACATAGTCAAGGCACGGGTAATAGAGAATGAAAGAGTGAAGTAGTTTTGACATTATCAGGCTCTCAACTAATTTCTTTCTTGTCTTAAAATTGAGGATGGAACGATTGGAGTATAGCAGTCTTAAACTGGCATATGTAGCTTTAGATATATTGCTGACATGGAGACAGTACCTTATATTTATGTCCAAAGTGATACCTAGATTTTTTGCATGGGTAACAAAAGGTATACGAATATTATCAACCTCTAGCACTGTGATACGTTCAATATATTCCTATGCACTTTTAGGACAGAACAGCATAGCAAAACTTTTGGTTGGATTGAGTTTAAGGCAGTGAAACTTGCAATAATTACTTAAATTTACCAGGTCTAAGTTGATTTTGTAAGATGCTTGATGAGCATTAGAAGAGTAGAAAGTAAAGGGAAGGCTCTAAAAAAGTGGAAACTCTACATTGCATCGATTATTTATTTTTAAAAAAATTGGAAAATTCAGAAAATTTTGAAAAATTGAAAAATTTGGAATTTTTTGAACATTTGGAAAAATTGGCAAATTTTGTAATCTTGAAAATTTTGACGAAAAAGTTTGCCAGTATTCAACGATTTGTAAAATGAACAAAGCCTTTTTGTAGTGAAAGAAGGTTTTTTGCTGATTTCATCACGAAATATTGCCAATTTATGATATTTTTTACAAACAGTATTACATGGATTAAATTAACCCCACCTTATATAGAAACAAAATTTGATGACTTTTAATACTGCTCGAAATATATTAGAAAAGTAGTTGCTTACTTCCTTCGATGAAAAAATTTTAAAGGGTGAAAATCACTCTGAGCATTATCTATTCCATGTCATCCACGATTTTTATTCAAAATCTTAAAAATATTTGAATACAGTCGTTGAACATTCGCAATACAGATTTTAATGATAATCTTTATGGAGTTAGTATAAAGTATTGTAGGAGATAGATAAAAAAAATGATTGATTAAATGATCATTCTGGGCGTGTCTTAAAAACATTTAATAAGGCAGTAATTCAATCAATAAACAAATGACCAAAATAAATTAGGTAAGATCACAATTCAATGTTTAAATAATAACTTACTAGAACTATCTAATTTAACATCGATAAGAGGTTGGGCCTGTATCAGGAAAAGCGCTCGAGACGACACATCTGTAAATTAAATTAAAAGATATCTGAGTAACCAATTCATTGAAGAATGATAAATAAAAAAAATGGGTTAACATGTATTAAATTAAAGCACGTGTCGTTATTTTATATTAGCGTGATTGATAAAACAGGCAGAATAAACAAACACACAAATATAAATAGATAACACAGCAAATATATCTTTTAACCCCAAACGGATAAAATCATATCCACATCTTATGTGGTCATACAAATTATACAGAACATAAATCAAACATCTCTCGGGTCATAGGTATTAAGGGTCAACTCGCGAAATACCTCTCCAAGAGAATAGACGAAATAATATACTGTATAATTATACAAAAATCATATAACAAAACTCGATAGGCACTTGGGTCTTTGGTATTAAGGGTCAACACGCGAAATACCTCTCCAAGAGCTACAATCACTAGGGCGGGGAATTATCATGATAACTGTGAGGCCGACACACTAAGATACTAGGGGTCCACTCGCAAAGTATCCACTCCTTTGTACTACTTCAGCACGAAGGGTCTACTCGCGACGTGCTTCGAGATTGTTATCTGTTTTCATATCGCAGACATTAAGTAGTTGAATTATAGAACCATTAATGATAGAAATGTGTGTATCAAAGTTTATCAATTGTCTAATAACAAGTTCTCAAATGAATTAATGAAATAAATCAATATATCAATAAACATAGAGACAATTAGTAGAATTGGGTACTCTGTGAGATAAACTCACCCAAGCTGTTGCACAATCACCAACAATTCACAAGAACACTTTATTGTACGAAGTATAACTAGGTTCTATATGGAATGATTTTTGTGGTCGACTAGTCTGAAGGGACGGACGTGTTTTCAGGCAGGCGTTAAGTAAACATTATCTAACTTTGGACTTTATTCTAACGTGACGAACCGCCTAAATTACTGTGAAGCTCTTCAAACTGTTTAGAAAACAATATCGGCCAGATATTTAGTTGTTTATCTTACATTCGACTGAAACTCGCTCTTCCAAGCATTTTAAAGCATCGTTTTTACGTTGTATTTTTAACTACACTCTTTGATAATAGTATTTTCGAATTATAAAATTTTGTCACTCTGACAGTATGTTACAAATTCTAACCATTTAAAAAACGCGGTATATCAATGTTTTTGGATTTAAAAATGTTTTCGAACTAATTAACATTACGATGCAAATTTGTGATTTTCACCTATTATGTCATTGCACATACATACAATGAAGCAATAATAAGCTCTTTACATCATTAGTGAAATTATTTATGAATATAAAAAATATCTATTCCAAACTGGCTTGATTCTGACAAGATGTAAGTAATCTAATCTTATTATATACAGCATCTGTTAAAAAATCACCTATAGCAACATTAACATTTACATAACGTCCACCATACACTCGTTGAGAAAAAAAACCATCTAGGGCAACTTTCTTGTCTCTAAAATGAGATAGTTATTAATAGTTCTCTTTATCCAATAAATTACATTATACGAGAAGTTACACCTACGTCTATACAGGGTTAAACAAAAGTTTGGAAATGGTAGATTATTGGATGAGGTATTATTCAAAGTTTTAAAGACGAATTTTAAGGCTTTTAAGTGCGTGGTGATAGTTTCAATTATTATAAAAATCATTATTTTAAAAATGTAGTCCAACTCGACCTACATATACTCGCAAAGTTAGTTTTTTGAATAGTGGTGTGGTTTAGTCACAAAAGTCCGAGGCGTTGAGCTTTACTCACCCTGGATATGAACCTTTGACATTTAATATACTATTATCGATGTATGTGAATCTACAACTATTCCAATATGGTGCTCTAAAAATCATCATTAATAAATACCTCTGGATACTCAAACTCAAAAGTTTTGAGGTACGCTGCACCCCATATACTTATTCCATTATGTGATTACGCATTTTACAAATGTGTTAAAAACCTTTTTCAATTCTGTACTTAAAGGTTCAACATGACTCTATCATTTTAGATAATCCCTAAATACTGAATAGTGTAAATCATTTTAACAGTGTCTGTAGAAATGTTTATAATTATTAAGATTTAGAAATATTGAATTTGGCCAGGTGCATATCTGCCTTAAATTTTAAGTTACCGAGTTCCAAACCTGACAGCTGAACACTGTAAAACTTAACCTGTACTTGTATCTTTGTTCGATATATAGTGTGCCCCAATAAGAACGATAGGAAAGAAAAGTTAAATAAAACAACAACGGTTAGAGATATCAAATTGGTTTTGGCTTTATTTTGAAGCTACATCCATGACATTATGTATAGAATAGAACATCATTCAAATGTCCGCCTCGGGCTGGCTGGAAGTGCTTCAAGCAGTCGGTCCCATTTCGGATGACATTTTCGAGCATTTGCGGCGTTATGGCTTTAATGGCTACCCGAATATTGTTTTCGAGGGCATCCAAAGTGGCTGGTTTGTTGCAGTAGACCAATGATTTGACATATCCCCAAAGAAAATAATCGAGAGGTGTCAAACCACACGATCGCGGTGGTCAATCAATGAACGCTTGTCTGATGATGATCCAGTCGCCAAACTTCTGTCGAACAACTTCGAGCGTTGCGTCGCTTGTGTGGCTGGTGGCTCCATCCTGTTGGAACCAATATCGATGTTGTCGAGCTCTGGCTACAGAAAGTCTTCCAACATCGCTTGGTAGCGTGGCCCATTGGTTGTAACGGTGTCTTCTTCCTCATTTAAAAATAAATAAGGACCGATGATGCTGCCATGCCACAATCCGCACCACACATTCAATTTTTTCGGGTACGTGACCACTTCTTCGGTCATTTGTGGATTGTTCACAGCCCAGTAACGACAATTCTGCTTGTTGACACAGTCACTGAGGTAAAAATTGGCTTCGTCTGAGAAGATGATTTTTTGGCCAAAATGAGGATCTTCGTCCAAGATTTGTAGCGCCCAATTTGCGAACTCACGGCGACGGCCTATGGTTGTCCGGCTTGAATTGTTGCGTCAGCAGGATCTTATATGGGTGCAGGTCCAAATCCAAACGCAAATCTCGCAGAGTTGTTTCTTGGGAGAGGCCCAATTGAACGGCTTGGTATCTATACGACAAATTGGGGTCGTAGTGAACACTGGCCGCTATGGCGGCTATATTTTTTTCAAGTCGACTAGTTCGCATTCAGGTTGGTTTCTTTAGGTCCAGCTCACGCTCACGCTCAAACTTTTCCACAGTGCGACGAATTGTGTGCTCACTGAAGCCATGATGAGGGCCGAGTTCACGACGAAATGCGCGTTACGTATTTACCATTGAGCGGGAAATTCCGTAGTACTTTTTAATAATTCCCAAACCATCGGCAAGCATGAAACGATCCTTGATGAATTGTCAAACCTTACTGAATATTTTGACAGCTGGATGATGTTTGTACCTTTGACAGCTGTCTAGATTTCCCTATTAGAAAACCTATCACTTCTATTGGGGCACCCTGTAATATAGAACCTCTTATTTTACACTCTGTGCCGACTTCCAAACGATTTTAAAGTTTCCCTTTTGAGATTTATATTTGCTACAACTTAAAGCCGGTACTAAAAGTCTGATAATATACAGAAAGTTCCGTTTCAAAAAATTCAACTTTGATACGGCACAACTTTATTACCGACCCTCCGTTTAAAACTTTTTTCTATACCTTGAACACTTTACCTAATTATCTCTCACTACCAGACATTTCTAGAACCCTGTATACCATACCTCAAATTAAGCGTATGTCCATCAAATAAAAAAAAAACGAAAGCAAATTGCCTGGCTATAAATCAATGATGGTTATATAATTTTCAGCAGTCATGTTACATTTGGTAGCCATTAATTTGTTCTTCCTCTAATGTATACCAATTTTATGGTAGACATTAACAACCATCCAAGTGGGCGTGTTGAATGTACGAATTTTTTCAGAAAAAAAATCTAGTTCATTGCTGAGGTATGGTGAAAGGTGGTGTGATATAGATATTTTCAAGAGTTTGATATGAATCGATGGAAGTTTATTTAGCAATAACGATATAATCCTGGATTGACTATTAAAATACTTCAGATTTCATTTTTTATAAATTTTGTGATTATGAATTATGAACATAGAAACTTTCGTACCGAACAATTCAAAAATCACTATTTTTTACTTCCCACACGATAGGTGAGGGGAGTATTGTGATCGCGAAAACTTTCGATTTTGAGATAATACGCTTTTTGGGTGTTTTATGATACCTACATAAGGAAAATCCACGTCACACATTTCCGTCGGTCTGTCTGTCGGTCTGTCTGTCTGTTGGCGTGCTTCTAGCCTCGTAATCTCTGCATGGATTGTGATTAAATTTGGGCAGCGATATGCTATGGTGCCGTCGAGGGTGCCGTAGTAGGTAATGTTCCTATAATTTTGGAAATTGTTATACGGGGGGCGGAGTAACTAGCAAAACCAAAAATTTACAAATATTCCTCAAACTTCGTTTTTAGGCGTTTTAGGGGTTCCTGATCATTTCCTACTTTTTTTGGTAGGGGTGTATTTGGGGTGGTTGGGGGGTGGGGGGTTGTAAAACTTAAAAAAATGTTGTATTCATAATGAGCATTGCCCTGTGACTGGAAAACCTAGCGGCATAACACATTTTTTTAGGCCCATCCGAAGATTGCCTTGCTTATTATAGAAACCAAGGGACTTGGAATTTGTGATGTATACATACGAGTATTGCTTTAGATCGTTCTATATTGGGTAATGCGAAAAGTATTGAATTGATATTAATGAAACTTTGACAGAGTATTACTACCGCGGTGAGGATGGAAAATGCATGTTTTGGAAAAATCGTGTCAGTGGCGGCGCAGCAATAATAAAACAACTGAAAATATAAAAACACCTCAAACGTTGTTTATTGGCGTTTTAGGGGTTCCTGATCATTTTCTACTTTTTTTGGGTGAGGGTGAAGTTGGGGCGGTTGGGAGGTGGGGGGTTGTAAAACTGAAAAAATTTGTTGCATTCATAATACTTTGTGCATTGACCTGTGGAAGAAATACCTAGCGGCATATTACACTTTTTTAGGTCTATCTGGCCATTGGCTTGTCCGAGGGCTTGTCTTAACAGAAACCAGTTTTGTAATGTATGCATACGAGTTTTGCTTTATTTCGTTCTGTGTGTATTGCGTAAAGTGAAAATTATTGAATTGATTTTAATGAAATTTTGACACAGCGTTTAGTGCTGCGGCGAGAATGGAAAACGCGTCTGTTTTTGAGAAATCATGTCAGTGGCGGCGCAGTAATAATAAAAAACTAAAAATATAAAAACAGCTCAAACTTCGTTTTTAGATTTGGTTTAGATTTGGAGGTCCCTGATCGTTTCGCGGCGAACTAGTTGCAGAAAAAAACTGCGGCGTCCTAGCTTCTAAGGAGGGAGACGCAAGAAATTATTTACGAGAGTTTTTGATTTGGATGTCTTTTTGCGGGCGGGTGGGCGATGATTTGGTTGCAAGGGGATTTCAGACTATAGCTTCATGCTCTGGGAAAATAATAAACTAGTATCAGCGTAATGTGTGGGAAATACTGAGTCAATCAACTTGACTTCATTTTTTTACTTATTGAATGGCCACGTATCAACAATGCTCCGCTAAGTTCAAGACTAGCATTGAAGAAACTGCCTTACAGAAATATGTGTAAACAACAAAGTAGACTTTGCAAAAAGTACTCTGAGGAAAACAATATATTCCTTCGATGAATACTTTAATTGTAATTTTCAAGACAGTGGTAAATGTTGACAACTGTTTTCTTTGATTGGATGCTTTCAGGTTTTTTTATCTTTGTGTTTATCAGCTTGTTTGTACACCTACTTATATTATTTTATGTTTGTTTTATATTTTATATATGTTACACTCAATAGCTGAATTCGGGCAATGCCCTAAAAAATACGCAGAACTTGTTTTGAGCAAGGAATATTTCCCAAACCCGAAATATTAATTTTATACGGCTATTGAGCATTACCAAATAGGCAGAACTAGTTTTGCGCATCTTGAAATGCACAGAACTAGTTTTGCGCAACTTGAAATGCACAGAACTAGTTCTGTGCTACGGAATAACAACCAAAGTGAACATTCGTTATGCATTGTGTGTCAAAAAACCAGCAAAAACCTATCGTTTGGGTTAGGTTAGATTAGGTTAGGTTAGGTTTCTTTGTTAACGTTCCTGCAATATAAGTTCGAATCGTGAAAACGCAAAAAGAGGTTTAGAAGCACAAGCCAATTTGATGCTCATACAACCAAATAAAAAATTTAAACCAGCCTCAGTTGGCGATTTATTATTTGTTGGTATTCATTAAAATATATTTAACTTCTCCAACTTTATACTTATTTGAGTCCGTCGCTGGTGTTGATTAAATGGAAGAAGCAGAATTTGTGCTTGTCATTCAGAAAATATATAGAACTAGTCCTGTGCATTTCAAGTTGCGCAAAACTAGTTCTGTGCATTTCAAGTTGCGCAAAACTAGTTCTGTGCATTTCAAGATGCGCAAAACTAGTTCTGCCTATTTGGTAATGCTCAATAGCCGTATAAAATTCATATTTCGGGTTTGGGAAATATTCCTTGCTCAAAACTAGTTCTGCGTATTTTTTTCGGGCATTGTCCGAATTCGGGTATTGAGCGTAACATATACAAATTTGACTACATTCCGATACTTTGTAAGTCTAATGGAAATAAATTAAAATAAATAAATAAATAATAAATAAATAATAAATAATAAATAAATAATAAATAAATACTAAATAAATAATAAATAAATAATAAATAAATAATAAATAAATAATAAATAAATAATAAATAAATAAAAAATGGGCAGAGAGAAAAGCACTTCTACACTGACGAAACACTTCACGGTTACTACACTTGAAGGCATTCATTCCATATCCCTCTATTCTCTCTATTCAGGCCCTTCCCACGATTTTTGATCAGTTTGATCATTGATTAACGTATTTAGGGGTCTCAATGGTTTACATGCAAGTCACGAATGTGATTTTACAATTGCTGCGACTAGATAGTAGCTCGCCAATTTTTATTCACGTCTATTAAATGCATCTTATCACCATCATTCACATAAGAAGCGATATGAATCATCTTCAAAAGTGCCGCTCGTTGCACTAAGGCCGATGGTGTTTTTATTGAGTCAGGCAGTGTCATTGCAACTAACTGGATAATAGTAGGATATAGTTGCTACGTCAGTATTACTCCACACATTATCTCTCATTGCTTGAAAACGAATCGTGCGTACGATGCTACGAGTACCTAGGGAGGGAAGTAGGGTCACGACATGATAGTTGTTCACTTTATGCGATCATCTAATGATTGTTTTTTTTTTTGACGAAATATAAATTTTAGCGAAATATTGGGTTTATTTATCTAGATTCTACAGGGTTATTCACGTTATCCGACACTAAGTATTATGGCTAAAGTATTTGATAATAATAATTTCGGATGAATAGAGACCCGTGAAGGCTACATTTCAAAAACATTTTCATGTTATACAGGGTGTCCCAAAAACACGAAATGTATCAAAGTTATGTTTTTTTAAATGGAACACCCCCTATATTATTACATATTCAGATTCCTTGGTGAATTCTAGTGTGACTTTATGTATCATAGATGGGACCTAAAGCGAACCGTTTAGGTGTAAATCACCATTTTCGGTATAAGTAGATATCAGAAAAAAATCGAATATCGCAGAGATTATAAAATTTGGAAAGCCGTGACTTTGCCGTATTACTAAGCATAAAATGCGCCAGCTTTGATGAAGTTGTCAAATTTAAATTACGTTTATGCTTGAAGAAATCGGTCGATTAATAATTAAGGAATATTCGATGAGCGATAACTTGATTTTTTCAAATGGGAATGCCTAATCTTTTTTATATAGTTAAACGTAGAATTTGATAACATTTCTAATGATATAAGGTTGTGCATATCAAACTCTGGTAGTTTTTATTTAATTTTAAATTTTCAAACAAATCGGCGTTTTTCAAGTTTTCTACCTATAAGCAACGTAGCAGTCCATGAAATATAAACAATAACATGTTCAGGTAGATGAAAACAACTAACTTAGGAAAAAAATACACACGAACTAGACTAAAGGGACAAAATTATAAAAATCACTGACAACAAACAAAGTCTAAAAAAATTTGCAAAGTGACACAGTTGGTCTTCTATCGATATTCTGATCGCACTGAATGTTTTTTATTGCGGCACTGACAATCATTCTGCTATTAGCGCCCTAAAATTAGTTATTCTTTCATTTAAAATCCCACCGCTAATTTCAAGAAATCTTCTCCTCTTGTATTTGAAGGTCAATTGGAGCGAAAGTAGCCCCATTAAGTACTACTTTTTTTAATGACTGTGATAGCTGAGAGTCTGAAGAGGTTTTTAGGCCTACTTAGAAATCATGAAATCACCTCTATGGATTTTTAATTGCGAGTCGAAGATTTAAGTCATAATTATCAGATCGTAAATTTTTCACTTTACACTAAAATTTTCATGACTTTCATTAAAGTTATGAAGCCGATTGTTTTATGTAGAAACAGCAAACCCTTGGAGATTAATTAGCAAAAAAGAGAATTTGGAAAAGTTTTTTAATTTTTCTTTTGGAACGGTTTTAAGTTGTCGAGGTAGAGAATTCTCTAAAATTCAGAAAAAAATTCATAATTCGGAAACTATAAAATATTGCATAACATATATGAGGGTGATTCAGATACTTCTAGGTGTGCTCTATCTCTGGACTTCCGCTTGACACTATTCTTTGGGACACCCTGTATACGACTAACTCGTAAATGTAACTTCAGCTTTAAAGTAATCTGTGTGTAAGATACAACATCGATCAACTGATAAATACCGGCGATAGACATACGTGAACGTATCTTCATTAGCAATAAAATATAGTGAACAACCTGCCTAGCCGTAATTGCATAAATTATTTCCCAATAAAGCAAAACGATTGCCTTACGCCAACATGGTTGGGATAACTTAATTATGAATATTCAGATGCTGCATGTATATGTATGTAATAAATCCAAATGGCGGCCAAAGTGGAGCATATTTCCCGAGAGGTACTCTTACTTGAGATGCTTTACTATTTCACAAGTATTCATATGCGTAGCCTAGTGCGTATGAGATGTATGTATGTTGAGTGGAAATTCGTTGTTTCTACAGGGTGGCCAATCGGGTGACGATAATATTTTTTTTTAGATAGCCCGTACAGAGACATATCAAAAACACCCCCATGTATGTGTACCGATTATTGATAGTTTTCGAGTTATGATTTTTTTTTTGAAAACTTGGAGATTTTCCAGTTTTTCCAAAAAATCGTCAAAAACAAAAACTATAATGCTTTTTGGCTTTTATTTTTTTCAGCAATTATACTCAGTATTAAGCCTGTTTTAATATCCAATTAAGTACATTTTGGGCCCAAAGTTTGAAATCTCTGTTTTGTAGTCAGGAGGCCAAAGCCTTCAAAATAAAATTAAAAATACTTATGTCTGGTTCTGGAGCTCCAATCTAATCTTAAAAATTCTGCAAGGCATTGCACTTTCGAGATAATAATGAAAAATAGCACTCATGGGGGCATTTTGCGCCGTAAGGGACTGTTAAAGGTAAAAAGGTGATAATTCACGAATTTCCTAAATGATTTAAAAAACTATTATTTTACTTTATTATGACAAATTAAATAAAAAAAATTCATAACAATTAATAAACATGATAATCATTGATGTTTTAATCACTTTTGATAAAAAAAATTAATACCTGTGCTTTTTGCTGTGTACTATTGAACTTCTGCTAAATTAAGTTGTATGGAAAGTTAACAAAGGAAAAGAATAATAAAACAACAATCTGACTTTTAATTCCATGGCGGAATTACCTGGGAAGCGTTATCGACGCATACGCCATCCCTTTTACTTCCCACACCGATAGGTGAGGGGAGGATTGTGATCGTGAAAATTTTCGATTTTAAGACAATAGGTTTTTGGGCGTTTTATAATGTCTACATAACGAAAATCCGCGTCACTCATTCTCGTCGTTCTATCTGTCGGTCTGTCTGTCGGTCAGCCTGTCGGTCTGTCTGTCTGTCGCGTTTTTCTAGCCTCGTAATCTCAATAACCGCTGCATGGACTGTGATGAAATTTGGGCAACATTATGCTGTGGGGTCTTAGTAGGTAATGCTGCTATAATTTTGGAAATCGGTACATTGGCGGCGGAGTAATTAAAACAAAAATTTTAAATATTCCTCAAACTTCGTTTTTAGGCGTTTTAGAGGTTCTTGACCATTTTCTGCGTTTTTTTGGGTGGGGGTGGAATTTGGGTTTTTGGGGGGTGGGGGGTTGAAGAACTGAAAATCTTGTTGTATTCATAATAGGCTGTCCACTGATCTGTCAAGGAAGACCTAGCGATATAGATCATCCATTTAGGTCCATCCGAACATTGCATTGCCTATTACCGAAAATTAATTAACACAACTGCGCTTCGCCGACATGAGCTCGCAAAAAGCTACTCTGAAAGAAAGGGATGGTGTATGCTACGACATCGCTTCCTAGGTAATTCTGCCATGAAATTGGAAGTCAGATTATTGTTTATTAGTCCTTTCCTTTGTTAACTTTCAATACAACTTAATGTAGCAGAAGTTCAATAGTACATAGCAAAAACCGAGGCAAAAACACTTCAAAAATCACAATTTGGGTATCAGTTTTTTTTATTAAAAATCATCAAAACATCAATGATTTTCGGGTTTATTAGTCGTTACTTGTTTTTTTTTCTTTAATTTGTCATAATAAAGCAAAATAACGGCTAATGACCATAGAAGTCGATGCCGTAAACAAAAAAAAATAAATAAATAAAGCAAAATAATAGCTTTTTAAATCATTTTGGAAATTCGTGAATTATCACCTTTTTACCTTTAATACTCACGTACGGCGCAAAATGTCCCCATAAGTGCTACTTTTTTATTATTATTTCGAAAGTGCAATGTCTTGCAAAGTTTTTAAGATTAGCTTGAAGCTCCAAAACCAGGCATAAGTATGTTTAATCATTTTGAACGTTTTGGTCTCCTGACTAAAACCGAGATTTCAAACTTTGGTCCCAAAATGTACTTAATTATTGTTCGGGTGTACAGGTTCTCTTTATTGGATATTAAAATAGGCTTAATACTGAGTATAATTGCTGAAAAAAATAAAAGCCAAACAGCATTCTCGTTTTGTTTTTGATGATTTCTTGGAAAAACTGGAAAATCTCTGTTTTCAAAAAAAAAATCATAACTCGAAAACTATCAATAATCGGTACACATACATGGGGGTGTTTTGGATAGGTCTCGGTACGGGCTATCTAAAAAAAATTATTATCGTCACCTGATTGGCCACCCTGTATACAATGTGTTCCACCATTATGTCGACAAACTTTGAGGTATGAAAATACAATTAAAGTTATCGAGAAAAAATGCGAAAAAAAGAGTCAACCTTTTGATTAATTTTTAATTACATTTTCAATTTCTGCATCACGACTCCATGGGTTTGCGCAGTTGTAGCGCCATAGCTTGATTATTTATCGACCGATTTACGACACTTTGGACTCATTTTATAGGCGAATGACTGGGCATATCAACTAAAGCAAAAAAAGATAATACCTGACAATTTCTAAGGCTAAAAAATTCACCAAACTGAAAAAAATTTTTTTTTGAAATGCACTTATTTGGGTTACTTACAAATAATTCGAAAAAAGCCGTATTAGTGCCTATTTATTAAGACATTTTAATGTTGAGCAGAATGTTTCCTTTCTTACCACATGTAACTCGTGTATGTAGCACTAAAATTCTCGACAGAATAGGCCGTATGACTTCTGTATCACAGCGCCATGTGTTCACGCAGTTGTAACGCCATATCTTGATTATTTATCCAGCGATTCACAAGTTTTTGGACCCATTTTATAGGGGAATGACTGCCCATATCAACTAAGGCAAAAAAATAATATCCAACAATTTATAAGGCTAAAAAAATCCACCAAACTTAAAAAAAATTTGTAATGCACTTGTTTCGGTTACTTGCAAATAATTTGGAAGTAAACAAAACAAGTGCGTTACAAAAAAAAATTTTTCAGTTTGGTGAATTTTTTTAGCCTTAGAAATGGTCAGGTATTATCTTTTTTTGCTTACTTTAATATGCCCAGTCGTTCTCCTATAAAATGAGTCCAAAATGTCGTGAATCGGTCGATAAATAATCAAGCTATGGCGCTACAACTGCGCGAACCCATGGAGTCGTGATACAGAAATTGAAAATGTAATAAAAAAATGGAGTCAAGTTGATTGACTCAGTACTTCCCACACATTACTGTGATATCAGTTTATTATTTTCCCATAGCATGAAGCTTTAGTCTGAGATCTCCTTGCAACCAAATCATCGGCAGCCCTCCCTCCCCTAAAATTGTCTTATGCCGCTAAGTATTTCCTTCAGAGGTCAATGGACAGCCTAAAACATCTACAAAACGAAGTTTGAGTTGTTTTCATACTTTTAGTTTTTTGATTATTGCTATATACGCTGCCACTGACACGATATTTAACAAACACACGCGTTTTCCATCCTCACCACGGTAATAATACTGTGTCAAAATTTAATTAGAATCAATGTAATAGTGTCCACGTTACAAAATACAAAAAGATCTAAAGCAATAAATACTCGTATGTATGTATACAGAAAATTCTAAGTCCCTTAGTTTCCGTAATACGCTAGGCAATGTTCGGATGGACCTAAAAAGTTGATTTATGTCGCTAGGTCTTCCTTCACAGCCCCTACCCTACACCCTATTATGAATACAAGAAATTTCTCAGTTTTTCAACCCCCCACCCCCTAACCACCCCAATTTCACCCCACCCAAAAAAAACGCAGAAAATGATCAGGAACCTCTAAAACGCTTAAAAACGAAGTTTGAGCTGTTTTTATATTTTTACTTTTTTTTATTATTTCTGCGCCGCCACTGGCACGATTTATAAAAACCATACGCGTTTTCCATCCTCGCCACGGTAGTAATACTGTGTCAAAATTTCATTAACATCAATTCAACAGTTTCCTTGTAACACAATATAGAAGGATCTAAAGCAATACTCTCGTATGTTTACACCAGAAAAAATTCTAAGTCCTTTGGTTTCTGTAATAGGCAAGGCAATGTTCGGATGGACCTAAAAAAGTTATTTATGTTGATAGGTCTTCCTTCATGGGTCAGTGGGCAGTCTATTATGAAAGCAACAAATTTTTCAATTTTACAACCCCCCACCCCCCAACCACCCCAATTTCACCCCCACCCAAAAAAAAGTAAAAAATGATCAGGAACCTCTAAAACGCCTAAAAACGAAGTTTGAGGAATATTTAATTTTTTTTGTTTTTTGCTAATTACTCCGCCGCCCCTGCACCGATTTTCAAAATTATAAGAACATTACCTACTACGACCCCCCAGCATATCGCTGCCCAAATTTCATCACAATCCATGCAGCGGTTACTGAGTTTACGAGGACACAAAAACGCGTACAGACAGACCGACAGACAGACCGACAGACAGACAGACAGACCGACAGACAGACAGACAGACCGACGGAAATGAGTGACGTGGATTTTCGTTATGTAGACATCATGAAACGCCCAAAAAGTGTATTATCTCAAAATCGAAAATTTTCGCGATCACAATACTCCCCTCACCTATCGGTGTGGGAAGTAAAATTAATTAAAAGGTTGACCCCTATTTTGTCGCATTTTTTCTCGATAACTTTAATTATACAGGGTTACTGGTAACTCGACCATTTTCCTGCAAGAGGTGATAGAGGGACTCAAATGTAATAGATTTAACCCCCCATATGTAATTCCGAAAACCGACAGATTCCGAGATAATTAACATTTAATGTTTTTCAACCAAATGTCCAAATTTCCACACTAGATCCTAAACTAAGAAAAAAAACCTGTTGTTGATTCTGATAATTTTTATTTTATTATTTAACAACACACACACAAAGTTAACTTAGTATTAAAATGTTTCAAAATACTAAACAGTTCCAAACTAAATACAAATATTTGTATATTTAAAAAATAATCAACAAAATTTTTACATTCACCGTGAAACAAAATTATCTAGCTCAAAAAAATTATACAAACGGTTGAACAAATCGCTAAAAAATCTTTCCCTCCTAATAACATTTTAATTAAATCCACTCAAAGTTTCGGATACAAGTACGGATCCGCTTCCTCACTTCGGTTTTTGTAACTCGTGTTGAAAAAGTTCGTTTCATCTCCTCCGCCGCATTGATAATTTTTTGCCTTAGTTCGTCAGCAGTATTAACTGGAGTCTCGTAAACCAATGCCTTCATGTAACCCCAGACAAAAATCAAGAGGTGTCAGATCTGGGCTCCGCGCAGGCCATGGGATGGGTTCACCCCTCCCTATCCATTTGTTTGGGTATGTGTTGTCCAACAACTGCCGAATTGTGATACGGTAATGTGCTGGACAACCATCATGCTGGAATATCATGTTGTTGATGATTCTGTATTATGTTGATAAATTTTGTTATATAGTTACTTGTGGTTGTACTGTCATTTTTGTCCTTGGAATAGGCCATCAGATAAGGAAGTCTTTAAAATAATTTGTTTGACTGGTTGTGTATCTTTTTTTGAGCTAGACAATTTTCTTTCGCGGTGAATGTAAAAATTTTGTTCTTTATTTTTTAAATAATTGTATGTAGTTTGATACTGTTTAGTATTTTTAAACATTTAAATACTAAATTAGATTTGCGTAAGTGTCAGTAAAAAACTAAAATGGAAATTACTGAAATCGACAGCAGGGTTTTTTCTAAATTTGGGGTGTAGTGTGGAAATTTGGACATATCGTTGAAAAACATTAAGTGTTAGTTATCTCGAAATCTATCGGTTTTCGGAATTACATATGGGGGGTTAAATCTATTGCATTTGGGTCCCTCTATCACTTAATGCAGGAAAGTGGTCGAGTTACCAGTAACCCTGTATTTTCATACCTCAAAGTTTGTCGACATGATGGTGGAACACATTGTAATGTCTCCGAGAATATTAAATCTGAATCGATGGAAGTAGTGCAATGGACTATCTAGTCGTCGTAGTTGCAACATTATTCGTCGGTCGGTCGTAGTGGATAGTGAACGTAGGATCGTGATCCGTATTAGGCCTTTTTTCAATCGATCGGTTCGACGACCTTGGAACCTTCGACTACCTAAAATCTGTCGCAATTATTTGAATCCACCGCTAGCATTATGCATTTGCATTTCTTGCGTAAATCAGATAAGCGTTTCCTCAAACCGGCAAACTACATTGGCGTACCTCTGTCTCTTCGCAGAGAGAATCACAAACCAGTCAGAGCCAATCAGTATTCCCCATTGCAGTTGTCAAACTATTTCCGACTAGTACTGGCCAATCAAATTGACGCGGATTAGTTTGTGATTGCTCTGCGAACAGCCCTGAAACTTCCAAACGATTGCGTCCAATAAACGGCTATAAAAAAAGCCCGCGACGCATATTCGTATACAGGGTGATGTAGAATGCAAAATCTAAATTTTATTTTTTTTTCAATGTTACCCCCAATATTTTATTATCCCAAAGAATTGCTTTTAATATGCTCTTTCATCCTTGTATGCACTTGTTGTACCTACGTCCATCAGTTTCCGAGATATTTCGATTTTTCGGTAAATTTAAAATATTGCTTCTATTTTTGTACTGAAATTTATTTATTTTGAGAAATTACTATCTAATTTGTTTTTTATTTAACGAACAACTAAATTATAAGGCCATGATACCATTTGATGAGGTCAAAACCTTAAATCATCGAGATAATAAAGTCAAGTATGCTGAGGAAACAATTTTGAAGGCGTGACGCATAATTTTTTTTATTATGAAGCAGATTTATCAGGTAGGCTTTGAAAAATTGACAGTTTCCATAGCCTGCTCAGTAATTCCGTGCTGTGTGAAAAACCAGCTTTAAAAATTAATTTTTCCATTGAGGGTAATTAGGAGAATCTTTGAGAAATTGTCTACTTGCCTCTAGAATATATCAACCTTGAACAGCAATATCCAGAACGGAGGCACTCGTTTGAAAGACTGAAGGATCGTTTTATTTGGACTACGTTGTTTAATATTTCAGAGCCTACATGATACATCTGCTTGATAATTATCTATGACGTCTATAAAATTGTTTCCTCAGCACACTTGACCTATATTATCTCGTTAATTCAGTGTTTTGACTTGATCAAGTACTATTATGGCCTGATATTTTAGTTGTTTGTTAAGCAAAAATAAAATTTGATAGTATTTTCTCAAAATAAATAAATTTTAGTAAACAAATAGAAGGTACATTTAAAATTTGTAGAAAAATCGAAATATCTCAGAAACTAACGAATGCAGCCATAACAAGTGCTATAAAAAGATGAAAGAGCATATTAAAAGCAATTCTTTGATATAATAAAATATTGGGAGCTACATTTAAAAAAAGGGAGAAAATCTAGATTTTGCATTCTACATCACCCTGTATACGAATATGCGTCACGGACTTTTTTATAGCCGATTTTAAAACTAGAGGATATTTTTAATCTTTTCGTGTAAAAAAATATAATTTTTGATTCATTGCCTTTTGATATACAGTACGTTCATTTGACAGCGATTTGGATATAAAAATGGTCATAACTTGTGAAATACCCTATACAATGTAACAATACCCTATATTGAAAGACCGGAAATTATTAGTAGAATTTGAATATGAAATAATATATAGGGTGTCTCATTTAAAAAAATGCACGTTTGCATCACCACGTAGTTATGGATCACCCTGTATAAATCTAAATATTTTTTGAGCAAGGAGCATGTCCGTGACTACAACTTTTATATACAACTTTTTTCGCTATCGTCTACAGCAGTGGTTCTCAACCGCCGTTCCGCGGAACCCTAGTGTTCCGCGAATCCATCTGAAGTGTTCCGCGAAATATTTAAGTTTTAGGTATTTTATATTAATTTATTAAAAAATGTTCAAAGATTCTGATAAAAAAAATATATATATTTCGGCATAATTGCGCAACTTCCGCCTATTCGTTAAGGAACTCTTTGCTTGCGATTATGAATTCTGTCAGTAGTCAGTCTAGTCTAGTCGAGCAAGCGCCACGCCGCCGACGATCATAGTTGTTTGAACCTGTTATTATTTCGCGCGTACAGTTCAAGATTTAAGAGGTTCTGTTTTGTTAATCAGGTAATTTATTATTTTGTATAGTAGATGATTTCACTTGTATTTATTATTATGTATATTATTTTAGTGTTGTGGTTATATAGTATACAAACATGGATAAGTTTCTCAAACGTAAGCTTGATGTTAAAGAAGAGGAAGCAAGTACCAGTCAGGATACTATAAGTCCAGAAAATATACAAGAAACGCACGAGATTGAAGCAAAACGACAAATCGACAATATTTGGACGAATATTTAAATTTTGGCTTCACCTGGACTGGAGATACAAACTGTCAAATACCAAAATGCATCACATGTGGAGAAAAACTGGCCAATAGTGCTATGGTTCCTGCCAAGTTAAAGCGTCACTTTTCCACAAGACACGCTAATCTGGCAACGAAAAATAAGGAATACTTCAAAAGAACATTAGAAATGCAGGGTAAACAAGCAAAACGTTTTTAGATTTTATCTCATTGTCATCTGATCGCACTTTAAGAATAAAGTTTAATGAAGGTGTTGAAAATTTTTGGATTTCTGTCCAAGACGAATATCCAGCTCTTTCCAAAAAAGCACTTAATGTTTTGTTACTTTTTTCCACATCTTATCTATGCGAGTTTGGGTTCTCAACTTTGACCAATATAAAAACTAAAAAAAGGGAAAGATTAACTAATTTGGAGGATGAAATGATAGTAGCATTATCTCATATCAGACCAGACATTGCGAATATCTGTAGAACTCACCAAGCTCAAATATCTCATTAACTATATTTTTAAGGTATATTGCGCGTAACGTAAAAGCCGTTTTTACACCAAAAAATGTATTTTTATTGTATACGTGTACTATTCTTTTGTATTTTAGTATTAAGCACTAGACTAGTAGAATTAATTATTTTATTTAAATAAATAAGTTAATACTAAACATGGTGTTCCGCTATTTTTTTTTAAATTTCCATAGGTGTTCCGCGTTCACAAAAAGATTGAGAACCACTGGTCTACAGTAATGGAGTTATCGACCGAGCCGGTACTAAAAACTCACTCTGTATATAAAAGCAAAGGTGCTACAAGATTTTAAATAAAATAAGGCTTAACTTGTGTATAAAAAAGTATTCGCTGCTATATGGACAAAAAGTTGGGGGTGACTTTTAAGGATTGAAGTACAAAAAAATGTTTTGAATGCAGGATATGATAGACGAGGATAGACCCTACAGCACCTACTTTCAAAAATTCCACTTAGTTTTTCGTTTGAGTTTTGTTTTGTTACGAGATTATCACGTGTAAAGGAAATTCTGTGACACCCTGTAGGCATATCAAAATATTTTAAGAACATCTGATTTGAGCATTCAAACAACTTTTGTATTCGATTTTTTTCTACCACGTATAACCTTGGGTGATATCAAAGAATCACCCATTAAAATCGACACAGTGTTAAGCTACCTCATTTAAAAAAACTACCTTTGACTTGTAGAGGTCCAGCTAACATTGATGAGGTGCCTCCTTTAAAATGTATCCAATAGGCACACTACACTGTAGCACTTTGAAACACCAATGATTTTTCGGAATCATGAACAGGCCATATTTCAAACCAAAAAAACACTGCACTAGAATCACTTCAGCTCTTGGAAATTTTGTTTCCGCAGACAGACACACATACACTTGTAACAACCCCTATTTTAGGAACGTAAGGGGTTGAAAACGACCGGTACTAGATGCGGAAAATACCCGTAACATCTTCCGATGTTTCTCCCAAGTACCGAAAAGTTGACTGATCCGTTAAATGCTAAATCACAAAAGAACTGATAGACGCTCAACCGATACGCCACCTGAGTTTTTCCGAAGTTTTTTTCTAGTTGGCTGTTTGTTTACGTTGTTTAGGCCCGTATTTATAGTCCCGACCCTGAGGCTCCCTTGAGGAAGCCTTAGCCAAGGACGCCTTGGAATGTTCTAATTAACGCCCGTATTTATAGTCCCGACCTTGAGGCTCCCTTGAGGAAGCCTTAGCCAAGGACGGCTTGGAATGCTCTAATTTATAGTCGTTCCTCAAGGCCTCCTTAGCCAAGGAAGAGGAAAATCTGGCAACGTTGCAAAGAAACCAGAGAAATAGCAAAATCCACTGTCAGTAGTGTCATTTTCTGTATGCACTGTCGATAAATATAAATTTGGAAACATTTATTTAAAAAATATGGAGAAATTGAAATCTGAGGCATTTACAACAAATAGTGGACTGCAACAAGGTGGAGCTATCAGTCCTTTGATATTTATAACGTTTATGGATGAAGGGAAGTACACAGAACTGTGAAACCTGTATAGGATTTGCTGTATATATTTGATATCGAAATTTGGAAAAGGGAAAGAATTTAGGATTTGCTGTATATATTTGATATCGAAATTTGGAAAAGGGAAAGAATTTCGGAATGTGCATTTGCAGATGATGTAGCGATACGATAGTAGCAAACAGCGAGAAAGATATGCAACATTTATTCACAAATTGGAATCAAGTTTTAAAGAGAAATGAAAAAAAACCAAAGGGGTCAGTGGTATCAGCTTATCTGCAGAAGGAAAAGAGGTGCAAATACAACAAGTTCATTATTATTTTGAATATCTGGGTGTAGCATTAGAACAATCAGGGAGCCAACAACTGGAAATAAACTAGGGTATTCAAGAAACCAACATATCACTACCTGAAAAATCGTTTTCTAGGACATAGGGAAATAAGCAGGTAGACAAAGAGGTCAATTTGTAGAGCGAGTTATAGGCCAGTCCTGACTTACTATTGTGAATCGTGGATATTTAGAGCATGGAGTAAAAGCAAGTTAAAAGTAATAGAAATGAAATACTTTAGGAAGGTTAAAGGTGTTACCAGAAGAGAAAAAATAAAAAACAGTGTAATTAGAAAAGAGTTGGGAGCTGGAGGCATTAGAAAAATGTATGGAAGAGCGACAGGAAGAATTTTGGAAAAAAAGATCAAATACATGGACCAAAGTGAAAAGAATGCACTGCAAGAGATTAAAAAGAACACAAGTTGATTTATGTGCAATAATTTGTTGTTTTTATATGAACTGTAACTTTTGACACACTCTACATCAGACTGTTTAAAAGAGTTTCTGATTATATATATATATATTTAAAAAGTGGAAAATAAAAAAGTTTTTGCAAAATTGTTCTATTAACTTTACACTTTTTTACAGATTTTAATAACTTTTTTCTATCACAAGCAATTGGTACAAAATTAATATATTTGCAAATGAAGTTTCTTATGGAAAAGTCACTGCAGCTGCAATATGTGTGATAAGAAATATTTCAAGTGTTACACATTAAACAGCTATTAGATGAAAGTTTTTGACACAATAAATTTGTCCAGTTTCACTACAAAGTAAAAGCAATAGTAAAATTGTTTAATACAGCAGCTCTGTGCCTTGATAAAATATTTTTTTGTGTGAATAGTGTACTTGCCTTTAATAACTGTTATAGTTTATCCCTAATATATTCCAGGAGCTCATGCAAACTATTATTTAACTTCTTCATTTTCTTTCCATCCAAATAAAAATACTTTATAAGTTGGAGCATTTATTCTAACCACATAGTGTTTATTATACATGTTTTGTTTATGATACAATGTGCAGAAGGTCAAGTTATGAGTTTCAACACCTAGGAGCAATTGTAAAATAGTATTTTGTAGGCTAAATAGGTTAAATTCACCCATGCCAGTGCTCTGCGATGAACATTTTATAACTTCATACATCACTGCACGGTCAATGTGCCATGACCGCAATATTTGTAGTTTAGCTGCTCCCATTATACTGGACCAAGCACTCTAAAAAGTGGACACAATATCAGTCATGAATACTTTTAGAGAAACTAAACTTAGATTTAATTTAATCACCTCAAAAAATAATCATAAATACATTTTCTGTATATTACTAAAAATAAGACATACTAGTACTCCTTCCCCAAATTTGTCCACTACGATAACAGTAGTCAGATCAAAATCATAAATGTTTAAAACATGGGTCACATCTATAGCTACTATATTGTTTCCAAACTAGCATAGTTCATTTGAAATTCTGGCATAACAAATCAGACAAAAATCTATACTATACAACTTATGCTTGTATAAACCATCCTTCACCTCCATACCTTGTTGTTTATAATACAATAATATATAATTATTATTATTATTTTTTGTCTTCTTTCTGTGTCATCGGCATCGACTGCTCTGGTCATTAGCCTTGTGTTCTGTGTAGGCTTTTTCACTGTTTCCCGCAGCCACTCTATTATTATTATTTCTATCTTGCTTACACTGACTTACTCATAAATGGGCTTATGTAACATCATTATTCTGTTTAACTCCTTGTTGACATGTCAATTGGACATGATGTTTTAATACTTTGGATATCTTTTCTCCTTGTTGAACCTTCACAATTTAGATTATCTGAATCTAAGATCCTGAAATAAAAATTTAATTTAGAAACTGTTATTTAATACTGGTGAACAGCTTGAAAGTAGGTACTTGCCTTGAAGGTGGAACCCCCAATGCAAGTTTAGGTGCCACTATCGATTTATTCATTTGTGGGAGTGTATATGTTGCATGATCATAGTGTGTTTTAATACAAATCTCTAATCACTTTTCTCCTTTAATTACCATTATCATACTATTTTCAGTTTCAATATTTCAGTATGTTTGCATGAATATTGAACACTTTTGGTTTGGACTTTGGAGAAAACATTATTTATTATTATAAACAGCGCACCATACACCTACTATCTCTCGTAGATATACCAAAAAATCAAGTCATAACTCTGGAAAATAATTCAAAACACTATTTTTTGGTGAATACAAGACAATATTTTTCACATATTTTTAATTAACATAATATAACCTTACTCTTAAATGTCAAACGAAGGTAAGGACGGTCTAAGGAAGAGCCAAGGGAGGTCCCATGCTACCTTAGGCTCAAGGAGGACTTGAGGAAGACTTGAGGAAGCCTCAGCGACTATAAATTGGATTTTGTCGCTAAGGAAGACTCAAGCATCAAGGCGACCTTGAGTCTCCCTCAAGGAAGGTTTATAAATACGGGCCTTATAGTCGTTCCTCAAGGCCTCCTTAGCCAAGGAAGAGGAAAATCTGGCAACGTTGCAAAGAAACCAGAGAAATAGCAAAATCCACTGTCAGTAGAGTCATTTTCTGTATGCACTGTCGATAATTATAATTATAAATTTGGAAACATTTATTTAAAAAATATGGAGAAATTGAAATCTGAGGCATTTACAACAAATAATGGACTGCAACAAGGAGGAGCTATCAGTCCTTTGATATTTATAACGTTTATGGATGAAGGGAAGTACACAGAACTGTGAAACCTGTATACATAGGATTTGCTGTATATATTTGATATCGAAATTTGGAAAAGGGAAAGAATTTCGGAATGTGCATTTGCAGATGATGTAGCGATACGATAGTAGCCAACAGCGAGAAAGATATGCAACATTTATTCACAAATTGGAATCAAGTTTTAAAGAGAAATGAAAAAAAACCAAAGGGGTCAGTGGTATCAGCTTATCTGCAGAAGGAAAAGAGGTGCAAATACAACAAGTTGATTATTATTTTGAATATCTGGGTGTAGCATTAGAACAACCAGGGAGCCAACAACTGGAAATAAACTAGGTTATTCAAGAAACCAACATATCACTACCTGAAAAATCGTTTTCTAGGACAGGGAAATAAGCAGGTAGACAAAGAGGTCAATTTGTAGAGCGATTTATAGGCTAGTCCTGACTTACTATTGTGAATCGTGGATATTTAGAGCATGGAGTAAAAGCAAGTTAAAAGTAATAGAAATGAAATACTTTAGGAAGGTTAAAGGTGTTACCAGAAGAGAAAAATTCAAAAACAGTGTAATTAGAAAAGAGTTGGGAGCTGGAGGCATTAGAAAAATGTATAGAAGAGCGACAGGAAGAATTTTGGACAAAAAGATAAAATACATGGACCAAAGTGAAAAGAATGCACTGCAAGAGATTAAAAAGAACACAAGTTGATTTATGTGCAATAATTTGTTGTTTTTATATGAACTGTAACTTTTGACACACTCTACATCAGACTGTGTAAAAGAGTTTCTGATTATATATATAATATATTTAAAAAGTGGAAAATAAAAAAGTTTTTGCAAAATTGTTCTATTAACTTTACACTTTTTTACAGATTTTAATAACTTTTTTCTATCACAAGCAATTGGTACAAAATTAATATATTTGCAAATGAAGTTTCTTATGGAAAAGTCACTGCAGCTGCAATATGTGTGATAAGAAATATTTCGAGTGTTACACATTAAACAGCTATTAGATGAAAGTTTTTGACACAATAAACTTGTCCAGTTTCACTACAAAGTAAAAGCAATAGTAAAATTGTTTAATACAGCAGCTCTGTGCCTTGTTAAAATATTTTTTTGTGTGAATAGTGTATTTGCCTTTAATAACCGTTATAGTTTATCCCTAATATATTCCAGGAGCTCATGCAAACTATTATTTAACTTCTTCATTTTCTTTCCATCCAAATAAAAATACTTTATAAGTTGGAGCATTTATTCTAACCACATAGTGTTTATTATACATGTTTTGTTTATGATACAATGTGCCGAAGGTCAAGTTATGAGTTTCAACACCTAGGAGCAATTGTAAAATAGTATTTTGTAGGCTAAATAGGTTAAATTCACCCATGCCAGTGCTCTGCAATGAACATTTTATAACTTCATACATCACTGCACGGTCAATGTGCCATGACAGCAATATTTGTAGTTTAGCTGCTCCCATTATACTGGACCAATCACTCTAAAAAGTGGACACAATATCAGTCATGAATACTTTTAGAGAAACTAAACTTAGATTTAATTTAATCACCTCAAAAAAAGATCATAAATACATTTTCTGTATATTACTAAAAATAAGACATACTAGTACTCCTTCCCCAAATTTGTCCACTACGATAACAGTAGTCAGATCAAAATCATAAATGTTTAAAACATGGGTCACATCTATATAGCTACTATATTGTTTCCAAACTAGCATAGTTCATTTGAAATTCTGGCATAACAAATCAGACAAAAATCTATACTATACAACTTATGCTTGTATAAATCATCCTTCACCTCCATACCTTGTTGTTTATAATACAATAATATATAATTATTATTATTATTTTTTGTCTTCTTTCTGTGTCATCAGCATCGACTGCTCTGGTCATTAGCCTCGTGTTCTGTGTAGGCCTTGTTACTGTTTCCCGCAGCCACTCTATTATTATTATTTCTATCTTGCTTACACTGACTTACTCATAAATGGGCTTATGTAACATCATTATTCTGTTTAACTCCTGGTTGACATGTCAATAGGACATAATGTTTTAATACTTTGGATATCTTTTCTCCTTGTTGAACCTTCACAATTTAGATTATCTGAATCTAAGATCCTGAAATAAAAAATTAATTTAGAAACTGTTATTTAATACTGGTGAACAGCTTGAAAGTAGGTACTTGCCTTGAAGGTGGAACCCCCAATGCAAGTTTAGGTGCCACCATCGATTTATTCATTTGTGGGAGTGTATATGTTGCATGATCATAGTGTGTTTTAATACAAATCTCTAATCACTTTTCTCCTTTAATTACCATTATCATACTGGTAGTTTCAGTATTTCAGTATGTTTGCATTTTGCATGAACATTGAACACTTTTGGTTTGGACTTTGGAGAAAACATTATTTATTATTATAAACAGCCCACCATACACCTACTATCTCTCATAGATATACCAAAAAATCAAGTCAAAACTCTGGAAAATAATTCAAAACACTATTTTTTGGTGAATACAAAACAATATTTTTCACATATTTTTAATTAACATAATATAACCTTACTCTTAAATGTCAAACGAAGGTAAGGAAGTTCTAAGGAAGAGCCAAGGGAGCTCCCATGCTACCTTAGGCTCAAGGAAGACTTGAGAACGACTTGAGGAAGCCTCAGCGACTATAAATTGGATTTTGTCGCTAAGGAAGACTCAAGCATCAAGGCGACCTTGAGTCTCCCTCAAGGAAGGTTTATAAATACGGGCCTTACATCCATAGATAACCTTACATCCGCAGGCACTGATAAGGCGTGTCCTAATAATTGCGAGTCTTTATGGGATTCTGAATATGCGAATTTGAAAATCATGAAGTGGCTTTGACAGTGATATAGCATGTCAAGCCCGACTGTATCAAAAAACACAACCAACGATGACCGTTGATCACAAACTACAATATTTAACGGAAAAGAAATCAAGTAGATGGACTTTGTTCCACGTGTAATTGATTGATCGTTACACGAATTTGAAATTCATGAAAATGCTTTTCCAGTAAAAGAACAGCTCAAAAATCAACGTATAAATTGGCTGAAAAAAATCAAGTAGATGGACTCAGTTCCGTATGCAATTCTGAATATCTAATGTATACGCAAATTTTAAATTCATGAAAGGGCTTTGCCAGTAAAGGAACACTTGAAATCAACATACAAAATGGATTGACAGAGAAACCAAGTCGATGGACTCAGTTCCCTATACAATACCGTGTAGTTGGCTTCCTACGAGAATTTTATATTTATGAGGAGACTTTTCCAGTCAAGGAACAGCTCAGACCTTAACTTATAAACTGATTGAAAGAATAATCAAGTAGGTGGACTCAGATCCGTATGCAATTCTGAATATGAAATGGTCTCGATATACGTCTGTCAAGTGAAATCCGACACTTAGAAAAAAAATGGAGTCAAGTTGATTGACTCAGTACTTCCCACACATTACTGTGATATCAGTTTATTATTTTCCCATAGCATGAAGCTTTAGTCTGAGATCTCCTTGCAACCAAATCATCGGCAGCCCTCCCTCCCCTAAAATTGTCTTATGCCGCTAAGTATTTCCTTCAGAGGTCAATGGACAGCCTAAAACATCTACAAAACGAAGTTTGAGTTGTTTTCATACTTTTAGTTTTTTGATTATTGCTATATACGCTGCCACTGACACGATATTTAACAAACACACGCGTTTTCCATCCTCACCACGGTAATAATACTGTGTCAAAATTTAATTAGAATCAATGTAATAGTGTCCACGTTACAAAATACAAAAAGATCTAAAGCAATAAATACTCGTATGTATGTATACAGAAAATTCTAAGTCCCTTAGTTTCCGTAATACGCTAGGCAATGTTCGGATGGACCTAAAAAGTTGATTTATGTCGCTAGGTCTTCCTTCACAGCCCCTACCCTACACCCTATTATGAATACAAGAAATTTCTCAGTTTTTCAACCCCCCACCCCCTAACCACCCCAATTTCACCCCACCCAAAAAAAACGCAGAAAATGATCAGGAACCTCTAAAACGCTTAAAAACGAAGTTTGAGCTGTTTTTATATTTTTACTTTTTTTTATTATTTCTGCGCCGCCACTGGCACGATTTATAAAAACCATACGCGTTTTCCATCCTCGCCACGGTAGTAATACTGTGTCAAAATTTCATTAACATCAATTCAACAGTTTCCTTGTAACACAATATAGAAGGATCTAAAGCAATACTCTCGTATGTTTACACCAGAAAAAATTCTAAGTCCTTTGGTTTCTGTAATAGGCAAGGCAATGTTCGGATGGACCTAAAAAAGTTATTTATGTTGATAGGTCTTCCTTCATGGGTCAGTGGGCAGTCTATTATGAAAGCAACAAATTTTTCAATTTTACAACCCCCCACCCCCCAACCACCCCAATTTCACCCCCACCCAAAAAAAAGTAAAAAATGATCAGGAACCTCTAAAACGCCTAAAAACGAAGTTTGAGGAATATTTAATTTTTTTTGTTTTTTGCTAATTACTCCGCCGCCCCTGCACCGATTTTCAAAATTATAAGAACATTACCTACTACGACCCCCCAGCATATCGCTGCCCAAATTTCATCACAATCCATGCAGCGGTTACTGAGTTTACGAGGACACAAAAACGCGTACAGACAGACCGACAGACAGACCGACAGACAGACCGACAGACAGACAGACAGACCGACAGACAGACAGACAGACCGACGGAAATGAGTGACGTGGATTTTCGTTATGTAGACATCATGAAACGCCCAAAAAGTGTATTATCTCAAAATCGAAAATTTTCGCGATCACAATACTCCCCTCACCTATCGGTGTGGGAAGTAAAAGGGATATTTGCATTGAAAATGTGTACACAGCTTGGTAGTACCATCTCTAGTACACATGTATGTACCACTTTTTGGTTATTCAGGCGCTATTTACCTACATGCCACCTCTAAAAGGCTCTAGACGTGTAAAGACAAAGCATGGCTTTTTGTCGATTAAAAAACGATGATATCTGTTGCAAAAGTGGTGAGAGACTAGTTAGCTGTGTGAAGATACCCTCTAGAAGACGACAGCCTCAGTTTACGCAGTTCAGTCCCTTTGTACGTGGTCGGATTGTAGGCCAACGGGAACGTGGTGCTTCTTTCAGAGCAATTGCTGTAACCATGGGGCGTAGCGTGGCTACAGTTGTAGCAGCATGGCGCGCATGGATCGCAGAAGGGCGAATGCAGCGAGCAGAGCTAGAGGTTCTGGAGCACATAGAAGAACTACAGACCGGCATGATCGTTATAGTAATAATAATAATACTATTTATTTTTCAAAAGACAAAACGCATCGTATAGGTATAGTCATGGCACAAAAAATGACAGAAAGAAAAAGAGAATACACAGATAAGTAATTGATAGATAATACCTTAGAGCCTCATCTTTTTTGTTCATGAAACGGTCCATAAAGCGTTCCAACAGATTTCGTTACCATTCATGGGACGGTTTCTGTACGGTCAAATCGGTACTTGGTCCAGAGTAAGGACTGTGAGGACTGACATGCGCAGTAGAAAGTAAATCGCCCGCTTGGCACACAATTTCATTTTGTCGTTACTATGCGCCTTCTGTTTTCTTGCTTTCTTGAGTCTTGAGTCTTGAGATTGAGTGTGATTTGATTTTGTTTCTGTTGTTTTTGCTGTTGCTTGTTGTTTGGCTGGCTCGTTTGTTGACCGAAACTTCACCAAAGCCGAAAATAGAAATGGAATCAAACAATAATGTTGTACATGGTATGTTATGATAAATTCGGTCACTTTTATGGAAAACATAACCCAGGTTCTTTGATTATAGAGCTACAGAAATACCTGGTTGTGAGTGGCAACCATTATTCATGGCTAAAATCACCCAAATAATCCTCATTTTTCGGTTGTGGTTGATAGACTAACACCAAGACATCGTCAGAAAACTCAGGCCCCGATCAATTTTAATGAAGCTCTTGGCGTCTTGGCTTTTGATGGTGGCTTTTGAAATGACATCGAGGTTAGTTTTTTTTTTATAGCTGTCAGAACTGACACGAGTCTAGTGAAATAAGAGAAAGAACAGTTCCAACAGATTTTCCTGTTTGTACGGTCACGAAACCATCCAAAATTAACGCATGCGCACCACAAACGATCCGAACAGTTTCGTGACGGTTCAATGGACGGTACAAAATATGCTGTTGGAAAGAACCTATAGTGAATATCTCCAAAAACACCTGACAGAAACTACAGTATATTCAATCCCAAGATAGACTCCAAATAAACAGTCGCATGCAACATTCGCGTGGTTACTGTCCGCTAACGTCTGCGAACGCGCCTGCTATAGTCCAGTGCAATTATGAAATTTCATATGACTATTTAAAAGAGTTGCCCTATGAGGCCATTGCAACTCAAAAGTAGCCAGTTGCCAGTTTGAAATGATCACTAGGCAATGAACACTTGACATTGTATATTTGGATCTACTTTCCAGTCAGTTTTGGAGATTCTGACTTGCCAGATTATAACACACAATTTACACATAATGTACTGGACTATTAGGGACCCCACCGACACGAGCCGATCACGTACGCGAGCTTGTTTTCATTTGGTCTAGCTTGGCTGTGAATACAGTATAGGCCGAATACTGGGCAATGTTGTCGGATTGTGATTTTTTAGTCATAGTTTTTTAATTTTTTTTCTGTTTAACTATGCGTTAACTAGTGAAATGGTGATTGGTCACGAGCGCGCGCGGTTTGATTTTTACCTGTTTACAAAAAGGGTGCCTTCATCGGCACCGGTCACTTGCGCGCCGGAAGAAAATTAAGCTTGGATATTCCTAATGACCACATCCCTTTTATTCTTGCGAACTTACGTCTGTCTTTTTACGGCTTGCGGTAGCTTACAGTTACTTATTAGATTATTTAAATGACTATCCGGCTTCTGTAGGTATATAAAACTACCCTTAATGCAAATATTTCAGTAGTTTGAAGAAATAAATTTTTTAATCAATTTAATCAATTCGTTGGGTTCAAAACATCTATGTTTTATTTAAATACATTGGGTTTAATTAAATTTTCAGCGTTTCAAGGAATATAGGGTTAAATTAACTTCTCACTTAATTCTAAATGAATATTACCAGTATTCGACAAGTTAGAAAAGAACCACGTGATACAAATAAAGCTGACAGAAAGTGCTGCTAATCTACATTACGCATTACAATTTATCTCAGTCAACAATATTACGACACAAGTAAACGAGAACCACCCCGCGCGCTTGTGTCCACATACCTGCCTATTATCAAAGATATTTTTTGGGGGCTTCTGACCGGTAGGATTAGGACAAATCTGACCGCGGCGCGCTAGTGTCCTATGGCCAGTGAAATGGTACTGAGGTTTCAGGTTCTAAATATCATGATATATCGTGCCTCCAAATTAATGCACTAAGATCGTAAACACCCTATATAGGCACGTATACGCATCAGAGCACCCAAAAAAGCTGTTTCTCAACAGTACCAGAAGTGAGTCGTCCATAAATTTGCCGGTTGATAGCCGACTTGACGGCAATTGGTCCGTTGCTCAAATATTTACCGGGCATTTTCAATTAATGTCAGGAACAGATGTAGTCTAATTGCATAACCACGGCCGCCGATACACTTACTTGCCCGCTTGTACACAAGAAGGCGGCTCTCCAGCGAAAAAAACTCGAAATATATGAGTCTATCGGTTATTGTACGAAAGAGAAAGCGCACTCGACAAGTATGCCGAAAAATCGACATCAGATCTTGAGCGCAATCGAATATGGAGTACTTTCCTGCGGGACACGATCATGGGCGGAGGGGTTACTGCACTTTTAGGGAGGCGTCAGGACACTCAAGTTGAGTCTAGGCAAATTGAGTTCCCCACTTGTGACCTAACATCCTAAATCATCGTACCATGCTCTCGTTTTAGTATTAGTTTCACTCATAACGAGGGTGTATTTAGTTTTTCTCGATTTATGTCTTCTTCTTCTCCTTGTTCTTCTTCTTCTCCTTGTTCTTCTTTTTCTTCTTCTTCTTCTTCTTCTTCTACTTCTTCTTCTTCTACTTCTACTTCTACTTCTTTTTCTTCTTCTGCTGCTTCTTCTTCTTCTTCCAATTCTTCCTCTTCTCCTTCTTCTTCTTCCTCTTCTTCCTCTTCGTCTTCTTCTTCTACTTCTTCTTCTTCTTCTTCTTCTTCTTCTTCTTGTTCTTCTCCTTCTTCTTCTTCGTCTTCGTCTTCTTCTTCTTCTTTTTCTTCTTCTTCTTCTCCTTCACCTTCTTCTTCTTCTGCTTCTTTTTCTTCTTCCTCTTCTTCTTCTTCTTCTTCTTCTTCTGCTTCTTTTGCTTCTTCTTCTTCTTCTGCTTCTTCTTCTTCCGCTTCTTCTTCTACTTCTTTTTCTTCTTCTTCTTCTTCTTCCTCTTCTTCTTTGCCTTCTTCTTCTACTACTTCTTTTTCGTCTTTTGCTTCTTCTTCTTCTTCTTTTTCTTCTTCTGCTTCTTCTTCTTCTTCTTCTACTTCTACTTCTTTTTCTTCTTCTGCTGCTTCTTCTTCTTCCGCTTCTTCTTCTTCTCCTTCTTCTTCTTCTTCCTCTTCCTCCTCTTCTTCGACTTCTTCTTCTGCTGCTTCTTCTCTCCAACTTTTTGTTTTCAAATAGCACGCCATAGGTTTTTCTACATAAATGACATAGCTATTTTATTTATAATCTTGTGGTACCTTTGATGTTATACGTTTATATTTTTTTATGTTAAATCATAAGCATAACATAAATTAATAAGATAATTCTTTGATGTCTAAATTTTTGCTAAAAAACGGATAAAAAAGAAAACTAAACGGGTTTCTTATGGTTCTGAAAGACCTATGATACCATTCTTTCGAAAAAATGTCTTTTTTATCCTTTTTTTTTTTATTTGGAAAATATTACATCTCAAGCAAATCCTTATTTTATCTCATGCTTATGACTTTACGAAGAAGATTGGTTTGTGTATGAAATCATAGGCACTACAAGATTTTAAATAGAATAATGACTTCATTAATGTAGGAAACGCTGTGGGATGTTATTTGAATAAAAACGTTAGGAGTGAGTTTTAGGGGTTGAAGTATTATATTAAACAAAATGTTTCGGAAGCATAGTATGATATAGGTCATTCAGTACCCTTGAAAGGCCCACTTGGTTTTCTTTTTTATCTGTTATTGTTACAAAAACATTATGCCTTAAACAAGTCTTTACTTTATTTTATTTAAGTATCTGTATCAAATCAAAGGTACCACAAGATTTCAAATGAAATAAGGACTTAATTTGTGTAGGAAAAACTATTTGGTGCTATTTGAAAACATTAGTTGGGGGTGAGTTTTAAGGTTCGTTTAAACTTTTTTTTTGTTACAAGAATATGACGTTGTGGGACCGGGTATACTAAAAAAAAAACGTAAAAGTGTATACCTACTTTATATAATGTAAATTTCTAGTGATAGCCCTAAATAAATAGATTTTTTCTAGAATAAAAACGAGAATTTTCATAAACTTATGTTGATTTGTTGTTTATAATGTGTAGACAAGGTCATCATCATCATAGTTACAATGTCTTAACAGACATGTTGTGAACTCGTAAAATGCATTAAGCCGGAGCTAGAGTATTGCCGACACGACTATTAACTATAGTTTTGAGAACTGTAGCTCGCCATCGTTCGCGACTTGCTGTCAGTTTAGTGGCGCTCTTGATACTCAAATCCAGCAACTGTTTCGTCGTATCCACCCAGCGTGTAGGGGGATGGCCACGGCGCCGCCCACTCGGGGCGTGACCCCCTGAACTACAAGTTTCTCCATATTATCGCTTCTGTGTATATGTCCGAAGAATGTAAGCATTCTCGTCGACACAATGGAGGATAGTCTCTTTGGATTACCGAGCTCATCCAGTATGGAAACGTTAGTTCGATGGGCGGTATAAGGAACTTTCAGTATTCTCCTCCACGTCCAAATTTCAAAAGCATCTATGCAAGTTTCCGAGGCATACAAAAATATGACGAACACAAGAGACTGAACCAGCGACATTTTTGTAGCTTTAGTGATGTCACGCCATATTTTAGTAGGCTTTGTCATGGCCACACGTGCCTGTTGAATGCGCCGTCGAATCTCATTTTCACAGCTACCAGAATTGTCGATCAAAGAACCGAGGTACACAAAACTTTGAACTACTTCACAACGGCCTATTGACTTTATTTCTCGATGATTATCATGCTCTCTATCTACGATCATAACCTTGGACTTATTGTAGTTAATACCAAGACAATACGCTGCACTATGTTGTTCTAAGATGTTTAATAAAGCTACTAGTTCTTCCTGAGAAGCAGCAATAAGGGTTGTATCGTCAGCAAATCTTAAGTTGTATATTTTGCTTCCACCAATAGTTATACCGCCATTCCAGTTGTCCAATACCTGTCTCATCACAAATTCAGAGTAAATGTTAAATAACATCGGCGATAATACGCATCCCTGACGAACTCCTTTTCTGGTTGCTGTCTGACTAGACAGGTTACCATCAATTCTTACACGAGCCGAGTTAGACTCGTAGAGTTGTTGTATGAGAAACAGTAGGTGATAAGGAATTCCCATGGAGATGAGGATTTCCCACCCTTTAGGCAACTTTACGTTATCAAACGCCTTAGAATAGTCCACAAAGCAGATAAAATTTGGGAAATAATGCTCTCTGGCTTTCTGAATAACCTAGTAGACAAGGTAGATGTACCAAAATGTCTACCTCGGTCTTCCATTGTGTATACAAATACTTTGAGTATCACAACCTTTCAACCAATTTACTCTCCAATCTTTTTAAATATTGATCATTGCAGGAAAAAATCCTAACCAGGACCGTGGAAAAATGCTGCGAGGGATACACAGAAGAAAATGAAAAATGTGTCTTGAAGTGCACAGAACAATGTAAAAATGGCAAGTGTACTGATGGGATCTGTTCCTGTTCATCTGGATTCAAAGGAACCTCATGTGATGTAGGTTGGTAAGATATCAGTCAAAAAATATTTATAGTTGTACAATGCAATATGCTATGAGATCAAGTTATACAAGATTATTAAAGTTTTTCCACAATATTCCGCAATTTTTGCTGGATTTTCTCCAAATTTTCCAAATTTTTTTCGATATTTTCTCATTTTTACCCATTTTTCAAGAATGTTCATTATTTTTGTCATGTTTATAAATCCTTCCGTATTTTCACCGCATTTTTCGCTATTTTCCCATATTTTTTTCCAATTTTCCGGGGTTTTTCTAGTTTTACTTCCCACACCGATAGGTGAGGGGAGTATTGTGATCGCGAAAATTTTCGATTTCGAGATAATACGGTTTTTGGGCATGTTATGATGTCCAGATAACGAAAATTCACGTCACTCATTTCCGTCGGTCTGTCTGTCGGTCTGTCTGTCTGTCTGTCTGTCTGTCGGTCGGTCTGTCTGTTTGTCTGTCTGTCGGTCTGTCTGTTGGCATTTTTCTAACGTCGTAATCTAAGTAACCGCTGCATGGATTGTGATGGAATTTGGGCAGCGGTATGCTGTGGGGTCGTAGTAGGTAATGTTCGTATAATTTTGGAAATCGGTGCATAGGCGGCGGAGTAATTAGCAAAAAACAAAAAAAAATTAAATATTGCTGAAACTTCGTTTTTAGACGTTTTAGGGGTCCCTGATCATTTTCTACTTTTTTTTGGGTGGGGGTGAAATTGGGGTGGTTGGGGGGTGGGAGGTTGTAAAATTGAAAAATTTGTTGCTTTCATAATAGACTGTCCACTGACCTGTGAAGGAAGACCTGGCGACATAAATAACTTTTTTAGGCCCATCCGAACATTGCCTTGCCTATTACAGAAAGCAAAGGACTTAGAATTTTTTCTGATGTAAACATACGAGAGTATTGCTTTAGATCGTTGTAACGAGGAGACTGTTGAATTGATTTTAATGAAATTTTGAACCAGTACTGCTACCATGGCGAAGATGGAAAACGCGTATGGTTTTGATAAGTCGTGCCAGTGGCGGCGCAGAAATAATAAAAAAACTAAAAATATAAAAACAGCTCAAACTTCGTTCTTAGGCGTTTTAGAGGTTCCTGATCATTTTCTGCGTTGTTTGGGTGGGGGTGAAATTGGGGTGGTTGGGAGGTTGGGGGTTGAAAAATAAAAAAATTTCTTGTACTCATAATAGGCTGTCCACTAACCTGTGAAGGAAGACCTAGCGACACAAATCACCTTTTTAGGTCCATCCGAACATTGCCTAGCCTATTACGGAAACTAAGGGACTTAGAATTTTCTGTATACTATACGAGAATTTATTGGTCTAAATCGTTTTGTATTTTGTAACGTGGACACTATTAAATTGATTCTAATGAAATTTTGACACAGTATGTTGTTACCGTGGTGAGAATGGAAAACGCGCATGTTTGTTAAAAATCGTGTCAGTGTCAGCGTAGCAATAATCAAAGAACGAAAAGTATGAAAACAACTCAAATTCGGTTTTTAGATGTTTTAGGGGTTCCTGGTCATTTCCTACCAGTTTTTTGGGTGGGGGTGAAAGTGAGCTGGTTGAGGGGTGGGGGGTTGTAAAACTGAGAAGTTTGTAGTATCGATAATTGGCTGTCCGTTGACCTGTGAAGGAAAGACCTCGCGGCATAAGACAATTTTAGGGGGGGGGGGCTGGCGATTATTTGGTTGCAAAGCTTCATGCTATAAAAAAATAATAAACTGGTATCAGCGTGATGTGTGGGAAGTAGGTCAATCAACTTGACTTCATTTTTTTCCCTATTTTCCCTTATTTTTTCAATCTTTCCCCTATTCTTTCCAATTTTTCTAAAATTCATATTTCTGCATTCTTCTATGTTTTCACTTAATTTTTTGCTATTTTCTCATATTTTTCCCAATGGTTTAGAGTTATTTTCCAGTCCTCCCGCTTTTTGCTTATTTTTCTGAATATTTCCTGATTGTTTTCAATATACTAATAACATTTTTCTTTGCTTAGGATGCGATCTAGGAACATGGGGCCCAAACTGCTCAAGAAACTGCAATTGTGAAAGCAAGACATGTGACCCCATCAATGGAACATGCTTAGAAGAAGCACAAACCACTTACACAACATCACCAAAACCTAGTACACCAAGTCAAATCAGTATTAATGGAAAAGTATCTAAATTTACCATCATTGCTCCAAGTACTTCTACTGAAACAACCAATTTGAGGACTGACAAATCTACAAATGCGACTGATACGATAAATCACACTGAGAGTACTACTCAAAGATCTCATGCTAGCTCCACTGTAGCTACAACAAATGAAAGTAGTACCTTAAATGTGGGTAGATTGACTGAAGATCCGAGTAGTATTACTGCAACTACAAGACTGGAAAATGTCACTCAAAGTACAACAAGTGTTACCAATTCGAAAAAATCTTCCACAACCAAAAGCATGCAGCATGTACCAGAAAGTACTACCTCTTCCTATCAGCCTGAACAATATATTTCAGGATCTAGTACCTCTCTAGGTGCTTCAGTAACAACTCCATCATTTGTTTCTACTTTGGAGCACACAACTTCTTCAAAGCCAACTCAGGGCGTCACTCAGACAGCACCCCCAAAGAGCAGTAGTTTTGGAGAGATTTCAGCAACAAGCAGAGTTACGATATCAACATCGAAAGACGCTTCTATTGTATCACCAAATCTCAGTACTTTTGTTGCAAGCTCAACAGAACAAGTGCTTATAGATACCACAGTAAGCAAAGCTACTCCTTCAACACAAATGTCTAGTACTATCTCAACAGAAGACAAAGTAGTGACAGCAACATCAGAACAAGTGTTTTTAGATACCACTGTAACCAAAAGTACACCTACAACGCCAAGATCTAGTTCTACAGAGGTGCATTTCAATGAATCTGTCATTTTGAAAGAGCCACTTACTACACCTATGTTGGAAACTAAGTTGACCACTCCTTGGGTCAACAATATAAGACAAGGTGTATTTACAGCGTCCTTCAATTCTTCAGTTAAGATATATTCGAACGATATAACACAAAACCATCCAAATACGTCACCTATAACCATATCTACTCCAATTTCTCCAAAACATGCTGAAGATCACTTAGACAAACCCGCAGATGTCATCAACCTTACAAAAAACGTTTCTAACGAAACTAAAGAATCCAGTTTGGATGACATATTGAAAGAGTACACGATTCCAGTTGAGGTCAAGTACGAAATTCCAGCGCACAAGAAGGAAGCAGGTTCTACTCATGAGAACTATGCTGAAGAGAAGAACTATTTGACTCTAGAAGATCGAGGTTACATCAATAAGCATGTGGCTTCGGATTCTGAATACTTCGTGAATAGTTTCACTTCAGTTGCGGTTGTGGTTTTGGTGGTTGCTGTTTTGGTGATGATTGTTTTGGGGTGGAGTAGTTGGAGAGGCAAGAAAGCTTTAGAGAGTAGAGATCCTGGAAGAAAGGATGCTGCTGTTTATACTACCAGTATCTTCCATACACCACTACCAGGTATAGTATGCATTTCAGTCTTCTGAATGCAACATATTTTTCAAAAATAAGTTTTATACAGGGTAGGCCAATATAGTGAGTGGACGGAAGATTGCGTGGGCTTACTAAAATATACTGGGTGTTAAATAAGTATGTTAACAAACTTTAACCACGAATAGTACTCCGAAAAATAGAAAGAAAATGTCATATGAACATGGGTCCGGAAATGCTTCCTAAGGGAGCTACGCTCCTTTGCATGGGGCACCCTGAAGACGGTTTTCCTCAATATTCTCGAAACCGTTCATAATAAAGTTACGAAATTAGGTACGATGGGTAAAATTTTGACGCTGAATCTGATTCTGAATTCAGAATTTCATAATTTTAATCAGAGGCGTATCATACGGGAGGAGTTAAGGGTAAAAATAACCCCATTTTCTAAATGGTATTTTTTTACATTTTGATTTTAGAATTATGGTATTTCAGAGATTTCTACGTAAAAATGGTCTCTTGGTACATCAGAATCAGATTTAGCGTCAAAAGTTTACCCATCGTACCTAATTTCGTAATTTTGTTATGCATGGTCTCGAGAATATCGAGGGAAAACCGTCTTCAGGGTGCCCCATGCAAAGGAGCGTAGCTCCCTTAGGAAGCATTTCCGGACCCATGTTCATATGACATTTTCTTTCTATTTTTCGGAGTACTATTCGTGGTTAAAGTTTGTTAACATACTTAATTACGACCCTGTATTTTAGAAACCTGTCACTTGATCATGGTAGGGCGCCTTAAGGGCTATAACATTAAAATATTTTCACTAAAATTTTGACGTCTATACAAGGTAATTCATATCAAACTTACATTTTTTTTAATAGAACCCACTATATTTTATTGCATATTTGGATTCCTTGGTAAATTTTAGTGTGACTTTATATGGTACTTTAAACGAACGGTTTAGGCGCAAATCACTACTCTTGGTATAAGCAGGTATCAGAAAAAAATTAAATATCGCAGCGATTATAAAACTTAGAACCGCGTGACTTTCAGTGCAACTAAGCGTGAAATGGGTCACCTTAGGTAAGACGGTCAAATATGAATTCTTTTTGTACTTTGAGAAATCAGTAGATTAATTGGGGATTTTTCAATCACATGTAACTTGAATATTTCAAATAGAAATGCCTAATTTTTTTATACTATCAAATGTAAAATCTGATAACAATGTAGAATTGTTGATATCAATCTTTTTTTAGTTTTCATTTTATTTCAAATTTCCAGTCAAATCGGTGTTTTTCATTTTTCCGTATAAGCAACCTAGCAACCTTAGAGACTGGTGACCTTTTTTTGGAACACCCTGTATATGAATTTTAATATTCAATCAATCCAGACAATCTCAATACTAGTGACATCTGCTGAGGAGACCGATTAACGAAAGTATCTGGCGGATGTAGAATACGGCAATACGATGACGTTTAGTATACGTTATGACTTATAGATGGCGCCCGCTTGAAATATTTAAAAAAGCGTAATTAAACGTTCAATAAATTATTGTGTCTGTCTAATCAAATGTAATTTTAGCAGTGAGGCATTCCTCTCGATTTATATTATTTACAATATGACTCAGAGTGCTTCGAAATGCATAATATACTGGATGTTTGGTTATATACTAAGCAAAGAAGCAGTAATAACAAGGACTCCGTGGCGCAACGGTAGCGCGTCTGACTCCAGATCAGAAGGTTGCGTGTTCAAATCACGTCGGGGTCAAACTTTTTTTGTTTTTTTTTTTTCTTCATTTATAACTCCCGTAACTTGAGATTAGTGGAAAACTTGAAATTAACACGTTGTTGGACACAACGGGGGGATCGTGATACGCCACGACGGCTATATCAGTCAAAAAGTTAGCTGCTTGTTACGGCAGAACGGCGACGACCGTCAGATTGTCGGTATACTTGCCTTGTTAAGCAATGTTAGAGTAACAACTGAACATAGTTGGTAGTAAACAAACCACTTCAGCATGGCTTGCTCAAAGCCATCATCTTTGACACTTCAGCCACCAAATATTGATCAGCTGTGACATCGCAGTGACAGTTCAAATTGTAAACAATGCTGTGTAACGCCAACTAACCTGAAAATTCTTCCAATGCAAACCATGCTACAAACACTGCACTTTTCGAATTCCATCTCGAAAAACTGTTAACTACACTCGAATATAGCACAGCAAGTCCGTAAAGCGTAAAGCTTCACTAGAGTTACCAATAAATAGAAAATTCGATTTTACTGACCAAGCAGAAAAGACGCACAAACAATAAACAAAGCAAACGTTTGACAGTTGAGGGCATGCGGCATGCGGCGTTGCCATCAGCTCCTCAAAATTATGTAAGACTTCAGAAATTGCGTTTTTGTGAAGAAATATGCAGTAACGCAGTAGAGGTCAACAAAAGATGGTTTTGTTCTAATCATTCCTGAACCATCAAAATACCGTCTTTTTTAACGTAGAATGGAATATTTCTGGATATTATACAATTAAGACGATAGTAAACAATTATGATTGTCGTACATGGTGGTCGACAGTGTTGCCAGTCTGTTACAATTGTAACAGATCTGGTTGTGCGAAGATATTCAAAATGGAGGAACGATGCGGCGGTATAGGGAAAATAAACTCGAAGGACCTGCGACACTTTATACTACGAATAACTAAGAGGTGAGGTTACCTTGCTCAGCTACCAGTTGAAGATGGGGAGGCCTCCCTGATGTATCCTGATGGCACGAATAGGCACTACACGATAAAGAAAATGTTCAATAGGTCAAATGCGGAAATGCGGAAAATGCGGAGACGGAATGCTCCTTCTTTCGACAGTCACTCACGTCGTTACAACTCCTCGTGTGAGTTCGTCCTTGGTACTGTCCTCTATGCGATGTTGCCACTTTTCCTCCTCGCTCTGTCTCCGTATAAAGTGTGACGAAAAGGAAAAGAGGTGCGGAAAATAATAAACGGAAAATTAAAGGAAAGCGGCGCAAACAAGATCTGTTACATTTTTCAAGTATCTGTTACGCTGTTACACCTTTGAACAATCTGTTACTTTTTTCACCATTCAGCAATAACCTCTCTCTATTAGTTTGTTGTCATTTGACACTTTTTATGCTTTGATTCTATCAGATCCTATCTTCTCAAACAACATCACATCGTGACAACTTTGACACATAAAGCATTAGATAAACGTCAATGTTGTCACTATGGCGTGTTGCCGTGTTGGTAAAATTGTGGGATCACCCACTGGCTCTACGGGCGAATGTTATTATTTAGAATGACGATTTTGATGCAATAGCCTCTATGTATAATTTAGTACTTTAGTATACTCAATTTAATACGTTTTCACCAAAAAAACCAGCCCTGGTATGCATTTATTAAGTTTTTGAGTTATACTTTTTGAGCTTTATATGTTTGTACTAATAAATCTGTAACATATAGTATATACTTGTCTTCCTGCTTTTTCCTGTTCACAGGTTCCTATGAACCGGTATTTTTCGTACATTACATAGCGCAGCTAAGTCCATGCCCAATTTCTGTAATGTCATGTTTATAAGCTTATTTTCCATTTCTACTAGTCTAGTATGAAGTACAACAAATTAAAAAAAGGTACTTGATAGAAACGACAATTATCAATATTTGCATGCTGATTTTACATTAACGCGCATGCGCAATTGCGAAGTGTTCCGTGGAACGACGGTAGTCATAGAACGTTACGTCCACGATACTGTTACTTTTCTTATAAAACTGTTACGTTTTTACTGACATTCTGTTACACTAGAAAACAAAATTCTGGCAACACTGGTGGTCGATATGACAACGTACGAAAAGATGTCGGCCTATAAGAATTAGTTGTTTACTACCTCTATGTTCAGTTGTTACCCTGAGGTGCCATAACATAAAGCTCTTCATTTCTGAAATTGCCAAATTCTAACCCACTATACGCTATCCCAACTATTCATGTTTTAAGGTGCATGGGTAAAACAGCACGACGGCTATAACCGTCATAACCTCCAATATGATGCATTGACCACGTGTATAATTGCCATATTGCAACTGTGTTTTTGTTTGGTTTTCATGTTTTTAGTACTGAGTGGGAGGTAGGTAACCAGATATTTTCAACTTAAACAGATATTCGTCGTCCACCTATTATACATATAGAATATATTGTTTCATATCAATACAAAACTCGAAGCACGTGTGTGACATTTTCCAGGGAAGCTGCCCCTGCCAGAGGATCATAAAAGAAAATCCTATTTTTTTATATGCAAACAATGTTTCAGGTCTGAAAAACGCAAAGAAACTAGCTATAGATGCAAGGGTTGTGAAAATAAACCTGCTTTATGTCCACACTGCTTTGAAGAGTGGCATCAAACATAAATTTGTGCCTAAATTCTGTTTTGTTCGGGGATACTTCTGTTTGCTAATAAATTTGATTTTCTGTTTTTATACCGTCTCTATTCTGAGAAATGCGTTTTTCGGGGATGCCTCTGTTTGCTAATAAATTTGATTTTCTGTTTTTATACCGTCTCTATTCTGAGAAATGCGTTTTTGCTTATAAGTTTGATACAATAAAATTTTGTTTTTGTTCTAGCTTTAGTCTCGAAAATTGTTCTTTTCTTCCCACAAGTGTGTTTTACGATTACATTGATCAGACGGCTATAGCCGAGGTTGCCATTCTAGAACATAAAGTCTGCTGTGATATGACACGACGGATATAGCCGTCTTTTTTATTGTCACCAAAAACCTCAAAAATTAAAAAAAGAGTCAAAAATGAATATTCTTAAAATATTTTGATAACGGCAAATCATGTTACAAACGCAGAAAAAATGGGAATGTTTTGAGGTACCGTATTACCAAGCCTCTCGGCCAGCAGAGTGTCCAACAATGTGTTAACTATATTTAAATTTATTTCGTATCTTATTTTGACTTTTCAATCTTGTCCTAGATCCACCCATCATCGAAAATCCAACATACCTTCTAACAACGATCGACTGCAAAAAGTGCAACGGTGAAACCTTGCTGCTGAAAGCCCATCCAACATATCCTATTCATAGAATGTCTCAAATGGGAGGTAAGTATAATAATTAACTGCGTCAAAAAATAAGTCATCAGAAAGTCAACCAACACAAAGTCCATAAACAGATATGAGCTCCTCTGTTATTATATTATTTTATACTTGTTCTACTTGCCTATTTTATCTGTTTGCTCTTTCCCCTCCTTTCCTTTAGCTCTCTGCTCGCTTTCTTATATTTCATCTCTTTCCTCTCTTTGCTTCCTTTCCGCTCTTGCTAAAGGATTCACAAGAACCTTGCTCAGTTCTCGCGGTTTTCCAATTGGTTTTGATCATAACTGGATTAGGTTTAGCCAAGACAGACTCTACTCACTAGGCCGGAGCCTTCGATGTGGCAACGTCGCTTAGCTGTCAAATAGGGGGCCGGTTACCGTGGGCCGAACGGCGGGCATTCCGCGGAGAATTTAAATTGTTTCATAGTTTCAGAATAATTATTACATTTTATTTCTGTATTATGTGTTCATTTCGGTTGATAAATTAAGAAAAATACTTTTTGAAAAAATAAGAATGGTGAAAAAGGCCAGTGGTATCCGTACAAAAATGTAACATGTATTGAGACTAGGAGCTTAATTTAGAGATTTTCCTTTCTGTTGGACATTTCTCATTTCCCTTAGACTTGCTCTTTTTATTTTTATCAGTCTGTATTTTATCTTGAACTGTTTAGTGTAATTATTAATAAACATATTTGCTAAAACAGGCAACATTAATTCAAGCAGCATTTCAGTTTGGGGTTGATTACATGAACAAATGTCTCTTATAGAACTAAACTCATCTCTATGCATATTGATGTGTTCCTTTGCAATTTTAATTAAAACTGATTTGTGGAATTTACATCCTAAAAACTTGCTTTCATATTGGTCTGAAATCAACATTTTAATTATATTGTGCATAAGGACTGTTATTTGAACTGTAAACTCTGATGGAAGGGTTAAGCCGTCTCTGTTTAATATATCAAAGTAAGTTTGTTCCTCATGTTCTATTATTTCTGTACTGACAAGAAAGTTCGTACAAGCTGCACATTGCAGTTTGGCTGAAACTTTAAAACTAACGTAACCTGCTATATATTGAATTGCTGAATCTGCAATTTGTTGAGGTTGATTCATTAAATTATTGGCTAAAATATCTCTAAAACTGTCAATACTTATTTCTCCATGATCTACTGTACAAGTGTGTAATTTTGCTAAATTGGAGACATTAAATGTAACTTGTCCATATTGAGCAGAATGTAAGTCGGAGACACCCTTGATTCTAATCTTTTTTTCAGATTCATAAATTTGCCTTAAGCGGTTACCGTAAATTGTTTTATAGTTTCAGAATAATAATTTTATATGTTTTAAGAGTTCATCTCGGTTGATAAATTAAAAAAAATACTTTTAAGAACTACTACTACCATTGATTAACTTATTTATGCTACTACTAATACCACTTACATGTGATGTCTCGTTCATCGTAGTCACACACTACAAAATAAAAATAAACGCAACCTGTTTCCTGCTGCCACTTCCACTTCCACTTAAATGAACACTCAATTTACTTTGTAAATTTTCACTTGAGCTAGAAAAATTCACTATTAGGTCACTTTGAAGCCATTCTTGCTGGTCTTGATTCCCTTTCACTATCAAATCTTTTCGTAGGTATGCCCAGATGCATGCCTAGATGAGTTCTATTAACTGTATTTTTCTGTGATATTTGGGAGGTCCAGAAAACATTGTAGGTACCACATTGTGCTTTAAAAATAGGTATTATCCTTTGAAATCTTTGTAAATTATTGTCTTTATTCTTATAAATATAACTCGCCCTTCCGAGGAATACCTGTCACCCACTTCTGTTTATGTCCTTTATTGGAAGCACAATTGCTAGTGCAACCTGGTACTACAATCTTTGCAGACATCTTTTTATATCTACAGTTTCGTTTGTGCAGGTAAATAATTAGAAACACATTAAAAATCACCTTCCACTCTTCTTGTTTACTCTGGAAGGTTATGTTTGGTATGTCCTTTATTGGAAGCACAATTGCTAGTGCAACCTAGTACTACACATTTTGCAGGCATCTTTTTATCTTTATAGTTTCGTTTGTGCAGGTAAATAATTAGAAATACATTAACAATCACCTTCCAATCTTATTTTTTGCTCTGGAAGAAATAAAAGCTCGGTGCCCGATTCAGTGTTGCCATATTTCTATGTTCCGGTCTAGTGAGTAGAGTCGGCCATGGTTTAAGCTCGTGTTGCTCCACACCAGTGAGCCATTTTTCCTTTATTTCATCTCTTGAACCCCCTTCTCCTATTTCCCCTCTCTTCAGCCTCCTTAGAACTCTTTTCCCCCTTTCTTGCCCTTTTTGTTCTTGCTTTTTCTATTTCTGTTTCTCTAAAGCCGGGGCCATATATGCCGTACTCGGCGAGCAACGAACCCCGATTAATTGCTATTCGGCTATGTGGCTGCAGGATTTTACCCGAATACTCGCCATATGCCGAGCACCGAGCATTCAGCCGGCGCCATAGCCGGCGCTACACATGCGGCATTTAGGGAACAACGAACAGCGAATATTCGCAATTCGGCAAACGCCTTCTAGTGTGGCTCCAGCAGTTTGTGCGAATGGTCGGAATTTTCCGAACACAAATAAGTACCCGAATAGTGACACAGAAACGGGAACAGGGCCGGACTAGAGAATTAAAGACTTTATTCGCATTGTTTATTTGTTAGCATGTTAGCATTTTTGAATTCTGTGTGTTCAAAAACCCCCAAGTATTGAATTTCACCGCCCCAGCTGTGGCAGTTTTGGAAATATTTAAGCCTTCCGGTACTGTTTACTGAGAAGGCGGTGAGGAACACCAGTTGAAACTTGTTCATGCTGTAAACCATTATTAGGGAATACTTCTATATTAAATAAAATATTCAGTGTGTTCTATTAATAAAAATCGGGGATATTTGTTTGTAAATTTAGAAAAATAATTTATAACTTGGCAATGTCGCAAACGCGAAAAAAATTACAAGGCGAGATGGGGTATTAGTAGATATTTCGATTTCAAATTAAACGTACAGGGTGTTACATTTAGAAAAAACAAAGTAAAATGACCTTCAAATTACCGAAATTTAAAATTCTACCAATAACACCCTGCACATTGCTGGTGTCATCCAAAATAATATTTATTTAATATTTAAGTAACTCGCTGTATAATATTTTTGAGAAAAGTTAAAGGAATATATCAATTTGGAGGTATTACTTGCGACCTTGCAAATCCGGAAATTAATAGAAAATAAATTATAACTTGGCAAGATCGCAATAATATTTTTGGGTTTAATAGAGATCAATGATGGAAACTATAAGAATTTAAAAAAAAGTAATAGTACCATATAAAAAAATCAAGTTCATCACTATCCTACTTTCCCGAAACACCCTGTATATTTCAGAATATTTTTAGGATATGCAAAACTTTGGTGAGAGCTTCAGAAACTTCGGGAACGATTTCAGAAATGAGTTGATGTGATATTTTGAATAGATATTGTAGGCTTTGATAACTGTCGCCGGTCGCTAGAAATCGAAGCGTCAGAGCTAGTCGTTCTTTAGCAGGAACAGCTTTTTTCCATTTTGTGTCTTTTTTTGATATCAGTGGTCCTGTTTTGCTGAGTAGATATTCAAAATCTTCGGAAGGCATTCTGCAAAAATTTTCAAAAAATCCAGACGGTTTTTTTAATAAATCGGCAACTAGGTGTGGTCCGCCATACCTGAAAATGTGTTTAACATTGTGGTTTGATGTTATTGCTAATTATTTTATTACCTCTCTCGGCTTCTATTTAATGAGACCATCCACCATCGCCTCCTTCTTGGTTGATTTTTTCTTTTCCTTATTAACATATAAGCACTACACATAACAAAAACAGCTCTTGCTGCCACGACTATACCATTATTATTTTCCATTGATGATGACGTTGATACTACTGTCGATAAATTTTAATAATAAATAAGTTTCAATTTGCTACGAATATTCGGGCTTTCCCATTCCCTTTCTTCTCGAAACTAAACATAGCCAACTGCGCACATGTAGGGCGATACGTGCTCGCTATTCGGCGAGCAAGGTTGAAAAACGGCGAGTATTGATACTCGGCAAATACCCGCATGTTATGTGGCGCCGGCTTAACATTAAATGTCCTTTCCGCTTACAGAGGTTCGAGAATACGTGTACGACCACCCCCCCTCCACGGGCAGCTATCGCGCAGCGTCAGCTGTGGACCCCAGTGACGTCAGTTGTTCCTATACGGCCACTGAGATTTCTGAGCCCGTCTACGATGAGATCCCGCTCAGGAATGGCGTCTACAATAACGTCCTGGGTGCAAACACGGAACCCAACATGTGTTTATATGTTAATACTGTTGGTAGGACGAAGTTTTAGTAGTTTGTAACCGTTGTAGTTGTAAAACCGTCAATAAAGATACTTTTTGTTATACGCAAGTGTTTGATTTGTTTCATACTCGTTACACTAGAAATTTTAGTAGAGTTGATAACTTGAAGAAACAGAGGAGACTTGTGGTTTTTAGCTTCAATGCCAATTTTTGTATATATATAACAACTACAACCTGCAGCGTTTAAAATCTAACGTGCACCGACACTTATCCTTTCGCAGCGCTTCTACAGCGCCATAGACTTTCAGCCTATGCGGGAGGTTGACCATAAAAAAAAATTTTTATGTCCCCAAATTTTTTAATAGTATTCCAAAAAGATTGAAGGAAATTTCGAACTACAACAAGTTCAAAAAGGAAGTTAAACAATATATAAAAGATCATCCAAATCAATTCTAATTATTCTATTCGAAGTGCTTTTCTAATTAAACCGATTTTTTTATATATTTTATTTATTTTGTTTCTACATAATTATAAAACCGAGAACATAATAATATTGGCTCATAGACATGCTCGAACTGCTGCCTACTTCCATCCAGAATTACTTATTACACCAATAGGTTCTTGTTATATCAGCTAAATGCTCTGCTGGAACTGCGGCTCACAAGACAGGCCTCGTGGCCTAGCGTCAGCTGCTGTTTGGTAGGTTATTTTTTAACTTATATGTAACTTATCTATCTACACATTGCAGTATCGTATGTAGATAGTCGTACTCAGGGTCAGTCGGTGAACCTGAGATATGGCTGGCCAGGAGTAAAAACCATACCTGTATATTATTTATGTATCTAGCTAATAATGTATCTTTATATCATTATCAATAAAAAACAATAATAAAACTTCATTTTAGCATTGAAAAAAAAATTAAAGCTGAGAATTCAAAAAGAATACTAACCTCTCATTTTAGGATTGTTAGATATATGAAACAATACAACAGTGCTTCGACTTCTGAAGACAGTCGCAAATTTAATAGCAGATTACTAAGTAGGTACCACAACTATAAAATAATTTTATTTATCCAGAATCAATAATATGGCTAATTTTATAAGGTTAGTAAAAAGTTAGACATACGGGTGTTCTAAAAGTTGGGACTTTCCTCTTTAGAAGTAACGACCCTTGAAACGGCAAAGCTAATGCACGGTGAACCAGCAGCAAAACAGTAAAAAAAATTCAAGCAAGTACTTACTATTTGGTTGCTGCGAAATGTTGTAAGTGCGGTCCTGTCGCAGGCGTCTTACAGGTAAAAGTACGATTCACGATGTCTTCTTCAATTTGGACCATACGAGGTTGTCTAGGTCTTCAAGCGTGTCCACCACGATGTGGATTCAGACATCCTGTGTCTCTAGCCCTTTGCACGAGCGAGACAAATCGACGAGATGCAGGGTGAGTACGGTTAGGGAAACGATCAGCATACACTCGCGAAGCCGCAGCGATATTTTGACCACACTCACCGTACATTAAAATCACGTCCACCAGTTCATTATTGTTATAAGCATGCGCCATTGTTGTTGTTTTTAAAGTCCGATCGTCAGATGTGGTAAGTCAAGCACTCTCGCGTACTATGCCACAGCAACGCGACGTATGACGAACTGCCTTGTTTTAGTGTTTTCTCACCGGCATCGGCACCGCTAGCGCTGCCTTGTTTGTTGTGATATTATGACATGGTGAGCCATTGCCCAGGGACGAACTTAGAATTGAGGATTTCTTTAATGGTCAGTATCTCGTTTTCTCTAAGTATTTCGTTTATGTGTTACTGGGGAAAAACACTTATCTTGGCGAGTACTATCCGTTGTATGAAAAAAAGTCCCAATTTATGAAACACCCTGTATATTTGGATGAGCTATTCAAAACGCGATGAATTTATTATCATTTTCTTTTTCTGATAAGCTACTGCTTGTTAGTCACGGTGGTATTTCCGAATCTACGACTCTATGTGCATTTAGTTGAATAACAATACAACCACAGAATAAATTTTATTATCCATTGATAAAGTTGAGCCACATTACTACTATCCTTTTATCGTCTAGATATTATCTGAGTCATACTTTGATGAGGCTATCTGAAAATTATTAGGGAGTTATTGAAGAAGGGATGCAGCAAGGCACTAATAATTCCTGGCCGTATTTGACATCTAAGCATGCGCACTAGGACAAAAATACTGCCTGGCAGTAATAAAGTTAGTGCCTGCCACTATTTATGAACCCCTTGTGTCGTGGCACTGCCAAGGCACTATTGTGACGTATGTTTCTTTTCGTTGTTTTTAGACACGAAATTTGTTATTTTATAGATGTGACTGGTGAAGTGGTAAATAGAACTCTTAAATAAGATAACCTTTTTGCGAAGATTTCATATAAAAGGCTTCATGTAATCCACGGCAGTATTTTTAGGTTACAATTGCATCCGCGGTTGACATAACGCATCAATAACTCTGTTTCATAGACAATTTTGAGGTCAGACAGTGCCTGTCACTATTTGTGTAAGGATGGCAGTATTAGTGGATGGCACTATTTCAACTCCCTATTAGCAGTTGACGTCTCATAGCCTTCTTGCAGTTATTATAGCCTGTATTTAATCATGATATGCATTTCAAAGCGAAATCTAGTAGGCGTTGTTCATAATCCACGGCTGGAACGTGAGTTTTGGAAAACAATTCACACTGTTTGTTCATAAGTAGCATAACCTGTTCCAAAGTAGTTGAGTTATCGCTGTATAACTTATAATGTGAGTAGATAAACAACTGAAATAGGTAGTCAAACTGAGATTATCTTTTTACTTCCCACACAGGTGAGGGGAGTATTGTGATCGCGAAAATTTTCGATTTTGAGATAATACGCTTTTTGGGCGTTTCATAACGAAAAACCACGTCACTCATTTCCGTCGGTCTGTCTGTCGGTCTGTCTGTCGCTTTTTTCTAGCCTCGTAATCTCAACAACCGCTGCAAGGATTGTGATCAAATTTGGGCAGCCGTATGCTGTGGGGTCGTAGTAGGTAATGTTCCTATAATTTTGAAAATCGGTGCATAGGCGGCGGAGTAATTAGCAAAAAACAAAAAAAAATTAAATATTGTTGAAACTTCGTTTTTAGGCGTTTTAGGGTCCCTGATCATTTTCTACCTTTTTTTGGGTGGGGGGTTGTAAAATTGAAAAAATTGTTGCTTTCATAATAGACTATCCACTGACCTGTGAAGGAAGACCTGGCGATATAAATAACTTTTTTAGGTCCATCCGAACATTGCCTTGCCTATTACAGAAAGCAAAGGACTTAGACTTTTTTCTGATGTAAACATACGAGAGTATTGCTTTAGATCGTTGTAACGAGGAAACTGTTGAATTGATTTTAATGAAATTTTGACACAGACGAAGATGGAAAACGCTTATGGTTTTGACAAATCGTGCCAGTGGCGGCGCAGAAATAATAAAAAAACTAAAAATATAAAAACAGCTCAAACTTCGTTTTTAAGCGTTTTAGAGGTTCCTGATCATTTTCTGCGTTTTTTTGGGTGGGGGTGAAATTGGGGTGGTTGAGGAGTTGGGGGTTGAAAAATTAAAAAAATTCTTGTACTCATAATAGGCTGTCCACTAACCTGTGAAGGAAGATCTAGCGACACAAATCACCTTTTTAGGTCCATCCGAACATTGCCTAGCCTTTTACGGAAACTAAGGCACTTAGAATTTTCTGTATACATACGAGAATTTATTGGTTTAAATCGTTTTGTATTTTGTAACGTCGACACTATTAAATTGATTCTAATGAAATTTTGACACAGTATATTGTTACCGTGGTGAGAATGGAAAACGCGTATGTTTGTTAAAAATCGTGTTAGTGGCAGCGTAGCAATAATCAAAGAACGAAATGTATTAAAACAACTCAAATTCGGTTTTTAGATGTTTTAGTGGTTCCTGATCATTTCCTACAGTATTTTGGGTGGGGGTGAAAGTGAGGTGGATGGGGGGTGGGGGGTTGTAAAACTGAGAAGTTTGTAGTATCGATAATAGGCTGTCCCTTAACCTGTGAAGGAAACACCTAGCGGCATAAGACAATTTTATGGGGGGGGGGGCTGTCTATTATTTGGTTGCAAGGGATCTTAGACTAAAGCTTCATGCTATGGGAAAATAATAAACTGGTATCAGCGTGTGGGAAGTACTGAGTCAGTCAACTTGACTACATTTTTTTTAACTATATTTAACCAGACTTTAGTCAGTACAAAGCAGTATTATTTAGATAATAGGATATCTAGACGACAAGTGGATAGTTATGCCGGTAAACTACATGAATAGCTTCTTATCATTATTCTGTGGTTGTTTGTATATCATTCAAATAAATATAAATAAATATAATATACGGAAATACCACGATGTTGTTGACTAACAAGCAGTAGCGTATCAAAAAAGCAAATAAAGGTGTATGAATTGCTCAGGTTATAAACATAGTGGCAGATATACTGTGTAAGGCTTTCGCGGCCATCGTCCAATGAATTTGTGGTTCTTGGGTTTTTAGTATTTTGGAAGTCACCGAAGTGAAATAGCTTCTGAAGATGCCATCCACTCGTGGTGGCGAAACGTCAAGCTTTAACGCTAAACGACGCCGGCCTAAAAACCCAAGAACCACAAATTCATAGTGGCAGATGTCAAAACAGTCATAATTATTTTTTTTAGTGGAGATGTTAGGGTTCGGTTGCCCCAATAGTTGCTGCTCAGCCTTATCATGCACCCTCAAACAGGGTCGCCCTTGTCCTTGCCCTTGCATTACTAACAAGGCTCTTCCTGATTTTTTTTGTTCAGAATGTGTTTATTTTTATATTATAGCCTAAGACGCATATACGCACGTTAAATCAACGAATTTACATGCTCTTTAAATCTTAGTTGATCATCAATAAGCAAACCTAAATTTTTAGAAGCGTTTTGGAACTGCAATGCGCTACCACAAATTTGTAGGTTCAAATTGGATTTAAATTCAGGTTTAATATTTTCTGACGATAACAGGATAGCCGTACACTTTTCACGGTTCAGTTTAAGATTGTGTTCTGAATAGAAATTATAATATTGCCTGAGATGCACTTTGCACAGTCTCTGGAGGAAAATGATGAGTCACTTGAGTATCTGCATATGTTTGTACGTTTTTTTTTCCAGGAGCCGTCCGACCTTACTGTCCCCGTCAATACTTAAGTCTTAAGGCCTATTGTATTATTACTCCTCTCATTTACAGTATCCACTCCAGCAATCTAGATCCCCGCATAAGTTTATGCAGTTTTCCTACTGGTCCTGGTGCTGAGCTGTACTCCATTGGTTCTAGCTTGGTCTTCCCAAAGAGCTGTTGTCTCTTGTGATCTAGCACTTCTCACTCACAGAGCACATGTAGGACTGACTCAGTCCCTCTACCACACAGTCTGCAGTTGAGGTCTCCATTGTAGAGTCCCATTTTATTCAGGTGTTCCTTCAGGCCACAATGTCCCGTGAGGAGACCCGTCGTTATTCGGAGCTGTTTCCTACTCAAGGAAAGCAGTGTTTCAGCTGTTTTCTTGCATGGAGAAATAATGAATGTTTTTCCATGAACGCATCCTGGCAACAAGTTCCACTGCACCTTGTGCTGATGTTTCATCCATTCTCCGACCTGGTGTCTGATTGTGCTTTTAGGCACCCCTAGGGCGGGGTCTGCTCCAGTGTATAGAGCACACGAGCCTAGTCTTGCTAGCTAGTCCGCCCTTTCATTGCCTCTTATGCCTCAGTGTCCTGGCACCCACTCCAAAGTTACTTTGTTGTGTTCTGCCAGCCTTCCCAGTCCTTGTAAACATTCCCAGACTAGAGCAGACGTAACGTTGGGCCCTTCTAGTGCCCTAAGTGTAGTCTGACTGTCTGTAAGTATTTCGATCCTCTTGTTTCTGTAGGATCGCTCATTATTTATCCTTGCACAGTGCAGGACGGCGTACACCTCTGACTGAAATAACGAAGCGTATTTTCCTAGCGGAATGCTCTGTCTAGTTCCTCTTCCAAAGATTCCCGCTCCTGTGCCTTGCTCGGTCTTTGATCCATCTGTGTACCAGACTATTTCCTGATGAAGGTTGTTTACTTCACAGAGTTCTCGATCTCTTATTATAGTTTCGAATTTCTTGTTAAAGATATATTTCGGGGCTATGTGGTCCTTTCTAGCATCCATTATGGTATGCCCCACATTTTCTGCGATTTGGTTGTGTGCAAGATCCTTGTAAAATCCTCTTGGCGGAGTTTGTAGTCTAGAGTAGCCCATTCTCGCCTCGCCCACTATTACAATTTGCAACGGAGGGAGGTCCAGGATGGTCTCTAAGACTGCATGTTTCTCTAAGACTGCATGTTTGTACATTACAGGACGTTATATTTTCACTAAGATCTGCTGCCTATGGTAAAAATAGAAGAGGACCTAATATGGAACCCAGTGGCACACATGTAGGAGTTTTAGATTTGAGAGATTTATTCCTGTCTTCCCAGTATATCATTATATATCTAGTTAACCTTCACATTAAATTCTTAAAAAAAATCCTCTTTAAGACACAAACAACAACAAACCGAGTGACATTCACCTACTTCTCCGCACATGACTCCGAAGCATTGAATATCGAATTAGCAACCTGATCTTGTGACCCCCACCAGCGAATATCGTCTGTAAAGTAACAAATGCTAACTTCGAATCTGCCTACTCTTATATCGCGGATAAAAAAAGAAGCAAAAGCTGTGGTGTTCTCAGATAAACAGAAAAATTATCTGGAACTTCCGGTCATCGGTCTAGCTTTCTAATTATTCACTTGGTCGTGGACGCAATCGAAAGCATGACACGAGACAAGATGTTGGTGTTGTGTGCCGGACTTTTAGGTGTTTTTGCGGTATTTACGCAGGGGGCACAGCTCCAGGGGGCTCCCAGGGGACCGTTGAATCATACCAGGAAGGGGATATGCATTTTGGAAGTGCCGTAAGTATAGCATACGTCTTTAGTTATGGATTTTGAGAGAAAGTTGATTCTCTGTTTGTTTACGAGAGGTTTCGATATCAGCCAATTATTGGTGGAACATTTTGAACATAGGCGTGACTCAAATTATTATAATTTTATAATTGTGCCCATGCTGCGGGTTCTTAGTTAAAGTCATAAAAATTACGGAGTGAAATACCTTCCTGAAGTCTACAAGATTCAGAAATAGAGTTAAGCTTTCTTCAAAATATTTATCTTTTGTCTTTTTCACCACACATTTGGTGATGATACGACAGTTCTATCAGGAGCAAACACTATTAAATTTCTTGTACGCGCAGAAAAATCTGGCGTTTTGTCAAAGACTTACGCTTGGGTTCAATGGGACGTTACACTCAGCATTCCTCAAATACAGCGACGTTTTCTCCAATGGGAAGTGTATAGTTGGTAGCGAATTATATCGTATTGTCGATTCAACTACAAGATGTCATTGGATTCCAATGAATGATTCAATCGCAGCCTGTCGTTGAATTGAATCTGTGTTTGGTAATTGATTCTAAACTACTTTCCTTTCCTTGGTCCAGCAGATTTTACTTCGAGGATAGCTGATTGATTCGTTTGGATGTTTAATGGTGTTATTTTGTGTGAAGTTATAAAGAGCATGATATAAGAATTAGACATAAGCCTGCACCAGTTGTTGCATTATTACCTGAAATATAACTGTCTCACTAATCTAAATACCTACATCCAAATGTGGGTGTTAGCTCTTCTAAGCCCCAATTTCTCAGTAGGTCCTCCATTTAATATATAACTGGATACATTTAAATCACACAATTGCTGATGCAATACGCAAAACCACGAGATGACACAACACGGCTAACACCGAAACAACACAACGGAACAACTTCGTCCATGTTGAAGAGTTCGCGGCGATAGTAGCACTGAGATCATCCCCCTGTTCTTTATTCTTACCTTCATTGAATCAGGACATCAATCCTGCCGAATACTGATTATTATAGTTCAGCGAACGACAAGGGCCATTGAAACAAAATTAAATTTTATCAGATGAATTATCACGAACTGTTGTTGCAGTAATAATTTTTGTACATTGAATAGATTGTATGCTTTGCTTAAATGAAACATAGGGTAAATTTTGAAAACAAAAGGATGTTTTGATCGCATTAAATGTCAATACTGGTATTAGAAGGATTATAAATATCGTTATAACGAATATAAAATTATTTTGAATTTATTGGCGTACCTGTGATTACTTCGAATATAAGGATTGAATTCTTTAAATGACATGCATTTGAAACAACTGTAAATATATTTAAAGTGATGGAAAAACATCCAAATACTAACAATTAATTGGAAACGCAACAGTATTTTCTTCTGTGTAGCATTGTCAGAAAGTTCTTACAATATACCTCCACTTTTACTAAGCATTCTTCATACGTAAATGTAACAGTTGCTAGTTTACTAACAATATTTCATTTCTTTGCTAGCAAATTAATTAAAATACTTCTAAATATATTTCTATTATAATTTCATTTTTACAGTTCGCATGTACACGTTGTAAACGTAAAAATAAGATCAATATTAACCTTGTATAATAGAATTTATCTAAATTCCAACAAGGTATACACAGCACGATCTATGATGTCATATGCTTTAGTCATCTGTATATGCATTCATTGAAATGTAACAATATCCAAATAGCTTCGCATATATTACGTTGGTAGTAGTTAGATGCGATATGCGGCTTATTCGATTTTACTATACAAATAGTTTGAAGTGGTAGTATTTAACCAAGAAAACTGACAGTCCAGACAAGAGATATACGAATCAGTGTCACCGTCTCAACGCGCCACCACCAGTCACTTTCTCATCGACGTCTGGCTGATTACCTTTTATTTTTTTACTGGTACTCAAACGAAGCCTATCACTTTCGTGGTCTTACCGCTTCCCGATGAGCTCATTTCTAAGGGGTCATACTTTTTTGTTACCAGGATGTATACGACTTAGAGAGATCTGGGTTCGAAACCCCAATTCCATGGCAAACACAGTGCACTCTGATACTGAGGCCTTGAATGAATGAATAAGGACCAGAGGCTATCCAGCACGGAATGTGGCTGGTGCATAGGCCACACGATGGACCCTTTTGCACCTCTATCCGCGCTAGTTCCTAAGACCTGCCCTTTTGGCAAAGGCAAGTACATTCTTAGGTCCTATCCTATCCGTTCTTGAGCCCAGCATAGTCTGCCTGTGATAACCCAGGGTTTCACAGCGACACAAGATGTGTGCCGAGGATTCTTCCTCTTCACCACACCACGTGCACGTTGGGTCATTGACCACCCTCATCACGAACAAGTGCGCCTGAAGGTGTTGTGACCCGTTAATAGGCCTACTAGCAATCTCAAGTTACTCCTGTCCAGAGAGAGACAAAATCGTCCTATTCTCTCTGCAGGCCCTGCTAATAGTTCCCGAGCCTGACGGAGATGACCAGAGATGTTGTTCCATCTCAGAGGGAGTGTTGATTCTGGATCCACTCTCCAGTTGTTTTCCTAATCAAGTTTGCAGATAGTGCTAAGGCTGGTTCCGGGCCCACAAAACTGTTGCCGGATACCATCCTGGCCAGACGATCCGCCATTTCGTTACCCTTTACCCCAGCGTGCCCAGGTACCCACATCAGTGATACCTTGTGTTTAGCTGAGATGTCGTCAAGAGCCCTCCTGCACTCCAGGACCAGCCCCGACGTTATTTTCCAAGCAGGCAGTGCTTTTATGGCTACCTGGCTTCCAGAGCAGATAGTAATCCGCCTCCTAGACCCATCAATTTCCCGAATACGATTTACACAAGCTACTGAGGCCTTGCCTTAGCTTTCTTTATCTGTGATTTACCATCTGTATGTTTACAGAACGATCGACCTTCTGAGTCCTGAAGACAGACATGGTGCCAATTTACGAGGAAACTCGGTAAGTTTATTTATTTAGTTAATTTCTGAGGCCTCAATTTGTCTAAATTTACCATATAATTAAGTATCCGGACTCTTATGATGTATTGAAAACGGCTCCTTCATTTAAGAGCCACATAGCACCGGATGATATGAGAATATTCGGTTCACATTCACTACAGATATTATGAATATTCTGGGAAAATTCCATGGATAATTAGAATATTTACAGAATATTATGCAAACGTTCGAAATGGGAAAAACACGCTATATTCCTAGAATATTCCGCCGAATATTCCGCGCGGATATTACATGAATAATCGTGGTAGAATGTTTTTGAATATTCTAGGAACATTTTGTCTAAATTACCTCATATACCAAACATTTTTAGGGAATTATGGATACTGTTCCAAAAATAATGGCACCTACTAGTGGCAGATGGTCACAAAAGTTAAGTGGTTAGACATCTCAGTCCAGATGCCTAAATAAAGTGTAAAAATGTAAACTTGTTGCATTTAACCTCAAAATTCTACTCACATTATACAATGATAGTAGGTGACCATAATTTGGAACACTGTCACACACTTTATAACAACCACCAACTTTATTGTACAAAATGGGGTATAAATGCAGGCCTTTCAGGAATAAAACTCTCGTGAATTCGTGAATTGCTAAAATGCCGACATCCACATGTTGAAGCACAGAATGACAGAACACTTGAAGCGAGTGACAACCAGACAAGATTGACAACAGACGACATCACATACATACATCAGCATAAGATGCTGTCACTTTATCGTCGGTGGATGCCGTATCTGTATTGCCGGCAATGGCTAATGACTAATAAACTTTTGAAAATTGCACATAATACTTATTAGGTATATTTAGGATGAACGCAAAACGAATGAAGGTTTTTTAATTCACTAAGAAACGTGCAAATATAAATTAATAATACCGCACTTTGAATATTTGCCTACATACAGATATTTCTATTACAAATATTACTAAATGTTCGTCAGAAAATAGCTACATCTTGTTCTTAGTAGATTTATTCTATGAAGAATATTACTGGTATATTCTGGAATAATTCAGACATTAAACGAATAATCACTGATTATCCTAAGTGAATAAAATAATAATATTCTATAAAGAATATTATAATAATCCAGAATAATCAAGAGAAATAACGAATATTCTATGATTCTACTGAATATGATTCTACTGAATATTCATGGAACATATAGGAGATTTAAAGAATATTCATAGAATATCCAGTGCTCTGTGGGAAGAGTAGATTTGGCAACAGCGCAAAAATCAAACGCGTTGGGCCTATGACTTCTTTACATTACTCACATGGCGCTATGCCACTATCGCGATATTAGAAATACATATGTATATTTTTTTAAATATGTTATTTGTGTCTGTTTAGCTAGTAAAAATGTCATATATGAAATTTCAGTCGAGAGAGGGATACAGCAAGATCGAAGTGTGCTGTTCAGGATACGCCAGGAAACCACACAGTCATTACGAATGTCATCCAGTGTGCGATGGATGTGAACATGGTATGTAGGCTTCCATCTTCCATCATTTCTGTATCAAATAATATAACAGGGTTTTTATGAATTTTGGAAATTGCCAATTGTTGGGTAAAATTTCACTACCTATATAGCGTTGATAATAAAGTTCTGACCTACTGAAGAATCATTTTTTTAAAACATTGTGAATACAGAGATACATTTGAAAGGGCGATTAAAGAGCTTTTCTTGATCTTGAATATGAATCTTGAGAGTCTTGATAATGTTTGGAATCTTGAGAATCTTGAGAATCTTGAGAATCTTGAGAATCTTGAGAATCTTGAGAATCTTGAGAATCTTGAGAATCTTGAGAATCTTGAGAATCTTGAGAATCTTGAGAATCTTGAGAATCTTGAGAATCTTGAGAATCTTGAGAATCTTGAGAATCTTGAGAATCTTGAGAATCTTGAGAATCTTGAGAATCTTGAGAATCTTGAGAATCTTGAGAATCTTGAGAATCTTGAGAATCTTGAGAATCTTGAGAATCTTGAGAATCTTGAGAATCTTGAGAATCTTGAGAATCTTGAGAATCTTGAGAATCTTGAGAATCTTGAGAATCTTGAGAATCTTGAGAATCTTGAGAATCTTGAGAATCTTGAGAATCTTGAGAATCTTGAGAATCTTGAGAATCTTGAGAATCTTGAGAATCTTGAGAATCTTGAGAATCTTGAGAATCTTGAGAATCTTGAGAATCTTGAGAATCTTGAGAATCTTGAGAATCTTGAGAATCTTGAGAATCTTGAGAATCTTGAGAATCTTGAGAATCTTGAGAATCTTGAGAATCTTGAGAATCTTGAGAATCTTGAGAATCTTGAGAATCTTGAGAATCTTGAGAATCTTGAGAATCTTGAGAATCTTGAGAATCTTGAGAATCTTGAGAATCTTGAGAATCTTGAGAATCTTGAGAATCTTGAGAATCTTGAGAATCTTGAGAATCTTGAGAATCTTGAGAATCTTGAGAATCTTGAGAATCTTGAGAATCTTGAGAATCTTGAGAATCTTGAGAATCTTGAGAATCTTGAGAATCTTGAGAATCTTGAGAATCTTGAGAATCTTGAGAATCTTGAGAATCTTGAGAATCTTGAGAATCTTGAGAATCTTGAGAATCTTGAGAATCTTGAGAATCTTGAGAATCTTGAGAATCTTGAGAATCTTGAGAATCTTGAGAATCTTGAGAATCTTGAGAATCTTGAGAATCTTGAGAATCTTGAGAATCTTGAGAATCTTGAGAATCTTGAGAATCTTGAGAATCTTGAGAATCTTGAGAATCTTGAGAATCTTGAGAATCTTGAGAATCTTGAGAATCTTGAGAATCTTGAGAATCTTGAGAATCTTGAGAATCTTGAGAATCTTGAGAATCTTGAGAATCTTGAGAATCTTGAGAATCTTGAGAATCTTGAGAATCTTGAGAATCTTGAGAATCTTGAGAATCTTGAGAATCTTGAGAATCTTGAGAATCTTGAGAATCTTGAGAATCTTGAGAATCTTGAGAATCTTGAGAATCTTGAGAATCTTGAGAATCTTGAGAATCTTGAGAATCTTGAGAATCTTGAGAATCTTGAGAATCTTGAGAATCTTGAGAATCTTGAGAATCTTGAGAATCTTGAGAATCTTGAGAATCTTGAGAATCTTGAGAATCTTGAGAATCTTGAGAATCTTGAGAATCTTGAGAATCTTGAGAATCTTGAGAATCTTGAGAATCTTGAGAATCTTGAGAATCTTGAGAATCTTGAGAATCTTGAGAATCTTGAGAATCTTGAGAATCTTGAGAATCTTGAGAATCTTGAGAATCTTGAGAATCTTGAGAATCTTGAGAATCTTGAGAATCTTGAGAATCTTGAGAATCTTGAGAATCTTGAGAATCTTGAGAATCTTGAGAATCTTGAGAATCTTGAGAATCTTGAGAATCTTGAGAATCTTGAGAATCTTGAGAATCTTGAGAATCTTGAGAATCTTGAGAATCTTGAGAATCTTGAGAATCTTGAGAATCTTGAGAATCTTGAGAATCTTGAGAATCTTGAGAATCTTGAGAATCTTGAGAATCTTGAGAATCTTGAGAATCTTGAGAATCTTGAGAATCTTGAGAATCTTGAGAATCTTGAGAATCTTGAGAATCTTGAGAATCTTGAGAATCTTGAGAATCTTGAGAATCTTGAGAATCTTGAGAATCTTGAGAATCTTGAGAATCTTGAGAATCTTGAGAATCTTGAGAATCTTGAGAATCTTGAGAATCTTGAGAATCTTGAGAATCTTGAGAATCTTGAGAATCTTGAGAATCTTGAGAATCTTGAGAATCTTGAGAATCTTGAGAATCTTGAGAATCTTGAGAATCTTGAGAATCTTGAGAATCTTGAGAATCTTGAGAATCTTGAGAATCTTGAGAATCTTGAGAATCTTGAGAATCTTGAGAATCTTGAGAATCTTGAGAATCTTGAGAATCTTGAGAATCTTGAGAATCTTGAGAATCTTGAGAATCTTGAGAATCTTGAGAATCTTGAGAATCTTGAGAATCTTGAGAATCTTGAGAATCTTGAGAATCTTGAGAATCTTGAGAATCTTGAGAATCTTGAGAATCTTGAGAATCTTGAGAATCTTGAGAATCTTGAGAATCTTGAGAATCTTGAGAATCTTGAGAATCTTGAGAATCTTGAGAATCTTGAGAATCTTGAGAATCTTGAGAATCTTGAGAATCTTGAGAATCTTGAGAATCTTGAGAATCTTGAGAATCTTGAGAATCTTGAGAATCTTGAGAATCTTGCGAATCTTGAGAATCTTGAGAATCTTGAGAATCTTGAGAATCTTGAGAATCTTGAGAATCTTGAGAATCTTGAGAATCTTGAGAATCTTGAGAATCTTGAGAATCTTGAGAATCTTGAAAATGTTGGGCATCTTGGAAGTTTTAGAGAGCTTTTCAGAATCTTGGTAATCGTGAAAGCGTGGAGAATTTTTAGCATGTAGAGTATCTTGAAAGCTTGTAAAATGTGATTCTCGAAAATCTTGAAAATTTTGAAGGTCTCGATAATCTTGAGAATCGTGTGAATCTTGTGTATCTTGATAACCATGAGAGTGTTGATAGTATTGAGAATGATGGGAATCTTGTGAACCTTGAGAATCATGAGAGTGTTGATAGTGTTGAGAATGATCAGAATCTTAAGAACCTTGAGAATTATGAGAGGATTGATAGTGTTGAGAATGGTCAGAATCTTGAGGACCTTGAGAACCATGAGAGTGTTGATAGTGTTGAGAATGATGAGAATCTTGTGAATTTTGAGAACCATGAGAGTGTTGATAGTGTTGAATATGACGAGAATCTTGAGAATCATGAGAGTGTTGATAGTTTTGAGAAACTCGAGAAGAATATCGATAATAATCTTAAGATTCTTGAGAATGTCGGATATCTCGAGAATCCTGATAATTTTGACAATGTCGATAATCTTGAGAATCAATGAAAACGTCGCAAATCTTAAAGATCCATAAAACTTTCAAAATCATTAAAATTTCTAAAAGAAAATTTTTTGAGATTTCGATTATATTCGTTTATGTCTGCTTCAGGCAACTGCACGGCACCCGGAGTATGCGAATGCAAAAGGGGCTACATCCTCCTCAGGGACACCACCCAGCCCCAGCACAGCGTAGTGAACGACTGCGTGCCCACGTGTCCCTTGGGCTGCTTGAACGGCATCTGCACCAACAACGGAGTGTGCTCCTGTAACGCGGGTACCGTCCCCTCCAAGGACGGGCGGTATTGCCTGCCCCACTGCACCGGGGGCTGCGGTCAGGGCGGACATTGCACCGGGCCGGAGCACTGCACTTGCGACGACGGGTGAGTTACACTCTAAAGCTTAGTTCAGATGACGCGCGTTCGCTTGACGCTCGTTTTGATAATACACATAATTTAGGGCCCGCCCAGATAAAGCGATTTACGTGCGAGTGGACTCGCGTGTAGTGATTCGCGCGTTCCCGAGATACTAGAGCTGCATACGTCCCGTCCAGATGCTCTCGCGCGTTATTTTACTCGCGCGTAAAACGCTTGTAACGCGCGGGACTCCGACTCGCCCGTTGTACGCGCGAGCACCGCGCGAGTCGAGATACTTGGGCGACATTGTTGCGTCTAGTACAACGCGCGAGTCCGTGGCGTGTGGACGTATTTGTTTTTGAAAATGGAGCGTGATAACTTTGATACAGAACCGTATGGGATATGAGATAGACTCATAAAACGTATATACGAAATAGTCGAAATATTTTGTGAAGCTGGTGATTCCGAAGAAAAGAAAAAAAATTAGGTGGGTTAAGAATAATTTATTTATTAATATGATTTCTTAGACTACATACATGAGTAGATACTGCATGACTCAATTATACCATTTTGTCGCCTTTCTCTTTGTTTACGAAGCTTCCATCGCCGGTATGCACGCCACAATACAACTGCTGTATCCAACTCTATGTTTTTAACTGGAAGGAAATCCCTCCTAGCGTAGAAACGCAAGTGAAACGCGACATCTGGACGCAATATGGATTGACTACGCGCGAGTCCATTCGCGCGTAAATCGCTTTATCTGGACGGGCTCTAAGTCAAGCTGTTCACATGGACGCGCGCACGACAAATTGTACGCGCGTACGATGCCACTAGACGCAGAGATTCTCAATACGCGCGTCAGCAGGGCCAAGCGCGTATTGAAATACAAGACGGTCCCATTGCCTGTTCAGTTGACACGCGTCTTTTCTAGCGTTCAGTAGACATACCTGGTGTTTCTTTGCAAAAATTTATTTCTCACGTATGTTATTGAAATGGAAACAGAATAATTCAACACAGATGTTTTCATTGAGGAAATTGAGAAGAGGCCTACGATTTGGGACATGCATTCCAAATTATATTCAAATAAGACTTCAAAAAAGAGCGCCTGGGAAGAACTGGCCCTAATGTTTTGCAAATCCGATGATAAAAATTTAGATTCGTGATTTCGCAGGCTGGGATACAGTGTAAAGTATAAACTTGTAGAAAGTCTTTTCCTTGAAATTGGGTGAACCAAGTGTGTCCTTTCCCTCCTACGTCGTTTCCTTCTTCTATATGCTATAACTAAACACAAACAGCTTCTCCTACATCCATTCTCGTTAATAACAACAAATAAACTAGCACTCGATTGCATAGTCTCACTCACTCACTAGGCTTAAGGCGTTTATTGTCATTATTATCATTACTAAAAATGGGTATGAACTAGGTTCGCCATAGACGAGAAAACCAACAAATGTGGGTACTACTGCGAAGGAGGCTGTGGAGAAGGTTCTTGCATAGGGCCGAACACCTGTTCCTGTAAACCCGGATATAAACTGCAGAGAAACACGTGCATTCCTGATTGTCCCAAGGGGTGTCTGAACGGAGAATGTATCGCACCAAACAAGTAAGTTATCCCCCATTTTCTATACCAAAATAGGAAAGCTCAGCGCGAAGCCTCACCTGAGCTTTCGCTTTGGCATCTGTTCCTAGAGTGGCGCCGGGAAACAGTAACAAAGCCTACACAGAACACGAGGCTAATGACCAGAATGGTCGATACCGTTGACACAAGAAAAAAATAAAAAATAAAATTTTTATTGCATTTCTGATGACTGTTTCTTCTTCTCTGTAGTAGTCAAAAGTCAACTATATTTCCAGATGTTCCTGCAAACCTGGCTGGACATTGGATATAGCTGGATCAAAATGTACCCCTCACTGTACGGACACATGTCTCAATGGAGACTGTGTGGCACCAGACACCTGCGCTTGTAAAAATGGTGAGTACTTTAATTTGATACCAAATGATGGCCAATGAGACAAAATGTGCACTGAGACTTCTGTGTATTTATTACTGAAGCCAATACTTTCACCACCTAAAAACCCATGGAACTGGTATTTAAGCCAAAACTCGTTCGGAATTTCTTTACTCTAATTTTAGTAATCACAACAACTTACCTGAAAATGACATCATTATAAGGTCGAAACATTGTATCCCCTTATCCCAATACTCCATAAATATGTACAATGAATTTAACAAGAGCTTTTATTGGCCATTTTTCAGTACATATCGTCCAATAATTGTACAATTTGCATCACTATGTATAGCCAGATAGAGCAGCAGCAGAAGGATAGAACGATCTGATTTTCTTCGTCCTTTCGTTGTCAATTTCCAGAGTTTTCCTCTTGTACATGATTTCCTTTTCTAGTTCACCCCTTGCTTTCATCAGGTTCGTCTGAGACATCATAGCTTGGTTCAACTGGGCCTGAAATTCAAGCAATGTTACTATTTGTTTTCGCACCTTAAAGAGTATGATTCGTTGCATATGAATTTGGTAGTCCAAGTGGAAACAAGGGTGTCTGCGTTCCAACTGTGGAGTCAGAGAAGTTGGACCTTTGAACCTGGCAGGGCACACTCTGTCATCCTTTCGGAAATGTTAAGAAACCTGGGTATACACAGTTATGCATACAGGGTTGGGATAAAGTATGGAACCAAGCAAATAACTTTGGAACAGAAAGAGTGATATTGCTAAAAATTTGCAGGCAAGTGTAGTGACGTCTAGTGCATCCGAAGACATTATGTTAGCTATTAATGTACTTCCGGTTTAACCGGAAGTACCGTCAACTTTTTTAATTTAAATGGGACACCCTCTATATTTTTGCAGATTTTAATTTATCATTTTTTTCCGAATACGTCCATAGTGGGTTTAGCATTAGTTTCTGTAAAAACGGGAAAGATATAGCTTCTTTATTATTTCAGGTGTTTAAAATGCCGGTAATTCAAAGTCGGTTTTGGCGATCGCGTGAGAACTCACAAAGAAGTGTGTCAACTTTTAATGATTTACGTCCCGACAGGGGTCCTATAACTCGTTTGACGGTGACTAAAAACAAAAATACAAAAAAAATTAACTCAAATGGGAAGACCGCAGACCGCCACGGACGAATTTGTGAGACAAATTTTTTAAGAAACAGATACTAAACCCACTATGGACGTATTCGGAAAAAAAATGATGAATTAAAATCTGCAAAAATATACAGGGTGTCCCATTTAAATTAAAAAAGTTGACGGTACTTCCGGTTAAACCGGAAGTACATTAATAGCTAACATAATGTCTTCGGATGCATTAGACGTCACTACACTTGCCTGCAAATTTTCAGCAATATCGCTCTTTCCGTTCCAAAGTTATTTGCTTGGTTCCATACTTTATCCCAACCCTGTATGTATTTGCCATGTTAAAACACGGATTCCCATTTCGAACAGAACTCACTTGTTTTTCAAACTACATACACAATATTTCAGAAGAAATCATTGTAAACGCGTGATTGACAGCAGCAAGGAGGGACACAACCAAAAAACTAAGGACAAGCTCCTCTCATGTCCTAGTTCGTCCAGAACATTCTGGTATATAGCTAAGGCTGTTAGTCAGAACGTTTCCTATTCGTCAATACCACCCTTGACCAGAGAGGACAAGTCCATCGCTTTTGCTCCTAAAGAAAAAGCAGACATCTTGGGGAAGCTCTTCGCAGCCAATTCTACTGTAGACTTTCAAGGTAGTACTCCGACCACCACCATAAGCGTGAACTCGAGAATGGCAGAGGTCAAATTTCAACATCGAGATGTTAAGAACATCCTCCAAAAACTGAACACGAATAAAGCCACTGGTCCTGACCAAATTCCACCCATTGTCCTCAAACGTCGTGCCGCTGAGCTTGCACCTATTCTTTGCAAGCACTTCAAACTTTCGAATCAACGAGGCGTGCTTCCTGCTTCGTGGAAGATTGGCTGCGTACAACCCATCCCCAAGAAAGGCAAAAAAACTGATTCCCCCAATTATAGACCTGTGGCTCTTCTCAGCATCATGTCTAAGGTTATGGAGCCTGTCATCAACACACAGCTCCTGAAATACCTGGACAACAATAACATCATAAATGATCGCCAGTATGGCTTCCGTAAGCACAGGTCTACAGGTGACCTCCTTGCCTACGTCACTCACTTGTGGAACAGAGCAATAGAAAATCATGGCGAATCCCGTGTTTGTTGTTGCACTTGACATATCGAAAGCTTTCGACAGAGTGTGGCATGAGGGACTTCTGGTCAAGCTTGCTGTCTATAGACTACCACCTGGCCTGCGCCAGTGGCTGAATAGCTTTTTGAACGACCGATCTCTGTTTGTTGTTGTCGAGGGCTGTTCATCAGACGTATTTTCAATAAACGCCGGTGTTCCTCAGGGATCTGTCCTATACCCTACACTGTTTCTGCTGTACATCAACGAGCTGCTGGAAATAACATCCAATCCAATCTACAGCTTCGCAGAGGACAGTACATTAGTGTCGTGCATGAAAACAGGCAAGCCACTATCATCCCAGGAGACAGGACGTCGGCGACAGCAGCATGCCTCACAGATCAACGCAGATATCAAAGCAATTGTCGAGTGGGGATTAGCAAATAAAGTACAGTTCAACGTACAAAAAACTCAGGCAATAACACTTACAAAGAAGTCTCACGATGGCTTACCAACCGTGGAAATGGAGGGTCACCCCATAGTCGAATCACCTTCTGTCAAACTTTTGGGAATCAACATCAACAATGACATGTCCTGGCACGACCAAGTCGTCAGTATTGCTAAAACGGCATCCCAGAAGCTTGGAGTTTTGTTCCGCTGTAGGAAGTTGTATACACCAAAGCAACTGCTGCTGCTCTACAAGGCACAGATCCAACCATCACTGGAGTATTGCTCCCATGTGTGGGGATGCGCTCCGAAACACTCTCTAAAGCTTCTGGACACTATCCAGAAGAGAACAATTAGATTGGTTGATACGCCTGACCTGACAAAGGACCTCCACAGCCTGGAACATCGAAGGAGGGTGGCTGACCTGTCCCTGTTTTACAGATTCTATCACGGAAGATGTTCCAGTGAGCTCTCCCAGATAATATCATCAAGGGCCGTCTGAATCAGGAACACTAGAGAAGCTCTGCGAGCTCATCCTTTTCAGGTCGAGGTCCTTACTCCCCGAACTAGTCTCCTCCAGCATTCCTTCTTTTGGAGGACATCGACGCTGTGGAATCAGCTGCCGGGGAATTTGTTTCCCGACGGCTATAACCTGCAGCGTTTTAAATCTAACGTGAACCGACACTTATCCTCTCGCAGCGCTTCTACAGCGCCATAGGCTTTCAGCCTTTGCGGGAGGCTGACCATAAAAAAAAAGGTGATAGTTAAGACCTTGATCAATGACAACTATTTGCGATTTTCTCAAAAAGGTTTTTTGATGTGCAAAAAAACTCGCAATGCAAAATCGTACATTCTTCAAATGTCTGTAATTTAACAACCAAACACGATATCAAGAAAAGGACAAATAGGTGACAAAGCGCAAGCTTTCTTCTTCAATTTGCTTTTTGAATCATTATTGTCAGTCTAAAGGTAACATCAGAAGCTTGGAAATGCGAAATTCATTTTTATGGTGACCTTTAGACTTTACCTTTGGACCTTTTGACCTTAGCTTTGGATTTTTGGACTTATCTCCCCTCATCTTACACACACACACACTGGAGAAAGGAAACAGGCGGCCACGCCTCCTCGCTAACACGGAAGTACCCACATAGCACCGGATGATATGAGAATATTCTATTCACATTCACTAAAGATATTATGAATATTCTGAGAATATTTACAGAATATTCTGTAAACGTTCGAAATGGGAAAAACACGCTATATTCCTAGAATATTCCACCGAATATTCCGCACGGATATTACATGAACAATCGTGGTAGAATGTTTTTGAATATTCTAGGAACATTTTGTCTAAATTACCTCATATACGATACATTTTTGGGGAATTATGGTACTGTTCCAAAAATAATGGCACCCACTGGTGGCAGATGGTCACAAAAGTTAAGTAGTTAGACATCTCAGTCAATGCCTAAAATAAAGTGTAAAAATGTGAACTTGTTGCATTTAACCTCAAAATTCTACTCCTCTGTTCTACTCATATTATATAATGAACCATTCACCATACTAGGTGACCATAATTTGGAACACTTTCACACACTTTATAACAACCAGCAACTTTATTGTACAAAATTGGATATAAATGCAGGCCTTTCAGGAATAAAACTCTTGAATTAGTGAATTGCTAAAATGCCCACATCCATGGACATGTTGAGGCACAGAATGACAGAACACTTGAAGCGATGAATAGAATGACAACTGACGACACCATAGTCACCATACAATATACATCAGCATAAGATACTGTCACTTTATCGTCGGTGGATGACGTATCTATTTTGCTGGCAATGGCTAATGACTAATAAACTTTTGTAAATTGCACATAATACTTATTAGGTATATTTAGGATGAACGCAAAACGAAGATTTTTTTTAATTCACTGAGAAACGTGCAAATATAAATTAATAATACCTCATATTGAATATTTGCCTACATACAGATATTTCTATTACAAATATTACTTAATGTTCGTCAGAAAATAGCTATATCTTGTTCTTAGTAGATTATTAAAATAATATTCTATGAAGGATATTACTGGTATATTCTAGAATAATTCAGACATTAGACGAATAATCACTGAATATCACCAGTGGATAAAATAATGATATTCTATAAAGAATATTATTTTAATAATCCAGAATAATCAAGAGAAATAACGAATATTCTATGATTCTACTGAATATTCATGGAACATATAGAAGATACGTCTTTTTTTGGATTCTCAATTTCGCGCGCTATACCCTAGACCCTTAAGGGATGACCCTATCCTACCTCAGGGTAAAAGAGTATCAAGAGTATCATCCAGCATTTACCTGTAAAGCTGCCGTCCCCTCACCAATCGACTTGACCTCCTCGATCAATCCAAAATGAGGAGCATCTCTGCAATTCTCCACTCTTGGCCTTATAAGACGGTTATCCAGTCTGGTATGAGCTTTCTTCATCGGAATGTCCATTCTTCGGATCGCCGCTCTCAAGTCTGCCATCAGATCTTCTACGGCCGCCAGATTTTTCAGGACCTGTGGAAAAATTATGCCAGAAATGAAGTCAGTAGGCCGCTGTGAAGTAGTTCAAAGATTTGTGTACCTCGGTTCTTTGATCGACAATTCGGGCAGCTGTGAAAACGAGCTTCGATGGCGCATTCAACAGCCACGTGTGGCCATGACAAAGCTTACTAAAATATGGCGTAACCATAACATCACTAAAGCTACCAAAATGTCGCTGGGTCAGTCTCTTGTGTTCTCCATATGTTTGTATGCCTCGGAAACTTGGACTGTTTAAAAGGCAGATCGAGCTTGCATAGATGCTTTTGAAATGTGGACGTGGAGGAGAATGCTAAGAGCTCCTTATACCGCCAATCGAACTAACGTTTCCCTACTGGATGAGCTGGATAATCCAAAGAGACTATCCTCCATTGTGTCGCCGAGAATGCTTACATTCTTCAGACATATTCACAGAAGCGATACTATGGTGAAACTTGTAGTTCAGGATCACGCAACGAGTGGGCGGCGCCGTGGCCGTTTCCCTACACGCTGGGTGGATACGACGAAACAGTTGCTGGATATGAGTATCAAGAGCGCCACTGAACTGACAGTAAATCGCGAACGATGGCGAGCTACAGTTCTCAAAAGTATTGATAATATTCGTGTCGGCAATACTCTAGCTCCGACTTAATGCATTTTACGAATTCACAACTTGTCTGTTAAGACATTGTGACTATGATTATGAGATTCACTCACTAGTCTCAGTATTGATTAGTGCAAGACTAAGATTTTTTAAAAATCGTTTCTAATATCGTATTTGTGATGCTGATCCCAGTCTGTCAACCTATTCTGTCGTAAAAAAGACTAGACATTGAGTCGAGTAGACTAACTCAGTGCTCCTGCAGTAAAAGGCAATATGATTGCAACATATTCTGTGAAATAGTTTAGTCTATGACAGTATTATTTGTGATATTGGTTTCAGTCACAGATATGACTGAACGACATAGAATCAAAGTAGTTTGGCTCAGTATTAACTGACTGACTATCTGCTTCAAGTAGATGGATTCATTTTTGTATTAATATTTTTTTGTTAGTTTTGACTTTGTTTTGAACGTTCCCATTTATAGACTCACCTCTTTGAGGTCCCGTTCCAGTCTGTTGGTCACTTCTTGAGTGCAAGCCACTCGTTTGGCTAAAGCCAGTTCGACTTTGTCAGCTTGAGTTCGCAGATCTCTGGCGGCGTTTATCAAAATGGCGTCCAGCGTACCTAAAAAACCGGATTATTTTGTTTAACAATTTTTTTGACTATAAACAAAAACACTTCGATTGAAATAAACAGTTCATTAAGGCTTTGACTACTTTCGTAGCCTTTTTTGGAGTACAAAATGTTGATTGATTTGAGCACGAGTTCACAAACATAAATAACGACTCTACCGCTCTACAAATGACACTTGTTCCATTTTTTTTTTTGAAACATATAATCAGGTAATTTTTAATAGCAATAATGTGCCTTTACTACTAAAAAACATTTTTGGAATGCCACCATTATTAAATCTCTCCAGTACCTCTGAGTCTGCTAACAGAAAATTCCATAAAATTAGCAGCATTACTTAGGCCATTTGGTGTATCCCAATTGAGGTTTTGAATAAATTTTTTTTGTCATAAGAACCTTTTTTGTTTTCTTTTTTTTTCGCAATAATTCAAAAGTTATATCAAAATAAAAATGGGTTTTTGAATCGGGTACCGAAAACACGCCGACGGCTCCCGAACACGTGTGACGTCACCATGGTGGTAGGATGCTCCTTTGACCAACGACGTCCTACTCCGATACTAGATTCTAGATTCCCAGCCAATCGTGAAAATGCGTACTGCTAAACTGGTACCTAGCGTATATTTGTTGCAACACAGTCGATGAATGAAGTTTGAAGTTCGAGACGAAGTCTACGATCGAAATAAGTATGTTTTTGAATGTTTGAAGTTGAAGTCAGATTACAGATTCCAGTAAGTAGGTACCTAATAAAAAAATATGTTTCGTTGAAAGGATAGCCCAGTGGTTAGAGAATGCGCTAGTGGATCTCAGGGTCTTTGGATCAAAACCCAGGCCTTCCAACTTTTTTTTTATTTTTTTTATCAAAGAGTTTATTTATGTGCTTTTTGCACTTGTTACGCACATTTTTTCTACGATCAACATAAATATGTGTTTGAATCAAATTTTGTTAGACATACTACTTGCACTGCACAGTGCTTGTTAAATTTTTATGAAAATTTAATATTGTTAAGCTTCGTTGCCCAAAGTTAAATGAATAATAATACCAAGTGATAAACAGAATGTGATTACGAGGTTAAGTTACTTTTTTACATTAAAAAAATAAAAATGAATGAATTGATTGGATGAAGGGATTTTGTTTTATTAACCAACTGTTACATTTTAAAAAAAGTCAATGGCGACTGATATTGGCGGACAAACCTCATTTTCACTGATTTTTTGAATTGTCCACCGCCTCCTGTACTTAATTTATGCATTGTGAAGCGGAAGAAATATGTATAACAAAATTTGATTCAAACACATATTTATGTTGATCGTAGAAAAAATGTGCGTAACAAGTGCAAAAAGCACATCAATAAAAAAAATTAAAAAAAAGTTGGAAGGCCTGGATTTTGATCCAAAGACCCTGAGATCCACTAGCAGACTCTCTAACCACTGGGCCAGCCTTCGATTGAGGAGATCTTTGCAACGAAACATATTTGATTAGGTAGGTACTTACTTACTGGAATCTGTAATCTGACTTCAACTTCAAACATTCAAAAACATATTTATTTCGATCGTAGACTTCATCTCGAGTTGCAAACTTCATTCATCGACTGTGTTGCAAAAAATATACACTAGTTACCATTTTAGCAGTACGTATTTTCGCGATTGGCTGGGAATCTAGAATCTAGTATCGGAGTAGGACGTCGTTGGTCAAAGGAGCATCCTTACCGCCATGGTGACGTCACACGGGTTCGGGAGCCGTCGGTGTGTTTTCGGTACTCGATTAAAAAACCCTTTTTGATTTTGATATAACTTTTGAATTATTGCGAAAAAAAGAAAACAAAAACAGTTTTGTTATAAAACTTATTATAATCTTTCCATTTATCACACAAAAAATTAGTTTTTTTTCTTAATTCAAAACCTCAATTCAACATTGATCAAAATCGGCGCAGTTACTGAGATTACAAGACAAGTAGACAAGTTGCAAAAGACAAATAGACCGAAAAAAACCTTTGAGATAGATTTTCGAGTGTAGATATCATAAAATCTCCACAAGACCTATCACTCTATGGTGCTGGACGTATGCAAATTTACAAATTAAATAAAACATAGTATATTTCATTCTGTGTTGAGCTGGTGTTATTTACCTCTCAACGTAGCAGATCTTTGCCTAGTCGCTTCCCCTTCCAGAAGTGTCTCCTTTGTAAAATGTTCCCAATATTCCGGTGTAGACTGCTCGTCTGGGAATTGAACAGATCCGGGTTTGAACAACAATATCGTCGAACGATTGTTCAAAGCCATGTTAGTATTGTCGATTTGAAGGGACACTGTCTTGTCACTCCAATCGAACTCCATCCTGGAAAAGAACTAGTCTGTAGAACATTCCATTTCGAAAAACAGTAGTTAGTAGTACTTATGTTCAAGTTTCGTTGAAAAATCTTAAAACACTTATGTAATAGTAGTATTAGTCGTAGTTATTAGTTAGTAGACACAAAAGTGCTTACACAGGTCATTGTATAAAAAGATACCTAGTATCAGAAAATCTAAAAATTACAAACTGTCATCAATAAAAGGAATAAAGAATATGGAGAAATAATACTGCTCTAATAGTAAGCCTAAAATATACAAAGTTGTTAAAAATATGGTATATAACATTCACAAACATATCACAAGCCTCCCGTAACGGCTGAAGGCCTATGGCGCTGTAAAAGCGTTGCGAGAGGATAAATGTTGGCACACGTTAGATTTGAAACGCTGCAGGTTTTAGCTGTAGGGAAACAGATTCCTCAGCAGCTCGTTTCACGACGTCGAAGCTGTCCAAAAGAAGGAATGCTGGAGGAGACTGATTCGGGAGTAGGGACCTTGACCTGGTAAGGATGAGCTCGTAAAGCCTCTCTAGTGTTCCTCTTTCGGACGGCCTTCGGTGTTATTATCTGGGAGGTCTCGCTCAAAGATCTTCCATGATAGAATCTGTAAGACAGGGACAGGTCAGCCACCCTTCTTCGATGTTCCAGGCTGTGGAGGTTCTTTGTGAGGTTAGGCGTATCGATCTCTCTTCTGGATAGTATCCAGAAGTCTTAGAGAGTGCTTCGGAGCACATCCCCACACATGGGAACAATACTCCAACGATGGTCGGATCTGTGCCTTGTAGAGCAGCAATAGTTGCTCTGGTGTATTCTTCCTACAGCAGAACAAAACTCCAAGCCTCTAGGATGCCGTTTTAGTAATAGTGACGACGTGATCGCGCCAGGACGTGATGTTGATCCCCAAAAACATGACAGAAGGTCACTTATGACACAGACATTGTTGAAAAATTGTTTAAAAAACATAGCTTTAAAAAACAGTTCATCATTCAAGGTCCCAAAAGAAAGATCCAAGTACGTTTCAATGCAAAATTTCTTGAAAAGGTTTTTAAAAATATAGTATTTAGGATGATGTATTACTCTGGTCCAAAACTTGATTTATTAGGCAGCCCAAAAGATAAGGTTGTGTTTTGTTTTTTATCTGACTGAATATTCAAAAGTTTGCAAAGTTTTCTAATACCCTGTTTCAAAAAAGGCAGTGGCATAATTTCCAGATGATAAAACTGTCAGTGATTCCAGTCATGTCCACTCTAAAGGACCTATTGCACGTATCCTTCTACTCGCACTACTGTTTACCGCTTTCTCTAGATGTTGGTTGAACTTTTAAATAAATGATTGTTACTAATAACAAAATTAGGGAAATACCGTTGTTTGGCGGTTTTGTCCTCCAAGAGCTGTTTCTCGACGTCTTTGAGCGTCCTCGAGAAAATATCTCTGATCTCAGAGCAAAGAGCCAATTCCTTGATCAGTTCCTCCTCGACATCGTCTCTGACCAGTTCTGAGTCCAATCGACCTGTTCTGCGTTCTATACACTCACCAGCTATCGATTCAGGGATCGTCAACACAGACGCTGCCTGAAAACAAGTTCAACATATACAGGGTAACTTCGAAGTTGAGGTTAATAGTGGGGTATTTTCCAACTTGCTAAATGGCTGAAATGGATTGCTTGTATCTAATTTGTAATGAGAGCAGTGCTTGCTCAATTTTTTTCTGCCCACGTCGAGTAAAGATAGACTTTGAAAATCATCCCTTTGAAAAGAGCTCATTTAAGTCTCTTAAACCTCCCGCCTAAGAAATCAACCAATCAAAAGTGATTTTTATGCCGGATGTAGATAGGATGTGACTATTTTAATTTGAATTGAGCGTAGATTCAGGGTTGTCACGTTGCTAATATTTTGCATAGTTTTTCTATAAAGGATGTAAACTTTATTTTATGTTTATTTGGTTTCCCTCTTTTTGTAGACTATACATGTTATATTGCACAGCTATTCCATTTTTTGCATTATTATGTAATTAGCAGTTTACCCTGAGAATGTTTCATAGTTACTTTTCAAAATTTTACTCGTCATTCGGCAACACTCGTCTTTAACAGCCTGTCACTATTGACACGAATGTCATGCATACATAACCTCCCCTGGTGTCACGACGGTCACGGTATCTCATTTAACCAAGATAGATCACGAAATTGTGTAAATAAACATCTTTCAATATCAATACGAAGGATAGCTCCACGAAAGGCTTATTAGGTCTGTTTTTACAGCAATCACAAGCTAGTCAGCGTCAATTTGATTGGCCAGTACTAGTCAGAAATAGTTTGACAACTGCAATGGGGAATACTGATTGGCTCTGACTGGTTTGTGATTCTCTGTAAAAACAGACCTATTATGTCGCGCTTAAATTTTATGTTTGAACTTTGCAGGTGCTTTCAAGCCACTTCGCGTTCACAGTAAAAAGTAAAAATGTTAGTTACATGGTTTTTAGTGACGTAACATCAATATTTTGTTACGGAAAATACCCCATTCCAGCAGCACAAAAAATGCAAAAAATGAAACAACTTTTCGTATTGAGTTATTTTGAAATCTCAAAGTTGAGGAAAACAAAGCTCTTTGAAGCTATAAGTACTAGTACTTATCTGGAAGAGCTCACTCGAACATCTTCCGTGACAGAATCTGTAAAACAGGGACAGGTCAACCACCCTTATTCGATGCTCCAGGCTGTGGAGGTCCTTTGTGAGGTTAGGCGTATCGATTGGTCTAATTGCTCTCTTCTGGATAGTGTCCAAAAGCTTTAGAGAGTACTTCGGAGTACATGGGAGTAATACTCCAACGATGGTCGGATCTGTGCCTTGTAAAGCACTAGTAGTTGCTCTGATGTATACAGCTTCCTACAGTGCAACGAAACTCCAAGCTTCTGTGATGCCGTTTTAGCAATACTGATGACGTGGTCGTGCTAGGACATGTTATTGTTGATGTTGATCCCCAAAAGCTTGACGAAAGGTGACTCGACTACTGGGTGACCCCCGATTTCCACAGTTGGTGAGACAACGTGTGACACATCTGTCAGTGTTGTTGCCTGAGTTTTCTGTACGTTAAACTGTACCTACTTTATTTACTAATCCTCATGTTTGAATGAAAGTGATGATTATCACTCCTATACCTATTTGAGCCTCCTTCTCTGCTCCTCCATGAAGAATATCTCTTCGGAAGCTACGATTTTTAATCGCAAACTCACCAACTCACCAAATCGCAACATCTGGCAACTCTACGGAACACGTGTTTTAAAGAATGAAAATGGAAGATAGGGGATTTTGTGTTCTCTGCTCAATCTGTTAAAGTTAGCTTCTCGTGTATATCTCTATACGTAGGGCCAACCCTTTTTGTGTCTTGCCCTCTGCAGTTATACCAACAATGTTGAGAGAGCACATCCACAGAGATTTTATCATTGGGAGAACCTATTGTCGAGGTATCCTTGCCTTTCAAGGCCAGATTAAGGGGAATCACATTGAGCTGCATCAATATCTTCCTCGATATGTCTCACTCAATTTTGAGGAATCCTTGAGAGGATGTAGAAGAAGCCCAATGGGGCTTAAGGTGCTGCAATCTGTGTAGATCCTTCTCCTTCCAATAACAAGTTTTTTTTTATGGTCGGCCTCCCGCAAAGGCTGAAAGCCTATGGCGCTGTAGAAGCTCTGCGAGAGGATAAGTATCGGTTCACGTTAGATTTGACACGCTGCAGGTTGTAGCCATCGGGAAACAAATTCCCCGGCAGCTGATTCCACAGCGTCGAAGTTCTCCAAAAGAAGGAATGCTGGAGGAGACCGGTTCGGGGAGTAAGGACCTCGACCTGGTAAGGATGAGCTCGCAGAGCTTCTCTAGTGTTCCTGGTTCGGACAGCCCGTGGTATTATTATCTGAGAGAGCTCACTCGAACATCTTCCGTGATAGAATCTATAAAACAGGGATAGGTCAGCCACCCTCCTTCGATGTTCCAGGCTGTGGAGGTCCTTTGTGAGGCTAGGCGTATCGATTAGTCTAATCGCTCTTTTCTGGATAGTGTCCAAAAGCTTCAGAGAATGCTACGGAAAGCATCCCTATACATAGGAGCAATACTCCAGCGATGGTCGGTTCTGTGCCTTGTAGAGCAGCAGCAGTTGCTCTGGTGTATACAATTTCCTACAACGGAACAAAACTCCAAGCTTCTGGGGTGCCATTTTAGCAATACTGACGACGTGGTCGTGCCAGGACATATTATTGTTGATATTGATCCCCAAAAGCTTGACGGAAGGTGATTCGACTATGGAGTGACCCTCCATTTCCACGGTTGGTAAGCCATCGTGAGACTTCTTTGTAAGTGTTGTTGCCTGAGTTTTTTGTACGTTGAACTGTATTTTATTTGCTAATCCCCACTCGACAATTGTTTTGATATCTGCGTTGATCTGTGAGGCATGCTGCTTTCGCCGACTTATCGTCTCCTGGGATGATAGTGGCTTGCTTGGTTCCATGCACGACACTAATGTACAGTCATCTGCGAAGCTGTAGATTGGATAGGATGTTATTTCCAGCAGCTCGTTGATGTACAGCAGAGTACAATACAAAGAGGTATAGGTTAGGTTGAAAGTGAGTGAGGCAACAGTTCTGGCTCACACCTGTTTAGAGTTTACCGTACAGTCCACACCTCTTAACAAAGGCGATTATCGTGAAGAGTGAAGCTTCCTTGAAGTCGTAATGTTCCATTTGGGCGAATCCAAATGTCTGGAACCTAGCTCTCTCCAGTACTGGACAGGAGCACAGAATATGCTCCGCTGTTTTGTCCTCCACATAGCTGAAGCGACAGTTTGATGTTTGTTCAAGACCCAGCTTCCGCATGTGGTTCCTCAGACGACCATGTCCCGTCAGCAGACCAGCAGAATGCGGACATCGTTCCTGTTCCATTCCATGGTCCTGGTGTGTCTCACCCAGAGCTGTCACAAGTACTAGTAAAAAGTATTTCAAATACCAATTACCAATTACCAGAGTCGCATGTGTCAAAGTACAAATACCAAGTAATTTTGTTTTTGAAAGTGCTTCAAGTATCAAATACTTTAATTTGGTACTTGATTTTTCAAATAAAGTAATTCAAATACGATACTAATCAGCTCAATTGTTTAGTGACCTACTGTATACTATCCAGGAAACAGATGGTTGGGTTTAGGTCAAGAAAAAGAGGGAGTCTCTTTTACTGTTTTGCCGACGCTTCGGCCTTTATTAGGCCATCTTCAGGGCAACCAGTGATGGACTCCTTGAGTCAATTATAGTGAAAAGGCACATGTAGTATAAACAAAGTATATAAGGGTAAAAAACGACACTTAATAAATAAATAAGACAATAATAAGACGGAGATTGTCTATTCGCAATCGATGTGTACGCCGGACTGGCGACAATCTCCGTCTTATTATTGTCTTATTTATTTATTAAGTGTCGTTTTTTACCCTTATATACTTTGTTTATACTACATGTGCCTTTTCACTATAATTGACTCAAGGAGTCCATCACTGGTTGCCCTGAAGATGGCCTAATAAAGGCCGAAACGTCGGCAAAACAGTAAAAGAGACTCCCTCTTTTTCTTGACCTAAACCCAACCATCTGTTTCCTGGATACGATACTAATATTTCAAGTACTTAAAAAAGTAATTCAAATACCATACTAATACTTGAATTACATGATATATAGATATATATAGTAATAGAAAGTACCTTATGAATGGAAAAACGGTATACATTAATACCTCAATCAACATCAACAACGCATTTTGTTGAACGCAACAAGACGAACTGATATTTTGTGATTGTGTCGATTGTGATGAGACTGTCCTGTAGAGTCAGAGTGTCGCGTAGACTATCCTATGTGTACGACAGAGACAGAGCGCAAGGCGACGCGATGCGTAATGTTGATTTGTCCATACTTGTCTAGACTTGAGCATTTAATGCTTGAAATGTGTATTCAAGTATTTTTATATTTTCATCGAGCTGTACTAATATGTATTTCTTACTCACTTTAGTATTTCGAGTATAAATGTATAAATTTGAATTATATTTTTTGTGTGGAAGTACCAAATACAAATACTTCTTATAGCATTTGCGGAATAAAATTGATTTGAAATACAGTACTTCAAATACCAGAAAGTAATTGAAATACATTTTTCAAGTACTTTACTTCCTTAGTATTTCAAATAAAAATGCCAGGTATTTGAAATATATTTTTTGTGCTACAAGTACCAAATACAAATACTTCTTAGAGAGTATTTGGGGAATCAAGTACAAATATCACAAAAACAATGTATTTGAAGTACAGTACTTCAAATACCAGAAAGTAATTGAAATACATTTTTCAAGTACTTTACTTGAAGTAATGACAGCTCTGGTCTCACCAGTGCAGGAGTGCTTTCCTCGTTGCCCAGAATGACATGGTTTTTTAGCGGTGCTTTTTGCAATGCCCGCGAATGGTTCTGGTCATACGAACACAGATTTAGTTCCTCTTCTTGCGAGCGCGTCGGCAAATATACTGCCTTCCACTCCGCTGTGACCCGGACCCCAAATCAAGGTTACCTTGTTTCCTGTTCCGAGTATACTGTGTACTGTTCGAATGAAGGTCGTGATTATCGCTCCTGTACCTGTTTGAGTCTCCTTCTCTGCTCCTCCATGAAGAGTATCTCTTCGGAAGCTGCCGCGATGGCTCTTTCCAGCTCGCACTTCCACCGATGTATCTCCATCTCGCGCTGGTTCAACCGCTTGGTGTTGTCCTCTTGGTTCTTGTCGGTCTCGCTTTGGACGCTCTCCAGACATTGCCTGCCGTTCCAGTCGATCAGTCTGGCTCTGTGGAGTTCGTCCCCTGCCATGTCCAACACCTCCTTGTTGTGGGCCCTCCAGTCCCCCTCGCTGTATCGCGCTATGGAGTATTTGTCCACCACCGGTCTGGTCCCTGATGGTGACAAAGGGAGAAGATGAATTCGTTAGAAATGGAGAAATAGATGCATTAGAAATAGAGTTGAGCAAAAACCAATAGAGCTTATGAAGTATCTTGCTGTTCAAAATCTGGTCTGTGGAGCTCGTCTCCAGCCATGTCCAGCACCTCCTTGTTGTGGGCCCTCCAATCCCCCTCGCTGTATCGCGCTATGGAGTATTTGTCCACCACCGGTCTGGTCCCTGATGGTGACAAAGGGAGAAGATGAATTCGTTAGAAATGGAGAAATAGATGCATTAGAAATAGAGTTGAGCAAAAACCAATAGAGCTTATGAAGTATCTTGCTGTTCAAAATCTGGTCTGTGGAGCTCGTCTCCAGCCATGTCCAGCACCTCCTTGTTGTGGGCCCTCCAATCCCCCTCGCTGTATCGCGCTATGGAGTATTTGTCCACCACCGGTCTGGTCCCTGATGGTGACAAAGGGAGAAGATGAATTCGTTAGAAATGGAGAAATAGATGCATTAGAAATAGAGTTGAGCAAAAACCAATAGAGCTTATGAAGTATCTTGCTGTTCAAAATCTGGTCTGTGGAGCTCGTCTCCAGCCATGTCCAACACCTCCTTGTTGTGGGCCCTCCAATCCCCCTCGCTGTATCGCGCTATGGAGTATTTGTCCACCACCGGTCTGGTCCCTGATGGTAACAGAGCGAGAAGGCGAATTCGTTAGAAATGGAGAAATAGATGCATTAGAAATAGAGTTGAGCAAAAACCAATAGAGCTTATGAAGTATCTTGCTGTTCAAAATCTGGTCTGTGGAGCTCGTCTCCAGCCATGTCCAGCACCTCCTTGTTGTGGGCCCTCCAATCCCCCTCGCTGTATCGCGCTATGGAGTATTTGTCCACCACCGGTCTGGTCCCTGATGGTGACAAAGGGAGAAGATGAATTCGTTAGAAATGGAGAAATAGATGCATTAGAAATAGAGTTGAGCAAAAACCAATAGAGCTTATGAAGTATCTTGCTGTTCAAAATCTGGTCTGTGGAGCTCGTCTCCAGCCATGTCCAACACCTCCTTGTTGTGGGCCCTCCAATCCCCCTCGCTGTATCGCGCTATGGAGTATTTGTCCACCACCGGTCTGGTCCCTGATGGTAACAGAGCGAGAAGGCGAATTCGTTAGAAATGGAGAAATAGATGCATTAGAAATAGAGTTGAGCAAAAACCAATAGAGCTTATGAAGTATCTTGCTGTTCAAAATCTGGTCTGTGGAGCTCGTCTCCAGCCATGTCCAGCACCTCCTTGTTGTGGGCCCTCCAATCCCCCTCGCTGTATCGCGCTATGGAGTATTTGTCCACCACCGGTCTGGTCCCTGATGGTAACAGAGCGAGAAGGCGAATTCGTTAGAAATGGAGAAATAGATGCATTAGACATAGAGTTGAGCAAAAACCATTAGAGCTTGTTAAGTATCTTGCTGTTCAAAATCTGGCATTGTGGAGCTAGTCTCCAGCCATGTCCAACACCTCCTTGTTGTGGGCCCTCCAATCCCCCTCGCTGTATCGCGCTATGGAGTATTTGTCCACCACCGGTCTGGTCCCTGATGGTAACAGAGGAAGAAGATGAATTCGTTAGAAATGGAGAAATAGATGCATTAGAAATAGAGTTGAGCAAAAACCAATAGAGCTTATGAAGTATCTTGCTGTTCAAAATCTGGTCTGTGGAGCTCGTCTCCAGCCATGTCCAGCACCTCCTTGTTGTGGGCCCTCCAATCCCCCTAGCTGTATCGCGCTATGGAGTATTTGTCCACCACCGGTCTGGTCCCTGATGGTAACAGAGGAAGAAGATGAATTCGTTAGAAATGGAGAAATAGATGCATTAGAAATAGAGTTGAGCAAAAACCAATAGAGCTTATGAAGTATCTTGCTGTTCAAAATCTGGTCTGTGGAGCTCGTCTCCAGCCATGTCCAACACCTCCTTGTTGTGGGCCCTCCAATCCCCCTCGCTGTATCGCGCTATGGAGTATTTGTCCACCACCGGTCTGGTGCCTGATGGTAACAAAGCGAGAAGGCGAATTCGTTAGAAATGGAGAAATAGATGCATTAGACATAGAGTTGAGCAAAAACCATTAGAGCTTGTTAAGTATCTTGCTGTTCAAAATCTGGCATTGTGGAGCTAGTCTCCAGCCATGTCCAACACCTCCTTGTTGTGGGCCCTCCAATCCCCCTCGCTGTATCGCGCTATGGAGTATTTGTCCACCACCGGTCTGGTGCCTGATGGTAACAAAGCGAGAAGGCGAATTCGTTAGAAATGGAGAAATAGATGCATTAGACATAGAGTTGAGCAAAAACCATTAGAGCTTGTTAAGTATCTTGCTGTTCAAAATCTGGTCTGTGGAGCTCGTCTCCAGCCATGTCCAACACCTCCTTGTTGTGGGCCCTCCAATCCCCCTCGCTGTATCGCGCTATGGAGTATTTGTCCACCACCGGTCTGGTGCCTGATGGTAACAGAGGGAGAAGGTGAATTCGTTAGAAATGGAGAAATAGATGCATTAGAAATAGAGTTGAGCAAAAACCATTAGAGCTTGTTAAGTATCTTGCTGTTCAAAATCTGGTCTGTGGAGCTCGTCTCCAGCCATGTCCAACACCTCCTTGTTGTGGGCCCTCCAATCCCCCTCGCTGTATCGCGCTATGGAGTATTTGTCCACCACCGGTCTGGTGCCTGATGGTAACAGAGGGAGAAGGTGAATTCGTTAGAAATGGAGAAATAGATGCATTAGAAATAGAGTTGAGCAAAAACCAATAGAGCTTGTTAAGTATCTTGCTGTTCAAAATCTGGTCTGTGGAGCTCGTCTCCAGCCATGTCCAACACCTCCTTGTTGTGGGCCCTCCAATCCCCCTCGCTGTATCGCGCTATGGAGTATTTGTCCACCACCGGTCTGGTCCCTGATGGTAACAGAGGAAGAAGGTGAATTCGTTAGAAATGGAGAAATAGATGCATTAGAAATAGAGTTGAGCAAAAACCATTAGAGCTTGTTAAGTATCTTGCTGTTCAAAATCTGGTCTGTGGAGCTCGTCTCCAGCCATGTCCAACACCTCCTTGTTGTGGGCCCTCCAATCCCCCTCGCTGTATCGCGCTATGGAGTATTTGTCCACCACCGGTCTGGTGCCTGATGGTAACAGAGGGAGAAGGTGAATTCGTTAGAAATGGAGAAATAGATGCATTAGAAATAGAGTTGAGCAAAAACCATTAGAGCTTGTTAAGTATCTTGCTGTTCAAAATCTGGCATTGTGGAGCTAGTCTCCAGCCATGTCCAACACCTCCTTGTTGTGGGCCCTCCAATCCCCCTCGCTGTATCGCGCTATGGAGTATTTGTCCACCACCGGTCTGGTGCCTGATGGTAACAGAGGGAGAAGGTGAATTCGTTAGAAATGGAGAAATAGATGCATTAGAAATAGAGTTGAGCAAAAACCAATAGAGCTTGTTAAGTATCTTGCTGTTCAAAATCTGGTCTGTGGAGCTCGTCTCCAGCCATGTCCAACACCTCCTTGTTGTGGGCCCTCCAATCCCCCTCGCTGTATCGCGCTATGGAGTATTTGTCCACCACCGGTCTGGTCCCTGATGGTAACAGAGGAAGAAGATGAATTCGTTAGAAATGGAGAAATAGATGCATTAGAAATAGAGTTGAGCAAAAACCAATAGAGCTTATGAAGTATCTTGCTGTTCAAAATCTGGTCTGTGGAGCTCGTCTCCAGCCATGTCCAACACCTCCTTGTTGTGGGCCCTCCAATCCCCCTCGCTGTATCGCGCTATGGAGTATTTGTCCACCACCGGTCTGGTGCCTGATGGTAACAAAGCGAGAAGGCGAATTCGTTAGAAATGGAGAAATAGATGCATTAGACATAGAGTTGAGCAAAAACCATTAGAGCTTGTTAAGTATCTTGCTGTTCAAAATCTGGCATTGTGGAGCTAGTCTCCAGCCATGTCCAACACCTCCTTGTTGTGGGCCCTCCAATCCCCCTCGCTGTATCGCGCTATGGAGTATTTGTCCACCACCGGTCTGGTGCCTGATGGTAACAAAGCGAGAAGGCGAATTCGTTAGAAATGGAGAAATAGATGCATTAGACATAGAGTTGAGCAAAAACCATTAGAGCTTGTTAAGTATCTTGCTGTTCAAAATCTGGTCTGTGGAGCTCGTCTCCAGCCATGTCCAACACCTCCTTGTTGTGGGCCCTCCAATCCCCCTCGCTGTATCGCGCTATGGAGTATTTGTCCACCACCGGTCTGGTCCCTGATGGTAACAGAGCGAGAAGGCGAATTCGTTAGAAATGGAGAAATAGATGCATTAGAAATAGAGTTGAGCAAAAACCAATAGAGCTTATGAAGTATCTTGCTGTTCAAAATCTGGTCTGTGGAGCTCGTCTCCAGCCATGTCCAACACCTCCTTGTTGTGGGCCCTCCAATCCCCCTCGCTGTATCGCGCTATGGAGTATTTGTCCACCACCGGTCTGGTGCCTGATGGTAACAGAGGGAGAAGGTGAATTCGTTAGAAATGGAGAAATAGATGCATTAGAAATAGAGTTGAGCAAAAACCAATAGAGCTTATGAAGTATGTTGCTGTTCAAAATCTGGTCTGTGGAGCTCGTCTCCAGCCATGTCCAACACCTCCTTGTTGTGGGCCCTCCAATCCCCCTCGCTGTATCGCGCTATGGAGTATTTGTCCACCACCGGTCTGGTGCCTGATGGTAACAAAGCGAGAAGGCGAATTCGTTAGAAATGGAGAAATAGATGCATTAGACATAGAGTTGAGCAAAAACCATTAGAGCTTGTTAAGTATCTTGCTGTTCAAAATCTGGCATTGTGGAGCTAGTCTCCAGCCATGTCCAACACCTCCTTGTTGTGGGCCCTCCAATCCCCCTCGCTGTATCGCGCTATGGAGTATTTGTCCACCACCGGTCTGGTGCCTGATGGTAACAGAGGAAGAAGGTGAATTCGTTAGAAATGGAGAAATAGATGCATTAGAAATAGAGTTGAGCAAAAACCAATAGAGCTTATGAAGTATCTTGCTGTTCAAAATCTGGTCTGTGGAGCTCGTCTCCAGCCATGTCCAACACCTCCTTGTTGTGGGCCCTCCAATCCCCCTCGCTGTATCGCGCTATGGAGTATTTGTCCACCACCGGTCTGGTGCCTGATGGTAACAAAGCGAGAAGGCGAATTCGTTAGAAATGGAGAAATAGATGCATTAGACATAGAGTTGAGCAAAAACCATTAGAGCTTGTTAAGTATCTTGCTGTTCAAAATCTGGCATTGTGGAGCTAGTCTCCAGCCATGTCCAACACCTCCTTGTTGTGGGCCCTCCAATCCCCCTCGCTGTATCGCGCTATGGAGTATTTGTCCACCACCGGTCTGGTGCCTGATGGTAACAGAGGGAGAAGGTGAATTCGTTAGAAATGGAGGAATAGATGCATTAGAAATAGAGTTGAGCAAAAACCAATAGAGCTTATGAAGTATCTTGCTGTTCAAAATCTGGTCTGTGGAGCTCGTCTCCAGCCATGTCCAGCACCTCCTTGTTGTGGGCCCTCCAATCCCCCTAGCTGTATCGCGCTATGGAGTATTTGTCCACCACCGGTCTGGTGCCTGATGGTAACAGAGGGAGAAGGTGAATTCGTTAGAAATGGAGAAATAGATGCATTAGACATAGAGTTGAGCAAAAACCATTAGAGCTTGTTAAGTATCTTGCTGTTCAAAATCTGGTCTGTGGAGCTCGTCTCCAGCCATGTCCAGCACCTCCTTGTTGTGGGCCCTCCAATCCCCCTAGCTGTATCGCGCTATGGAGTATTTGTCCACCACCGGTCTGGTGCCTGATGGTAACAGAGGAAGAAGGTGAATTCGTTAGAAATGGAGAAATAGATGCATTAGAAATAGAGTTGAGCAAAAACCAATAGAGCTTATGAAGTATCTTGCTGTTCAAAATCTGGTCTGTGGAGCTCGTCTCCAGCCATGTCCAACACCTCCTTGTTGTGGGCCCTCCAATCCCCCTAGCTGTATCGCGCTATGGAGTATTTGTCCACCACCGGTCTGGTCCCTGATGGTGACAAAGGGAGAAGATGAATTCGTTAGAAATGGAGAAATAGATGCATTAGAAATAGAGTTGAGCAAAAACCAATAGAGCTTATGAAGTATCTTGCTGTTCAAAATCTGGTCTGTGGAGCTCGTCTCCAGCCATGTCCAACACCTCCTTGTTGTGGGCCCTCCAATCCCCCTCGCTGTATCGCGCTATGGAGTATTTGTCCACCACCGGTCTGGTCCCTGATGGTAACAGAGCGAGAAGGCGAATTCGTTAGAAATGGAGAAATAGATGCATTAGAAATAGAGTTGAGCAAAAACCAATAGAGCTTATGAAGTATCTTGCTGTTCAAAATCTGGTCTGTGGAGCTCGTCTCCAGCCATGTCCAGCACCTCCTTGTTGTGGGCCCTCCAATCCCCCTCGCTGTATCGCGCTATGGAGTATTTGTCCACCACCGGTCTGGTCCCTGATGGTGACAAAGGGAGAAGATGAATTCGTTAGAAATGGAGAAATAGATGCATTAGAAATAGAGTTGAGCAAAAACCAATAGAGCTTATGAAGTATCTTGCTGTTCAAAATCTGGTCTGTGGAGCTCGTCTCCAGCCATGTCCAACACCTCCTTGTTGTGGGCCCTCCAATCCCCCTCGCTGTATCGCGCTATGGAGTATTTGTCCACCACCGGTCTGGTCCCTGATGGTAACAGAGCGAGAAGGCGAATTCGTTAGAAATGGAGAAATAGATGCATTAGAAATAGAGTTGAGCAAAAACCAATAGAGCTTATGAAGTATCTTGCTGTTCAAAATCTGGTCTGTGGAGCTCGTCTCCAGCCATGTCCAGCACCTCCTTGTTGTGGGCCCTCCAATCCCCCTCGCTGTATCGCGCTATGGAGTATTTGTCCACCACCGGTCTGGTGCCTGATGGTAACAAAGCGAGAAGGCGAATTCGTTAGAAATGGAGAAATAGATGCATTAGACATAGAGTTGAGCAAAAACCATTAGAGCTTGTTAAGTATCTTGCTGTTCAAAATCTGGCATTGTGGAGCTAGTCTCCAGCCATGTCCAACACCTCCTTGTTGTGGGCCCTCCAATCCCCCTCGCTGTATCGCGCTATGGAGTATTTGTCCACCACCGGTCTGGTCCCTGATGGTAACAGAGGAAGAAGATGAATTCGTTAGAAATGGAGAAATAGATGCATTAGAAATAGAGTTGAGCAAAAACCAATAGAGCTTATGAAGTATCTTGCTGTTCAAAATCTGGTCTGTGGAGCTCGTCTCCAGCCATGTCCAGCACCTCCTTGTTGTGGGCCCTCCAATCCCCCTAGCTGTATCGCGCTATGGAGTATTTGTCCACCACCGGTCTGGTCCCTGATGGTAACAGAGGAAGAAGATGAATTCGTTAGAAATGGAGAAATAGATGCATTAGAAATAGAGTTGAGCAAAAACCAATAGAGCTTATGAAGTATCTTGCTGTTCAAAATCTGGTCTGTGGAGCTCGTCTCCAGCCATGTCCAACACCTCCTTGTTGTGGGCCCTCCAATCCCCCTCGCTGTATCGCGCTATGGAGTATTTGTCCACCACCGGTCTGGTGCCTGATGGTAACAAAGCGAGAAGGCGAATTCGTTAGAAATGGAGAAATAGATGCATTAGACATAGAGTTGAGCAAAAACCATTAGAGCTTGTTAAGTATCTTGCTGTTCAAAATCTGGCATTGTGGAGCTAGTCTCCAGCCATGTCCAACACCTCCTTGTTGTGGGCCCTCCAATCCCCCTCGCTGTATCGCGCTATGGAGTATTTGTCCACCACCGGTCTGGTGCCTGATGGTAACAAAGCGAGAAGGCGAATTCGTTAGAAATGGAGAAATAGATGCATTAGACATAGAGTTGAGCAAAAACCATTAGAGCTTGTTAAGTATCTTGCTGTTCAAAATCTGGTCTGTGGAGCTCGTCTCCAGCCATGTCCAACACCTCCTTGTTGTGGGCCCTCCAATCCCCCTCGCTGTATCGCGCTATGGAGTATTTGTCCACCACCGGTCTGGTGCCTGATGGTAACAGAGGGAGAAGGTGAATTCGTTAGAAATGGAGAAATAGATGCATTAGAAATAGAGTTGAGCAAAAACCATTAGAGCTTGTTAAGTATCTTGCTGTTCAAAATCTGGTCTGTGGAGCTCGTCTCCAGCCATGTCCAACACCTCCTTGTTGTGGGCCCTCCAATCCCCCTCGCTGTATCGCGCTATGGAGTATTTGTCCACCACCGGTCTGGTGCCTGATGGTAACAGAGGGAGAAGGTGAATTCGTTAGAAATGGAGAAATAGATGCATTAGAAATAGAGTTGAGCAAAAACCAATAGAGCTTGTTAAGTATCTTGCTGTTCAAAATCTGGTCTGTGGAGCTCGTCTCCAGCCATGTCCAACACCTCCTTGTTGTGGGCCCTCCAATCCCCCTCGCTGTATCGCGCTATGGAGTATTTGTCCACCACCGGTCTGGTCCCTGATGGTAACAGAGGAAGAAGATGAATTCGTTAGAAATGGAGAAATAGATGCATTAGAAATAGAGTTGAGCAAAAACCAATAGAGCTTATGAAGTATCTTGCTGTTCAAAATCTGGTCTGTGGAGCTCGTCTCCAGCCATGTCCAACACCTCCTTGTTGTGGGCCCTCCAATCCCCCTCGCTGTATCGCGCTATGGAGTATTTGTCCACCACCGGTCTGGTGCCTGATGGTAACAGAGGGAGAAGGTGAATTCGTTAGAAATGGAGAAATAGATGCATTAGAAATAGAGTTGAGCAAAAACCATTAGAGCTTGTTAAGTATCTTGCTGTTCAAAATCTGGCATTGTGGAGCTAGTCTCCAGCCATGTCCAACACCTCCTTGTTGTGGGCCCTCCAATCCCCCTCGCTGTATCGCGCTATGGAGTATTTGTCCACCACCGGTCTGGTGCCTGATGGTAACAGAGGGAGAAGGTGAATTCGTTAGAAATGGAGAAATAGATGCATTAGAAATAGAGTTGAGCAAAAACCAATAGAGCTTGTTAAGTATCTTGCTGTTCAAAATCTGGTCTGTGGAGCTCGTCTCCAGCCATGTCCAACACCTCCTTGTTGTGGGCCCTCCAATCCCCCTCGCTGTATCGCGCTATGGAGTATTTGTCCACCACCGGTCTGGTCCCTGATGGTAACAGAGGAAGAAGATGAATTCGTTAGAAATGGAGAAATAGATGCATTAGAAATAGAGTTGAGCAAAAACCAATAGAGCTTATGAAGTATCTTGCTGTTCAAAATCTGGTCTGTGGAGCTCGTCTCCAGCCATGTCCAACACCTCCTTGTTGTGGGCCCTCCAATCCCCCTCGCTGTATCGCGCTATGGAGTATTTGTCCACCACCGGTCTGGTGCCTGATGGTAACAAAGCGAGAAGGCGAATTCGTTAGAAATGGAGAAATAGATGCATTAGACATAGAGTTGAGCAAAAACCATTAGAGCTTGTTAAGTATCTTGCTGTTCAAAATCTGGTCTGTGGAGCTCGTCTCCAGCCATGTCCAACACCTCCTTGTTGTGGGCCCTCCAATCCCCCTCGCTGTATCGCGCTATGGAGTATTTGTCCACCACCGGTCTGGTCCCTGATGGTAACAGAGGAAGAAGATGAATTCGTTAGAAATGGAGAAATAGATGCATTAGAAATAGAGTTGAGCAAAAACCAATAGAGCTTATGAAGTATCTTGCTGTTCAAAATCTGGTCTGTGGAGCTCGTCTCCAGCCATGTCCAACACCTCCTTGTTGTGGGCCCTCCAATCCCCCTCGCTGTATCGCGCTATGGAGTATTTGTCCACCACCGGTCTGGTGCCTGATGGTAACAAAGCGAGAAGGCGAATTCGTTAGAAATGGAGAAATAGATGCATTAGAAATAGAGTTGAGCAAAAACCATTAGAGCTTGTTAAGTATCTTGCTGTTCAAAATCTGGCATTGTGGAGCTAGTCTCCAGCCATGTCCAACACCTCCTTGTTGTGGGCCCTCCAATCCCCCTCGCTGTATCGCGCTATGGAGTATTTGTCCACCACCGGTCTGGTGCCTGATGGTAACAGAGGGAGAAGGTGAATTCGTTAGAAATGGAGAAATAGATGCATTAGAAATAGAGTTGAGCAAAAACCAATAGAGCTTGTTAAGTATCTTGCTGTTCAAAATCTGGTCTGTGGAGCTCGTCTCCAGCCATGTCCAACACCTCCTTGTTGTGGGCCCTCCAATCCCCCTCGCTGTATCGCGCTATGGAGTATTTGTCCACCACCGGTCTGGTCCCTGATGGTAACAGAGGAAGAAGATGAATTCGTTAGAAATGGAGAAATAGATGCATTAGAAATAGAGTTGAGCAAAAACCAATAGAGCTTATGAAGTATCTTGCTGTTCAAAATCTGGTCTGTGGAGCTCGTCTCCAGCCATGTCCAACACCTCCTTGTTGTGGGCCCTCCAATCCCCCTCGCTGTATCGCGCTATGGAGTATTTGTCCACCACCGGTCTGGTGCCTGATGGTAACAAAGCGAGAAGGCGAATTCGTTAGAAATGGAGAAATAGATGCATTAGACATAGAGTTGAGCAAAAACCATTAGAGCTTGTTAAGTATCTTGCTGTTCAAAATCTGGTCTGTGGAGCTCGTCTCCAGCCATGTCCAACACCTCCTTGTTGTGGGCCCTCCAATCCCCCTCGCTGTATCGCGCTATGGAGTATTTGTCCACCACCGGTCTGGTCCCTGATGGTAACAGAGGAAGAAGATGAATTCGTTAGAAATGGAGAAATAGATGCATTAGAAATAGAGTTGAGCAAAAACCAATAGAGCTTATGAAGTATCTTGCTGTTCAAAATCTGGTCTGTGGAGCTCGTCTCCAGCCATGTCCAACACCTCCTTGTTGTGGGCCCTCCAATCCCCCTCGCTATATCGCGCTATGGAGTATTTGTCCACCACCGGTCTGGTCCCTGATGGTAACAAAGCGAGAAGGCGAATTCGTTAGAAATGGAGAAATAGATGCATTAGACATAGAGTTGAGCAAAAACCATTAGAGCTTGTTAAGTATCTTGCTGTTCAAAATCTGGCATTGTGGAGCTAGTCTCCAGCCATGTCCAACACCTCCTTGTTGTGGGCCCTCCAATCCCCCTCGCTGTATCGCGCTATGGAGTATTTGTCCACCACCGGTCTGGTGCCTGATGGTAACAAAGCGAGAAGGCGAATTCGTTAGAAATGGAGAAATAGATGCATTAGACATAGAGTTGAGCAAAAACCAATAGAGCTTGTTAAGTATCTTGCTGTTCAAAATCTGGTCTGTGGAGCTCGTCTCCAGCCATGTCCAACACCTCCTTGTTGTGGGCCCTCCAATCCCCCTCGCTGTATCGCGCTATGGAGTATTTGTCCACCACCGGTCTGGTCCCTGATGGTAACAGAGGAAGAAGATGAATTCGTTAGAAATGGAGAAATAGATGCATTAGAAATAGAGTTGAGCAAAAACCAATAGAGCTTGTTAAGTATCTTGCTGTTCAAAATCTGGTCTGTGGAGCTCGTCTCCAGCCATGTCCAACACCTCCTTGTTGTGGGCCCTCCAATCCCCCTCGCTGTATCGCGCTATGGAGTATTTGTCCACCACCGGTCTGGTGCCTGATGGTAACAAAGCGAGAAGGCGAATTCGTTAGAAATGGAGAAATAGATGCATTAGACATAGAGTTGAGCAAAAACCATTAGAGCTTGTTAAGTATCTTGCTGTTCAAAATCTGGCATTGTGGAGCTAGTCTCCAGCCATGTCCAACACCTCCTTGTTGTGGGCCCTCCAATCCCCCTCGCTGTATCGCGCTATGGAGTATTTGTCCACCACCGGTCTGGTGCCTGATGGTAACAAAGCGAGAAGGCGAATTCGTTAGAAATGGAGAAATAGATGCATTAGACATAGAGTTGAGCAAAAACCATTAGAGCTTGTTAAGTATCTTGCTGTTCAAAATCTGGCATTGTGGAGCTAGTCTCCAGCCATGTCCAACACCTCCTTGTTGTGGGCCCTCCAATCCCCCTCGCTGTATCGCGCTATGGAGTATTTGTCCACCACCGGTCTGGTCCCTGATGGTAACAGAGCGAGAAGGCGAATTCGTTAGAAATGGAGAAATAGATGCATTAGAAATAGAGTTGAGCAAAAACCAATAGAGCTTATGAAGTATCTTGCTGTTCAAAATCTGGTCTGTGGAGCTCGTCTCCAGCCATGTCCAACACCTCCTTGTTGTGGGCCCTCCAATCCCCCTCGCTGTATCGCGCTATGGAGTATTTGTCCACCACCGGTCTGGTGCCTGATGGTAACAGAGGGAGAAGGTGAATTCGTTAGAAATGGAGAAATAGATGCATTAGAAATAGAGTTGAGCAAAAACCAATAGAGCTTATGAAGTATCTTGCTGTTCAAAATCTGGTCTGTGGAGCTCGTCTCCAGCCATGTCCAACACCTCCTTGTTGTGGGCCCTCCAATCCCCCTCGCTGTATCGCGCTATGGAGTATTTGTCCACCACCGGTCTGGTGCCTGATGGTAACAAAGCGAGAAGGCGAATTCGTTAGAAATGGAGAAATAGATGCATTAGACATAGAGTTGAGCAAAAACCATTAGAGCTTGTTAAGTATCTTGCTGTTCAAAATCTGGCATTGTGGAGCTAGTCTCCAGCCATGTCCAACACCTCCTTGTTGTGGGCCCTCCAATCCCCCTCGCTGTATCGCGCTATGGAGTATTTGTCCACCACCGGTCTGGTGCCTGATGGTAACAGAGGAAGAAGGTGAATTCGTTAGAAATGGAGAAATAGATGCATTAGAAATAGAGTTGAGCAAAAACCAATAGAGCTTATGAAGTATCTTGCTGTTCAAAATCTGGTCTGTGGAGCTCGTCTCCAGCCATGTCCAACACCTCCTTGTTGTGGGCCCTCCAATCCCCCTCGCTGTATCGCGCTATGGAGTATTTGTCCACCACCGGTCTGGTGCCTGATGGTAACAAAGCGAGAAGGCGAATTCGTTAGAAATGGAGAAATAGATGCATTAGACATAGAGTTGAGCAAAAACCATTAGAGCTTGTTAAGTATCTTGCTGTTCAAAATCTGGCATTGTGGAGCTAGTCTCCAGCCATGTCCAACACCTCCTTGTTGTGGGCCCTCCAATCCCCCTCGCTGTATCGCGCTATGGAGTATTTGTCCACCACCGGTCTGGTGCCTGATGGTAACAGAGGGAGAAGGTGAATTCGTTAGAAATGGAGGAATAGATGCATTAGAAATAGAGTTGAGCAAAAACCAATAGAGCTTATGAAGTATCTTGCTGTTCAAAATCTGGTCTGTGGAGCTCGTCTCCAGCCATGTCCAGCACCTCCTTGTTGTGGGCCCTCCAATCCCCCTAGCTGTATCGCGCTATGGAGTATTTGTCCACCACCGGTCTGGTGCCTGATGGTAACAGAGGGAGAAGGTGAATTCGTTAGAAATGGAGAAATAGATGCATTAGACATAGAGTTGAGCAAAAACCATTAGAGCTTGTTAAGTATCTTGCTGTTCAAAATCTGGTCTGTGGAGCTCGTCTCCAGCCATGTCCAGCACCTCCTTGTTGTGGGCCCTCCAATCCCCCTAGCTGTATCGCGCTATGGAGTATTTGTCCACCACCGGTCTGGTGCCTGATGGTAACAGAGGAAGAAGGTGAATTCGTTAGAAATGGAGAAATAGATGCATTAGAAATAGAGTTGAGCAAAAACCAATAGAGCTTATGAAGTATCTTGCTGTTCAAAATCTGGTCTGTGGAGCTCGTCTCCAGCCATGTCCAACACCTCCTTGTTGTGGGCCCTCCAATCCCCCTAGCTGTATCGCGCTATGGAGTATTTGTCCACCACCGGTCTGGTGCCTGATGGTAACAGAGGAAGAAGGTGAATTCGTTAGAAATGGAGAAATAGATGCATTAGACATAGAGTTGAGCAAAAACCATTAGAGCTTGTTAAGTATCTTGCTGTTCAAAATCTGGCATTGTGGAGCTAGTCTCCAGCCATGTCCAACACCTCCTTGTTGTGGGCCCTCCAATCCCCCTCGCTGTATCGCGCTATGGAGTATTTGTCCACCACCGGTCTGGTGCCTGATGGTAACAGAGGAAGAAGGTGAATTCGTTAGAAATGGAGAAATAGATGCATTAGAAATAGAGTTGAGCAAAAACCAATAGAGCTTATGAAGTATCTTGCTGTTCAAAATCTGGTCTGTGGAGCTCGTCTCCAGCCATGTCCAACACCTCCTTGTTGTGGGCCCTCCAATCCCCCTCGCTGTATCGCGCTATGGAGTATTTGTCCACCACCGGTCTGGTGCCTGATGGTAACAAAGCGAGAAGGCGAATTCGTTAGAAATGGAGAAATAGATGCATTAGACATAGAGTTGAGCAAAAACCATTAGAGCTTGTTAAGTATCTTGCTGTTCAAAATCTGGCATTGTGGAGCTAGTCTCCAGCCATGTCCAACACCTCCTTGTTGTGGGCCCTCCAATCCCCCTCGCTGTATCGCGCTATGGAGTATTTGTCCACCACCGGTCTGGTGCCTGATGGTAACAGAGGGAGAAGGTGAATTCGTTAGAAATGGAGGAATAGATGCATTAGAAATAGAGTTGAGCAAAAACCAATAGAGCTTATGAAGTATCTTGCTGTTCAAAATCTGGTCTGTGGAGCTCGTCTCCAGCCATGTCCAGCACCTCCTTGTTGTGGGCCCTCCAATCCCCCTAGCTGTATCGCGCTATGGAGTATTTGTCCACCACCGGTCTGGTGCCTGATGGTAACAGAGGGAGAAGGTGAATTCGTTAGAAATGGAGAAATAGATGCATTAGACATAGAGTTGAGCAAAAACCATTAGAGCTTGTTAAGTATCTTGCTGTTCAAAATCTGGTCTGTGGAGCTCGTCTCCAGCCATGTCCAGCACCTCCTTGTTGTGGGCCCTCCAATCCCCCTAGCTGTATCGCGCTATGGAGTATTTGTCCACCACCGGTCTGGTGCCTGATGGTAACAGAGGAAGAAGGTGAATTCGTTAGAAATGGAGAAATAGATGCATTAGAAATAGAGTTGAGCAAAAACCAATAGAGCTTATGAAGTATCTTGCTGTTCAAAATCTGGTCTGTGGAGCTCGTCTCCAGCCATGTCCAACACCTCCTTGTTGTGGGCCCTCCAATCCCCCTAGCTGTATCGCGCTATGGAGTATTTGTCCACCACCGGTCTGGTGCCTGATGGTAACAGAGGAAGAAGGTGAATTCGTTAGAAATGGAGAAATAGATGCATTAGACATAGAGTTGAGCAAAAACCATTAGAGCTTGTTAAGTATCTTGCTGTTCAAAATCTGGCATTGTGGAGCTAGTCTCCAGCCATGTCCAACACCTCCTTGTTGTGGGCCCTCCAATCCCCCTCGCTGTATCGCGCTATGGAGTATTTGTCCACCACCGGTCTGGTGCCTGATGGTAACAGAGGGAGAAGGTGAATTCGTTAGAAATGGAGGAATAGATGCATTAGAAATAGAGTTGAGCAAAAACCAATAGAGCTTATGAAGTATCTTGCTGTTCAAAATCTGGTCTGTGGAGCTCGTCTCCAGCCATGTCCAGCACCTCCTTGTTGTGGGCCCTCCAATCCCCCTAGCTGTATCGCGCTATGGAGTATTTGTCCACCACCGGTCTGGTCCCTGATGGTAACAGAGGAAGAAGATGAATTCGTTAGAAATGGAGAAATAGATGCATTAGAAATAGAGTTGAGCAAAAACCAATAGAGCTTATGAAGTATCTTGCTGTTCAAAATCTGGTCTGTGGAGCTCGTCTCCAGCCATGTCCAACACCTCCTTGTTGTGGGCCCTCCAATCCCCCTCGCTGTATCGCGCTATGGAGTATTTGTCCACCACCGGTCTGGTGCCTGATGGTAACAAAGCGAGAAGGCGAATTCGTTAGAAATGGAGAAATAGATGCATTAGACATAGAGTTGAGCAAAAACCATTAGAGCTTGTTAAGTTTCTTGCTGTTCAAAATCTGGCATTGTGGAGCTAGTCTCCAGCCATGTCCAACACCTCCTTGTTGTGGGCCCTCCAATCCCCCTCGCTGTATCGCGCTATGGAGTATTTGTCCACCACCGGTCTGGTGCCTGATGGTAACAGAGGGAGAAGGTGAATTCGTTAGAAATGGAGGAATAGATGCATTAGAAATAGAGTTGAGCAAAAACCAATAGAGCTTATGAAGTATCTTGCTGTTCAAAATCTGGTCTGTGGAGCTCGTCTCCAGCCATGTCCAGCACCTCCTTGTTGTGGGCCCTCCAATCCCCCTCGCTGTATCGCGCTATGGAGTATTTGTCCACCACCGGTCTGGTCCCTGATGGTGACAAAGGGAGAAGATGAATTCGTTAGAAATGGAGAAATAGATGCATTAGAAATAGAGTTGAGCAAAAACCAATAGAGCTTATGAAGTATCTTGCTGTTCAAAATCTGGTCTGTGGAGCTCGTCTCCAGCCATGTCCAACACCTCCTTGTTGTGGGCCCTCCAATCCCCCTCGCTGTATCGCGCTATGGAGTATTTGTCCACCACCGGTCTGGTCCCTGATGGTAACAGAGCGAGAAGGCGAATTCGTTAGAAATGGAGAAATAGATGCATTAGAAATAGAGTTGAGCAAAAACCAATAGAGCTTATGAAGTATCTTGCTGTTCAAAATCTGGTCTGTGGAGCTCGTCTCCAGCCATGTCCAGCACCTCCTTGTTGTGGGCCCTCCAATCCCCCTCGCTGTATCGCGCTATGGAGTATTTGTCCACCACCGGTCTGGTGCCTGATGGTAACAGAGGGAGAAGGTGAATTCGTTAGAAATGGAGGAATAGATGCATTAGAAATAGAGTTGAGCAAAAACCAATAGAGCTTATGAAGTATCTTGCTGTTCAAAATCTGGTCTGTGGAGCTCGTCTCCAGCCATGTCCAGCACCTCCTTGTTGTGGGCCCTCCAATCCCCCTCGCTGTATCGCGCTATGGAGTATTTGTCCACCACCGGTCTGGTCCCTGATGGTAACAGAGCGAGAAGGCGAATTCGTTAGAAATGGAGAAATAGATGCATTAGAAATAGAGTTGAGCAAAAACCAATAGAGCTTATGAAGTATCTTGCTGTTCAAAATCTGGTCTGTGGAGCTCGTCTCCAGCCATGTCCAGCACCTCCTTGTTGTGGGCCCTCCAATCCCCCTCGCTGTATCGCGCTATGGAGTATTTGTCCACCACCGGTCTGGTGCCTGATGGTAACAAAGCGAGAAGGCGAATTCGTTAGAAATGGAGAAATAGATGCATTAGACATAGAGTTGAGCAAAAACCATTAGAGCTTGTTAAGTATCTTGCTGTTCAAAATCTGGCATTGTGGAGCTAGTCTCCAGCCATGTCCAACACCTCCTTGTTGTGGGCCCTCCAATCCCCCTCGCTGTATCGCGCTATGGAGTATTTGTCCACCACCGGTCTGGTCCCTGATGGTAACAGAGGAAGAAGATGAATTCGTTAGAAATGGAGAAATAGATGCATTAGAAATAGAGTTGAGCAAAAACCAATAGAGCTTATGAAGTATCTTGCTGTTCAAAATCTGGTCTGTGGAGCTCGTCTCCAGCCATGTCCAGCACCTCCTTGTTGTGGGCCCTCCAATCCCCCTAGCTGTATCGCGCTATGGAGTATTTGTCCACCACCGGTCTGGTCCCTGATGGTAACAGAGGAAGAAGATGAATTCGTTAGAAATGGAGAAATAGATGCATTAGAAATAGAGTTGAGCAAAAACCATTAGAGCTTATGAAGTATCTTGCTGTTCAAAATCTGGTCTGTGGAGCTCGTCTCCAGCCATGTCCAGCACCTCCTTGTTGTGGGCCCTCCAATCCCCCAAGCTGTATCGCGCTATGGAGTATTTGTCCACCACCGGTCTGGTGCCTGATGGTAACAGAGGAAGAAGGTGAATTCGTTAGAAATGGAGAAATAGATGCATTAGAAATAGAGTTGAGCAAAAACCAATAGAGCTTATGAAGTATCTTGCTGTTCAAAATCTGGTCTGTGGAGCTCGTCTCCAGCCATGTCCAACACCTCCTTGTTGTGGGCCCTCCAATCCCCCTAGCTGTATCGCGCTATGGAGTATTTGTCCACCACCGGTCTGGTGCCTGATGGTAACAGAGGAAGAAGGTGAATTCGTTAGAAATGGAGAAATAGATGCATTAGACATAGAGTTGAGCAAAAACCATTAGAGCTTGTTAAGTATCTTGCTGTTCAAAATCTGGCATTGTGGAGCTAGTCTCCAGCCATGTCCAACACCTCCTTGTTGTGGGCCCTCCAATCCCCCTCGCTGTATCGCGCTATGGAGTATTTGTCCACCACCGGTCTGGTGCCTGATGGTAACAGAGGGAGAAGGTGAATTCGTTAGAAATGGAGGAATAGATGCATTAGAAATAGAGTTGAGCAAAAACCAATAGAGCTTATGAAGTATCTTGCTGTTCAAAATCTGGTCTGTGGAGCTCGTCTCCAGCCATGTCCAGCACCTCCTTGTTGTGGGCCCTCCAATCCCCCTAGCTGTATCGCGCTATGGAGTATTTGTCCACCACCGGTCTGGTCCCTGATGGTAACAGAGGAAGAAGATGAATTCGTTAGAAATGGAGAAATAGATGCATTAGAAATAGAGTTGAGCAAAAACCAATAGAGCTTATGAAGTATCTTGCTGTTCAAAATCTGGTCTGTGGAGCTCGTCTCCAGCCATGTCCAACACCTCCTTGTTGTGGGCCCTCCAATCCCCCTCGCTGTATCGCGCTATGGAGTATTTGTCCACCACCGGTCTGGTGCCTGATGGTAACAAAGCGAGAAGGCGAATTCGTTAGAAATGGAGAAATAGATGCATTAGACATAGAGTTGAGCAAAAACCATTAGAGCTTGTTAAGTTTCTTGCTGTTCAAAATCTGGCATTGTGGAGCTAGTCTCCAGCCATGTCCAACACCTCCTTGTTGTGGGCCCTCCAATCCCCCTCGCTGTATCGCGCTATGGAGTATTTGTCCACCACCGGTCTGGTGCCTGATGGTAACAGAGGGAGAAGGTGAATTCGTTAGAAATGGAGGAATAGATGCATTAGAAATAGAGTTGAGCAAAAACCAATAGAGCTTATGAAGTATCTTGCTGTTCAAAATCTGGTCTGTGGAGCTCGTCTCCAGCCATGTCCAGCACCTCCTTGTTGTGGGCCCTCCAATCCCCCTAGCTGTATCGCGCTATGGAGTATTTGTCCACCACCGGTCTGGTGCCTGATGGTAACAGAGGGAGAAGGTGAATTCGTTAGAAATGGAGAAATAGATGCATTAGAAATAGAGTTGAGCAAAAACCAATAGAGCTTATGAAGTATCTTGCTGTTCAAAATCTGGTCTGTGGAGCTCGTCTCCAGCCATGTCCAGCACCTCCTTGTTGTGGGCCCTCCAATCCCCCTAGCTGTATCGCGCTATGGAGTATTTGTCCACCACCGGTCTGGTCCCTGATGGTAACAGAGGAGGAAGATGAATTCGTTAGAAATGGAGAAATAGATGCATTAGAAATAGAGTTGAGCAAAAACCAATAGAGCTTATGAAGTATCTTGCTGTTCAAAATCTGGTCTGTGGAGCTCGTCTCCAGCCATGTCCAACACCTCCTTGTTGTGGGCCCTCCAATCCCCCTCGCTGTATCGCGCTATGGAGTATTTGTCCACCACCGGTCTGGTCCCTGATGGTAACAGAGGAGGAAGATGAATTCGTTAGAAATGGAGAAATAGATGCATTAGAAATAGAGTTGAGCAAAAACCAATAGAGCTTATGAAGTATCTTGCTGTTCAAAATCTGGTCTGTGGAGCTCGTCTCCAGCCATGTCCAACACCTCCTTGTTGTGGGCCCTCCAATCCCCCTCGCTGTATCGCGCTATGGAGTATTTGTCCACCACCGGTCTGGTGCCTGATGGTAACAAAGCGAGAAGGCGAATTCGTTAGAAATGGAGAAATAGATGCATTAGACATAGAGTTGAGCAAAAACCATTAGAGCTTGTTAAGTATCTTGCTGTTCAAAATCTGGCATTGTGGAGCTAGTCTCCAGCCATGTCCAACACCTCCTTGTTGTGGGCCCTCCAATCCCCCTCGCTGTATCGCGCTATGGAGTATTTGTCCACCACCGGTCTGGTGCCTGATGGTAACAGAGGGAGAAGGTGAATTCGTTAGAAATGGAGGAATAGATGCATTAGAAATAGAGTTGAGCAAAAACCAATAGAGCTTATGAAGTATCTTGCTGTTCAAAATCTGGTCTGTGGAGCTCGTCTCCAGCCATGTCCAGCACCTCCTTGTTGTGGGCCCTCCAATCCCCCTAGCTGTATCGCGCTATGGAGTATTTGTCCACCACCGGTCTGGTGCCTGATGGTAACAGAGGGAGAAGGTGAATTCGTTAGAAATGGAGAAATAGATGCATTAGAAATAGAGTTGAGCAAAAACCAATAGAGCTTATGAAGTATCTTGCTGTTCAAAATCTGGTCTGTGGAGCTCGTCTCCAGCCATGTCCAACACCTCCTTGTTGTGGGCCCTCCAGTCCCCCTCGCTGTATCGGGCTATGGAGTATTTGTCCACCACCGGTCTGGTGCCTGATGGTAACAGAGGGAGAAGGTGAATTCGTTAGAAATGGAGAAATAGATGCATTAGAAATAGAGTTGAGCAAAAACCAATAGAGCTTATGAAGTATCTTGCTGTTCAAAATCTGGTCTGTGGAGCTCGTCTCCAGCCATGTCCAACACCTCCTTGTTGTGGGCCCTCCAATCCCCCTCGCTGTATCGCGCTATGGAGTATTTGTCCACCACCGGTCTGGTGCCTGATGGTAACAAAGCGAGAAGGCGAATTCGTTAGAAATGGAGAAATAGATGCATTAGACATAGAGTTGAGCAAAAACCATTAGAGCTTGTTAAGTTTCTTGCTGTTCAAAATCTGGCATTGTGGAGCTAGTCTCCAGCCATGTCCAACACCTCCTTGTTGTGGGCCCTCCAATCCCCCTCGCTGTATCGCGCTATGGAGTATTTGTCCACCACCGGTCTGGTGCCTGATGGTAACAGAGGGAGAAGGTGAATTCGTTAGAAATGGAGGAATAGATGCATTAGAAATAGAGTTGAGCAAAAACCAATAGAGCTTATGAAGTATCTTGCTGTTCAAAATCTGGTCTGTGGAGCTCGTCTCCAGCCATGTCCAGCACCTCCTTGTTGTGGGCCCTCCAATCCCCCTAGCTGTATCGCGCTATGGAGTATTTGTCCACCACCGGTCTGGTGCCTGATGGTAACAGAGGGAGAAGGTGAATTCGTTAGAAATGGAGAAATAGATGCATTAGAAATAGAGTTGAGCAAAAACCAATAGAGCTTATGAAGTATCTTGCTGTTCAAAATCTGGTCTGTGGAGCTCGTCTCCAGCCATGTCCAGCACCTCCTTGTTGTGGGCCCTCCAATCCCCCTAGCTGTATCGCGCTATGGAGTATTTGTCCACCACCGGTCTGGTCCCTGATGGTAACAGAGGAGGAAGATGAATTCGTTAGAAATGGAGAAATAGATGCATTAGAAATAGAGTTGAGCAAAAACCAATAGAGCTTATGAAGTATCTTGCTGTTCAAAATCTGGTCTGTGGAGCTCGTCTCCAGCCATGTCCAACACCTCCTTGTTGTGGGCCCTCCAATCCCCCTCGCTGTATCGCGCTATGGAGTATTTGTCCACCACCGGTCTGGTCCCTGATGGTAACAGAGGAGGAAGATGAATTCGTTAGAAATGGAGAAATAGATGCATTAGAAATAGAGTTGAGCAAAAACCAATAGAGCTTATGAAGTATCTTGCTGTTCAAAATCTGGTCTGTGGAGCTCGTCTCCAGCCATGTCCAACACCTCCTTGTTGTGGGCCCTCCAATCCCCCTCGCTGTATCGCGCTATGGAGTATTTGTCCACCACCGGTCTGGTGCCTGATGGTAACAAAGCGAGAAGGCGAATTCGTTAGAAATGGAGAAATAGATGCATTAGACATAGAGTTGAGCAAAAACCATTAGAGCTTGTTAAGTATCTTGCTGTTCAAAATCTGGCATTGTGGAGCTAGTCTCCAGCCATGTCCAACACCTCCTTGTTGTGGGCCCTCCAATCCCCCTCGCTGTATCGCGCTATGGAGTATTTGTCCACCACCGGTCTGGTGCCTGATGGTAACAGAGGGAGAAGGTGAATTCGTTAGAAATGGAGGAATAGATGCATTAGAAATAGAGTTGAGCAAAAACCAATAGAGCTTATGAAGTATCTTGCTGTTCAAAATCTGGTCTGTGGAGCTCGTCTCCAGCCATGTCCAGCACCTCCTTGTTGTGGGCCCTCCAATCCCCCTAGCTGTATCGCGCTATGGAGTATTTGTCCACCACCGGTCTGGTGCCTGATGGTAACAGAGGGAGAAGGTGAATTCGTTAGAAATGGAGAAATAGATGCATTAGAAATAGAGTTGAGCAAAAACCAATAGAGCTTATGAAGTATCTTGCTGTTCAAAATCTGGGACTGTGGAGCTCGTCTCCAGCCATGTCCAACACCTCGTTGTTGTGGGCCCTCCAATCCCCCTCGCTGTATCGCGCTATGGAGTATTTGTCCACCACCGGTCTGGTGCCTGATGGTAACAGAGGGAGAAGGTGAATTCGTTAGAAATGGAACGAAGAAAATCAAATAGATCTTATTTTTGGTATACAGGGTGAGTTTTTAGTACCGGCTCGGTCGATAACTCCACTACTGTAGAAGATAGCGAAAAAAAGTTGTTTATAAAAGTTGTAGCCACGGATATGCTCCTTGCTCAGAAAATATTTTGATTTATACAGGGTGATCCGTAACTACGTAGCGATGCAAACATGCATTTTTTCAAATGAGATACTCTATATATTATTCCATATTCAAATTCTACTAGTGATTTCCGTTCTTTCAATATAGAGTACTGTTACATTATACAGGGTGTTTTAAAAGTTATGACCATTTGTATATTCAAATCGCTGTCAAATGAACGTACTGTATATGATAAAGTGACGAATCAAAAATAATTTTTTTTAAACGGATGGGTAAAAAATATCATCTAGTTTTAAAATCGGCTATAAAAAAGCCCGCGAAGTATATTCGTATACAGGGCGATGTAGAATGCAAGATCTAGATTTTCTCTCTTTTTTTAAATGTAACCCCCAGTATTTTATTACACCAAAGAACTGCTTTTAATATGCTCTTTCATTTTTGGATAGCACTTGTTATGGCTGCAATCATTAGTTTCTGAGACATTTCGATTTTTTTACAAATTTTAAATATACCTTCTATTTATTTACTAAAATTTATTTATTTTGAGAAAATACTATCAAATTTTATTTTTGCTTAACAAACAACTAAAATATAAGGCCATAATAGTACTTCATCAAGGCAAAACACTGGATTAACGAAATAATATAGGTCAAGTGTGCTGACGAAACAATTTTATAGACCTCGTGCATAATTAATATCAAGCAGATCTATCAGGTAGGCTATGAAATATTAAACGACAAGGTCCAAATAAAACGATTCTTCAATCTTCCAAAAGCATTAGTTTTAGAGTGCCTCCGTTCTGGATATTGCTGTTCATAGTTGATACATTCTTGAGGCAAGTAGGCAATTTCTCAAAGGTTCTCCTAAATACCCTCAATAGCAAAATTAATTTTTAAAGCTCGTTTTTCACACAGTACGGAATTATTGTGCAGGTTACGAAAACTGTCAATTTTTCAAAGCATACCTGATAAATCTGCTTGATAATTATGCATCACGCCTACAAAATTGTTTCCTCAGCATACTTGACTTTATTATCTCAATGATTCAGGGTTTTGACTTCATCAAATACTATCATGACCTGATAATTTAGTTGTTCGTTAAATAAAAAACAAATTCGATAGTAATTTTTCAGAATAAATAAATTTTAGTACACAAATAGAAGCTATATTTTAAATTTACCGAAAAATCGGAATATCTCGGAAACGGATGGACGTAGGAACAACAAGTGCTATACATAGATAAAAGAGCATATTTAAAGCAATTCTTTGGTATAATAAAATATTCGGTGTTTAAAAAAAGAGCGAAAATCTGGATTTTGCATTCTACAGCACCCTGTATACGAATATGCGTGGCGGGCTTTTTTTAAAGCCGATTTTAAAACTAGAGGATATTTTCAATCCTTCCGTGTAAATAAAATAATTTTTGATTAATTACTTTTTGATATACAGTACGTTTGTTTGACAGCGATTTGGATACAAAAATGGCCATCAGTTTTGAAATATCCTGTATAATGTTATAATACCTTATACTTTGAGAAGAGAAATTATTAGTAGAATCTAAAAATGGGATAATACATAGGGCATCTCATTTAAAAAGATACATGTTTTCATCACGACGTAGTTATGGGTCACCCTGTATAAATCAAAATATTTTCTGAGAAAGGAGCATATCCGTGGCTACAATTTTTATGTACAGACAGGTTACCATCAATTCTTACACGAGCCGAATTAGACTCATAGAGTTGCTGTATGAGAAATACTAAGTGGTAGGGAACTCCCATAGAGATGAGGATTTCCCACAATTTAGGCCACTTTACGTTATCAAACGCCTTATAATAGTCCACAAAGCAGATAAAAACTGGAAAATAATGCTCTGGCTTTTTCGATAATTTGTCTTATGTTTAGGATCTGTTCGCGCGTACCGCGTCCTTTTACGAAACCTGCCTGCGCCTGAAAAATTTGCGAGATTAGTGGTATCGGACCATCTCATGCGCAACCAAAAATACTCACTGCTGCAGTTAATAATCCAAGGAAAAATCCAAGGAAAGAGAGGTCCTGGACGAAGAAGGGACTCGTGGTTGAAAAACCTTGGAAAATGGTATGCCCAGACAGCACCACAACTCTTCCGGGCCGCAGTCTCAAAAATTCAAATTGCACTATTGATCGCCAACCTTCGATGATAGAAGATGGCACCCGAAGAAGAAGAAGTGGTATCATAGTGCCTTCTAGAACATAATATAAAACTATGCCTTGTCTTGTGGTGAGACCCATGATTACATATGCGTCTTTGGTCTGGTGGCCAAAGATGAAACAGCGAGCTGTTATAGCAGAACTAAGCAAGGTGCAAAGACTTGCTTGTCTTTCAATAACAGGGGCAATGAAAAGCGCACCGACTGCAGTCTTAGAGACCATCCTGGACCTCCCTCCGTTGCAAACTGTAATAATGGGCGAGGCGAGAATGGTCTACTCTAGACTACAAACCCTACCAAGAGGAATTTACAAGGATCTTGGGCACAACCAAATCGCAGAATATGTGGGGCACACCATAATGGATGCTAGAAAGGACCACATAACTCCGAAATACATCTTCAACAAGAAATTCGAAACTATAACAAGAGATCGAGAACTCTGTGAAGTAAACAACCTGCATCGGGAAATAGTCTGATACACAGATGGATCAAAGACCGAGCAAGGCACAGGAGCGGGAATCCTTGAAAGAGGAACTAGACAGAGCATTCCGCTAGGAAAATACGCCTGGGTATTTCAGTCAGAGGTGTACGCCATCCTGCAATGTGCAAGGATCAATAATGAACGATCCTACAGAAACAAGAGGATCGCAATACTTACAGACAGTCAGGCTACACTTAGGGCACTAGAAGCGCCCAAAGTTACGTCTGCTCTAGTCTGGGAATGCTTACAGGAACTGGGAAGACTGGCAGAACACAACAAAGTAACTTTGGAGTGGGTGCCTGGACACTCAGGTATAAGAGGCAATGAAAGAGCGGACGAGCTCAAGACTAGGCTCGTCTGCCCTATACATTGGAGCAGAACCCGCCCTGGGGGTGCCTAAAAGCACAATCAGACATCAGGTGGGAGAATGGGTGAAACATCAGCACAAGGAGCAGTGCAACCTGTTGCCGGGATGTGTTCATGGAAAAACATTCATTAAAGCTCCGTGCAAGAAGATAGCTGAAACACTGCTCTCCTTGAGTAGAAATCAGCTCCGAATAACGACGGGTCTCCTCACAGGACATTGTGGCCTGAAGGAACACCTGAATAAAATGGGACTCTACAATGGAGACCTCAACTGCAGATTGTGTGGAAGAGGAACTGAGTCAGCCCTACTTCTGCTCTGTGAGTGCGAAGCGCTAGATCACAAGAGACAACAGCTCTTTGGGAAGACCAAGCTAGAACCAATGGAGTACGGCTCAGCACCAGGACCAGTAGGTACACTGCATAAACTTATGCAGGGATCCAGATTGCTGGAGTGGATACTGTAAAACAGAGGAGCAATAATACAATAGGCCTTAAGGCTTAAGTATTGACGGGGACAGCAAGGTCGGACGGCTCCTGGAAAAAAAAATGCCTTGTCTTACCTGTAAGTCCGGAAAGGGGCCCCCAATCGACCCTGCCGGTGGCCCAGGGTCCCACGGGCCCCATGTTGTTGTCCAACGGGTGGGGCAAAGCGTCATTTGGCTGGGGCAGATAGCAAGGTGGCGACTCTGTCGGTAGAGGGCGCTGCTCGTTGGGCACCGGAGCTTGGGAGGAGGGGTCCGGATTGTCCGGATGAGTCCGGGCTGCCGTGGCGTGCATCATGGCTCTTGAAGGTGTCACCGAGTCCGTCTGGAGTCAAGAAACACTCAAATGTACTTTTTATCCTCAGAAGATTGAAAAAACGTTTTCGTCCTTGATATATTGTTAAATAGGGTACTTGCAAAAAAATATTATATCGTTGACGCGTTCCTTAGAGCATAGTAAACATGGCAAAATCACTTGTTTGCTTTTTTGGAATCGGCTGTGAGAGATATTCCAAAAATTATTTCAAATGCCGGAAAATCCCGCGCAAACAACCTCTGACGTCATTGATATCGTATAGTGATGGGATGTAAGGTATTGATATTCGATATCGATAGCCAGTGCTAACCTAACATTTTGACATTGATCATTATAACCACAAAACACAGTTATAAGCCATAAGATTATAACCATGAAAATTTACTCTCAAACTCAAACACGTGCACAACGTACACAACAAAAGTACAACAGTCAAAAGAATAAAAGTTAGGCTAGATTACTGATTCACTTTGTAGGGATGGGCTTGAATTAGATTCTATCTTTGGATTCATTCATAATGGGATGCGCCGAAATAAAATGATGGCTTCGATTAGTTACGAATCTCGGTCACAAACAGGATGAACTGTGATACCTATCAGACATAAAAATGTATTGCAACGAAAATGCTAGTGGGTTAATTGCCTGTTTCAAATATGTTTAAGTATCAATAAATTGAGTCGCATTGTTAAAGAATTCAGATCATCTCTAGTCAAATGTGCAGTTGGCAAACCACAAAGAAAATGTGGTTGTATTCGAACAGCTGATATGATTTGGTTTTGCATTTTGCATCTCGCAGCATTACTCGATGAGGAACTACGGCTGTAGTAGGATAAAAGAGGTCTCATTTCATTTGGGAATATGTATACCCACATAATAAAAAACGCTCGTAAAATAAATTATTGATATATGCCTAACGTAAATATTTAAAAAGAAATTTGGCAACATCAGAAATAGTTTGCAGTTGAATCTCACTGACCTGCGCTGTAGCAGTATCGATTGTCGATATTGATAAGATATCTGTGACGTCAGACCTTGTTTTAAGTCACGTGGAAAAATTTGAATACATCCTTATTTTATTTTGCAAATATCTTTTTTTGGCCGTCAGTAAAATCATGTTTTTTTTGCTACTGCTTCTTGATATGATTTTCTTTACGTTATGTATACTCCCGAGGCGATTTCACGACCTCTGCAAGTACCCTGTTGAAAATAGACAACTCCTTAGCTCATCAACTAAGCTGGGGAGCTGAGATTGACGAAAAAAAATCTTTTTTCTTATAAACCAATTTGTTTGAAATATATTCAACGAAAAAACCTAGTTCTGTACCAATTTTTCTAGCATAACTGAAGCATCACCTTCATAAGTACTATATAAAAAATCAGCTTGTTAAATTCAAGTTCTCTATTTTAGCTCTTTGTATCGAAAAAATGAAAATATATCAGTTATAATTTTTTGTTGTCGTAATAGGAATTTCGATTTGATACCTTTTTGAGAATGCCTTTTGGTCCAGCCTGTTCTTGCTGTCTGTCACTACAACAGGCGCAAGTAGCTGGATCAGGCTCTGGGGCGTTCAGACAAGAATCCGGACAGTCTTTTATTGGCTTGTCATCTTGGCAAGGGGGAATCCCACCTGTGGAATTAAAAAAATACTTGAATATTATTCAAGACTGACAAAATTGATAGAAACCTTTATGGGGACATCAACATCGACAAATTCCATCGCGTCACTCAAACTCAGGGGCTTTGATCTAGTAAATACTGGAGCCAAGAGTACCCAAAACACGAGGTTTTATTTTAACAGAAAGCCTAATAAAAAATTTCAATTATTTAGTCAAACCTGCAGATCTGACGTTTTTGATTTTTGCGTCAAACGGAGCTGAGACTGAAAACTGCGACTACATTATTTGTAATCAGCACCCTCAAATTATTCAAAGCACGAGGTTTCATCTTAATACAAAGCCAAATAAAGGTTTTCGATTTTTTAGGCAAACCTGCAGATCTGAAAGATTTGAATGTTTTTACTTTCCTCAAACGATACTGAGACTCAAAACTGTGACTGGATTTGTAATCAGCACTATCAAATTATCCAAAACACGAGGTTTCATCTTGATAGAAAGCCAAATAAAGATTTTCGATTCTTTAGGTAAAGCTGAAGATCTAAAAGAGATAAAATTTTTCTTCACAGTCAACCTTATACTGTATTTGCAATAAATTTGCCTGCATTTTAATATGTATACCTCGATGTATACCTATACAGGGTGTTAATTAAGTATGTTAACAAACTTTAACCACGAATAGTACTCCGAAAAATAGAAAGAAAATGTCATATGAACATGGGTCCGGAAATGCTTCCTAAGGGAGCTACGCTCCTTTGCATGGGGCACCCTGAAGACTGTTTTCCCTCGATATTCTCGAAACCGTTCATAACAAAATTACGAAATTAGGTACGATGGGTAAACTTTTGACGCTGAATCTGATTCTGAATTCAGAATTTCATAATTTTAATCAGAGGCGTATCATACGGGAGGAGTTAAGGGTAAAAATAACCCCATTATCTAAATGGTAATTTTTGTGACATTTTGATTTTAGATTGTGGTATTTCAGAGATTTCTACGTAAAAATGGTCTTTTGGTATATCTCGATAGGGCTAACCGTTTTCGAGAAGAATGCAAATTATTGAATCGATGGAGGCTATTGTAAATAAATAAATGTTCATCTATTTAGTAAGTGTGAATGTTACTATGTTACTGTAAAAATAATACCTGAATGTTTTGTAATAGCTCTAAACTGAAGAAACTGACAGTTCTCAAGTTGTTTATAAATTATTCCAATTGTTTTTCACAGCACACTTACTAAATAGATGAACATTTATTTATTTACAATAGCCTGCATCGATTCAATAATTTGCATTTTTCTCGAAAACGGTTAGCCCTATCGAGATGTACCTACAGACCATTTTTATGTAGAAATCTCTGAAATATCACAATCTAAAATCAAAATGTCAAAAAAATACCATTTAGGAAATGGGGTTATTTTTACCCTTAACTATGATAGGCCTCTGATTAAAATTATGAAATTCTGAATTCAGAATCAGATTCAGCGTCAAAAGTTTACCTATCGTACCTAATTTCGTAATTTTGTTATGAATGGTTTCGAGAATATCGATGGAAAACCGTCTTCAGGGTGCCCCATGCAAAGGAGCGTAGCTCCCTTAGGAAGCATTTCCGGACCCATGTTCCTATGACATTTTCTTTCTATTTTTCGGAGTACTATTCGTGGTTAAAGTTTGTTAACATACTTAATTAACACCCTGTATATTTCATTTGGTAAGCAAATAATTGTTTCTATAATTCTAATCAATTATAGCAATGAACATTTTTTAGGCAACCCTCTAGGTGGGAGTTTAGAGATTAATTAGATTAATTGATAAAATATATTTTTTTTATTCGGCAAGCAGATCGGTGAAGGTCGACCTTCGTTTTTACGGCACCAACCTTTCTAAATAAGTACCTACCTAAATATTTGCCTTCTTTGCCATTCCCAGCCCGCTCCTGGACAGGCGAAACCCTCAAATCAGGACTGAGATTAGCCGAAGTAACCCCAATATTTTGCTCGTTGAGGTTCGTCGCGTCGTGAAACTTCACCCTGGGCTCGGGAGTTTCTTTGTTGGAGAAATAATGCTGGTCTTCGGCGTTTTCGAAATGCGCGATATGAGGGCAAGGACCGCACGTTCGGGGCGGATACTCTGCCATCCCTTCCTTCCTTAGTGCCTTCCTTCCTTGTTTGGTCAATACGTCAAAAAAACATACACCGAAGTGATTGATCGATTAAAGTAGAACTGTCAGGTGGGGTTAGAGGCACGCTAAGAGGCTTACTACGTCTACTCCATCCTTTGCTCTTAGTTGAGATATACTACGTTCCAAAATCCCATCTATCGAGTGAGCAGACGAATTTTCGAGGATAGTCACGTGATTCCAGATGTTAGGGAGGTTGGAATATTTATGAAACGGCAAAGATCTTTTTTTGACAATTTTGACATATCACATAACCTGTGCTGGTTTCTAAGTCAGAGTGAGTGAGTAGTTTCAGTCACAGTTGTTAGTTGTTACCATCTGAGCCCTGAAGCTGTTTTGCTTTTGTGAAAATGTTTTGTGGTGAAACTGAAAGCATATTCAAATGGATTCAAATATTGAATATATAAGAATGGATGAGCACTGCATCATTATAATTACATCATGAAAACTGCATAGAGTTGCTAGCAGTTCTCTATAACAATAAAATTCCTTTCTCATGAAGCACCCACCTTCATTTGCCACTAAAACTTTGTCAGTTTCGGTAATAACATTGATAAATGTGTTAATCAATGGTAATAATTTGATTATTTTCATCCAAAACATATTGTACTCCGGTTCTCCATTGTATTTGCTTCTAGACCATAGATTAAAATAAAGGGACAACATACAAATAACGCAGAAGAGGCTATGTTGAGTTGTTAGCTGCCAAGTGAAAAATATCTCTTGACAGTCTTGACACAAAGGTCGCTAAAATCTCAATTTGATTTCCGAGCAAAACGATGACATCCATGGCCTCGGAAATGCAATAACGGAACACAGATTTTTGTTGACAGTTTGATGTTGAGTGAATACTGAAACGCTACAGAGCAAATCGAGGTCTTTGATGGGATTTTGAAACGTAGTAATAGATAAGAAGGAAGGTCGTTCACTTTTTAAAAGCTTTTATTTAACTTGCAATGTATGTACGCTTGTTCGGGTGGAATCTTGCAACTCAATTTTGAAGCAGATATCTTCAACCGATTGAGCTGAAATTTTGTGTAAACGTTTAGTTTGGATGACAATGCACGATAAGCTGTATGACGTCGTTCTAAATCCAATAGTGGAATAGTTATTTAATGCATTTCTACAATATGGGTATCCATATTGATATGAGAGCGCCCAGTAGATGCTAAGAGGAATGACAATCTAATGAGAGGAATGTCATCACTGACAATAGACACAATAGATCCACTGATATCATTTTTAGTCAAACGATGCATTTTGTTGTGAGAGTTTGGGGAAGATACTATTCAAAGCCGGCAAGTTGTTTTATCACTGCATGAACCTGACGACCTGAGAAGAGAGTTTTTGCATTTGGCGCCCAACTAGAGGCTTGCGGTGTGAGCAAGAATCTGACAGCAGTCACAAGAGATTCTGGATCGAATTGTACGAGTTCCTTTATACAACCTACACAGTGGTCATCACCAGGTTGTATCGACGACGGTGACATCGATATGAGGTTAGGGGGTAGCTCACGAACCGCTGGTGCACCGAGCAACCACGAATGGTAGACCGGACAGCCGGTGTGTATGAATGTGACAGCGACGTAAGTGGTGATGATCCGCGGTAAGGATTTTCCAATAATAAGTTGTAAAGGAACATTTGGAGTGCTGGACTGACTTTGGGAAAGTAATAGGGATAAACTCGTGTTGCTAGTGGACTCTTATCACGAACACAGTTTTAAGGTTATGTTTAGAGTAGGTCTATATTGTTAGTTTAGTTTAAGGTTTTCATGATGTCTAATAAAAGGAAATCTACGAAGATGAGTGGATATCAGGATAGCGCAAATTCTAAGTTAGAAACTGTCGTTCAAATGATGGCAAATATGTATTTTTAGATATAATACGATGATGTGTTTTGTTGTAAGGGTTAGGGGAAAAATACTATTCAAAGTCGGTAAGTTGTTTTATCACTGCATGAACCTTGTTTACGACCTGAGAGAAGAGAGTCTTTGCACAGTGAAAGGGCTTGTTGAGAGTGACTTGAAAAATAATATGACGTCATTCTAAATCAACTATGGTGGACCATCCAAGATGGCGAAATAGTTCTTTTTAATGCACTTCTGCAATATGAGTATCAAATAAAAGGGTTTGTCGAGAAAAAATAAACATTTTGTTTGATATAAATGCAAGCTAATAACTAAAAAGTATAAAATAAATTAAAATAAAAAAAATTAAAAAAGCTTTTATTTAAAGGTTCTAAAAAAAAGAAAATAAAAGGTTCCTTTAGAGTGCTAACTTATAGCTTCATTATACACAATTTATATGATCATAAAAGCTTGTCGCGCGATATACTTGTGTAAATTAACTAGTGCCTATTCAATTGACTAACTTGGTCTGTTAAGTTTAAGTGTGCTAAAATTTCAGTTTAATTGAATTCCTATAGGTACTTACGCAAACCTCGGGACAAGCTTTTATGATCATATAAATTGTGTATAATGAGGCTACAAGTTAACACTCTAAAGGAACATTTTATCCTCTTTTTTTAGATCCTTTAAATAAAAGCTTTTTTTAAAAAAGTTTTTTTGTTTTAATTTATATTTATTCATTGAGGATTTTCTTGCTATACAGTGTGTTCCAGTTAAATTTTGCCACCCAGGGTCTATTGCGCAACGGCGCCCCACGCGATTTGAGAAATTTTTTTTATCGATGTAAAGAGGATGGTCTGTTATGTGATTTTAAAAATAAAATTTGCGAAAGAAGCACGTTTTTTATAATGCTGGTCTTCGGTGTTTTCGAAATGCGCGCTGTGAGGGCAAGGGCCGCACGTACGGGGCGGGTACTCTGCCATCCCTTCTTAGCGTCTTGCTTCCTTGTTTGGTCAATACGTCAAAAAAACATATACCGATGTGATTGATCGATGAAAGTAGAACTGTCAGGAGAACGCTAAGAAGCTTACTACGTCTACTCAATCCTTTGCTCTTAGTTGAGATGGATAAGAAGGAAGGTCGTTCACTTCTATTATTTATTCATTGAGGATTTTCTGGCTATATGTATTATACAGGGTGTCCAGTTAGTGGGTAATACTTCGATATCTCGCAAGGTATACCTGATGGAAGAAAATGTCGAATACAAAAGTTATTTGTGAAGGTGATTTGGATCACGTAATTTTTGGCTGAACACTCACAATAATTCACTCAAATGCTCTTTACTCTAATCTTATTAAAACCGGTATCCCAGCACCATATGACACCCTTTATTTACTGTCCCTGAATCGGCGTGAAGTTATTACATTGTCTATCCGTTTTTTCAAGAACTCGGGTATAAAAATTTGAATTTCGATGGTGTAGATGTCCCCTGTTTTTTTTCACCTTATGTGTTTTTCTTTCCCTTCTTACCGAGGCCTATGTCTTGTGTATGTGTACTATGAAACAATGCCCTGACGGGCCCCTGGGCGAGAAGAACTTGTAACCCTGTCTAACCTTAAGCAAATCCCTCCATCCTTCCGATAGGGTTGTTAGCGAATTTCTTTTTCTGTTAGGATCTCAATACGGTTATTTAAAAATGTAAAATAAGCAAATCATAAATTAATATAAATATATAAAGATATAGAAGATATGAAATAAGTTATGCATGCATGTGCTCACCGCTACATATAGTGTCTGGCTAATGGACATTATGTTCCAGTACCAAAAAAAAAAAAAAGTTATTTGGTTACTTACGGCGTATATTCTAAAAATATCTTGAAATATACAGGGTGTTGCGGAAAAGTAGGATAGTGATCAACTTTTTTTTTATATGGAACTACAACTTTTTCTTAAATTCTTCTAGTTTTCATTATTGATCTCTATTCAACTCTACAACATTTTTGGGATCGGTTGCGACGTTGCCAAGTTATAATTTATTTTCTATTAATTTCCGGATTTGCAAGGTCGCAGGTAATACGTCCAAATTGATATACTCCTTTAACTTTTCTCAATAATATTATACAGCGAGTTATATGAATATCAAGTGGATATTATTTTGGATGCTACCAGCAATTTGTATCTACAGGGTGTTTTTGGCGGAATTTTAAGTTACGGCAACTTGAAGGTCATTTTACTTTGTTTTTTTAAATGTAACACCCTGTATGTTTTATTTTAAATCGAAATATATACTAATAACCGATCTCGCCTTGTAATATGTTTTTCACGTTAACGGCGTTGCCAAGTTATAAATTATTTTTCCAAATTTTTAAACAAATATCCCCACATTTAATTTAATTTAAATAGAATTCTCTACTTATTCTTATTGCAATGAATTGCACATGCCGAACTTAGTATGATCTCACAATTTCAAAATTTTGTTTCTGTTAATTATTGAGATACGGCAACACCGCTTTTTCAGTAAACAGTACCGGAACGCTTAAATATTTCCAAAACTGCCACAGGTGGAACGGTGAAATTCAACACTTGGCGGTTTTTGAACATACAGAATTCAAAAACGCTAACATCAGTGTTGTCAGATTTACCACTTTTACGTTAGACTTCATAAATAGGGCATTCCATTCAAAATTATGACGTAAAACTGGTAAATCTGACAACACTGATGTTAGCGTTTTTGAATTCTGTGTGTTCGAAAACCTCCAAGTATTGAATTTCACCTCTTGAGTTGTGGCAGTTTTGGAAATATTCAAGCGTTCCGGTACCGTTTACTGAAAAAACGGTGTTACCGTATCTCAGTAATTGATAGAAACAAAATTTTGAGATTGTGAGACCGTATTAAATTCGACATGTGCAATTCATTGCAATAAAAATAAGCAGAGGATTCTATTTAAAATAATTTAAAATCGGGGATATTTGTTTAAAAATTTGGAAAAATAATGTATAACTTGACAACGTCGCGAACGCGAAAAAAAATATTACAAGGTGAGATAGGTTATTAGTAGATATTTCGATTTAAAATAAAAAATATAGGGTGTTACATTTAGAAAAACAAAGTAAAGTGACCTTCAATTTGCCGTAATTTAAAATTCTGCCAAAAACGCTCTATAGATACAAATTGCTGGTAACATCCAAAATAACATCCATTTTATATTCAAGTAACTAGCTGTATAATATTATTGAGAAAGGTTAAAGGAATATATCAATTTGGACGTATTACTTGCGACCTTGCAAATCCGAAATATAATAGAAAATAAATTATAACTTGGCAACGTCGCAGCCGATCCCAAAAATATTTTAGGGTTAAATAGAGATCGATGATAGAAACTAGATGAATTTAAAAAAAAAGGTATAGTTCTATATAAAAAAATTAAGTTGATTACTATCCTACTTTCCCACCACATTCTATATATTTCAAAATATTTTAGGGATATGCGTCTTAAGTAACCAAATAACTTTTATATTTGACATTTTCCACTATCAGGTTTGCCTTGCGAGATATGGAAGAATTACACACTAACTGGACACACTGTATATACAGAATATACAGGGAGTCCGGATATTCAACGGACAACGTTGGACAGGTGGTAGACCTCACATTTTAATGAACATTGAGATAGGAACATGAAGCCTTAAAATGCTTAATTTTCAAGATACAGAATGTCACAAATTTTACTTTTATGTTCGTTTTTTCCCCATTATTCCGCAATGAAATGGCACAAAGATCTAAAATTACGCATAGGGGGGGGGTTAAGGCGAGAAATGCAAAGCCTGTAGCTATGTTAGGCTGTAGGAAGCTGTATTCACCAGATCAACTACTGCTGGTCCACGAGGCACAGATCCGAACACCGTTAGAGTGTTGCTCCCATGTGTGGGGATGCGCTCCGAAGCACTAATCGATACACTTAACCTCACAAAGGACCTCCACAGCATGGAACATCGAAGAAGGGTGGCTGACCTGTCCCTGTTTTCCATCACGGAAGATGTTCAAGTGAGCTCTCCCAGATAATAACACCGGAGGCTGTCCGAACAAGGAACACTAGAGCAGGGGCTTCGCGAGCTCATCCTTACCAGATCGAGGTCCCTACTCTCCGAACCAGTCTCCTCCAGCATTCCTTCTTTTGGAGAACGTCGACGCCGTCCCGATGGCTACAACCTGCGGCGTTTCGAATCTAACGTGCACCGACACTTATTCTCTCGCAGCGTTTCTACAGCGCCATAGACTTTCATCTTCTGCGGGAGGCAGACCATAAAAAAATATGCCCGATAGAATTTATCGGAAAATTCATGATTCACCGTTGATTCAGAAATTACTTGTTTTCCAAATTATCTGTATTTTCTCAAGTAACCTAAATTTTTTGCTCGCCAATGTATGACGTCACTAGCCTGTATTTGAATGTATAGGGGTTTTAAAAGCTGACCTGACTGCACAACAAAATAATGGTAATCAAGATGGTTACCAGAAAATGCAAGATTATCAACCGATTGCCAGCGGGCTTTGAACCCGCAACCTCTGGACTCCGTACTACCAGAAGATGGCGGCAGTGGAGCCTTCAGTTGGCGTGAGGATCAGAGGCATCTGGTTTACGCTTTACAGACTGAGTTAGCATGACCGCCATGGCTCAGCTGGTAGAGCAAATTCCGCTTGCAGTCGGTTCTCTTTCAGACATTTTCTAATATCTTCTTGATCTGAGAATCCGACATGTTGCCAATAGCATGAAACATGGGATTGTACACGTCAGAAATATAAGAGTTGTTTACATTTTTTGCACTCCTACCGAGTGCCGACACTACAATAGTATAGTCATATTGGTGTATACCTATGATTAATATTGAACAGTGATGTATCCTTACAACACATACGTCTGAGTAAGGCACAAACACATATAAGGCACTAATATTTCAAAGTACTAGTTTTGAATTAAGCAAAATCAACTATGCATTGTAAGTATATCGATACATGTTGACGCGCCATTAAATCTATATACATGTTTACTGGACTGTATTATCGGTCGGTACTTAAAAGGGTCGGTCGGTCTAAGCAAAAAACGATCACCACGCGTGCTGCCATAGTAGGTATTGGGGACTATTACGTTTCCAGCCAGTTTTAACCGCTGCCAGATTGGGGAAATATTTACAAATAAATATTCTAAGCCGCCCCTGTCTTGAAGCTTGCAGGTGTCCAGTTTTTGTGACTTTCTTTCCCTTGCTCGCAAAAAATGTAAACAAATCTTAGGCTTAGTTCAGATGACGCGCCGACGCGCGTAATGAGATTGTCTGAGTCTAGTGGCATCGTACGCGCGTACAATTTGTCGTGCGCGCGTCCATGTGAACAGCTTGAATTAATTGTGTGTATTTTCAAAACGAGCGTCAAGCGAACGCGCGTCGTCTGAACTAAGCCTTATATTTCTATAATACAAAATAATACTAATTTTTCATCTTTCCAGGCTACGTGCCGGCCCCAGGAGTGACCAAAAACGAGAAATGCGTGGCCCACTGTCCAGGCGGATGTCCAAACGGCGTCTGCTCTGCCCCCAACTTCTGCATCTGCAATCCAGGCTTCATCAAGGAAGCCAAAGGGAGCAACGTGTGTATCAGAAGGGTCAGACGCTCTATCCACTACGAGCTGATACCTGAACAGTTTGACCGCTTTGAGGAGTAGATGTCAACCGGCCCAGGTTGAGGCATTGGAGTGCCTATCGTATATAATATGAGACGACTATATTGGAAATGTTCGCGAAATATACATATCTGTAAAAGTTGACGGAAATTACTTTGGATATTGTAGCGTTCAATGAATATGTTTGATTATCATAGAAATAAAAAGTTCTAATTCGGGGGGCCTTTGAGTCAATACAAATATAACTAAGCTAAGACACATCACGTACGCATATTATTCCAGTTATCGAGTCTGTTCTTGAACAAGTTCACGGACTCACTATTCACTACGCTAGAGGGGAGCTTATTCCATGCATCAAATACTCTATTGGGCAGGACATGCTGTCTAACGGTGGTGTTGAAGGGTTCCTTTTTTAATTTCATTGAATGACCTCGCAGATGGCCAGTATTAAGGCAGAACAAAGATGACAAATCCACTCCGAAGAGCCCATGTAGTGCGCGATATGTAACGATCAAGTCACCTCGAGCACGTCTACTCTCGAAAAGTTGTAGATCTAATATTCTTAGCCGCTCCTCATACGATGGACGTCTTACTCCATATGATAGTTTAGTGGCACGTCGTTGTAAGCATTCAAGTGCATTTCGATCACGTTGCAAGATAGGGCTCCAGACGGGTCCAGCGAATTCGAGAAGAGGGCGAACATAGGTTTTATATAAGAAAGAGGAGACAGCAGTGTCACAGCCACGAAATGACTTCTCCACCAGAAACAGAGACTTTTTGGCTCTAGAAGAAACAAGGTTGATGTATTCCGACCAAGATAAATTGTCACATACCGTGACACCTAGGTCGCAGTGACTTTTGTGGGAAGGGACCGTATGACCATCGATGAAGTAAGTGTATCTAGGATTGTTTTTACCGATGTGAACAATACAACACTTGCTCAAATTGAGTGGTAGTGACCAGTCGTGGCACCATTGAGATAGTCTGTTCAGATCATTTTGAATAACAGTAAAGTTGTCAACAGGAGTGTTATATATTTTAGTATCATCAGCATATGAGGAGCACGTTGAACTTATGAGATTTGGTAGATCGCAGGTATACAGAAGAAACAGGATCGGGCCTAGGACAGAGCCCTGCGGTACGCCACTGAAGACTGGTCTAGGAGATGAAACAGAATCCGAAATCTTCACAACAAGTTCCCGTCCAGAGAGAAATGCTTGAATCCAAAGTAGTAGATCACCCCTAATACCAAGATGCTCGAGTTTGCGGAGAAGCTTCTTATGAGACACCCGATCGAAGGCTCTCGAGAAATCGAGGTAGATTATGTCAACAGGAGTTCCATAGTCATATAGGAGGCTCTAGTCGTTGACACATTTCAAAAGGTTGGTAATGATAGAACGGCCAGGTAGAAATCCATGCTGATTTTCAGGAAACAGTTTACAAGTCAAGGCGAAATTGAGAATCTTGCTAACCATAATTTTTTCGGCAATTTTGGCTATGATGGGAACTAGACTAATTGGGCGGTAGTTCTTGGCATCGTGTTTGTCGCCTTTCTTGAAGATGGGGGTCACGGATGCGCGTATCCAACATAAAGGAAGATAATGCTCCTGAAAGGATGAGGTAAATATCAAACTTAGTGGAGTAGAAAGAGAGCTCGCGCACTTTTTAAGGATGTCAGCTGTAATTCCATTTCTGCCAGGGGCAGTTGATACATTAAGCTCTGAGAGGTGTTTTAGGACCTCATCTGGTGAGAATACTACATTTTCCAATGATAACTCGTTCCGAGGAAAGGATATTATGGGCAAATTATTGGGTGCAATGTGGCTGACATCGGCAGCAAACGTATCCGCAAGTATTTCTGCAGATGAGACAGGATCTTCACAAATTAATATGGCCATCGGGACTTCTAACTGCAGGAGTAGAAACAGTGGAGTTTAAAGTGGACCTGATATATCTATACAACCTTTTCTTATTCCTCGACTGTACTAACTTTTTTTCAAGGCAGCTTTTCGCATCTGTAAGTATTTTAGAGAGGGAGTTTGAGAAGTTCCTATGATTTTCGTAGTCCATCTGTCGCTTGCTTCTGGTGTATTTTTGCCATAGTGCCTTCTTATGACGAATCAATCCCAAAATGTTCTCATTAATCCATGGTTTGTTTGGTATGGTTGTAATAGTTCTGTATGAGGTACAACTAGAGATGAATAGACGCAGCTTGTTGAGAAAAACATCCCACATTGATTGCGTATCGAGGAATTCCAGTCAACTTCTGACAGACATCGATTGAGGCGTAAATAGTCTATCTATTGTGGTGATCCGGAACGCGCTCCTGGGTGCCATACGTTAGAACGCACTTTTAGCTGTCAGGCTGCCAAAGTTTGACATTGACGGCAATGATAGATGATAGAAGGAAAATCGATTAAAATTTGTTGTTATAAGTGTATGAGTGTAGTCATTTGATGAAGTTCAGATAAGTAATGTATTTGATTATTACTACATCATATTTTGTTCAGATATTTTGCTATTTGTCGGAGCATGAGTGACTTTTCATAGAGCAAGTAGTTCCATATTAATTTTCAATCTGTGACTCAAAGCTACAGTTCTGTGATGCTGTTGGGTTTTGTCACTTGAATAAAGTAGTGGGTCGTGGTAATGGTTGCCATGGTTTTGTTTAGTTATTACGAGAGGGGTTTGTTGTTTGAAAAACGTAACAAGCTGGAGACCAAAATTTCAACACAAGGATTTATTGAATCTTTTTCACGAATATTTGCAGGTATGTTGTCTTTTGAGTTTGTATTACTAACTAATGTGGTCTGGCTACGATATTTAAAGTGTTTGACAACGTATACTACACATCCGGGGTTTTAAGACGACTTTATATGGTGATGGGTCTCTGATTTACGTCTACTCTAGGTATTAGGTCCTGAGAGATTGCAGGCTGATGGTGAGCAGAGACAACTCTGTCTTATTTAGGTGTATCTATTTCAACCTTTACTGATCCTCTTTATGTATATACGATATTTATTTTATGGTTGTGGAAACCAAGGTGACTGTTCACGAACGATACGTTTCCTCTAACCAGCCCTTTTATATGTTGTTTATTGTTTATATTTATTTATTGATCTATTTATGTGCTTAGATACCATGCTGTTATGCTTGCTATGCTGCTATGCTTGCGATGGTATGCTTATATTTTATACACCCTATCCCATTTACATCCTTTATTTACTCCTTTATGTGTTGGTTATATTTATTTATTTATATATGCCGATATTTTACATTTTTCCACATCCTATCCATATTTCTCTCCCTGACGTTGAACAGAGATCTAGTCCACCATGTATTCTTATTATTATTTATCATTTAGACTGTGAATGTTTATAACCACTTGTTTATTATACAATATTAATAACAAGAGCCAGTTTACCACTATTATTAAGACCTTTTTTGAATCGTATATTTTAACATATCAATATAAATACTTCACCAGTAAAATATATGAAATACAAAGCACTCATGATTTGATAAATACACGAATCAAGTAATAAAACCATACCATAAACACTCAGCACTCATGATTAGTAAATACAAAACAATGTTAAGATACAAGTAATAAAAAAACCATATCATAACATTTCTGTTTTGATTTCATTCTCTCTGAGTTGGTACACATGCATGCTAAAAGAATCTGGTTACCACGGACACACACACACCATTGGGTTCTAAATTCCACCACTAGACGTCTTGATCACTTTGGCTATTTCGAAATTTGGTATCGGTTTTGACAGTGACCTGTTGCTCACTACACAATGTAAAGAGGATGATCTGTTATGTGATTTTCAAAAATAAAATTTGCGAAAGAAGCACTTTTTTTTCGAGAAAAAAATTGATAAAACTGTATTTTCAGCATACTTCAGTTGCTGTTGAACGCAATGGCACCCCAAACCATCAAACCAATAGGAGTAGTATAATTGTAATGAAACACACAAACATAATTTTCTATGATTTATTACTTATCCTACGTGTAAATATCTATGTTAACGTTGTTAAATCATTTTAGTAAAGTATACAAACAACATTCAATGCACATTCATAAATCTGACGCGTATCTTCAAACAAGGGCGTAGACAAGAAAGGATCAAGGCGATCAACCCCCCACTCGTGGGTCCAATCAAGAAAGGGGTTCTGGTAGTTACTATGGGATATATACAGGGTTTCAGAAATATATTTGGATATATTAATATGAAAAAACAACTTTAGGCCCGATTTTATTAACATACAGATTTTAACAAAGACTTTGACCAATCGGAGCAGCCCTTTCAAGAACATGCATCTGTCAAAGTACTCTGAAAATTATTGATTGCTCTTGAAGTTGACCGCAAAAAGCTCAAAAATGACATACTTTATATACAATCGAGCATTGTAAATCATCTAGCATCTTTTCCAGTCTGATTTTCCATCCCAAATCGGTGAAAAATTGCATTTTCTTGCTTAATAAAAAGTTTAGCAATTGCTAATCTCAACCAATCAGATTCCAGATTCCATTTCCATTTGATCGCTGGTTTCATGCTGTATTAGATGATATGATGACAAGAAATTCACTCATTGCATTATTTGGATAAAACAAGAATTTACTATCGATTATAATTATGAATACCTGCAATATATCTTTGTTTTATAGTAAAAAGAGGTAAAAATAGCGTTTTGTTACATATCAAAGTTACAGCTACTTCCCAAACGTATGTGCATTACTGGTTGCCTATCCAGAACCCCAGAACGTCAAAGCTTGCCATTTTATAATTAAAATTAAGTATAATCCTATTTGATGTACAATGCACCTGTGAACACTTCTATAAGAAGATCTATAACAAACATGCATCCAGTAAATGAAAGACTGATTCTTCATAAAAGTATGTATTTTCATATAATCCATCTGACTGACGGACGTGGGATTTTTAACACTGACAATAGATCCATTTTTAATTATTAAATAAGGTAGGTAGTTGCTGTGATTGATATAGGTACCAACAACTTTTATCACAAATTATCGCAGTTTGCAGTTAGTAATTATACAATAATTATAATGTAAACATGGAAAATTGTGGTATTGATTTGCAAATCAATCGCTTTGTTCTGATATCCTGCTATGATTTTGATCCATGAATTTCTAAAATATCTTCGACAAAAGTGTCATCCAGCTTTGACGTGTTGTTTTCAATATTGATAAAATACTACTGGATGATGCTTATTAACATAGCCCTCAATATCCAATAGAAAGCTTTTGCTAAATAACATCCAATAGAAAAGCTTTGTTAAATTCTTTGTTAAATATGCATGTTGATAAAATCGGCCCTTAGTGTGCCACATTGTTTAAACAACAGCTTATAAATATTTAACTGCTTAAATCCTGAAACCAATGTCTGTTCTTCTCATTTTACCAGATTTTCTTAGTTTCGTTCAAAACTACGGAGGGTTCAAAAGTTTAATGTATGGTTGAATGGACAACTGTTCAAAATATGTGGAAAAGATACAAAAAGAAATACAAAAAAGGTAAACTTGTTTATATGGATGGTACGCAAAATGCTATACCATAAGTCAATAGATAGAATTGAGGTTTTGAATGAAATTTTTTTTCATAAATGGAAAGACCATACATAAGTTTTATAACAAAACTGTTTTTTTTTTCTTTTTTTTCGCAATAATTCAAAAGTTATATCAAAATAAAAATGGGTTTTTGAATCGAGTACCGAAAACACGCCGACGGCTCCCGAACCCGTGTGACGTCACCATGGCGGCAGGGATGCTCCTTTGACCAACGACGTCCTACTCCGATACTAGATTCTAGATTCCCAGCCAATCGTGAAAATACGTACTGCTAAACTGGTAACTAGTGCATATTTAGACTTCGTCTCGAGCTGCAAACTTCATTCATCGACTGTGTTGCAACAAATATACACTAGTTACCAGTTTACCAGTAAATATCTTCGCGATTGGTTGGGAATCTAGAATCTAGTATCGGAGTAGGACGTCGTTGGTCAGAGGAGCATCTTTACCACCATGGTGACGTCACACGGGTTCGGGAGCCGTCGGCGTGTTTTCGGTACTCGATTCAAAAACTCATTTTTATTTTGATATAACTTTTGAATTATTGCGAAAAAAAAGATAACAAAAACAGTTTTTTTATAAAACTTATATATGATCTTTCCATTTATCTCAAAAAAGTACTTTTTTTCTTAATTCAAAATCTCAATTTTCCAAACATTTCTAAGATCCTGTATTTCAGATATTCTTTCAATCACTCCTATATCCCTCCCATCGAAAAAATGTGCCTACACCACTGTGGCCTATAAACTTGGCCTGTAAGCACGGTAAGTTTTTCGACACGCGTAAGATCGTCTTACTAAAATAGGCCAACAAGGGTACAAATGAAAACAATTTTTTTACAGTTCGTTTTTTGACACGGCTGTCACTTTTTCGTCGTCACCGTCGTCACGGATACTGCTTGGAAGTCGACGGCAGCTCTTCGGGAAAACTAGTGGTTGATTCTTCTTTAGTTGCTAATGGGGGAACCTGCAAAGTAACAAAGTGTTTAGGTTATGTTGATTCAAGAGATGTAATTGGAGCTTTGAATTAAAAAATAATATTCTTTTGCGATAAATGGAATGATCTAATATAGGTTTTATGACAAAACAATTTTTGTTTTCTTTTTTCCGCAATTGTTCAACAGTTATTAAAAATAAAAATTGGAAAACATGGATTTTTGAGTCAAAGCACCGAAGACATGCCGACAGCTCTTGGACTCGTGTGACGTCACATTGTATTCCTTTGACCAACGACGTGCTACTCCTATAGTAGATTCTAGATTCAAAGTCAATCGTGAAAATAGTTACCTGTAACTAGTGTATATTTGTTGCAACATATACGTTTAACAATGAAATCTGCAGCTCAAGACAAAGTCTATGATCGAAATAAAAATATCTTTTTGAATGTTTGAAATTAGATCACAAATTCCAGTAATAAAGTTCCTAATCGAATATGCTTTGTTGAAGCAACCTTTTCGACAACGCCATGAATCCAGTAGGATTCAAAAATCCATTTCTATTTTGATATAACCAAAAAAAAAAAGAAAAAATATAGTTTTGTTATAAAACTTATACATTAAGATCTTTCCATTCACCACAAAAAAATGTTTATCAAAACCCTAGTTAGTATGTTTTCACTTGGTATTGGATTCGTTTTCAGTCAAATACAGTTTAGGATGCTATGCCGTCTTTAACTCCTAACCTCAATCAACATTTGAAAAATAGTTGTACTCACGACTTAACGAATTCGAATAGGCTAGAAGAAGTAAACAAAGACGTTGTTTGGAAAATGGAAATTGAAAAAAGCTGTAATTAAACGCTACCACATAATGTGCCATATGAACAATTTAAGAATACTTATTATTGATACGGTGGCCAAGTAATATGTCGTATAAACCAGGGGTTCCCAATCTTTTTCAACCCGCGGCGCACTTTCAAGTTTGGAATTTTGTCACGGCGCCGTACCTTAGACAGCTATTTTTAATAGATACTGTCGAAACAAATAGGTATCAACTATAATAGTAGACACAAAAATAAAAACTTCCTCAATAGGAAACGAAGTTTATTTTATTATATTTATAAGAATTCAGAATTGAAACAGAAACAAAAAGAAAGACTCAAGAAAAACAAAAATAAAATACGACAGTCAAATGAATGTGACGATTGAGCTTGGTGATCTCCGCATAGTTTTTCAAAACGGGGAATAAAATTCGACACTGCGACTCTCATTTCTTGCTCCTCATTGATCCTTGAGCTATATTTGTTCTTGATTACAGCTACGGCTGAAAATCCAGCTTCATATAAAAATGACGTTGCGAACGGAATAAAAATTCTTAAAGCTTTTAAGTTAAGTTTGAATATTCATTTTGAATCGATAACCAAAACTCCACTAAATCGTATTTGGAGAATTCTGGCGGAGCTTGCATATGAAAGAGATCATCATCTGCAAAGTATTTCGAAAACCATTCAGTGAGCTTCCATAAGTGTTCCGTGAAAAGGGCCATCAGGTCTTGTGAGACAACCAGTTTATTGGATCCCGCATATTTATACAATTGTGGAAAGCAATTTTGACCGCCGCCTTCATTCATCTTTTTTATCCAAACTTGTAGTTTCTTCCTGAAGGTTTTAATCTTCTCCAGTAGTTTCAAAGCGTGGCGAGCGAGAGAGAATAGGTATTGTTGCTTTTTAGGCACCCACAAATATTTGTGCTTTAGACTTAGAGGATCGACTCACGGCGCCCCTCTTTACTTTCTACGGCGCACCAGGGCGCCGCGGCGCACAGTTGGGAACCCCTGGTAAAAACTATTATTTTTCACAAAACGTGACAACTTTGCAACGACTAGCCTGCGATCTTCAGCAAACGGAAAGTGGCAGCATTTGTTTTGGTTCGACATCAATCTGGAAGTTGTTATTCATAATTTGAATACAATCCCAGTTTTCAGAGAATTCGTACCATCCCAAACCCGTTACTATCCTTGAGATTTGAGATGAATCAATCGATCTTGAGATTCAGGGGTTTCATGTAATATTTATTCCAAACTAGATAAGAACTGAAAATTAATTCAATATTACATGAAAACATAGTAAGAGTCTGGGAAACAGTTTGTTGTCACTCTGAGTAGCTTATAGTAGAAGATCCGAATATAAAGTGACCTTCACCGAACTGGTTAATGGATGAAAAGCATTTTATATTAAATTTAATATGTTAAGAAACATATCGCGAGTGGGTTGGCTGAAAAATTTCAGTCCAGGATATGATTAATTAAATATTGAAAAAAAATTGTTTTTAAACATTTCACTGGTTTGGTTAATAGACAAATCACATACCAATCGAGAGTATGAAGCCCATAGAATATGCAAACGTTAGGTTGGCTACGTTTTCCCTTCCCAACTATAGGGTAGGCAGGTATAAACAGGTAAATCAATAATAGTGATTTGCACCGGTGTGCTTAGTGCATGAAACGTATATCAAAATAAAGATAATCTTATTGCAAACACGTCGATTAGGGTTGTCTGCAAAAAATCAGTCTGGAATTCCGGTTGACAAATTTTAAAGATCAAAATAATGCTGCCAGTGAGTACATGCGCCAGAAAGGTTCGAGCGAACTATCCCGTGTATTAACAAAGTGCGCATGTCATGTGTCCGTGAAATTGAAAAGGATAGCGATACACTCATAAATGCTGTGCATCATTGTAATGGAACAGTTTGCCTTATTCTTCTGAATTCAAAAAGCGTGCTACTACTACTATACTGATTGTTGTTATTTATAAACATTAAATTGTGATAAAAAATGGCTAAGTGTTTTCTATGCAATTCGGACGATGATGTTCTTGATTTTAACGACGAAACGTATAAAAACTGTTCGTTGAAATTAAATTTTCGTAAAAAGAAAAATTAAATACAGTGGCGTTGAGTTAACCAATGCATCACTCGAGTTTGTAGGTTATCATACCACTTGCTACAAAAAAGTGACTGCTTTGGGTAAAAAATATAATGTAGAGTTTAATAACTTTCTTGGTGAGAATACGGTAAGTGCATAATGATTTAACTTTCAAAACTATCTTAGTAAATACATCTTTTAAATTTTTTTAATTATGAAATAATGACATGGAAGATTCATAAATTTATACATTTTTGATTATGTTTCATTCAAATAAATCATTTCAATTTCACGGACACATGACATGCGCACTCTCTTTCATTCAATGATCGAGCTACAAGCAGCAGCTATGCTGCGTCCTTTGTTAATACACGGGATAGTTCTCAGTGTATATGTATCGTGGAATAGTTCGCTCGGACCTCTCTGGCGCACGTATTCACTGGCAGCAATATTTTGATCTTTAAAAGTCGACAACCGGAATTCCAGACTGATTTTTTGATATCGACGTGTTTGCAATAAAATTATCTTTATTTTGATATAAGTTTCATGCATTAACCACACCGGTGCAAATCACTATTATTGATTTACCTGTTTATACCTGCCTACCCTATAGTTGGGACGGGAAAAACGTGTAGCCAACCTAACGCTTGCGTATTCTATGGGCTTCATACTTTCGATTGGTATGTGATTTGTCTATTAACTAAACCAGTGGAATGTTTAAAAAAAAATTAATTTTTCAATGTTTAGTCATATCCTGGAGTGCAATTCTCTCACGATATGTTTTTAACCTTATTAAATTTATTATAAAATGCTTTTCATCCATTAACCAGTTCGGTGTAGGTCGTTTTATATCCGGATCTTAGACTATTATATCGGCAAAGCTGAGGTTCTGCGTACCTATGCGTTAACTTACTGTTACTACTTAGTGATAAAGTGGCCGCTTGAAAAGTGGCGTCGCAAGCTGAAGTTGCGTTGATATGATATATATTACAATCGAGTACGTTCGGCTCTCCCGACTAGAAGGCTCTATACAGGGTGTTTCTAAGTTGGAACTATTTCTCATAGGGCATACAGTACCTTCTCGCCAAAAGGAGTGACTTTTCCCAGTAACATTTAAACGAAATATTTAGAGAAAACAAGATACTGACCATTAAAGAAATCCTCTATTTTATGTCCGTCCCTGGACAATGGCTCACCATGTCATAATATCCCAACAAACAAGGCAGCGCTAGCAGTGCCGATGCCGGTGAGAAAACATTAAAACAGGCAGTTCGTCATACGTCGCGTTGCTGTGGCATAGTGTACGAGAGTGCTTGACTTCTAGATCTGACGATCGGACTTTAAAAAGAACAACAATGGCGCACACTTATAACAGTAATGAACTGGTGGACATGATTTGAATGTGCAGTGAGTGTGGTCAAAATACCGCTGCGGCTTCGCGAGTGTATGCCGATCGTTTCCCTAACCGTACTCACCCTGCACCTCGTCGATTTCTATCGCTCGTGCAAAGTACTAGAGACACAGGATGCCTGAATCCACGCTGAAAGACCTAGACAACCTCGTATGGTCCAAATTGAGGAAGACATCGTAAATCGTACTTTTACCTGTAAGACGCCTTCGTAGCAAGCAAATAGTGAGTACTTCCTTGAAATTTTTCTTACTGTTTTGCTGCTGGTTCACCGTGCATTAGCTTTGCCGTTTCAAGGGTCGTTGCTTCTAAAGAGAAAAGTCCCAACTTTTAGAACACGCTGCATACATCGTATTCGTGACACGATATACATTCCAATTTGCAGGTACGTGTGTAATATTAGAAACATGACAAGACGTAAAACAAAACCGAAATCAATTTAAATATGAACAGCCGACGGGTGTCCAATTACAGCTTGACGAATTATTTGTAGCAATGTGCGCTCGTTTGTCAGCGGTCCCGGTTTAAAATTAAACCGCGCAAATTAAACCAATTGCAGTGCATATTTCAGGTTCCGTTGTAGTTCCTGAAATCGGGGCGTTTTGGGGCATTTTTTGCGTTACGTTCTACTGTGCTGGTTGAAGCGTAGCAGCGCCATGATTGAATTACGCCGTCCAGTAACATTACAGGGTTAAAATGGTCAGTTAGAGGGTATTCACAATGATATACAGGGTGAGATTTTAGTACCAGCTCGGTCGATACCTCCACTACTGTAGAAGATAGCGAAAAAAGTTTTATATAAAAGTTGTAGCCACGGATATTCTCCTTGCTCAGAAAATATTTGGATTTATACAGGGTGATCCATAACTACGTGGTGATGCAAACATATATTTTTTTAAATGAGACACCCTATATATTATCCCATTTTTAGATTCTACTAGTAATTTCTCCTCTTACAGTATAAGGTATTATAACATTATATAGGGTATTTCAAAAGTTATGACCATTTTTGTACCCAAATCGCTGTCAAACTAACGTACTGTATATCAAAAAGTAATGAATTAAAAATAATTTTTTTTACATGGAAAGATTAACAATACCCTTTAGTTTTAAAATCGCCTATGGAAAAAGCCCGTGACGCATATTCGTATGCAGGGTGATGTAGAATGCAAAATCCAGATTTTCTCTTTTTTTAAATATAACCCCCACTATTTTATTATACCAAAGAATTGCTTTTAACATGCTCTTTCATCTTTGTATAGCACTTGTTGCACCTACGTCCATCAGTTTCCGAGATATTTCGATTTTTCGGTAGATTTAAAATATAGCTTCTATTTGTGTACTGAAATTTATTCATTTTGAGAAAGTAATTGAGATTGTAATTAAAATTATAATGTCGAATGTAGAGAACTATTAAGCACACTAATGTATGTTGCTAAGCTTGCTATTATTGTTCTGATTGATAAATAACTTGTGCAAATATTGTAACACTTCATTAGAATTCGATGACATGTACATACATGGAATTATTGTCGAAAAAAATAAAATAAAAAATAAATAAATAAAAAAAAAAGTACTATCGAATTTGTTTTTTATTTAGCGAACACCTAAATTAAAAGGTCATGACAGTATTTGATGAAATCAAATCCCTAAATCATCGAGATAATAAAGTCAAGTATGCTGAGGAAACAATTTTGTAGGCGTAATGCATAATTATCAAGCAGATTTATCAGGTAGGCTTTGAAAAATTGACAGTTTTCATAATCTGCTCAATAATTCCGTACTGTGTGAAAAACCAGCTTTAGAAATTAATCTTTCCATTGAGGGTATTTAGGAGAATCATTGAGAAATTGTCTACTTGCCCCTAGAATATATCAACTATAAACAGCAATATCCAGAACGGAGGCACTCTAAAACTAATACGTTTGAAAGATTGAAGAATTGTTTTATTTGGACTGTGTCGTTTAATATTTCGTAGCCTACCTGGTAGATCTGCTTGATAATTATGCATGGCGTCTATAAAATTGTTTCCTCAGCACACTTGACCTATATTATCTCGTTAATTCAGTGTTTTGGCTTGATCAAGTACTATTATGGCCTTATATTTTAGTTATTTGTTCAGCAAAAATAAAATTTGATAGTATTTTCTCAAAATAAATAAATTTCAGTAAACAAATACAAGGTATATTTAAAATTTATAGGATAATCGAAATATCTCAGAAACTAATAAATGCAGCCATAACAAGTGCTATACAAAGATGAAGAGCATATTAAAAGCGATTTTTTGGTATAATAAAATATTGGGAGTTACATTTAACAAAAAAAGAAAATCTAGATTTTGCATTCTACATCACCCTGAATACGAATGCGTCGCAGGCTTTTATTATAGCCGATTTTAAAACTAGAGGATATTTTTTATCTATCCGTGTAAAAAAAAGATTTTTGATTCATCTCTTTTTGATATACGGTACGTTCATTTGACAGCGATTTGGATATAAAAATGGTCATAACTTTTGAAACACCCTGTATAATGTAACAGTACCTTACATTGGAAGAACGGAAATCATTAGTAGAATTTGAATATGGAATAATATATAGTGTCTCCTTTAAAAAATGCATGTTTGTATCACAACGTAGTTATGGATCACCCTGTATACATCTAAATATTTTCTGAGCAAGGAGCATATCCATGGCTACAACTTTTATATACAGCCTTTTTCGCTATATTTTATAGTAGTGGAGTTATCGACCGAGCCGGTACTAAAGACTCACCCTGTATATCTCTGAACTAGATATCGAGATATTTGCAAAAAATTCGAATGTACCAAAAAATATGGTCAAAAATTGACCTGTGAAAGTGATCTTTGGCTCTTTCCTACTGATGTGGTTTTTGCAACCGTAACCTGCACACCCTACCATTATGCACACCACAATATTTTACAATTATTGGTTTTAAAAACGCTAGATATCAGAAAACGATACTACCGTACCAAATTATTTGTTTTCCACCAAAATTTTGACAGCTAATCGTTTTCTGTCACAGCTAATTCGTATAGCAATAGACTGACGCGTGGTAAAACCAAACCACTGTAATGTTACTGACTCGTGACTTATTCCAGTATAGTAGAGCCCAGAGATATACCATTTGTGTACGTTTTGCGCTATATAAAAACTGCATTCCATCTCTTAGTACAGTTCATCATTTGGAATAGATACAGTTTTGATAATATTCAATGGTTACCATTATTTTACTTTCGTACTCGTAACCAATTCATGGAATGTGCTTCTAACCAATTTTCTTAGAATGGTGAAAATGAAACACTAAGTTGTATTTGAACGTAAATCTGTCGGATGACGTTCACGATGTATATTTTGACTGAACTATGATAAGACCGACACATTTTAGGATTATTAGCGACTCCATCGATGAAGAGGACCGGACTTAGTCAAATTGTTTAGGCAGGTATTGCTACCGTTATTGATAGCAACGCCAATCTGCTTTTACTTTTGTGCGTTACTTTTCTGTCTGAATCGGACGTTTTTTTTGGAAGTGTGACAGCTAGAGTATGTTTCGGCCTTGGGAAGATAATGGGATTTCACAGCGATGTGAATTACCCTGCAGCAGTGAAGCTACGTCGGCGGTTTGTCATTACGGTGGTGAAAGTAGTGACTATAGTACGGACACTGATAATGAATTTGAACAGAGGGAGGTGGAGGTAGACCAATTAAAACCTCACAAAAGGTCACATCTTAGCGCAGATGCAAAACAAATAGTACTAAATGATAATGAACTAACGAAGGATCCGGAGAATGAAAATAAGGAGAGTATGATCAAAAAGACGTCAATTCTAACAGACGTTCCATATACAACAGTATGTGAAATTTTGAGAAATGGGCCACAAAAGAGGAAGCGTAGGTTTGATGCTGGTGTTTCAAAAGAACTAGATCCCACGATCACAAAATTATTGAGGAATATTGTGTACGAAAAGTACAAAATTAATGAACTACCCACAATCGAATCCGTTCAAAGACAATTGCCTAGAATGGGGTAACAGTATCCAAGGAGTACATTGCAGCGATGGATTAGGAAGATTGGGTTTAGGTACAGAACTGTGAACAAACGAATGGCTATAATGGAAAGTGCAAGGATTGTGGAATGGCGGCACGATTACTTGAGAGCAATACCGGAACGAGCAGGGGAGGTCAGTGTACTACCTTGACGAGACCTGGTATGATCCCCATGATACCGCGTATACTTATCTTACACTGCGGATCATCTGAGGGCTAGGTCGAAAACGCACTCAAATTATGCTGAAAGAAAATTGAAGACTGCAATATAGACTACCACAAAAGCATGGACTCGGGAATATTTGAGCAATGGTTTGAGTATACACTTATTCCCAATTTAAAGCCATTTGGCGTCATAGTAATGGACAACGCAAGCTATCACTCCAGACAAAGGTACAAAATTCCGAATTCAGCGTTATCGAAGGCGGAAATACAAGATTTTCTCATAAAACAGGATTTGTACTTTGAAGAAACTTACAAAAAAAAACTGAATTATTGAAAGTCCTCCACACTGAACAGTTTGAGAAACAATATGTCATAGAAAGCATAGCTAAAAAGTATGGTCATGATGTCTTAAGGTTGCCTCCCTATTTTTGCATTTTCAGTCCTATAGAATTAATTTGGGGGCAACTAAAACAACGAATCGAACATTAAAATTGAGTGTAGAAAGGAATAATTTACCATATGGTTTATACGGTTATATTGAAATGTCTCTACCATATATTTATCAACAGATAATAAAGTTTCAAACATCTTGTTCAACCAACTGATGTATGAGCACTTTATTGGATGGAACGAACATTTTCGTTGTTGCCCACTCCATCGAATTCGAACGCCCAGTCCGACCCCGTTTCCTTTCTCTGTCGGCACTTTTTGCGGAGATCCTCACTTTGTAAACAAATGGTATATCTCTGGGCTTTACCATACCACCTGATACACCAATTTTCAGATGCTACATTATCGCTATCCACGTACCATTTAATACTGCTGCCTACTTTTTTAAACAGAACAGATATTTAAAAAAACTACTAATGACTTCAATTATTGTTGTTGTTATTCCATCACAGTGCATGCCGCGGTTTTGAATGCAGGCGAATTTGCTTGACTTCTTCATTCTTTTAATTATTTTTTTAATATTCTATAAATTGGTCGCATCAGCAGGTATTGCAATAAATCCTCAAATCTACTGTAGCTTGTAGCTTGATAGCTGATAGAAGAGGGAATATAAACTGCTATTGAACCTGTTCTAGAATAAGCGGTATTCAGAATACCGGTCCTGGTAGATAGGTCAGTCTGTAAAAGAATGAGTATTTCTGTGAAAATAAAATTAATTAAGGAAAACGTTTATAATTAAAAAGGAAGCAGGATCAAAGAGCAGGTTGAGGTAAAATCCTTTTGAGGTTTTGGTAAATTTGTGTGCCGTTTACAAGTGTGCGTGTAGTGTGCAGTGAATGCTATAGAAAGAAAAATGTAATCACTTATAATGACCCGTAACATCTAGACCTAAAAAGTTATGTACATTTTACTTGATCTTGGAATACAATTCTCAATTCATTTAGACTCCGTCAGGAAAACTTGATTTTTTATTTTTGTCATGATAATTTATCAGTTTCTTCTGCTACCATAATCAAGATTCATTTGCGATTACTCCCGTGCGACAGGAGATTCTACGTAGAGTTCCAGGGACAGAAGAGTCGGACCAGAAGTATGGTATACCCCAGGCACCGTACATTAACAAAGACAAGTAGGGTCACTCGCCGTGCCGACTTTGATGTGAGTCTCACAAATGCGAGCCGCCTCGAATTCAGAGGGGTTCCCTTCGTGCGGTCTCGTTTACTTACAGGGAATCCGACAGTGCGATATTGTCGACCTCAACGGTCGACGTTCACTTTACTTATACGGGGGTCAATAGAAATGAATTCTATAGTATAGGTAGAATATAATTTATTATTCAATAAACCATTCAGCACAATAACTGCAGATGCAGCTACTGGGGTGGCAAATAGCTCAAGGAGTATCATAGATCATGTTTTGTCAAATAGATTTAGTAATTTGAAATGTACGATCCAAGTAGTAAGTAACAGTAACAGTGTGATCATTCATAATTTGTTGTCAATAGCCTTAGGTGTGAACATAAAAGTACTTGCGACAAAATATAGAAAAGAAGTAAACAGAATATATCATAAAAAATTCATCTCAAAATTTGAAAAGAATATTCAAGCTACAGAAGTTCAATCATTTGAGGAACTAATTGACTTAATCACTTCTTGTAAAAAAGATTCAGAATTCAAAGAGACGTATAAGATACGTGAAAATAACGACTGGATAAATCAAGAAATTCTCGAAATGATTGAAAATCGAGTCAAAATTTATAAACAAAAAGTTAAGAAACACAAATTTGGAAAATGAATTTAAAAAACTTAAGAATCAAATCAATAATAAAATTAAAGCATTAAAAACAGATATTTTAAAAATCAATGGGAATAAACAGACACAAATATAAAAAAACAATGGGGCCATATACAGAGCATGTCGCCGGCATTTTTTTGTGAAATACACGCAAAACGCTCAATAACACACAAACACTACTTATTTAGGCACCCCGGTAGATCCGACCGATTGTATCCCGTGCACCGTGTCGCGTGTTAGGTGGTGTTAGGTGGACTGACCCGGTAAACCACAGCTGTTAGCGTTCGGCTACTGCTCGAGATCGCCGGGCGCCAGAATCCGCCAGCTTGCGTAGTATCCGAGAGCACAGCTGGAAATACCACATTAGGGGCGGAGCTTAGAGTGACCCTACTTGTCTTTGTTTTTGTACGGTGACCCCAGGGTAGCGTGCTGGCACCTCTTCTATTCAATTTGAAAACCAATCTCTGTGGTCGAGCTGGAACACAGAGGACTGGCAGTGGCAGCTTCACTTTCAAAGGATCTCGATACCATTACCGCTTGGGGGCTCAAGAATATGGTAAAATTTAATGCTTCCAAGACCCAGTACTGTACGCTATCAAACAAGAAGTGCCCAAGCCAGCACCCGGTTCTAATGAACAACCAGGCTCTGCCAAGGAGTCACTGTTAGGAGTCAACATTGAAGAAAATCTGATCTGGCACGAACACGTTGCCTCAATTGTAACAGCTCTTTGATTGGGTAGATGTTAGGGTCTTATTTTACATTTCAATCTGGTTTACTATTAAATTAAATTGAACACAAACATAGTTGTCACCTAAACTAAGCAGTAATGCAAACTTTAAAAAAAAAGTCCAGGTAAAATCTCTAGGCACCTTTGTTGTAAAACCAAATGAGTGTAACGTATGTTGCAAAAGTTTTGAGAAGTTTTTCAAAAAATTAATAAAATTTCTCTTAATAATAGATTTGAACTGTAACAAAAACTACAAAAAATAACAATATTTCTTAATATAAAAATGATATTAAAGTAATGCTAATGGGCCATCGTCTTCCACGGCTCGCAATTTTCTCTTAATGTTTCTCATTAGGTTTGGACAGATTCTAAATCATTGTTATAAACTTTAGCACTCAGTCGAGCCCAAAAAGTTTCGATAGGTTTTGCTTGAGGAAGATTGGGAGGTTGTCGTTTAGTGGTACAAACGGCATTCCGTGTTGTTCTAACCAGTTTCTCGTACGCAAAGCATAATGACTTGAAGCCAGATCTGTCCAAAACATTATATTGTCATTAGCATGGTGGGTATTAATAAAATTGAGTAGTTCAGGCAAACATCTTTGAGTATAGACTTCTGCGGTAACCGTTTCCGCCCTAACTCGTCCAACGTACGGCTGTGAAATACCGTTGTCTGATATAGCGCATCACACTAACACTTTGTTTTCATTTTCAAACTTTTCTTTTCGTTTAAATTTTACATTATCTGGACAGGTTTCAAAGTTTCTTGTATAAAAACCATCATTACCTTTGATTTCTGAGTTCGAAAATGTGAAATATTTTTCATCGTCAAGGATAATTTTTATGTTGCCAGCAAAATGAGTACAACGTAAATTGCGACAGCATTGAGGAGCTCTTTCTAACTGATTTGGGGAACACTGGACATTTTCTTCTTTTTCGAAATTTTAAGTTATTTCTCTTCATTTCTCTGTGTGCTAACACTGACGTGAAAAATGCGTCTAAGTTTTCGTGTTGAAGTTCCAACTCGATGTTCACTTCTGTTGACCATTCTTTGAACTGTAGCAGCATTCAATGCTCTTGGACGTCCACTTTTTGGTAAATTTATACAAGGAATGCCTTCTTCTCATTCACGGATCGCTCGATAAATTGTGGCAACAGAAATATTTTGATCTTGATATAGGCAAACTATTTTTTTTCTCTAGTCGTCCAACTAGTCTGTAAATACTCTTCCAAATATCTAATTTATGACATTTTGACAACTTTTATCATAACCAAATGGTTTTATTGTCACGTTTAGATGTTGATTGGTTACCAAGCACACATAAAAAGAAATTCTCACTCTAGAAAGAGTATTTGATGAGAAAATTATAGAAAATTTGTATCAAGAATAATATATTTTTGATTTATATACCTACTTATTTTAAAGAAATATGCTTCAAAAGAAAATATAATTTTCTTTGCAACCAAGGCTATAATAATTTAATAACAAATATTTCATAATTTGATATCAAGATTATCATTTTTCCCAGCGGTGCCCAGTTTATTTCTATCAAGAATATAGACAGCTTGCAAATGCGAACCTTCTTTTACAATAGGATAATCTTGGTTTGAAAATGAACGCTGTTTTACAAGCACACCCTATATTTGTATCAAGTAAATGATTTATTTGACGTCTACCAACGTCGGAGTGCGCAGACGCGCAGCATGTCACGGGTCAACCCTAACCTCTCCACCCTCTCTACTCAACAGCCTGTTGCCCGTCCGCGTCCGCGCCGCCGCGCCATTATCGGTTTTCGGATTGTCGCATTCGCCGCCGTCTTTAGCACCGTAGCGTTATACCTGGATCCTGCATAATAGCAAATAATAGTATCTAGTCAAACTGTTAAATAAATTGCCATTGCCACGTGATACCCGTGATACCACCGTCAACCATAGTCATCGAATCTGCCGGTAGTGCTGGTCCACCGCCATTTGAGTCGCGTCCCAGTTCCCATCAGCTTCCGTATCACTGGATCTATCCAACCATGAATTAAAAAAATTGGGATGCGAAGACCTGACTCAGGTGTTCCTAGATAAGTACTAAGTATATTAAAAGTGATTTAAGAAATTTTGCAGAACTATTTCTCTATGCTCATAGAAGAGTTCGAATGCTCAAATTAATACTACTAGATTCCTCATCCAAGAATATCACAATTTTAGAATAAAGTTGAGCTACTTGCGTCAAGTTTATGAAATGCTCCCAGTTAAGGTTATGAAATGCTTCAGTCAAGATTATGAAATACTTCGCTCAAGATTACCATATGCTTAAGATTTCGGTATTCTTACTATCAAGAATCAGTTTTGCATTGAAGATATTTTCTCAATCTAACCCTTATATGGTCAAAGATACCGTATTCTCACTTTAAGATTAGCATAACTTTGCGCGTATAGGAAGTTATGGTATACTTGAATTAAAGCATCTGTGCTCCATCTAAGAAATTATTTTTATGTGTGTGGTAACGAATTGTTTCCAACGGTGAGACTACCTCCCGAGTTTTGAAAAAAAATTCTCAAAACTTTTGCAGCATACGTTATTATAAGTAGACGTAAGGTAGATGGACTCACCTCCTCTACGCGGACCTGCCGATCCTCCTCTAAGGTGGGTAGCAGATCGTCGACGGAGTGTGGACTGGGCGAGGGTTGCACCCCCATCCCCACTCCTACGCCGCTGACGGAGCCCGCGCTGCTCGCCGCCAGTTTGAACCTCCTCTCCAGCTCCCTCTCCTCTTTCTCCCTCCTCTCGCGTTCGTACCTCCGCGCGCTGTACGACCTCACCGAGGTGGAGCTGTGCACCGAGGCGATGCTGGGGCGACGGCTGCCTGTACCGAGAAAAAAGCGACGGGGTTCAGGTCGGGGCGGTGTTGTGGCCGATGTCGAGGTAAAGCGGAGAAGCTGTATTCTAAAGGCCAAGGAGGCGGGTACGTAGCTAGGGGGGGCCCGGGGGCCTGCCCCCCATGAAAGTTACAAAATGTCTTGATGATTTACATACAGGGTGACCGACGGGAACCGGACGTTTTTCAAATGGTTAGTATAACGCCGCTAGCGGTGGTAGGGAGGAGATTCAGGTATCAGTCGCCTTGCTGTATAATGCCATTTTAGTAGCTATGGAGCTGTGGACCGTAGAGCACCGTATGTTCGCTTATGACGCGTATGTTAAAAATGCTGAGTCGGTCACGGCCGCGCAGCGACTGTTCCGCGTTCATTTTAATCTTGGACGCCACGATGTTATTCCAGGCCGCAATACCATTCTCAGATGGGTTAACAATCTGAGAACAACAGGAATGATTGTGAAGAAAAAGCCACCTGGTCCCACGAAGACCTCGAGGACGCCAGAAAACGTCGAGAGGGTGAGACAAGCGCTTTCTCGGAGCCCTCAACGGTCTGCACGAAGACACGCGCGTGAATTAAACTTAAGTCGTGAATCAGTGCGCATAATATTGAAAAAAGATTTAGTGTTTCATCCTTACAAGATGTGTATTGTTCAGCAGCCTAAGCCAACAGATTATGAGCAACGAGAAGACTTCGCCATTCGAATTCAAATGCTGCTTGGAGACCATGAAAGTGCAGTAATCGTCATGGGTGAAAAAACTCATTTTCATTTAAGCGGAGAGATAAACAAACAAAATTTCCGATACTGGTCTCCAGGTGGCTTTTTGTTCACAATCATTCCTGTTGTTCTCAGACTGTTAACCCGTCTGAGAATGGTATTGCGGCTTGGAATAATATCGTGGCGTGCAAGATTAAAATGAACGCGGAACAGTCGCTGCGTGGCCGTGACCAACTCAGCATTTTCAACATACGCGTCATGAGCGAACATACGGTGCCCTACGGTCCACTGCTACTTAGCTACTGAAAAGGCATTATACAGCAAGGCGACTGACAACTGAATCCCCTCCTTACCACCGCTAACGGCGTTATACTAACCATTTGAAAAACGTCCGGTTCCAGTCGGTCACCCTGTATTTCTAAACTAATGAAACTTTTATGCTACGAGTACAATTACTAAGCTGCGAACTTGGAAAAAACCGTCTTAATAAAGTTTAGAGATGGTTAATTAATGAGTAAAATATTCAAGCGATGGAAAAAAATTAAACAAACATTTTTGGGTTTGTAAGTATCCACTATCCGAAATATTCAAGGAATTGACTGAGATATCTAATCATGAAGTTGATCTGTAAGCTAGTTGTCATAGTCAAGATTATTAAACAGCGATTCATAGTATAAACGTTCGAAATATACCCAGCGATATCTTTTTGAACCTAATTTCTCAAACAGATCTGAGGGTCCTGAAAATTTTTGATTTTCTTTACCTGGGCTGAAACTCAAAACAACGGTCGGATTTGAACTAGGCACCCTCAAACTATATGCCATATGAGTTTCCGTCCTGATAGGAGGTCAAATAACGATTTTAGATTTTTACGGTGAACTTGAAGATCTGAGGGTTTGAAAATTTTTGATTTTCTTTACCTGAGGCTGAAACTCAAAACAACGGCCGGATTTGAAATGGGCACCCTCAAACTATATACCATACAAGTTTTCGTTCTGATGGGAAGCCAAATAACAGTTTTAGATTTTTAGGGTGAACTTGAAGATCTGAGGGCCTGAAAATTTTTGATTTTCTTTACCTGAGGCGAAATTCAAAACAACGGCCGGGTGACAAATTGGCACCCTCAAACTATACACCATTTGAGTTTTCATGATGATAGGAAGCCAGATAACGATTTTAGATTTTTAGGGTAAACTTGAAGATCTGAGGGTCCTGAAAATTTTTGATTTTCTTTACTTGAGACTGAAACTCAAAACAACGGCCGGATTTGAAATTGGCACCCTCAAACTATAGACGGTACGAGTTTTCATCATGATAGGAAGCCAGATAACGATTTTAGATTTTTAGGGTGAACTTCAAGATCTGAGGGTATGAAAATTTTTGATTTTCTTTACGTGAGGCTGAAACTCAAAACAATGGCCGGATTTCAAATTAGCACCCTCAAACTATACACGATACGTGTTTTCATCATGACAGGAAGCCAGATAACGATTTTAGATTTTTAGGGTGAACTTGAAGATGTGAGGGCCTGAAAATTTTTGATTTTCTTTATTTTCTTTACCTGAGGCTGAAATGATAGTCTCATAAAAATTATGCCATCGCTACCCTGAACCTAGAACAGTATGCAATAAGGACTGTTTAAGATATAACCACATATAGCTGTGACTTTGTGAAATTTACTTTCGAGAGATTAGAATTTCATAAAATTTACTGCCAGATATATCTCGAAAAGTTGTTACTACACTTAAAAGTCCCGATTTAACGTTTTGTGTTACTGACAACATATTTAGGTGGTTCTTTTATTTCTCCCCTATATCTTAAATTTGTTCTCGAAGCTTGACAGGTTCCGTTCTTTTTAATCAAAGTAAACTGCACCCTTCAATTTCACTAATACTTTTTAAACTCAATAAATCCAAAGCTACCAAACAGTGAAATCTGAAGTACATCGCAAAAAACCTTACTTTAGCATCACATTTATTGAATTTAGTTGTTGTAGCAGCACTGGTGATATTTTTAATTAGAGCAAAGTTATATTTTAACCTGCAGGCTATCATGGTATACAGGGTTTTTCACGTTATTCGACACGGAGCATTACGGCTAAAATATTTGATAAAAAAGAATATAATAATTTCGGATGGATAGAGACCCATAAAGACTACATTTTAAAAATATTTTCATATTATACAGGGTGTCCCAAAAACACGAAATGTATCAAAGCTATGTTGTTTTAAATGGAACATCCCGTATATTATTGCATATTCAGATTCCTTGATGAATTCTAGTGTGACTTTATGTATCATACATGGGACTTAAAGTGAACGGTTTAGGTGTAAATCACCATTTTCGGTATAAGTAGATATCAGGAAAAAATTGAATATCGCAGAGATTATAAAGTAGGGATGGCTGTGACTTTTCCGTATTACTAAACATAAAATGCGTCAGCTTTGATGAGACTGTCAAATTCAAATTACGTTTCTGCTTGGAGAAATCGGTCGATTAATTAAGGAAACTTCGATCAGCGATAACATGATTTTTTCAAATAGGAATGCCTAATTTTTTTTATACGGTTAAACGTAGAATTTGATAAGCTTTCTAATGATATAAGGTTGTCAATATCAATCTCTGGTAGTTTTCATTTAATTTTAAATTTTCAAACAAATCGGCGATTTTCAATTTTCCTACCTATAAGCAACGTAGCAAGCAGGCCATGAAATATAAACAAAAACCTGTTCAGGTAGAAGAAAACAACTAACTTAGCTGAAAAATATACACAACTAGACTAAAGGGACAAGATTATAAAAATTACTCACAACAAACAAACGGTTCGCTTTAAGTCCCATGTATGATACATAAAGTCACACTAGAATTCAACAAGGAATCTGAATATGCAATAATATATGGGGTGTTCCATTTAAAAAAACATAACTTTGATACATTTCGTGCTTTTGGGACACCCTATATAACATGAAAATATTTTTAAAATGTAGTCTTTATGGGTCTCTATTATCCATCAGAAATTATTATTTTCTTTTTTATCAAATACTTTAGCCATAATGCTCCGTGTCGAATAACGTGAATAACCCTGTATCACAACAATTTTCATATATGGCAGGCTCTCTTTACAGTAATAAATACCCATTGGATCAAAATATTCCATAACAATGTCAAGTTTAGATTTTCATTTGAAAAAAAACTAGCAGTAATTGGCTGTCCAGCAATCACTAGAACCAATCAACTGGGAATACAAAAGCATTTGACATTTGACAAATATATACATGCAGAAAGCATCAAAAGGATCAATTACAACAACGCATTCACAAATGCACAGTGTGATTTGAAGAGACGAAAAAAACAAACATATATAGCACCCAAAACATGCATAATATATACAGAGTGTTAATTAAGTATGTTAACAAACTTTAACCACGAATAGTACTCCGAAAAATAGAAGGAAAATGTCATATGAACATGGGTCTGGAAATGCTTCCTAAGGGAGCTACGCTCCTTTGCATGGGGCACCCTGCAGACGGTTTTCCCTCGATATTCTCGAAACCATTCATAATAAAATCACGAAATCAGGTACGATGAGTTAACTTTTAACGCTGAATTCGATTCTGAATTCAGAATTTCATAATTTTAATCAGAGGCGTATCATACGGGAGGAGTTAAGGGTAAAAATAACCCCATTTTCTAAATGTTAATTTTTTTGACATTTTGATTTTAGAATATGATATTTCAGAGATTTGTACGTAAAAATGGTCTCTTGTTACATCTCGATAGGGCTAACCGTTTTCGAGAAAAATGCAAATTATTGGATCGATGCAGGCTATTGTAAATAAATAAATGTTCATCTATTCAGTAAGTGTGCTGTGAAAAACAATAATTGATAAACAACTTGAGAACTGTCAGTTTATTGAGTTTAGAGTTTGTTGTCAAGTAGAAGTGTACTGATATTCCGCTTAAAATGGTCCAATTTACTAACGGAGAAATGACAGATATGCATTTCTGTTATGGAATGGCTCAGGGTAACGCTCATGCTGCTCAACATTTATACGAATCTACGCCCGACTTTCCGAAACAGGTAGTTTTAAGAGGTCTACATTTGTCTCTGAAATACCATATTCTAAAATCAAAATGTCAAAAAAATTACCATTTAGAAAATGGGGTTATTTTTACCCTTAACTCCTCCCGTATGATACGCTTCTGATTAAAATTATGAAATTCTGAATTCAGAATCAGATTCAGCGTCAAAAGTTTACCCATCGTACCTAATTTCGTAATTTTGTTATGAATGGTTTCGAGAATATCGAGGGAAAACCGTCTTCAGGGTGCTGCATGCAAAGGAGCGTAGCTCCCTTAGGAAGCATTTCCGGACTCATGTTCATATGACATTTTCTATCTATTTTTCGGAGTAATATTCGTGGTTAAGTTTGTTAACATACTTAATTAACACCCTGTATATAGCACCCAAAACATGCATAATATTGTATATAGTACCATGCAGTGATTGAAGTCAGTAGCATAACAAGTAGATTAATTTTATTGAATATCTGGTTAAATTACATAAAACCTGTTCTGAAATGGTGTCATAGAATTTTAGAATCTGATTTTAAAAAAGGTTAATAGACATTGGTACGCAAGAGGTCTTCCCAAGAAAGTGAGAGGTCCCTGATCCTTTTTTTCCGTGATAGAATCTGTAAAACAGGGACAGGTCAGCCACACCTCGATGTTCCAGGCTGTGGAGGTCCTTTGTGAGGTTAGGCGTATCGATTAGTCTAATTGCTCTCTTCTGGATAGTGACTAGAAGCTTTAGAGAGTGCTTCGGAGCGCATCCCCACACATGGGAGAAATACTCCAACGATGGTTGGATCTGCGCCTTGTAGAGCAGCAGTAGTTGCTCTGGTGTACACAGCTTCCTACAGCGGAACAGAACCCCAAGCTTCTGAGATGCCGTTTCAGCAATACTGACGATATAGTCATGCCAGGAGATGATATTGTTGATGTTGATCCACAAAAACATGATGGAAGGTGGACCGACTATTGGGTAACCCTCCAGTTCCACAGTTGGTAAGCCAATGTGAGACTTCTTTGTCATTGTTGTTACCTGAGTTTTCTGTACGTGAAACTGTACTTTATTTACTAATTCCCACTCGACAATTGAGCTTTTGAATACATTTTTTTTGTCATAAATGGAAAGATCATATATAAGTTTTATACCAAAACTGTTTTTGTTTTCTTTTTTTTCGCAATAATTCAAAAGTTATATCAAAATAAAAATGAATGAATTTGAATCGAGTAACGAAAACACGCCGATGGCTCCCGAACCCGTGTGACGTCACCATGGCGGTCAAGATGCTCCTTTGACCAACGACGTCCTACTCCGATACTAGATTCTAGATTCCCAACCAATCGCGAAAATAAACTGGTAACTAGTGGATATTTGTTGCAATACAGTCGATAAATGAAGCTTGCAGCTCGAGACGAAGTCTAAGATCGAAATAAATATGTTTTTGAATGTTTGAAGTTGAAGTCAGATTACAGATTCCAGTAAGTAAGTACCTAATCAAATATGTTTCGTTGAAAACGTCTCCTCAATCCAAGGATGGCCCTGTGGTTAGAGAGTCCAGTAGTGGATCTCAGGGTCTTTGGATCGAAACCTAGACCTTCTAACTTTTTTTTATTTTTTTTTTTATCAACAAAAAGTATTGATGTGCTTTTTGCACTTGTTACGCACATTTTTTCTACGATCAACATAAATATGTGTTTGAATCAAATTTTGTTAGACATATTACTTGCACTGCACAGTGCTTGTTAAATTTTTATGAAAATTTAATTGTTAAGCTTCATTGCCCAAAGTTAAATAAATAATAATACCAAGTGATAAACAGAATGTGATTACGAGTTTGAGTTACTTTTTTACATTAAAAAACTTAAAAATGGATGAATTGAATAGATGAATGGATGTTGTTTTATTAACCAACATCTAAAAAAATTAATGGTGATTGATATTGACGGACAAACCTCATTTCCACTGATTTTTTGAATAGTCCACCGCCTCCTGTACTTAGTTTTTGCACTGTGCAGTGCAAGTAATATGTCTGACAAAATTTAATCCAAACACATATTTATGTTGTTCGTAGAAAAAATGTGCGTAACAAGAGCAAAAAGCACATCAATAAATTTTTTGATAAAAAAAATAAAAAACAAAAAGTTTGAAGGCCTGAGTTTCGATACAAAGACCCTGAGATCCACTACCGGACTCTCTAACCGCTGGGCCATCCTTGGATTGAGGCGATCTTTTCAAAGAAACATATTTGATTAGGTACTTACTTATTGAAATCTGTAATCTGACTTCAACTTCAAAGATTTAAAAACATATTTATTTCGATCTTAGACTTTGGCTCGAGCTGCAAGCTTCATTTATCGACTGTATTGCAACAAATATCCACTAGTTACCAGTTTACCAGTACGTATTTTCGCGATTGGTTGAGAATTTAGAATCTAGTATCGGAGTAGGACGTTGTTGGTCAAAGGAGCATTTTGACCGCCATGGTGACGTCACACGGGTTCGGGAGCCGTCGGCGTGTTTTCGGTACTCGATTCAAAAACCCATTTTTATTTTGATATAACTTTTGAATTATTGCGAAAACAAAGAAAACAAAAACAGTTTTGTTATAAAACTTATATATGATCTTTCCATTTATCACAGAAAAAAAAATATATGTTTTTTCTTAATTCAAAACTTCAATTGTTTTGATCTGTGAGGCATGTTGAAGTCACCAACGTACCGTCTCCTGCGAAGCTGAAGATTACATCAGTTTTTATCGATATTCATACTCCATCAGTTCTTTCTAGTTTTTGTTGGCAAACAGAACCTTTCTATATCAAATGTTTTCTTTAGTCTCATACGGTTAGATTCAATTATATGTTATGTCACATTTGTTATTTTGCTGTATCACCAAGTTTTATAGCATCAGTTTTATTTGTGCTTCAAATCAAACTAATAATTATATAATGGCGTTAAAATTTCGTTCTTGCAATACTTTATTATACTCATAGATTTTCAAAGGAAAGAATAAACAATGAGACGGCATAGAGATCGATTCTCAGTTGCTGAGACTAGAGACATCGTGAATGAAAAAATAATAAAACATGGGTCCAAGGCCGTACTCTGAGGAACGTAGGATCTGACAGGCCGTATTTGTGAGTTTGACAATTAATTATACCTGTTATGCTACTGAAGAAAGAAACTGTACAGTGTTAGATCGTTTATAAGCTACGTAGAAAATTGTTTAAGTGTTCACCTACTGAAAAATCGTTATGGTTTGAATTTCAATAAGGTATAATAAATTGATATTGGTGCAATAAAATCTTATGTACATATTATAATAATTTTAATCGTAACTACGTATTATAAAAGCTATTCAACTAATGAACTATTTTGGATAAATTTAATCAATAACGCCTACTTCACCTCAGCCATCTTGCTTTCTCCATCTGTCAAACTCGAAAAAGGGACGTTTTCACAGTGTCATTGAATAGATAATTTTTTTTAGTTTATTCGAAATATAAACGATTTTTGTCGCCTTCCTTTAGAGACTCGCAAAGAAGATGACAGGTTTTCCCATTTTCTTTGAATGGCCAAAAGCTTGAAACGAAACGCTTTAAAATTAAAACTACATTTGTTAAAATATAAAGGTTTTACTAACGTCTCAGTTATCTCTGTACGTATCCATAAGATATCGTTTATATTTCGTTGAAATTATATCACACCAGTTTTTTTGCTTTTTATAGTAGGTAGAATATATATGGAAGAGTGATAGTGACTTCAGACAAAAATGAAAACAGTGTTGATAGGTAATGCCTTTATGCAACAGGAGTTACAATACAAACAAACACAGCCAAGCATGAAACAGTCAATTTAGGCAACTTCCAATGCATTGTAAGTCATGTTTTTTCAAGCGTCGATTGTGTAGGTAATGACTGCAACTACTGAAAGTAGTTTCGGTACTGGAAGGGAGACTGTACTGTAGAGGAACAACTACGAAGTCTTTTAGACTGCTGACAGTGTGAAATTGATGTTTTGGAGTTATTTGCGCTACATAAGTCGTCCAGAATACTCGAAAAGTAATTGATAATACTATTTTTATTTTCAGATAGCTATTTTTTTAGCACTATCCAGATAGGACTAGACCATGGAGTGTCTTGATTGCATGATGTATTGTTCTAAAGTTTGTTAAGTTGTGCATACTATAATAATTTTGACTTCATGTCATAGTTAGTTAGTCCGTTTGTCACTCTGTCGGTCCAATCACTCAGAAGCCGGGCACGTTAGAGAAAAATGAGAGAATAAAGTAGAGCAAGGAAGGGAAAAGGAAAGAGAGATAGGTGCAACTGTTAGAATAAGTATTATTAAAATTACTCGTGTAATCTTGATGCTTTAAACATAATTCTAAAGGAATCAGCTTTTGCTTGGTCATTAAGTTTGTCATTCTGTCAGATAGGTTACCCAGAAACCAGAAAAGTTAGAGAAGCTAAATTTTGTATCATTTGCTGTTGTTATGAGTTTTGTATCCGAATAATCACTTTTGTGCATGGTGCTTTTGAGGAAATATAGAATGCCAATTGAGCAGTGTTCCTCTGATGTAAGGCCTCCTTGATATCTGTTAGCTCAATAATATTAAGATTTCTTCATTAACATTTGTTAGGGTCAAACTGTTGACATAGTTCAGTGTCCCAGCCGACTAGATGAAGGATTTAGATTCTTATCGGTAGATTTATTACATAAACCACATCCGCCATGTTAGATTTTGCATATATATTCAACAATTATTGATTATTGTTTAATTTGTGATTTTAAATCAGTTTCAGTTTTTCAGACGATAGATACCATGATACTATTTTTATTTTCGGATAGCTATTTTTTGGCACTACCCAGATAGAACTAGACCATGGATTGGATGGATTTTGTTGATTGTATGATGTATTGTTCTAAAGTTTGTGCTACAAGAGGCTTTTTGTAGATAGTGTTATGCGTTTACGTTTTCGAAAAAAAAAACATTTAAAATAAGCGTATAAGGCCAGCAAATCACATATAACGGATGATTTTTCTAATGAATTCGATTACAAGTATGCAATCCCTTCATCTACTTGACGACGAACGAGCTCAAGTACGCCAACAATTTGAAACCACCATTTTATATTCGATCTACCCATTGGGCTCTGTGTGACCCCAACAAATGTAGTCCAATGAAATAGTCAGGATTTAGAACTCTATTTCAATAGGCTGATTGTTAGTTATAGTACTGTGGAGGTAAGCCTTGAATGAAGATAGAAAATAGAGTGACCAATTTCCAAAAGGAAATAAATGAAATAAATTTAGCTTAAAACACCAATAGCGCCGAAACCAGAGTTTGTTATCAAAAATGTTTCAAATAAACGATGATTAGGGATTGCAAAATGTAAAATGAGACGTCTGTAGTAGTTGAATTGATAAAAAAAAAGTGAAAGAATTGAGCCACTATCCTTTTTTATGTGTTATTTAATTTGTTTTATCCCATTTGGGTTGAAATTGAGCATCGATTTTTCTAACATGGTTAGAGCATTACCAGTATAGTACTGTACCAAAAAAAACATCCTCTCAAAGGTCTAAATCTGGGCTATTTCTCAGAGTAAACATCTCAAGAGAGAGTCTAATTTGAATATTGGCCAGGCCAAAATGTTCCTCAAGGTATTTAACTTTACATTCCAATATACTTGCAATGTAACTGATTAACGTGAAGATAATTTGTATTGATTTAACAAAATCTCAAAAATGGTAAACGTCACAGTGGAATGTCGTCAATAACTCCTAGTATGTCGTAAACCTGGCAACCTACAATTGGCGCCTGTTTGGATTCCGCTCAAGGTGTCACTGTAGTTGTGTTTATTGCATACTTCCAGTTTTTTGTTGTTTTAGTGTGTATTTGAGTGACTTTGTGACTATTTGTGGTTTTAGTTAAATTATTTATGAACAATATTGTCATAATTGCATCATGGGACGAAACAAAAAGTGCATAGTTTGCTGTAATGACGACTAATCGGTTATTTTATTTTTACAAGTGATATCAGTAAAGCCCAGTATATAATCATAAATCGGACCATGCAGTGTCTTCCACAAAATATTTCTATGGTATTTGCTGACCATATGTATGACGACGACCTTCTTTCTACCATTTTTTTAATCCTAACAAAGTTAATTTTGAAAAAATATGTCACTTTAAAAATACATCATGAGCTATCTAGAAAAAGTGACATGCAGGCAAAAAGAACCAGTGACGTTAAATCTAGAAGCGATGTTTGAGTATCATAGATATTTATACGATTATTATTTTTTGCCTTAGAAATACGATCATATTTCAAATCACTTCCGTGTCATTCTGTGCTTGAAGTTTCTTGCTTTGATCAACTTTTATGACTTAGTTTTTGTACACCGACTGCTTACCACAGCAAAACCGAGAAATTAATCTTTCGTTATATCATTCATGATAGATGTATATGTAATACCTTCAGGTTAACAATGTCGCTTCACTATACTACCTTAGTTGTTAGATATTTTACTTATGAATCTTCCACTGTTTTGAATAGCTATGCATTTGATACTGCGGCTATGTCGTTGTAGTTTCAAAAAATATAGTAAAAGTTAACTGTTTAGTTTTCAACGACTTCCGTGTTGCTTAAATATTATTGTACCTGTTACAGTACAGTTTACTTCAAATCAATTGTTGTCCGTTCTTCATTTAGCAAATTACGGGTTATAGTTTTTTGTATTATTGAGCTATTCTATACCATTTATTGTTTTTACCTATCGCCCTTATACAGTTTCTTTACCAGGTGGTAAATGCACACATTACATTCATGTCAATCAACATGAATTCTCCAAATCCCATTTTTTAAACTACTTGAAGACATGAAATTCAAAAATGTATGCTACATTTACTTACACTTACTCTACTTAAATTCTATCTAGGCGAGTTTTATAGAACTGGATATTACCTAATGCAATTATTATATTTTATTGCTGAAGTAAAAACACGATGCAGCCATTCCAACAGACTACCTTTTAGAACTCTGTTAGATACGTTTCGAAAAACACTTCATGGTAATAATAAATTATCAACTGTTACAATCAAATTATAATAAGAGCAACGCTCTAAGTATAGCTAAATACTAATACAACTTATTTTACCAGTTTGTAACATCACAGTAATAATTGAATCTATTAATGAACATCCAATTTTAATATAAAGTCGTACGCCACTGGTTTTTGTTTGTAATACGTTCAAGATGTTTACTGATATGTCAAAATGTCCGTTACATGTTGGCTGGTCAGCAACCTGTGCATTTTGTTGTTTACATTCCCTCTAGAGATGTTAACTCTGTGGGCTATTTTCATTCGGATCGTAGTGTGAGGTGTGAGCGTGTGTGTGTGTACGGTTGGTAGGCGTGTCTACCGTATCGAGGGAGGTGTCGCTGCTGTGGCTCGGGCGGCTCCGCCTCCGGAGTGGGCGTGGCCATATCGTGGTCCGGACAGTAGGAGAGCAGCAAGATGGCGGCGGCGTGCGCCGCACCTGCGCGCGACTGCGACGCGACGGTGGTTCGAGACCCGGGGGCGCTGCTGGCGCGTCGCGACGCGAACGACGTCGACGCCCGTCCTGTAGCCCCGCCCACGTAGCTGCGCTGGGTGGAGCTGGCGCGCGACGAGGCGGTCGTCATGCTGCGCTCGATGATCGGCAGGGGGAACGACCCTAGCACCGGACCTGCAAACAACCAGACGGCACAAGAACAGGGGCGGCATCAAGCCCTCATGGATCATTGGACACTTGAGATCGATAGGAGGAATGATATAGAGGATATGGATTAGTCTCAAGGCATTTTCACTACCTATCCGGTAGAATCAAGAACAGTTTCAAGGGTATTCAATCAGCTACAGGATATAGGGGTCTACGTTGAAAACTTTCACAATACATTTTTTCAAGTCAATACAAAAGATAACAAAAAATGAAGTCAAGTTGATTGGCTCAGTACTTCCCACACATTACAATCACACACAAAAATTGTAAATGATCCGGGACCCCTAAAACGCCTAAAAACGAGGTTTGATCTGTTTTAATATTTTTAATTTTTTTATTATTGCAGCGCCACCACCGGCACAATTCCTAAAAACCATACTTGTTTTCCAACCTCGCCAAAATAATAATACTGTGTCCAAGGGCACCGCCAGAAAATTGTACAGGGGGAGGACGACTTACTTAAATTGAGTGCTCAAATCAGGGGTCGAGGAGACAAATTTAGTTTTTGGTTATACAAGTCTTTTATCTCCACTGCTCCAGGGGGGGCTACGGCCCCCCTGCCACCCTCTGCTAGCGCTCATGTCTGTGTCGAAATTTCATTAAAATCAGTTCGGGCATTTCCAGGTTACACAACACAGAACGATCTGAAGCAATACTCGTATGTATGTACATCAGAAAAGTCCCTTGGTTTCTATGATAGGCAAGGAAATGTTAGGAAGGACCTAAAAAAGTGTATTATGCCGCTAGGTCTTTCTTTCACAGGTCAATGGACAGTCCATTATGCATACAACAAATTTTTCACTTTTACAACCTTCCATCCCCTAACCATCCCAATTTCACCCCAACCAAAAAAAAAGGTATAAACTGTTCAAGAACCCCAAAACATATAAAAACAATGTTTAAGCTGTTTTCATATTTTTTGTTTTTCAATTATTGCTACGCTATCACTGACACGAATTTCTGACAACCATTTTCACCTTCACCACGGTAATAATACTGTGTCAAAATTTCATTACAATCAATTTAATAGTTTCCACGTTACAAAATGCAGGACGATCTAAAGCAAGAAATACTCATATGTGCAAGAAAAGTCCCTTAGTTTCGGCAATAGGCAAGGCAATATTCGGATGGACCTAAAAAGGTGATTTATGTCGCTAGGTCTTCCTTCACAAGTCAGTGGACAGCCTATTATGAATGCGATAAATTTTTCAGTTTCTCAACCTCCCCACCCCCCAACCACCCCAATTTCACCAAAACTCAAAAAAAGTAGATAATGATTAGGAACCTCTAGAACGCTAAAAAACGAAGTTTGAGCTATTTTTTCATTAGGGCTGTTTGCAGAGCAATGACAAACTAGTCAGCGTCAATTTGATTGGCCAGTACTAGTCAGAAATAGTTTGACAACTGCAATGACGAATACTGATTAGCTCTGACTGGTTTGTGATTCTCTCTGCGAACAGACCTACTATTTCTGCGCCGTCACTGACAATATTTATTAAACACCGTACGCATTTTCTATCCTCGACACGGTAGTAATACTACGTCAAAGTTCCATAAAAAATCAGTTCCATAGTTTCCACGTCCTTTGGTTTCTGTAATAGGCAAGGCAATGTTTGAATTGACATAGATCTTCCTTCACAGATCAGTGGACAGTCTATAATGAATGCATCAAATTTTTCAGTTTTTCAACCCCCCACCCTTCAACCACCCCAATTTCACCGCCACCCAAAAAAAGTAGAAAATGATCAGAAAAATTATAAAGCGGCGAAAAACTAAGTTTGAGGGATATTTGAAATTTCTGATTTTTTACTAATTACTCCGCCGCTCTCTCACCAATTTTCGAAATTTTGGCACGATTTCCTACTACGACTTCACAACATATTGCTGTCCAAATTCCATCACAATCCATGCAGCGGTTACCTACTGAGATTACGACGTTAGAAAAGCTCCAACAAACCGACAGACAGACAGACAGACCGACGGAAATGACGTGGATTTTCGTTATGCAGACATCATAAAACGCCAAAAAAGTGTATTATCACAAAATCGAAAATTTCCGTGATCACAATACACTCCTCACCTATCTGTGTACGAGGGGTATTGAATTGTTTTTATTTTCATGCTCACATCCGCGAGCTATTAGTGTGGTGTTTAAATGTTGTATATGTTGGTTTTTGTTTTTATGTTTTTTATGTATTTTTATTTGTATCTATACATTAATAAATAATGTTTGTTTATATCACTATTTTGACGCATTCTATATCATCGGTGATGATCGCTGAATAAAGATTATTATTATTTTTATCTGTGCTAGCCCGGACGAATGACATCTATACTGTATTCACAGCCAAGCTAGACCAAACGAAAACAAGCCCGCGTGCGTGATCGGCTCATGTCGGTAGGGTCTCTAATAGTCCAGTACACTATGTGTGAATTGTATGTTATAATCCGGCAAGTAAAAACCCCCAAGACTGACTGGAAATCAGATCCAAATATGCGATGTCAAGTGTCCATTGCCAAAATGATCATTTCAAACTGGCAACTGGCTACTTTTAAGTTGCAATGGGTTAATAGGGCAACTCTTTTGAATATAGTAATATAAAATTCCATAATTGCACTGGACTATAGGTGGCGCGTTCGTAGATGGCAGCGGACAGTAACCACGCTAATGCTGCATGCGACTGTTTATGTGGAGTCTATCTTGGAATTGAATATACTGTAGATTGAACGCGGTCAGAGATCAATAGCGACCCATCAGATCACTTGGTGTCATAGATGCGGGCCTGTATAGCTCTAGACGGCGCTTTCGAAGTTGGGAAGTTGACACAGAAAAAAATACTGTTGCCTTTCCAATTAATTGTTAGTATTTGGATGTTTTTCCATCGCTTTAAATATATTTTCAGTTGTTTCAAATCCATGTCATTGAAAGAATTCAATCCTTATATTCGAAATAATCACAGGTACGCCAATAAATTGAAAATAATTTTATATTCATTCTAACGATATGTATCATCCTTCTAATATCTGTATTGACATATAATGCAACAAAACATCCTTTTTTTTCGAAATTTACCCTATGTTTCACTTAAGCAAAGCATACAATCTATTCAATGTACAAAAATTATTACTACAATAGCAGTTCGTGATAATTCATCTGATAAAAATTAATTTTGTTTCAATGGCCCTTGTCGTTCGCTGAATTATAATCAGTATTCGGCGGGACTGATGTCCCGTAAGAATAAAGAACAGGGATCATCTCAGTGTTACTATCGCCGCGAACCCGCCAACGTGGACGAGGTTGTTCCGCTGTGTTGTTTCGGTGTTAGCCGTGTTGTGTCATCTCGTGGTTTTGCGTATTACATCAACAATTGTGTGATTTGAATGTGTCCAGTTATATATTAAATGGAGGACCTACTGAGAAATTGGGAAGAGCTAACACCCACATTTGAATGTAGGTATTTAGATTAGTCAAACAGTTATATTTACGGTAATAATGCAACAACTGGTGCAGGCTTATGTCTAATTCTTATATCATGCTTCTTATAACTTCACACAAAATCACACAATTAAACATCCAATCGAATCGATCAGCTGCCCTCGCAATAAAGTCTGCTGGTCCAAGGAAAAGAAAGTAGTTTAGAATCAATTACTAAACACAAATTCGATTCAACGACAGACAGCGATTGAATTATACATTGGAATCCAATGACATCTCGTAGCTGAATCGACAGTACGATATAATTCGTTACCAACTATACACTTCCCATTGGAGAAAACGTCGCTGTATTTGAGGAATGCTGAGTGTAACGTCCCATTGAATCCAAGCGTGAGTCTTTGACAGAACGACAGATTTTTCTTTGTGTAGCTCAACTCGCGAGAGCGCGGAGTACAAATCTGAAGGTCACGGGTTCGAGTCCCGCCGACTTTCTCCGACATTTTCTGGTACAAACTTAAATTCAGAAATTCACAAGCGGATGCGTAAGCATGAAAATAAAAACAATCCCGTATTTTCGGTTTCAGCAGGAAACCTTGCTGCGTTTTGTCTTCTGACTTGTTCCAAGGCCCCATCGTACGTACATTGTGTGTATTTGTAATCTTCAAGTCCATCTTCCATTACCTTCCTCCGTGACGCTTCGGCAAAATCGATTTGATGTGCTGAAAATAGCTGCTACGTTCTGTGACACGGCATCGTGGGTCAGATAGGCCAGTTATAGAGTTCACTCTCAATTTATTCTAATATTATCTGCTTGTACAATCGGGGCCCTTTTGAGACTGACACTGATGAATAAGAGATAATGAATAATACGTTGGTCTGTAAGTCGGTCTGATGAACAGCATTTGGCGTAATTGATTGTGATGTTATCTAGCCATATAATCAGGATCCTTTGAGACAGATACCTAAAGATAGAATCAGATACTTTCGGGTTCTTTCTTGGTTATTCCCTGAGAGTAACAACTGAACATAGAGGTAGTAAATAACTAATTCTAATAGGCCGACATCTTTCCTTATGTTGTCATACTGACCACCAGATATGGCAATCATAATAATTATTTACAATCGTCTCAATGGTATAGTATCCAGAAATATTCCATTCTGCGTTAAAAAAGACCGTATTTTGATTGTTCAGAAATGATTACAGCAAAATCAATAGATATGTTGACCTCTACTGCGTTACTGCATATTTCTTCATCATAAACGCAAATTCTGAAGTCGTACATAAATTTTGAGGAGCTGGCAACGCCGATATAATGTTCATGCGACTTATTGACAGTAGAACCTCGACTGTCAAACGTTTGTTTTGTTTGTGCGTCTCTTATGCTTGGTCAGTAAAATCGAATTCGCTATTTGTTGGTGACTGTAGTGAAGCTTTACGGACTTGCTGTGCTATATTCGAGTGTGGTTTAACAGTTTTTCGAGATGGGACTCAAAAAGTGCAGTGTCTGTAACATGGGTTGCATTGGAAGAATTTTCAGGTTAGTTGGCAATATTTGGAGGTTGAAGTGTCAAAAATTTGTGAAAAAAAGTGAAATACAACAAGAAAAAAGGTTTTAAATGGGTGAAACAGTGGCTTTTAAAAAGAGGCCAATTCTCCCATATAAATCTATTAGAAGAATTGCTTCTGGAACCAGGGGATTGGTACAATTATTTGAGGATGGATGAAGAAACATACTTAGAATTACTTAATTCAGTGGCACCTCTAATACAAAAACAGGATACTTGGATAAGACAAAGTATTTCCCCTCATGAACGTCTGACAGCACATTTTTGATAGGTGTCGCTAACCCTAGATACGCTTACTCGAAGGTAACCATAACGACACTGCAAAATCCCGTCGTGATTGCACGATGAACGGCCACACATGTACCGAGTTGCACGATGGCGTTCGAAACCGACGGGTAAAATCAAGCTCAGACAGATTTTTTGGAACGACGGTCAACACGACGGTTTTTCGGCACACACGGACCGAAATGAGTGTGATCGGTTGGCACGTAGTGCAAACCTGATGAAAAAGAACGATGGCTGTGGGGCCCTTGATAAGGCACAAACAGAGTGAGAGCAATCTTATCACAAACGATTATGAGTGACAGAGATAACGCTATGCTAGACGTTTGGATAGATTTTAAATACGAAAATCCGAAGTAGATCGGGTCAGGCACAATACCCATATTTCCATTCATGGTTCACTATTTTTGTTTTATTTCAGCAGTTTCGATTTGTTTATGTTTGATGCTGATGTCGACTTTTCTCGTTAAAGGTTTGAAATTTAGATCTTATTAGTTTGAGTGAGTTCTGCGCTGTTTTCGGGTCGGTATCTCTTTTGTGTTTAATTAAAATGTATCATTGGAGCGAAAATGAATAAAATTGGCGCATTAATAAACTCATTTAGTAATTTTCCGCTGGAAGAAAAAATTGAAAAACTTATTGGTAATGGACATAAATCGCGTTGTCGTAAATTTAATAAGACTATTTATGATACAAACAATTGGATAAGTGGCTGTGAAGAAGTTAACAAACTGTTTTGTTTTGTGTGTGTTCTGTTTGGAGGCGATGACACTTGGACGAAAAAAGGCACGGATGATCTTATTCATATATAGGAGAAAATGAAGACCCATGAAAAATCTAAAGTGCATATGAATAATGTTTTCAGTTTATCGGTGCTTGGTAAGTCGAACATAAAGGCTCAGTTAAATTCAGCTTATCGGCTAGTTATAAATATTTTTTTCAGTTTTATATCGGTTTGAAATTTTGGCTGTCATTCTGGCACTACCTGTCAAAGTTGGCACGAGCCACCACTGCTTCCTACAGCCGAATAAAACTCCAAGCAAGTAACGCCAACTTATAGAATTTTTCCCTAGTTCTAGGGAGTTTTTGGTGCAATAGGGAAAAGGGGAACCCCAAAATCTAGGGAATTTTTAAATTTCTCAAGCTGATAAGTAATAGTCTCTTTATAAAAGAGGATTTTTGAAAGATGGATTGCTTTTTGGGCTCAGACTCTTTGATTTTTTTTTTTTTTTTCATTTAAAGCCGCATCTACCTATTGGTCATTAGCGGCGGAAGTTGTTTATCATATTTTACATAGGAAACCTGTGGCATGTAGAAAATTGATCAGATTGGACACATTACATTTTGGTCCGAGTATGGTTCTTAGTGTACTACTTAGATTATGAACTAGTCTTTCTAATTCTAACAAAGGACACTCCACTAAAATATGTTTCACAGATAGCACACATTCACATATTGCACACACAGGTTCAGGATCTCGGGTGATGAGGTATCCGTGGGTAGCTCTGGTATGACCAAGTCTCAGACGAGTTACTATAACCTGTTGTCTTCTGCTGGTGTTAACTGGTTCCCATGGCCCGAACTTCGGCTTCAGTTCGAGGAGTTTCGAAGGTTTCACTTGCCAGGTGTTGTTCCAGTTTTCTATTATTTTATTAGTATAATAGATTTTGACGTCAGTGGCTGGTGGATATAGGGTAGGTGGTACTGTTCTATGCGCAGCTGCTTTGGCATGCCTGTCTGCAAGTTCATTGCCGGCTATGCCTACATGAGATGGAATCCATACTAGAACTACTTCTTTTTTGATTAGCTCTATGTTATGTAGTAAGTCCTTGATTGTGTTTACTAAAGGATTTTTAGTATATACCCTTTCAATCAGTAGCAGCGAATTCAGAGAGTCTGTAGCGATTAACCATTTCTGAGAATGACTGCCCTTTATGTACTTTAGCGCCTCTATTATTGCGAATAGTTCGCCTGTAAGAACAGTAGAGCAATTTGGTAGCTTTAATTTTATAATTTCTGTAGGTGTTATAACAGCTGCACCTGAGTTGATGTCAGATTTGGATGCGTCAGTATAGAGTCTGCTATGGCGAGGGTACTGATTGATCAGCTCTTGAAAGTACTGTATCATTAACTCATTGCAGGTTTCGTGCTTGTTGTACTGGCTTAAGTGCAGGTTTATTGTTGGAGTGCTGATTATCCAGGGTGGAGTTGAAGGCGGGGATGAAGTGTATGTTTCTTGTAGTCTTGGGATGTCTATCTGGTGCAAGTAATTGGAAATCCTCTGGGCGAAGGAGACTGCATGACCCTGTGTCTGGTTTGAGTGACGGAGAACTTTGCTTATGTTAGAATAATATGGTGTCTGAGGGTTGGAGGCAATTCTGGTTGCATATGCCAAACTTAGGGTCTGGCGTCGTATCTGTAAAGATGTCTCTCCGACTTCTTGGTACATACTGTGGACTGGGGTTGTTCTAAATGCGCCCAGAATAAGGCGGATAGCTAGGTTATGAATCACATCTAGCGGTTTTAGCACCGATGGTTTGGCAGATGCATAAGCTATAGATCCATAGTCAATCTTGGATCTTATTAGTGCACGGTACACGTTGAGGAGTGTATTTCCTTGTGCGCCCCAGAACTTGCTTGACAGACATTTCAATAGGTTGATACCGTTTTGGCAAGAGTGCGTTAACTTCCTAATGTGACTTCTCCATGTGAGTCGTTGGTCGAATGTTACTCCCAAGAATTTAATTTCTTGTGCGTAATCCAAAAGTTCATTAAAAAGCTTTAGGGGGGGTTTCTGCGGTTCTGTCTTCTTTGTGAAAATCATACATTTTGTTTTTTGAGGTGAGAAGGAGAAGCCTGATGTCATGGACCACTGTTCTAAGTTGTTTAATTCAGTTTGCAGTAGGTTAGCACAAGTACTTGTATTCTTTCCTCTCACATACATAATCATATCATCTGCATATAGGCGTGCTTTGATTGGCTTCGATAGTTTACTCAGCACGTCGTTGTTAGCGATGAGGAAAAGTGTGGGACTTATTACAGATCCTTGAGGAATGCCATTTATTTGGGGTCTACTTATTGACATCTTCCCGTTTGTGCGTACTTGGAAGGTTCTTTCTGAGAGGAAGTTCGAGACATAGGCTAAAATGTTGCCGTCGTATTCCCATTTTTGCAGCGTTCGGATGATGTTGTATCTCCAAGCTGTATCAAAAGCTTTATTGATGTCAAAGTAGATAGCTAGGCAGTTCTGTTGGGTGGCAAAAGCCTCATGTATGTAGCTCTCTAAGTCCACTATGTTGTCTATAGTAGATCTGTTCGGCCTGAATCCAGCTTGCTCGCGGATTAATAAATTCCTTTGTTCTATGCTCCATAACAGCCTTCGGTTTATTATTTTCTCTAGTAGCTTACACATAGAGCAGGTAAGAGAGATAGGTCTGTAAGACTCGGGAAGTAAAGGAGATTTATTAGGCTTGAGTACTGGGATGATAATTGCATGTCTCCATAATTCTGGGAACACTTGATTTGTCCATACTGAGTTATAGATTCTTAGTAAGTGTTTTTTCGCTATTGATGGAAGGTTCCTCAAAAAGGAAGGTGGTATATTATCTGGGCCTGGTGATGAATCTTTTAGATCTATGAGTGCATCGTTTAGTTCACTTTCATTTATTGGATCGTTCATAGGATTTGTCTTTTTTTGTATCTCAATTGCTAGGTTTTCTGAGAGTTGTTTGTGTTCTAGAAACTTTTCATTGTACTGGATATCACTGAAGTTGTTATAATAGGTGTTAGATAACACTTCAACAATGTCCTCTTCTTGACTGTAGATCGTTGATTGTTGCTTTAAGGCTTTAATATGATTATAAGACTTTGCTCCTGCAATGTTTTTGATTTTTTTCCAAACTTTAGATATTGGAGTTGAGGAATTGATAGTATTAACGTAATTTTGCCAAGACTCTTTTTGACTTTGCTTGATTGTTAGCCTAGCGCGTGCACGTTTAAGTTTGAAGTCCATCCTGTTCTCAGGAGTGTTTTGCCTTTTAACCTTATTTAGTGCTTGTTTGCTAGCTTTTATACTTGAGCTGCATTTTTCGTTCCACCAAGGGACTGGGTTTCTTTTAAGTATATGTTTAGTTTTACCTATCGTTATTTCTGCGGCTTCCGTGATTACCCGATTGAAACTTTCAACCGTGAGATTGATATCGTTGTCATATGTCGCCTTACTAAACGTTCTTTCGATATAATTCGAAAATTCTTCCCAGTTTGCCTTGTTCAATTTCCATTTTGGTATAGGATCTGTTTTGTGAGTTTCTTGATTGCTATTTGTTACTAAAATGGGGTAATGATCACTATCGTATAAGTCTTCTTCAGTGTTCCAGTCCAGAGAGGGAAAAAGGCTAGGTGAACATAAAGTTAGGTCGATAGTAGAGAACCTGCCTGATGCACAGTCAAATCTAGTATTACGTCCGTCGTTCAGTAGTGCTAGGTTTGCTGTATGAATAACATCTTCCAATAAGAGTCCCCTGGTGTCGTTTTTTAGAGAGCCCCAGCTAAAGTTATGTGCATTGAAGTCACCCAAAACAATTCTCGGCGTTGGAACTTGATTTAAGAGTGAATCAAGTTCACTTTTTGCCATATAATAATTTGGGGGAATGTATAAATTACAAATGTGTATCTTTTCTGGTGCATCTAATGTTACTGCTACTGCTTCGAGGTTTGTGTTAAGCTGAATTTGATTGACTGGTATGTTTTGCTTTATATATATAGCTACTCCACCACTAGCAGTCGGGTTGTGTCGATTTTTGAAGAAACCTTTGTAGTTCCTTGGAGTGTGGGTTTTTTGTTCATGGAAGTGTGTCTCTTGTAAACATATTACATCTGGATTGTGATTGGATATCAGCTTTTTGAGCATATTTAAATGGATAAAGTATCCATTTAAATTCCACTGAGCGATTGAGTTGAAAGTGATTATATTAAATTTGTACAGAATCTACGGATGATGTGTCACTCAAGGAGTCGGTTGCGTTGTTTTCTAGATGTTCTAGTTTTTTTCTTAGTCGGGTGCAGCGATTCTTGAGGGTTCTGTCAGTTATATGTGGGTATACTAACAACAATGTTTCAATAAGGCTCTTTATGTCAGTGGTGTATTCATTAACGATGCCTAGAATATCTTGAACACCATGGGTGTTTTCCAGAAGACTTTTCAGTTGGTCACAGTTTAACTCTAGGTGGGATGCTTTGGATTCCATGAACTGTCTGATAGGTTGCATGTGATCGTCTGATATGTGGAACGAAGGAACATCTGTTTTGAGCCTCTTTGTTTTAATATTTCGGGGTGTCTTGAATGCCGGTTTTGTTGAGTGTTCAGCTATGGTTTCTGCTGTTGGGGATAGTATTTCCGAAATGCCCCTCTTACAGGTGCTGTTATCATCGGAGGCATTTGTGATTTGTTGAGATGAATGTTGGATGTTACTCAGTTCTATTACTGGTTCTGGTTGTGTTGACGGTGCTGGAGTACTGGTAGGGTTAGTTTGCGTTTCGATTTGGTCGGTGGATGTGGATGATTGAATTCCTTGAGTACGTTGTTGAGATGGATGTTGAATGTTACTCAATTGTGCTACTGGTTCTGATTGTACTGATGGTGCTGGAGTAATGGTAGAGTTTGTTTGCGTTTGGTTTAGGTCAGTGGGTGTGGAAGGATGAATAGCTTGAGTATGTTGGCCAGTTTGTTGGAGGAGACTTGTGGAGGATGGCTGTATAGATTCTGGACACTGAGATGCGATATGACCAGGAAGTTTGCATTTGAAACACCTTTGGCTGTCTAATGAGAGGAAAACTCTATATTTTAGGTTATCGTGCATGATTTCCAGTGATTCGGGAATGATTGACTCTGTGGCTGCTACGTAAACTTGGCGTCTAAAGCTTAGGATGTGCGAATATTCTGGGACAGTCGCTCCTATTCTCAGAAAGGTTATTGGAGAAATAAGCTGCAGTCCTAGTTGCAACAGACTATCTTTGAGGGTGTTGTGTGGTATTGTTGGGCATACATTAGATATCACTAGTCTGTCTGTGGGTGTGACTAGTCGTCTTGCCTTTACTGCTTCACCTTGTATCGTGATCTCGCCATATTTGTCCATAAATAGGTCAACTATGTTTTTGCTCGACAAGTACACACATATTCTGCCATTAGATATCCTAGAGCAGAATAAAATATGCTTTGGATCGACAAGTGGTCCTAATTTTAGGAGATAGTCTTGTATTCGTACTCCGTCGATTGCATTAAACACAACCGCCTGTTCTTTAGTAGGATATTTGAAGGTGCTTGTTTGGTCCGCATTTTGGTTTTTAGGTTTATTGACGGCATCTGTGTATGTTTGTACGACATTAGAAGTAGTATTAGTAGGATTTTCTGTATGGCTACTCGTGGAAGCCATGTTTCTTCAGCGTTATTTTAGTCTAATTTTGGTGCGCTGTAACATTACTGGATCCGACCCTGTCTTTTGTCCGAGAAAATTGTAGGTGGTTTGTCTCGGAAAATAAATATTTCTCTGAGTGGCCGGTTTTTGTTTCCAATCGTAGGAATACGGAGGAATTCCGAATGCCTTGCGATGGTAAATTCCGTGCAATTGCACGTATGTGTGAGATATTATTGAATGGCTGTACTCACAGTTCGATGTCCTTGTATGTTGTGGATGTCGTGGTGATGATTCAATTAATATAACTTTATTAATCACTGAATGATTAGCGAAATTTGAAGAGCACGGTTCGTTACCTGTTCTGCTTAAGCGTACCAGGTCCGAACTCCTCTCTTTGATTTTTGTTAACCACCTTTTTTGACACTTATAATTTAGATATGTATTTATTTTACCAGTTTATATTATGATCACAATATATTTACGTTTTTCGTTAATATAAATAATAAAAAATAAAATAAATAATAAACAAATATAACATATAATCCAAAAATACCGTATTTTTATTTTGGAGTATTTAGTTTAGACTGTAAATATTTGACATAGTTTTTATTTATTTATTTATTTACGGATAAACCATTTTACAATTAGATCAAAATATCAGAAGACATATAAATAAAATAGAGAATAAAACAAAACCAAAAAATTAACAATTATAGCGAAAGTGTGCAATTTTACACTTACATGACAGAGTATCTATTGCAAATATATTGCTAATTATATATTCTTAACCGCTAATTTAAATGAAACCACTGAGGAGTCAAAATATGGGAGATCATTCTTGTTAGCAAGACGGATCATCCTTGTTAAAGGGTCATTTCTACCATAGTTAGTAGTATAACTTGGCTCAAAAAAGATCTCCGATACACCCTAGTCTTCCTATTCATATTAAAACTAACAAGCTTTAATAAATCTGGACAGTTGACAATGCCATTAATTAACTTATGGAAAAACTTCAAATCAGCTTCTATTCTATGGTGCTCGAAGGTGTTTAGATTTAAACAATTTTAAATATCGGAATATTCATAGAAACCATGTCGTAGCCCCAATTTATATGCACAAATTCTTAAAAATTTATTTTGAACTCTTTCCAGCAGCAATATTTCCTGATGATATGTAGGACACCAAATAACTGAATTGTACTCCAATACTGATCTCACTAGAGAACAGAAAAGTGATTTCCAGGACCTTACAGTGAGATCGCAAGCTGCTCTTTGGATAAATCCCAACATTTTGTAAGACTTCGCCACAACATCATTTATGTGTCGTTTAAAATTCAGGCTTTCGTCAAACGTTATTCCCAAATCCTTCACACGATTTTGTTTTTCCAAATTAGTGTTTTTGATGTTATATGCATATTGTATTGGCCTACTAGACTTTGTAAAAGTGATACTACTACATTTATTAATATTAAGGTTCAACATATTGATGTCACACCAACGAGATAGATTAGATAAATCAGTTTGTAGAAGCTCTGCGTCTTTTCTATCCTTAACTAATCCAAACAACTTTAGGTCATCTGCAAACATCAAAAAATTTCGTCTTGACAAAAACCTAGGGAATTCTAGGGAATTTTCCACATAAAAATTGGGAATTTTCGGCGAACTTGATTGGCAACACTACCAGGACATGTTGTTGTTGATGTTGATCCCCAAAAGCTTGACGGAAGGTGACTCGAGTATTGGGTGACCTTCCATTTCCACAGCTGGTAAGCCAAAGTGAGACTTCTTTGTAAGTGTTGTTGCCTGAGTTTTCTGTACGTTAAACTGTACTTTATTTACTAATCCCCACTAGACCTTTATTTTATTGCATATAAACTCAAGATGCAGTGCAGCATATCTAATTATCTATATCTATTAAGTGATATGAGAGCTCACCCTCTGATATAACACGACAGATTTATGTGACGGTGACCATATTACATGCAGCCTTATATGCTTTTATGCTTTAACGACATCTGCAAGGTTATGGTAGCAATTTCATGGCACGTCCGCAATTCGTTGTGTCCGACTGTCCGTATATTAAATGAGAGACGCTTAGAAAACTTGTCACAGAATAATATCTATGTTACGGAGAATAAGCAGAAAAACGAGGTGTGCCTTGGAAGATGCATCATTCCAAAAAGTGCAATAACGTAAAGGGTGGTTTAATAGTAACAAGTAAAATGGCTTGTCAATTGTAGGACAGCAATGGCAGAATTTGAAATTGGCATCCTCAAACTATACACCACATGAGTTTTGGTCCTAATAGAAGGTCAGATAACAATTTTAGATTTTTAGGGTAAAGTTGAAGATGAGGGTCTGAAAATTTTTTATTTTCTTTATCTGTGGCTGACACGCAAAACAAGGGCCGGATTTGAAATTGGCACATCAAACTATACACCATTCGAGTTTTCGTCCTGATATGAAGCTTGATAACGATTTTAGATATTTAGGATTTAGGGTGAACTTAAAGATCTGAGGGATGTTGGTTACCTGAGGCTGCAACTCAAAACAGAGACCGGATTTAAAATGGGCACCCTCAAACTATACAAGATAATAAGTGTTTGTCCTGATAGGAATTCAAATAACGATTTTAGATTTAAGGGTAAACTGGAAATTCTGGGGGTCTGAAAATTTTTGATTTTCTTTACCTGAGGCTCAAACTCAAAAATGCGGCCGAATTTAAAATTGGCAATCACAAACTATACAAGATATAAGTTTTTGTCCTGATAGGAAGTCAAACAACGATTTTAGATTTTTAGGGTAAACTTGAAATTCTGAGGGTATGAAAATTTTTGATTTTCTTTACCTGAGGCTGAAACTCAAAACTACAGTTGGATTTGAAAATGACACCCTCAAACTATACAAGATACAAGTTTTTGTCCTGACAGGAAGTCAAATAACGATTTTAAATTTTTAGGGTAAGCTTGAAATTCTGAGGGTCTGAAAATTTTTTATTTTCTTTACCCGAGGCTGAAACTCAAAACTACAGCCGGATTCGAAATTGACACCCTCAAACTATACAAGATATAAATTTTTGTCTTGATAGGAAGTCAAACAACGATTTTATATTTTTAGGGTAATTGAAAATTTGAGGGTCTCAAAATCTTTGATTTTCTTTACCTGAGGCTGAAACTCAAAACTACGGCCGAATTTAAAATTGGCACTCTCAAACTATACAAAATATAAGTTTTTGTCCTGATAGGAAGTCAAATAGCGATTTTAGATTTTTAGGGTAAACTTGAAATTCTGAGGGTCTGAAAATTTTTGATTTTCTTTTCCTGAGGCTGAAACTCAAACTACGGCCGGATTTGAAATTGACACCCTCAAACTATACAAGGTATGAGTTTTTGTCCTGATAGGAAGTCAAATAACGATTTTAGATTTTTAAGGTAAACTTGAAATTCTGAGGATCTGAAAATTTTTGATTTTCTTTACCTGATGCTGAAACTCAAACCTACGGCCTGATTTGAAATTGACACCCTCAAACTATACAAGATATAAGTTTTTGTCCTGATAGGAAGTCAAATAACGATTTTAGATTTTTTTAGGGTAAACTTGAAAATCTGAGTGTCTGAAAATGTTCGATTATCTTTATATGAGGCTGAAACTCAAAACTACGGCCGGATTTGAAATTGGCACCCCCAAACTATACAAGATATAAGTTTTTGTCCTGATAGGAAGTCAAATAACGATTTTAGATTTTTAGGGTAAAGTTGAAGATCTGAGGGCCTGAAAATTTTTTATTTTCTTTACATGAAGCTGAAACCCAAAACTAAGGCCGGATTTAAATTTGGCACCCTGAAACTATACAAGACATAAGTTTTTGTCCTGTTAGGAATTCAAATAACGATTTTAGATTTTTAGGGTAAACTTGAAATTCTGAGGGTCTGAAAATTTTTTATTTTCTTTACCTGATGCTGAAACTCAAAACTACGGCAGGATTTGGAATTGGCACCCTCAAACTGTACAAGATATAAGTTTTTGTCCTGATAGGAAGTCAAATAACGATTTTAGATTTTTAGGGTAAACTTGAAATTCTGAGGGTCTGAAAATTTTTTATTTTCTTTACCTAAGGCTGAAACTCAAAACTACGGCAGGATTTGGAATTGGCACCCTCAAACTGTACAAGATATAAGTTTTTGTCCTGATAGGAAGTCAAATAACGATTTTAGATTTTTAGGGTAAACTTGAAATTCTGAGGGTCTGAAAATTTTTGATTTTCTTTACCTGATGCTGAAACTCAAACCTACGGCCTGATTTGAAATTGACACCATCAAACTATACAAGATATAAGTTTTTGTCCTGATAGGAAGTCAAATAACGATTTTAGATTTTTATGGTAAACTTGAAATTTTGAGGGTCTGAAAATTTTTGATTTTCTTTACCTGAGGCTGAAACTCAAAACTACGGCCAGATTTGAAATTGACACCCTCAAACTATACAAGATATAAGTTTTCGTCATGATAGGAAGTCAAATAACGATTTTAGATTTTTATGGTAAACTTGAAATTCTGAGGGTCTGAAAATTTTTGATTTTCTTTACCTGAGGCTGAAACTCAAAACTACGGCCAGATTTGAAATTGACACCCTCAAACTATACAAGATATAAGTTTTCGTCATGATAGGAAGTCAAATAACGATTTTAGATTTTTATGGTAAACTTGAAATTCTGAGGATCTGAAAATTTTTGATTTTCTTCACCTGATGCTGAAACTCAAACCTACGGCCTGATTTGAAATTGACACCCTCAAACTATACAAGATATAAGTTTTTGTCCTGATAGGAAGTCAAATAACGATTTTAGATTTTTTTAGGGTAAACTTGAAAATCTGAGTGTCTGAAAATGTTCGATTATCTTTATATGAGGCTGAAACTCAAAACTACGGCCGGATTTGAAATTGGCACCCCCAAACTATACAAGATATAGGTGTTTGTCCTGATAAGAAGTCAAATAACGATTTTAGATTTTTAGGGTAAACTTGAAAATTTGATGTTCTGAAAATTTTTGATTTTCTTTATTTGCGAGTGGAACTCAAAACTACGGCCGGATTTGAAATTGACACCCTCAAGCTATACAAGATATAAGCTTTCGTCCTGATAGGAAGTCAAATAATGATTTTAGATTTTTAGGGTAAACTTGAAAATCTGAGTGTCTGAAAATGTTCGATTATCTTTATATGAGGCTGAAACTCAAAACTACGGCCGGATTTGAAATTGGCACCCCCAAACTATACAAGATATAAGTTTTTGTCCTGATAGGAAGTCAAATAACGATTTTAGATTTTTAGGGTAAAGTTGAAGATCTGAGGGCCTGAAAATTTTTTATTTTCTTTACATGAAGCTGAAACCCACAACTAAGGCCGGATTTAAATTTGGCACCCTGAAACTATACAAGACATAAGTTTTTGTCCTGTTAGGAATTCAAACAACGATTTTAGATTTTTAGGGTAAACTTGAAATTCTGAGGGTCTGAAAATTTTTTATTTTCTTTACCTAAGGCTGAAACTCAAAACTACGGCAGGATTTGGAATTGGCACCCTCAAACTGTACAAGATATAAGTTTTTGTCCTGATAGGAAGTCAAATAACGATTTTAGATTTTTAGGGTAAACTTGAAATTCTGAGGGTCTGAAAATTTTTGATTTTCTTTACCTGATGCTGAAACTCAAACCTACGGCCTGATTTGAAATTGACACCCTCAACTATACAAGATATAAGTTTTTGTCCTGATAGGAAGTCAAATAACGATTTTAGATTTTTAGGGTAAACTTGAAATTCTGAGGGTCTGAAAATTTTTGATTTTCTTTACCTGAGGCTGAAACTCAAAACTACAGTTGGATTTGAAAATGACACCCTCAAACTATACAAGATACAAGTTTTTGTCCTGACAGGAAGTCAAATAACGATTTTAAATTTTTAGGGTAAGCTTGAAATTCTGAGGGTCTGAAAATTTTTTATTTTCTTTACCCGAGGCTGAAACTCAAAACTACAGCCGGATTCGAAATTGACACCCTCAAACTATACAAGATATAAATTTTTGTCTTGATAGGAAGTCAAACAACGATTTTATATTTTTAGGGTAATTGAAAATTTGAGGGTCTCAAAATCTTTGATTTTCTTTACCTGAGGCTGAAACTCAAAACTACGGCCGAATTTAAAATTGGCACTCTCAAACTATACAAAATATAAGTTTTTGTCCTGATAGGAAGTCAAATAGCGATTTTAGATTTTTAGGGTAAACTTGAAATTCTGAGGGTCTGAAAATTTTTGATTTTCTTTTCCTGAGGCTGAAACTCAAACTACGGCCGGATTTGAAATTGACACCCTCAAACTATACAAGGTATGAGTTTTTGTCCTGATAGGAAGTCAAATAACGATTTTAGATTTTTAAGGTAAACTTGAAATTCTGAGGATCTGAAAATTTTTGATTTTCTTTACCTGATGCTGAAACTCAAACCTACGGCCTGATTTGAAATTGACACCCTCAAACTATACAAGATATAAGTTTTTGTCCTGATAGGAAGTCAAATAACGATTTTAGATTTTTTTAGGGTAAACTTGAAAATCTGAGTGTCTGAAAATGTTCGATTATCTTTATATGAGGCTGAAACTCAAAACTACGGCCGGATTTGAAATTGGCACCCCCAAACTATACAAGATATAAGTTTTTGTCCTGATAGGAAGTCAAATAACGATTTTAGATTTTTAGGGTAAAGTTGAAGATCTGAGGGCCTGAAAATTTTTTATTTTCTTTACATGAAGCTGAAACCCAAAACTAAGGCCGGATTTAAATTTGGCACCCTGAAACTATACAAGACATAAGTTTTTGTCCTGTTAGGAATTCAAATAACGATTTTAGATTTTTAGGGTAAACTTGAAATTCTGAGGGTCTGAAAATTTTTTATTTTCTTTACCTAAGGCTGAAACTCAAAACTACGGCAGGATTTGGAATTGGCACCCTCAAACTGTACAAGATATAAGTTTTTGTCCTGATAGGAAGTCAAATAACGATTTTAGATTTTTAGGGTAAACTTGAAATTCTGAGGGTCTGAAAATTTTTGATTTTCTTTACCTGATGCTGAAACTCAAACCTACGGCCTGATTTGAAATTGACACCATCAAACTATACAAGATATAAGTTTTTGTCCTGATAGGAAGTCAAATAACGATTTTAGATTTTTATGGTAAACTTGAAATTTTGAGGGTCTGAAAATTTTTGATTTTCTTTACCTGAGGCTGAAACTCAAAACTACGGCCAGATTTGAAATTGACACCCTCAAACTATACAAGATATAAGTTTTCGTCATGATAGGAAGTCAAATAACGATTTTAGATTTTTATGGTAAACTTGAAATTCTGAGGGTCTGAAAATTTTTGATTTTCTTTACCTGAGGCTGAAACTCAAAACTACGGCCAGATTTGAAATTGACACCCTCAAACTATACAAGATATAGGTGTTTGTCCTGATAAGAAGTCAAATAACGATTTTAGATTTTTTTAGGGTAAACTTGAAAATCTGAGTGTCTGAAAATGTTCGATTATCTTTATATGAGGCTGAAACTCAAAACTACGGCCGGATTTGAAATTGGCACCCCCAAACTATACAAGATATAAGTTTTTGTCCTGATAGGAAGTCAAATAACGATTTTAGATTTTTAGGGTAAAGTTGAAGATCTGAGGGCCTGAAAATTTTTTATTTTCTTTACATGAAGCTGAAACCCAAAACTAAGGCCGGATTTAAATTTGGCACCCTGAAACTATACAAGACATAAGTTTTTGTCCTGTTAGGAATTCAAATAACGATTTTAGATTTTTAGGGTAAACTTGAAATTCTGAGGGTCTGAAAATTTTTTATTTTCTTTACCTAAGGCTGAAACTCAAAACTACGGCAGGATTTGGAATTGGCACCCTCAAACTGTACAAGATATAAGTTTTTGTCCTGATAGGAAGTCAAATAACGATTTTAGATTTTTAGGGTAAACTTGAAATTCTGAGGGTCTGAAAATTTTTGATTTTCTTTACCTGATGCTGAAACTCAAACCTACGGCCTGATTTGAAATTGACACCATCAAACTATACAAGATATAAGTTTTTGTCCTGATAGGAAGTCAAATAACGATTTTAGATTTTTATGGTAAACTTGAAATTTTGAGGGTCTGAAAATTTTTGATTTTCTTTACCTGAGGCTGAAACTCAAAACTACGGCCAGATTTGAAATTGACACCCTCAAACTATACAAGATATAAGTTTTCGTCATGATAGGAAGTCAAATAACGATTTTAGATTTTTATGGTAAACTTGAAATTTTGAGGGTCTGAAAATTTTTGATTTTCTTTACCTGAGGCTGAAACTCAAAACTACGGCCAGATTTGAAATTGACACCCTCAAACTATACAAGATATAAGTTTTCGTCATGATAGGAAGTCAAATAACGATTTTAGATTTTTATGGTAAACTTGAAATTCTGAGGATCTGAAAATTTTTGATTTTCTTCACCTGATGCTGAAACTCAAACCTACGGCCTGATTTGAAATTGACACCCTCAAACTATACAAGATATAAGTTTTTGTCCTGATAGGAAGTCAAATAACGATTTTAGATTTTTTTAGGGTAAACTTGAAAATCTGAGTGTCTGAAAATGTTCGATTATCTTTATATGAGGCTGAAACTCAAAACTACGGCCGGATTTGAAATTGGCACCCCCAAACTATACAAGATATAGGTGTTTGTCCTGATAAGAAGTCAAATAACGATTTTAGATTTTTAGGGTAAACTTGAAAATTTGATGTTCTGAAAATTTTTGATTTTCTTTATTTGCGAGTGGAACTCAAAACTACGGCCGGATTTGAAATTGACACCCTCAAGCTATACAAGATATAAGCTTTCGTCCTGATAGGAAGTCAAATAATGATTTTAGATTTTTAGGGTAAACTTGAAAATTTGAGTGTCTGAAAATGTTCGATTATCTTTATATGAGGCTGAAACTCAAAACTACGGCCGGATTTGAAATTGGCACCCCCAAACTATACAAGATATAAGTTTTTGTCCTGATAGGAAGTCAAATAACGATTTTAGATTTTTAGGGTAAAGTTGAAGATCTGAGGGCCTGAAAATTTTTTATTTTCTTTACATGAAGCTGAAACCCACAACTAAGGCCGGATTTAAATTTGGCACCCTGAAACTATACAAGACATAAGTTTTTGTCCTGTTAGGAATTCAAACAACGATTTTAGATTTTTAGGGTAAACTTGAAATTCTGAGGGTCTGAAAATTTTTTATTTTCTTTACCTAAGGCTGAAACTCAAAACTACGGCAGGATTTGGAATTGGCACCCTCAAACTGTACAAGATATAAGTTTTTGTCCTGATAGGAAGTCAAATAACGATTTTAGATTTTTAGGGTAAACTTGAAATTCTGAGGGTCTGAAAATTTTTGATTTTCTTTACCTGATGCTGAAACTCAAACCTACGGCCTGATTTGAAATTGACACCCTCAACTATACAAGATATAAGTTTTTGTCCTGATAGGAAGTCAAATAACGATTTTAGATTTTTATGGTAAACTTGAAATTCTGAGGATCTGAAAATTTTTGATTTTCTTCACCTGATGCTGAAACTCAAACCTACGGCCTGATTTGAAATTGACACCCTCAAACTATACAAGATATAAGTTTTTGTCCTGATAGGAAGTCAAATAACGATTTTAGATTTTTTTAGGGTAAACTTGAAAATCTGAGTGTCTGAAAATGTTCGATTATCTTTATATGAGGCTGAAACTCAAAACTACGGCCGGATTTGAAATTGGCACCCCCAAACTATACAAGATATAGGTGTTTGTCCTGATAAGAAGTCAAATAACGATTTTAGATTTTTAGGGTAAACTTGAAAATTTGATGTTCTGAAAATTTTTGATTTTCTTTATTTGCGAGTGGAACTCAAAACTACGGCCGGATTTGAAATTGACACCCTCAAGCTATACAAGATATAAGCTTTCGTCCTGATAGGAAGTCAAATAATGATTTTAGATTTTTAGGGTAAACTTGAAAATCTGAGTGTCTGAAAATGTTCGATTATCTTTATATGAGGCTGAAACTCAAAACTACGGCCGGATTTGAAATTGGCACCCCCAAACTATACAAGATATAAGTTTTTGTCCTGATAGGAAGTCAAATAACGATTTTAGATTTTTAGGGTAAAGTTGAAGATCTGAGGGCCTGAAAATTTTTTATTTTCTTTACATGAAGCTGAAACCCACAACTAAGGCCGGATTTAAATTTGGCACCCTGAAACTATACAAGACATAAGTTTTTGTCCTGTTAGGAATTCAAACAACGATTTTAGATTTTTAGGGTAAACTTGAAATTCTGAGGGTCTGAAAATTTTTTATTTTCTTTACCTAAGGCTGAAACTCAAAACTACGGCAGGATTTGGAATTGGCACCCTCAAACTGTACAAGATATAAGTTTTTGTCCTGATAGGAAGTCAAATAACGATTTTAGATTTTTAGGGTAAACTTGAAATTCTGAGGGTCTGAAAATTTTTGATTTTCTTTACCTGATGCTGAAACTCAAACCTACGGCCTGATTTGAAATTGACACCCTCAACTATACAAGATATAAGTTTTTGTCCTGATAGGAAGTCAAATAACGATTTTAGATTTTTATGGTAAACTTGAAATTTTGAGGGTCTGAAAATTTTTGATTTTCTTTACCTGAGGCTGAAACTCAAAACTACGGCCAGATTTGAAATTGACACCCTCAAACTATACAAGATATAAGTTTTCGTCATGATAGGAAGTCAAATAACGATTTTAGATTTTTATGGTAAACTTGAAATTCTGAGGGTCTGAAAATTTTTGATTTTCTTTACCTGAGGCTGAAACTCAAAACTACGGCCAGATTTGAAATTGACACCCTCAATCTATACAAGATATAAGTTTTTGTCCTGATAGGAAGTCAAATAACGATTTTAGATTTTTATGGTAAACTTGAAATTTTGAGGGACTGAAAATTTTTGATTTTCTTTACCTGAGGCTGAAACTCAAACCTACGGCCAGATTTGAAACTGACACCCTCAAACCGTACAAGATATGAGTTTTTGTCCTGATAGGAGGTCAAATCACGATTTTAGATTTTTAGGGCAAACTTGAACATTTGAGGGTCTGAAAATTTTTGATTGTTTTTATCTGAGACTGGCACTCAAAACTACAGCCGGCTTTGGAATTGGCACACTCAAACTATAAACAATACGAGTTTTCGTCCTCATAGGAAGCCACTTAACGATTATAGATTTTTAGGGTGAACCTAAAGATCTCATAACCTGAACATTTTTTATTTTCTTTAGCTGAGGCTGAAATTCAAAACAACAGCCGGATTTGAAATTGGCAACCTCAAACTATACACGATGAGAGTTTTCGTCCTGATAGGAAGCCTCATATCGATTTTAGATTTTTACGGTGAACTTGAAGTTCTAGGGGACGGAAAATTTTTGATTTTCTTTACCTGAGGCTGAAACTCCAAACAACGACCTGGTTTGAAATTGGCACCCTCAAACCATACCCAAACCATACGAGTTTTCGTCCTCATAGGCAGTCAGCTTAACCTTAAGGTTGTATGTACTGACATCCCGCAGAATACATAAAATAAATAGTGGCAACACCAAGAGCCTATACAGGGTGTCCCAGAAATAACACGCCAGAGTAACATGGAAGGTATATTGGCTTTAGATCAATCAGATAACTTCGACATGACCTTAGTAAAATTTTTGTAGTTTTCGAGGTATTGCCACTTTTAAGGTTTTTCAGAAAATTCCTCCCTTTGTTGCCTGTTATGGCTATAAGGATTTGCGGACTTATGATCTGTTTTTTCTTGGGCTACTACTAATAGTTGGTTGATATGACAGAGTATCGATTTCATTGAAAATTATCACAGTATGTTAAACCGAATTCTCAGATTTTGTGTCAATGCGAAAACCTTAACTAAGGTTTAACTGATTACTGTGAAAACGAATGAACCAGACTGAATCAGCAAATGCTCTTAAAAACCAACCTACTTAATGCTGTTACAAAAATAGTATTAACATTTATAGATTCTTTTTACTAAAAACTGAATAGCCCCAAGTTTTGTCGTAGAAGTCGTATACTTCTAGGTCTAAAACTCCCAGATACATTGGCCTTTTTAATTTGTTGTAGGCATAAAAATAATGAATAGAGGTAGGAATTGGAGCCCAAGAAAAGAAGAAGAAAGATAATAAGTCCGCAAATCTTTATAGCCAAAGCAGGCAACAAAAAGAACAAAAGTAGGAATTTTTTGCAGAACCTTAAAAGTGGCAATATCTCGAAAACTATAAAACTTTTACTAAGGTCATGTCGATGTTATCTGATTGATCGAAAGCCAATCTACCTTCCATGTCACTCTGGCGTGTTATTTCTGGGACAAACAAAACTTTCATAACTTCCTTAAATGATAGGGCATACTTGACCGCCCTTGTATACTAAACAAATCACGACTTTTCTATTACTTCCCAGAGTTTTCATCTGAAACATTAGCTAAACTATGAAATACGCTTCATCATCTATCATAGCAATGACTGGAAATTGGTAGTTCCCAGCAAGACAACGTCTCGGTGATTTATTATATTTTATTGAAAACGTAAAATGGCTTTTAAATAAATCTCAGATGTGAAATTGACGAGACACACACGGCGCTAGAATCGCAGTTAGAAAGGTAAAGACGAAATGGGACAGACATGTACCAGGAAATGACTTGATGCCAATCTCAATCATTATCAAGCAAAACAGAGTGAATCAAGAAAGATAGTCCTCAAACTTCAGAAAGTAGTGATTTTTGAAAATCTTGTTTGAGTTATGTATTTTTGCCCTATTCATCTGATTGCAATAATAGAGAGTTAAAACAAAGGGCAACAATACAAAATTCAAATAAGATTTAAAAAAAGAAAGAAGTTGGAGAAGCTAATAACTCCATCTACGAAGACACATGCCAATGCAGCAAAATATATTTTGGAAAAAACTATAAGAGCCCTAGGAGCAAAAATTAAAGATCAGTGACTAAAGACCTAGCGAGATCCCATATAACCACAGTTTTGCGGATGACAGTACGATGGATGCAGGCATCATGAGCAATAGACCGATCTCTGTGGTCGAGCTGGAACACAGAAGGCTGGCAGTGGCAGCTTCACTTTCAAAGGATCTTGATACCATTACCGCTTGGGGGCTCAGGAATATGGTAAAATTTAATGCTTCCAGACCCAGTGTTGTACACTATCAAACGAGAAGTGCCCAAGCCAACACCCGGTTCTAACAAACAGGCTCTGTCAAGGAGTCACTCATTCAAGACTTTAGGAGTCAACTTTACGGAAAATCTGATCTGGCACGAACATGTTGCGTCATTTGCAACAGCTGCTGGTAAAAAGCTTCGGTACCTATTTAGAGCCAGAAGGTACTTCTCACCATGCAACCTCCTCACGCTATACAGGGTGCAACTTTTAAGGATGTCCACACCTATATTACCGTGTAGATCTTGCTGAGCTGATCATTTTTCAATAAGCAACATGGGTCCGGAAACGAACCGTTTCGGAGATAGCGCTACCGGAAGTAGTCCTTTCTGACGCCTGAAGTTAGGCAATTAATTCGACGCCTTGCGGCCAGTAGCATGGCCGGCGCGGTCTCCGGATCTCAATCCCCTGTATTTTTTCCTGTGGGGTCACCTGGAAGCACTTGTCTACCAAGGGGGTGCACCGCACACAGCAGAAGAGCTGATTGCACGCATCATTGCAGCAGCTGGAGACGTCAGGGAGTAGTCACAGATAATCAACGCTGCCACTGCATCGGTCATCCATCGAGCCAGATTGTGCGAGCAAGAAGGCGATGGCCACGTGGAGCCTCTCCTTCACTGATTTTTGACTGATCTCGGTGTTTTTTGTTGTTGTTTTTTTTGCAATGTTTTTTTTGTTTTGTTTGTTTGGTTTGCTTTTGACATTTTGGCCATGACGATTAAATGTTGACAAACCGAATCTGTCTTAGCAGCTGATCCGTAACCCCCTCTCTCCTCTGCCAATTACGAGGCGTTGAATGAATTGCCTAACTTCAAGCGTCAGCAAGGATAACTTTCGGTAGCGTTATCTCTGTAACGGTTCGTTTTTGGACCCATGTTGCTTATCGAAAAATGATCAGCTCAGCGAGATCTATACATGGTGGTATAGGTGTGGACATCCTTAAAAGTTACACCCTGTATAAAGCCCAGATAAGACCTGGCCTGGTGTATTGCTCTCATGTCTGGGGATGCCGTTCAGAGAAGGGCAATTCGTTTAATTGGCGACCCAGCCTTAACGCGCCACCTCCAGCCATTTTCTCATCCGCGTGTTGTTATTGATCTCTCACGCACAACACAACAACACAAACGTGGCAAACACTAATCATCGAACGATCACGTCAGCAGAAATCGGTGCCACTGAATCGGAACACCACACCGACAAATAGGAAGGTGTCTCGAAAAACAACACGTTAGCAAGATGAGGATAAATAGCCATGAAATTAGTACGTTTGCCAGTCCTCATTTGAAGACGATTGAAAATAGTGTCAGGATGACAAAATTTTATAATTCGAAAATACTATTATCCAAGAGTGTAGTTAAAAATACAACGTAAACACGACGCTTTAAAATGCTTGGAAGAGCGAGTTTCAGTCGAATGTAAGATAAACAGCTAAATATCTGGCCGATATTATTTTCTAAACAGTGTGAAGAGCGTCACAGTAATTTAGGCGGTTCGTCACGTTAGAATAAAGTCTAAAGTTGGATAATGTTTACTTGATGCCTGCCTGAAAATACGTTCGTCCCTTCAGACTAGTCGACCACAAAAAAATCATTTCATATAGAACCTAGTTATACTTCGTACAATAAAGTGTTCTTGTGAATTGTTGGTGATTGAGCAACAGCTTGGGTGAGTTTATCTCACAGAGTACCCAATTTTACTAATTGTCTCTTTGTTTCTTGATATATTGATTTATTTCATTAATTCGTTTGAGAACTTGTTATTAGACAGTTGACACATACAAGTTAAGGAGCCACCCTCACCAATCATATTATAATCTAAACACACTTAAGGTATATCCGCTGAGACGTGTATTTTTATGTAAGAGTACTTTCCCATGGTCTGGTGGCAGACGCCCTTAGAGTTAAGTGACTTTTGTTTATGTTTATGGATTTATATAAATATCTGGTTCACCATGTGTGAGGTGAGCATTACTTCTGTAACCGTCTTGCTGAATAAACGTTTTTTAAAAACTCGATTCGCCTGTGTCGATCCTTATTTTACACACATTTATATCATTAATGGTTCGATAATTCAACTACTGAATATCTGCGATATGAAAACAGATAACAATCTCGAAGTACGTCGCGAGTTGACCCTTCGTGCTGAACTAGTACAAAGGAGTGGATACTTTGCGAGTTGACCCCTAGTATCTTAGTGAGTTGGCCTCACAGTTATCATGATAATTCTCCGCCCTAGTGATTGGAGCTCTTGGAGAGGTATTTCGCGTGTTGACCCTTAATACCAAAGACCCAAGTGCTGCTCGAGTTTTGTTATATGCTTTTTGTATCATTATACAGTATATTATTTCATCTATTCTCTTGAAGAGGTATTTCGCGAGTTGACCCTTAATACCTATGACCCGAGAGATGTTTGATTTATGTTCTGTATAATTTGTATGACCGCATAAGTTGTGGATATGATTTTATCCGTTTGGGGTTAAAAGATATATTTGCTGTGTTATCTATTTATATTTGTGTGTTTATTTATTCTGCCTGTATATTACTTCATCTACCTATTTGGTGGTTGAAGAGTTGTTTGGTGTGTATCTGTTTATGTCGTTTTGTTTAAATTATAACAATTGCATAACCTGTAGGTTATGTGAATTACACCAATATAAAATAACGTTATGTTATTTAATCGAACCTATTGTAACCTATTTTTCAAAATTTATTCTACTTTACTGAATTGGTTACTCAGGATCTTTTTATTTAATTTCCAGATGTGTCGTCTCGAGCGATTTTCCTGACACAGGCACAACCTTTTATCGATGTTAAATTAGGTAAATTAAGTTATCGTTTAAATATTGAATTGTGATCTTACTTAATTTATTTTGATCATTTGTTTATTGATTGAATTACTACCTTATTAAATGTAATATTTTTAAAGACACGCCCAGAATGATCATTTAATCATTAATTCGTTTTTATCCCCTACAATAGTAAATAACTCGGAGAGGTCTGATACTAAAAAACCTTGGAATTCCGGAAAACACATTTATGCTCGTTGTAAACTATGACGTAACAAACGTTATTTTGGCTCCAGCTATCTTGTTAGCAGACCCCACTGTATCTGGAAAATCTGAGGCACTTTCTGAATCCGAATTCTTAGCGAAACTAGAGCAAACACCGACCTCAGGCGGTTCTATAATGACAACGTTCGAGTGACTCTAAACCACTAGTATTGGTAAAAATTTGTAGGTAATTTGCTGATTAATTTTCGCCTCCAGTGAAACTCAACGTTAAGGAATTTCTTCCAAGTAGGAAGCAATATCGATCAAGTATTTTTTGTATAAAAGTCTTAATTGTACAGAATTAAACTATAATATGGCAACGCTTTAGTACCTGTATCACAGTGCAAAATACTGAAATATACAGGGTGTCCACTTAGTGGGTAATTCTTCGATGTCTCGCAAGGTATACCTGATAGAAGAAAATGTCAAATGCAAAAGTTATTTGGGTACTTAAGGCGCATATTCTAAAAATACTTTGAAATATACAGGGTGTTGCGGGAAAGCAGGACAGTGATCAACTTATTTTTTGGAACTATACCTTTTTTTAAATCCTTCTAGTTTCCATCATTGATCTCTATTCAACCCTAAAATATTTTTGGGATCGGTTGTGACGTTGCCAAGTTATCATTTATTTTCTATTAATTTTCGGATTTGCAAGGTCACAAGTAATACGTCCAAATTGATATATTCCTTTAACTTTTCTCAATAATATTATACAGCGAGTTACTTGAATATTGAGTGGATATTATTTTGGATGTTACCAGCAATTTGTGTCTACAGGGTGTTTTTGGCAGAATTTTAAATTACAGCAACTTGAAGATCATTTTACTTTGTTTTTTTAAATGTAACACCCTATATTTTTTATTTTAAATCAAAATATCTACTAATACCCTATCTCGCCTTGTAATTTTTTTTCGCGTTTGCGACGTTGCCAAGTTATAAATTATTTTTCCAAATTTTTAAACAAATATCCCCGATTTTAATTTATTTTAAATATCTCCTCCTCTACTTATTTTTATTGCAATGAATTGCGCATGTCTAATTTAGTAGGATCTCATAATCTCAAAATTTTGTTTCTATTACTTACTGAGATACGGCAAGACCGCTTTTTCAGTAAACGGTACCGGAACGCTTACATATTTCCAAAACTGTCACAGCTAGAGAGGTGAAATTCAATACTTGGAGGTTTTTGAACATACAGAGTTCAAAAACGCTAACATCAGTGTTGTCAGATTTACCAATTTTACGTTATAATTTTGAATGGAATTCCCTATTTATGAAGTCTAACGTAAAAGTGGTAAATCTGACAACACTGACATTAGCGTTTTTGAATTCTGTATGTTTAAAAACCCCCAAGTATTGAATTTCACCGTTCCTGCTGTGGCAGTTTTGGAAATATTTAAGCGCTTCGGTACTGTTTACTGAAAAAGCGGTGTTGCCGTATCTCAATAATTAACAGAAAAAAATTTTGAAATTGTGAGATCTTACTAAGTTCGACATGTGCAATTCATTGCAATAAAAAAGGTAGAGGATTCTATTTCAAATAAATTAAAATCGGGGATATTTGTTTAGAAATTTGGGAAAATAATTTATAACTTGGCAACGCCGCAAACGCGAAAAAAAAATATTACAAGGCGAGATAGGATATTAGTAGATATTTCGATTTAAAATAAAACATACAGGCTGTTACATCTAAAAAACAAAGTAAAATGATCTTCAAATTGCCGTGATTTAAAATTCTGCCAAAAACACCCTGTAGATACAAATTGCTGGTGACATGCAAAATAATATCCACTAAATATTCAAGTCACTCGCTGTATAATATTATTGAGAAAAGTTAAAGGAATATATCAATTTGTACGTATTACTTGCGACCTTGCAAATCCGGAAATTAACAGAAAATAAATCATAACTTGGCAACGTCGCAATTGATCCCAAAAATATTTTAGGGTTGAATAGAGATCAATGATGGAAATTAGAAGAATTTAATAGAAAGTTATAATTCCATATAAAAAAATCAAGTTGATCACTATCCTACTTTTCCGCAACACCCTGTATATTTCAAAATATTTTTAGAATATGCGTCTTAGGTAGCCAAATAACTTTTGCATTTTACATTTTCTTCTATCAGGTATACTTTGCGAAAATTACACACTAACTAGACACCCTGTACATTACTTGCAAAAACAAACGTGTTTCTATTTTTTATCCCGTAGAAAGAAGTTTCTTCGTATGTTATTAGTCGACGAGCAGAAAATATAGAACTATTTTTATCATGTTGTGTCTGTGATAACTAGTACAGTGAAGGTGTCAACAGAATCATATCTTTGCTGGAGAGGACAGAGTAAGAACATCGAGTTTCACAACACAACATCTGACACCGTGACATAAAACACAACAGCTATTTTTTCTCTACCGCAGAATCCGTTGTTTAATTAATTTCTAGAACTGCTCCTGTTGTGGTTGTCTCATTGTTCCACAATGTTTCACTCTTCCTCTAATAAAAGCCACATACAGGGTGAGTTTTTAGTACCGGCTCAGTCGATAACTCCACTACTATAGAAGATAGCGAAAAAAAATTAGATTTATACAGGGTGATCCATAACTACGTGGTGATGCAAACATACATTTTTTTAAAAGAGACACCCTATATATTATTCCATATTCAAATTCTACTAATGATTTCTGTTCTTTCAATATAGGGTATTGTTACATTATACAGGGTATTTCAAAAGTTATGACCATTTTTATATCCAAATCGCGGTCAAATGAACGTACTGTATATCAAAAAGTAATTAATAAAAGTTATGTTTTTTTTTACATGACAATATTAAAAATATCTTCTAGTTTAAAAATCGGCTGTAGAAAACGCCCATGACGCATATTCGTATACAGGGTGATGTAGAATGTAAAATCCAGATTTTCTCTTTTTTTTTAAATGTAACCCCCTATACTTCATTATCTCAAATAGGTGCTTCTAATATGCTCATCTTTGTATAGCATTTGTTGTACCTACGTCCATCAGTTTCCGAGATATCTCGATTTTTCGGTACATTTAAAATATAGCTACGATTTGTGTACCGAAATTCATTTATTTTGAGAAAGTACTATCTAATTTGTTTTTTATTTAACGAAAAACTAAATTATAAGGCCATGATACTATTTGATGAAGTCAAAACCCTAAATCATTGAGATAATAAAGTCAAGTATGCTGAGGAAACAATTTTGTAGGCGTGATGCATAATTATCAAGCAGATTTATCAGGTAGGCTTTGAAAAATTGACAGTTTTCATAACCTGCTCAATAATTCCGTACTGTGTGAAAAACCAGAATCTTTGAGAAATTGTCTACTTGCCTCTAGAATATATTAACTATGAACAGCAATATCCAGAACGGAGACACTCCAAAACTAATGTGTTTGAAAGATTGAAGAGTCGTTTTATTTGGACTGTGTCGTTTAATATTTCATAGCCTACCTGATACATCTGCTTGATAATTATGCATGACGTCTATAAAATTGTTTCCTTAGCACACTTGACTTATATTATCTTGTTAATTCAGTGTTTTGACTTGATCAAGTACTATTATGGCATTATATTTTAGTTGTTTGTTAAGTAAAAGTAAAATTTGATAGTATTTTCTCAGAATAAATAAATTTTTCTAAACAAATAGAAGGTATATTTAAAATTTGTAGAATAATCTAAATATCTCAGAAACTAGTGAATGGGGCCATAAAGAGCTTATTAAAAGCAATTCTTTGGTGTAATAAAATATTGGGGGTTACATTTAAAAAAAGAGAGAAAATCTAGATTTTGCATTCTACATCACCCTGTATACGAATATACGTCACGGGCTTTTTTATAGCCGATTTTAAAACTAGAGGATATTTTTAATCTTTTCATGTAAAGAAGTAATTTTTGATTCATTACTTTTTGACATACAGTATGTTCATTTGACCGAGATTTGTATATAAAGATGGTCATAACTTTTAAAATACCCTGTATAATGTAACAATACTCTGTATTGGAAAAACGGAAATCATTAGTAAAATCTGAATATGGAATAATATATAGGGTGTCTCATTTAAAAAAATGCATGTTTGCATCACCACGTAGTTATGAATCACCCTGTATAAATCTGAATATTTTCTTATCAAGGAGCATATCCGTGGCTACAACTTTTGTATACAATTTTTTTCGCTATCTTCTACAGTGCTGGAGTTATCGACCGAGCCGGTACTAAAAACTCACCCTGTATACTTAAAGATACACTTTACTGGAGTTTGTTGAAATACATTGATTTCTAATAAACAGATTGATAATAATTATATTGATAGCAATTCAATATTATCAATTCCATGAAAATGGATTGTTGATGTAATGGATGTTTATTCTATAACTAAACATATTTAACGTAATTTGTACCATAAAATATATCTGCCATTAATTATTATATAAACATGCCAAATACCTATTATGGCTTTATGCATCATGATATTAATAACATTAACATAACAGAAACAAAATTATGAACTTCAAAGGTTTAGCTGAAAATACCACTGCTAACCGTTTTACCTTGAAAATAGTTGATGGCAATGCTTATTTTAGTAAAAAAAAAACAGCGTGTCTTGACTCTGTACTAACCACACATTATTATCAGTCCAGTTCTCTATTGTTACTGTTTCCCGGCGCCACTCTAGGAACAGCACTGTTAATTAGAAGCTAGCAGTGCAGGCTCAGGTGGGGATTCTTGCTGAGCCTTTTTTATGGATATTTATTGGGGAGTTTTGTGATCGAGAAAATTTTCGATTTTGAGATAACACGCTTTTTGGGAGTTTTATGATGTTTATAAGTATAACAAAAATCCACATCACTCATTTCCGTCGGTCTGTCTGTCGGTCTGTCTGTACGCGTCTTTCTAGCGACGTAGTCTCAGTAACTGCTGCATGGATTATGATGAAATTTGGGCAGCGATATGCTGTGGGGTCGTAGTAGGTAATGTTCCTATAATTTTGGGAATCGATGCATGGGCGGTGGGGTAATTAGCAAAAAATTGAATATTTCTCAAACCTTGTGTTTAGGTGTTTTAGGGGTTCCTGATCATTTTCTACTTTTTTTGGGTAGGGGTCAATTTGGGGTGGTTGGGGGGTGGGGGGTTGGAAAACTGAAAAATGTTTTGTATTCATAATGGGCTGTCTATTGACCTGTGAATGAAAAACCTAGCGGCATAATACACTTTTTTAGGTCCATTTGAATATTGCCTTGCTCAGTATAGAAACCAAGAGACTTAAATTTGTGATGTATACAGACATACGAGTATTGCTTTAGATCGTTCTATATTGCGTAACGCAATTATTCAATTGATTTTAATGAAATTTTGACACAGTATTGCTACCGCGGCGAGGATGGAAAGTACAATAAACTCGTCTGCATTTTTTTTTTATTGAAAAAGCCTGGAATAAAGCTCCGCCTCTAACGAGAATCGAACCCGGCACCTTCCGGTCACGAGCCCTCGACTCCAACGAATGAGCCAATTCATCCCCTCCCCCAAGGACTAGGTATTATAAGTGGGTTATGTTTTAGTTAGTTTTAATTGGTTTTAGTTGATTTTAGTTAGTTTTAGTTATTTTTAGTTATTTTTAGTTATTTTTAGTTAGTTTTAGTTATTTTTAGTTAGTTTTAGTTATTTTTAGTTAGTTTTAGTTAGTTTTAGTTAGTTTTAGTTAGTTTTAGTTAGTTTTAGTTAGTTTTAGTTAGTTTTAGTTAGTTTTAGTTAGTTTTAGTTAGTTTTAGTTAGTTTTAGTTAGTTTTAGTTAGTTTTAGTTAGTTTTAGTTAGTTTTAGTTAGTTTTAGTTAGTTTTAGTTAATTTTAGTTAGTTTTAGTTAGTTTTAGTTAGTTTTAGTTAGTTTTAGTTAGTTTTAGTTAGTTTTAGTTAGTTTTAGTTAGTTTTAGTTAGTTTTAGTTAGTTTTAGTTAGTTTTAGTTAGTTTTAGTTAGTTTTAGTTAGTTTTAGTTAGTTTTAGTTAGTTTTAGTTAGTTTTAGTTAGTTGTAGTTAGTTTTAGTTAGTTTTAGTTAGTTTTAGTTAGTTTTAGTCAGTTTTAGTTAGTTTTAGTTCATTTTTAGTTAATTTCAGTTAGTTTTAGTTAATTTTAGTTAAATTTAGTTAGTTTTAATTAATTTAAATCGAACCTGGGACCTTCTGGTCACGAGCCCTTCACTCTAACAAATGAGCCAACCCACCCCCCAAGGACAAGGTATTATAAGTAGGTTACGTTTTAGTTAGTTTTAGTTGGTTTTAGTTAGAATTATTTAGATTTGGTTAGTTTTAGTTAGGTTTAGCTAGATTTAGTTAGTTTTAGTTAGTCTTAGTTGGTTTTAGTTAGTGTTAGTTAGTCTTAGTTAATTTTTGGTTGGTCTCGTTAGTTTTAGTCAGTTTTAGCTAGTTTTAGTTAGTTTTAGCTAGTTTTGGCTAGTTCTAGCTAGTTTTAGTTCGTTTTAGTTAGTTGTAGTTAGTTTTAGTTAGTTTCCACTGGCTTTAGTTAGTTTTAGTTAATTTTAGTTGGTTTTAGATAGTTTTAGTTGGTTTAGTTAGTTTTAGTTACTTTGGCATGCTATATATGATGCTATTTTCAATCCCCGTAATCGGGTGCATCATACTTGATGTTGGAAACAAAGAGAGCTATATCTATCTACCAATAACGGATTTTGCGATAGAGAGAGAGAGAGAGAGAGAGCACCACTGACACTCAATCCAGATGGCAAACATAGAGACAGTTAGACAGACAAACAGACAGACAGACGGAAGAGGGCAACACTTACCTGGATCGCTGGAGAACAGAATGGGCGGGGCTAAATTGGCGTTGCCAAAACGATGCCTGTGATGCCTGGTTTCGTACAGGTTTTGATTGAACAGGTGCAACACGAAACAGATGAGGCCCGTCAAGATGGCGATCCCGGACAGCACCCCAGCGAACGTCGAGAAGTTCGACGTCATGACTGCCACGTCTGGAATCATTATGATAATTGTAGGATTTAGATGAGATATTTTTTAATCTTGTTTTATTTTGTTAGTTTACTTATAGCGTTTTCGACTTCGGCACAGTTTCATAATCAAACTTAATTCTCCCATTATGTTTAATCCGAGCATTAGGAAATAAATGGTTTTCATAATCGCCAACTGACAGATTAAAATGACATAATTGTCCAATAAGGTAATGGCTCGCACTTGGCAGTTGAAGCGCATTAAGGGTCTAGGGTATAGCGCGCGAAATTGAGAATCCAAGAAAAGACGTATTCCCGTGTTAGCGAGTAGGCGTGACCGCCTGTTCCCTTTCTCCAGTGTGTGTGTCTAAGATGAGGGGAGGTAAGTCCAAAAATCCAAAGGTAAGGTCAAAAGGTCCAAAGGTAAGGTCCAAAGGTCACCATAAAAATGAATTTCGCATTTCCAAGCTCCTGACGTTACCTTTAAACTTACAGTAATGACTCAAAGAGCAAATTGAAGAAGAAAGCTTGCGCTTGTGCAACTATTTAGCCTTTTTTTGATATCGTGTTAGGTTGTCAAATTACAGGCATTTATAGAATGTATGATTTTGCATTGCGAGTTTTTTTGCACATTACAAAACTTTTTTGAGAAAATCGAAAATAGTTGTCATTCATTAAGGTCTTAACTATCGCCTTCTGAAATATTATATATGTAGTTTGAAAATAGAGTGAGTTATGCGAGAAATTGTGAGTCCGGGTTTTACATGGCAAATACGTATATATAAATGTGTGTATCCAGGCCTCTTAACTGGAAAATCAACCTATAGAACTGGCATGTCGTTTGTATGACGTTTAAGAATTGACACACATATCAGAATTTCATTAGGTTAAGGTTGAGTCGACAGTGAGTCTTCACTTTTATCTGTGTTTATAATTGTTCACTTTATCTGTAAGTTTGCGTTCTATAATGCTTTTGAATATTGCTACTGTATGAATGAGTAGCAGCTCCTCTTCTTTAGTAAAGTTACTACCACGCGTATGTTTTGCTTTTTGTGACTTTGATTCCATACCTTTCTCTATGAGTAATAACGCTATTATAATATTGATAGAATTGCAAACATGAAAACGTATGTCACAATCTGACACATTCCCTTTTATAGGTTAAGCAAAATGCCATAATGTCGTTCAAACAGCACAGAATGTAGCATAAAACCTTCTTTCAGGTGTACCAACCACATTTTATTGCCTGTTAGTTAATTGACGTTTCCAAATGCATTATGAAACGCGCATCACTTCAATGGAATGATTAAGTTAATACGTACATTAGCTAATAAACGCATTAGTGAATGATTATGAAACCGGGCCCTGCACCGATTTTAACCACGAGTTTACTAGAGTGCACATTGACAACTCGTCTAGTGCTTAGAAGTGCAATAAATCTGAACTGGTAAGAAGAACATACACCAAGTTTCCAGTGCAGTAGAAGTAACTGTTCTGTCAGCCAACTGATGTTAGTGATGACAGTTTGATGGTATTAGTAGAATAATATACAGGGTTATTCACGTTATTCGACACGGAGCATTATGGCTAAAGTATTTGATGAAAAAGAAAATAATAACTTCGGATGGATAGAGACCCATAAAGGCTACATTTTAAAAATATTCTCATGTTATACAGGGTGTCCCAAAAATACGAAATGTATCAAAGTTATGTTTTTTTAAATGGAACACCCCGTATATTATTGCACATTCAGATTTCTTAGTGAATTCTAGTGTGACTTTATGTATCATACATGGGACTTAAAGCGAACCGTTTAGGTGTATATCACTATTTTCGGTATAAGTAGACGCATCAGGAAAAAATTGAATATCGCAGAGATTATAAAATTTGGAAGACTGTGACTTTGCTGTATTACTAAGCATAAAATGGGTCAGCTTTGATAAGACTGTCAAATTTAAATTACGTTTATGACTGGAGTAATCGCTCGATTAATTAAGGAAACTTCGATCAGCGAGAACTTGATTTTTTCTAATGGGAATGCCTAATTTCTTTATCCGGTTAAACGTAGAATTTCATAACCTTTCTAATGATATAAGGTTGTGAATATCAATCTCTAGTAGTTTTCACTTAATTTAAACATTTCAAACAAACTGGCGTTTTTCAATTTTCCTACCTATAAGCAACGTAGCAGGCCATGAAATATGAACGAAAATATGTTCAGGGAGAAGAAAACAACTAACTTAGCACAAAAATACACACGAACTAGACTAAAGGGACAAGATTATAAAAGTTGCTCACAACAAACAAAGTCTAACCAGAAACAACGGCGGTATCATCTCTAAGTTCAAATAGAAGCTGGATTATGGCAGAAATGGATTTTTTCACAGCCTACTAGCTACTGCAATGTACTAGAGGTTAAGTACTTCCAAGACAATTAAAAACCCTGATATGAAACAAAAACAACCAGCGACTGTTGCTCCAGCACTCATTTATCAATCATATGTAATGGTGTAAAAAAGTAGTAATTTGCGTCGAAGTCGATACCTCTGACTGGAGCCCTTCTGTTAGCAATATTGCAAGAATAGAATACTGATAAATCAGATTTAAATTTTCTGCCATTTAAGTTATGCTTTATAATTTGAACAAATTCTAATTCATTCTTCATTTTCTGCGATCTTGCTAATAGGTACTGAAGAATTTTCAGAACTCTAGTCAGAGGTACTTTTGGCTTGAGTTTTGACAGAATTGCATACTTTTTTATATCATTAAATGTGAAATTTTATTATGAAAATGACAAAACTGCCTACAACTTTGTCTAGTAGTTTTCTGCCATACTCCAGCTTCTCTTTGACCAAAGATATGTTACCGCTGTTGTTTCTGGTTAGACTTTGTTTGTTGTGAGTAATTTTTATAATCCTGTCCCTTTAGTTGCTTTAGTCTAGTTCGTGTGTACTTTTCTGCTAAGTTAGTTGTTCTCTTCTACCTGAACAGGTTTTCGTTTATATTTCATGGCCTGCTACGTTGCTTATAAGTAGGAAAGTTGAAAAACGCCGCTTTGTTTGAAAATTCAAAATTAAATGAAGACTACCAGAAATTGATATTCACAACCTGATATCATTAGAAAGGTTATCAAATTCTACGTTTAACCGTATAAAAAAAATTAGGCATTCCCATTTGAAAAAATCACGTTATCGCTAATCGTACTTTCCTTAATTAATCGACCGATTTCTCCAAGCATAAACGTAATTTAAATTTGCAGTCTCACCAAAGCTGACGCATTTTATGCTTAGTAATACGGCAAAGTCACAGCCTTCCATATTTTATAGTCTCTGCGATATTCAATTTTTTCCCGATATCTATTTATACCGAAAATGGTGATTTACACCTAAACGGTTCGCTTTAAGTCCCATGTATGATACATAAAGTCACACTGGAATTCACCAAGGAATCTGAATATGCAATAATATACGGGGTGTTCCATTTAAAAAAACATAACTTTGATACATTTCGTGTTTTTGGGACACCCTGTATAACATGAAAATGTTTTTAAAATGTAGCCTTTATGGATCTCTATCCATCCGAAATTATTATTTTCTTTTTTATCAAATACTTTAGCCATAATGCTCCGTGTCGAATAACGTGAATAACCCTGTACAGTTGGAAGAAACGTGTTAGTAACCTTCAGCGCAGAAGATCTTCTTGGTCGGTTTGTCGATCGAGACCGAATGGAAGCCGTTCTCGCATTGGCAGACCGCATGGTGGTGCACTTGGATGCAGGAGGCGTGCTGGTCCGTGTACTTGCACGTCTCCATGTAGTAGCATTGGTCGCCCAGCCGTGTTGCTGCAACAAACATACAAATGAACGATTGGCAAGATCCCAGATAGCACAAGACATCTGTAAGACGTCCATTCTATGTCGCACTCACGTCTGAACGTCTTGCGGCATACAGAAGACATCTTTAAGATATCTTGCTAGTTGCATCTTAAAGATGTCCAAGTTTTCAAGTCTCAAAGATGTCTATTTAATGTACAGATTTTAACAGAATTTTTATTCATAATGATGAGACCAAATTTCTTTTTCATCAAATACTTTAGCCATAATGCTCGATGTCGAATAACGTGAATAACCACGTTAACTTGGAGAGATTTTGAGCCACTAAAAAGGGACCTCTTGCACGACTCTTTCCAAAGTGCCAGTAGTAAAACGTTAACGGTTATTGACGTTATCAAACGATTCTAACGTTACGCTATGTAGAGTATACAATTTTGACTTTTTGCATGCATCAATATCATCCATAGCATTAATGCCGGGGTTCCGCAGGGATCGGTATTAGCTCCGACATTGTTTCTGCTTCACATTAATGATCTACTCTCTAGCACTACAAACCCAATCCACAGTTTTGCGGATGACAGTACGCTGCATGCAGGCATCATGAGCAATAGACCGATCTCCGTGGTCGAGGTGGAACGCAGAAGACTGGCAGTGGCAGCTTCACTTTCAAAGGATCTCGATACCATTACCGCTTGAGGGCTTAAGAATATGGTTAAATTTAATGCCTCCAAGACCCAGTATTGTACGCTATCAAACAAGAAGTGCCCAAGCCAACACCAGGTTCTAATGAACAACCGGGCTCTGCCAAGGAGTCACTCATTCAAGCTATTAGGAGTCAACATTACAGAAAATCTGATCTGGCACGAACACGTCGCGTCAATTGCAACAGCTGCTGGTAAAAAGCTTGGGTACCTATTTAGCCAAAAAGTATTTCTCACCATGTAACCTCCTCGCGCTATATAAAGCCCAGATAAGACCTTGCCTGGAGTATTGCTCTCATGTCTGGGGAGCTGCTGCCCCTACTACCCTATCTAAACTAGATGCCGTCCAGAGAAGAGCAATTCGACTAATTGGCGATCCGGCCTTAACGCGCCACCTTCAGTCACTTTCTCACCGGCGTGTTGTTGGTGACCTCTCACTCTTCTACCGATATTCCAACGGAATCTGCTCCTCTAAGCTATCCTCTATCGTTCGGCCGCTCACTGCTCCTATCAGATGTACCCGTGCGATCGCTGCCTCTCATCCTAAGACGGTCGTTCTTCATACATCAAGAACTGAGCGGTATAACCGCACATTTATTCCCAGGGTGTCCAAGGCTTGGAATGGACTGCCAGAAGATGTATTTATTGGGCCTGCGGGTATTGGCCCATTCAAATCTCGCGTTAACAAACTTCCCCTAACATAACCCTTTCACAGCAGCCGCGGTACTCTGGTATTTAGACTCTACCTGCGCGGTCTGCTCAGTTATAAAAAAACCACGGTTCTTTTGTCATTGCCGCATAGTGATTCAGACCTGGCAATACCGCACGTAATCATATCGTACCGTAAACTTCCGTAGCTAACGTACAACTTTATCGGTTATTCGCCGATTCGGTTATTTCGGGAGAACCTCGCATACCACAAATAGCCGATAACGTGCAATAACGACAGGAAACGGACGTCCAAAAACTCTCTATTATCGAGGTCAGTTTTGTCGAACGAAAAATAGTCAAAGGCGACTTGATTTTCTAGCTTTGCCTTCTCGTCACTATTTGTACATGGGTGCCAGCTGTAAAATAGAAACTTCTCAAGCGAACAAGGCGAATCCGCTAGGCGGTTAGAAACTTCCCGTTTTTAAAGGAGTTTTAATATTGGCGGTACTCACTATTAGCCGCACGAGCAGCAGTCGTTTGCAAACTTCGGTGGAAGTCTGCCAAAAAGCGTATCTGCAATGAAGATCGATCGCCAGACGAGCCACTACGGAGAGTGTGTTGGAAAATCATTAGCACGATTGAAAATTACTCCAAACACCGATGCAGAAAATATGGCGTCATAAAATGGACGGCCGAAAAAGGATGATACTAAGGGTCTGTCCACATCTCCACGTCAACGTGGAACGATGCGGTATCGTCTCACGGTGCGTTGTCATAACGTACCAATTTACGTCATCGTATCCTAAAAATCGCCCGTGTGGGGGCGGGTTAGAATACCACCCATCGTATATCCTGCGTGTCGTAAAAGGCGACTAAAAGGAACACCGAACTATACTGTCGGTATAAGCAGTAACCTCTTCTCAACCAACATCTTCGGGTGGACGAGTTGAGAAGAGTCAGGACACCTTTTTGTCCTTGGGGTGAGAAATTGCCCCTAAAGGCGGATGAACCACTAGATACCATCTGGTCAACGGCATGAGGATGCAGAAAGCAAATGTGAAACTACTGCATTAAAGATCTTAAAGATATCCCAAGAGAAACTAGTAAAATGAGTAAATGCATTTTACGAGTTCACTACATGTCTGTTAAGACATTGTGACTGTGATGATGAACATACAGAAAACTCGGGCAACAACACTGCCAAAGAGGTCTCACGCTGGCTTACCAACTGTGGAAATGGAGGGTCACCCAATAGTCGAGTCACCTTCCGTCAAACTTTTGGGGATCAACCACAGAATTAACATCTATAGAGGGACTGTAAACAACAAAATGCACAGGTCGCTGACCAGCCAACATGTAACGGAAATTTTGACAGCATAAGGGCATTACCAGTAGCGTGCGGCTTTATATTAAAATTGGATGTTCATCAATAGATTCAATTATTACTGTGATGTTACAAACTGATACCAATAAGTTGTATTAATTAATATTTAGCTATACTTAGAGAGTTACCCTTATTATAATTTGTAACAGTTGATGAAGTGTTTTTCAAAACATATCTAACAGTGCTCTGAAAGGTAGCCTGTTGGAATGGCTGCATCGTATTTTTACTTCAGCAATAAAATATAATAATTGCATTAGGTAATATCCAGTTCTATAAAATTCTCATAGATAGATTTTCTGTAAGTAAATGGGGCATACATTTTTGCATTTCACGTCCTCAAATAGTTTAAGAAATGGAATTTGGAAAATTCATGTTGGTTGACATGAATGTAATGCGTGCACAAAACATACATTAAACAACTATTATTATTCCTCAAACTGGAGTGAAGTTACTTTTGTTCCCACTTATCCCCATATATTACGCTACTGAAAACTAATACAAAACCTATACTCACCTACGATAAGAAGTGTTACCGATTCGTCGCTATTACAGCAAACTATGCACTTTTTATGTTGTCTCATCATGCAATTATGACAATATTGTTCATAAATAATTTAATTCACACCACAAATAGTCACAAAGTCAGTCAAATATACACTAAAATCACAAAAATCTCGACACACGCAATAACCGCAACTACAGTGACAGCCACAACACAGCTTAAGGGCACGCCGATTGTAGGTTGCTAGATTTATGACATATTAGAAGTTATTGCGACATTCCGCTATGAAATTTACCATTTTTGAGATTTGATTAAATCAATACAAATTATCTTCACGTAAATCAGTTATATTGCAAATATATTGGAATGTATAGTTAAATACCCAGTTAAATACTTTGTGTTCAAACTGCGGAAACTGCCAGATTTTAAAGAAACTGGAAGCGGACGAAGAAGAGTGGCAATAGCGCTATAGATGTTGGCTGGCCAATACTCAAATTAGGCTCCCTCTAGAGATGTTAACTCTGTGGGATCAACATTAACAAACATATCCTGTCATGACCATGTCGTCAGTATTGCTAAAAAGGCATCTCAGAAGCTTGGAGTCTTGTTCCGCTGTAGGAAGCTGTATACATCAGCTGCTCCACAAGCCAAGTAGTGCTCCTATGTATGAGGATGCGCTTCAAAGCACTCTCTAAGGCTTCTAGACACTATCCAGAAGAGAGCAATATAGACTAATCGATACGCCTAACCTCGCAAAGGACCTCCACAGCCCGGAACCTCAAAGAAGTGTAGCGGATCTGTCCCTGGTTTACAGTTTCTATCACGGAAGATGTTCGAGTGAGCTCTCCCAGATAATAACACCAAAGACCGTCCGAATGAGGAACACTAAAGAGGCTCTGCGAGCTCATCTTTACCAGGTCGAGATCCCTACTCCCCGAACCAGTCTCGTCCAGTATTGCTTCTTTTTGGAGGTCTCAGACGAATAAATGAAATTGCCTGTTAGTGCCTAGCTGGCAAAACTCGTACTACTAGTAGCAACATATAGATATTGGGAAGCAGTACTTTAAAAAAGTATTTTTTTTTATTGGAAATAAGGCATCGACTGCATGGTCATTAGCCATATATCTTTGATCAACTATTTTGTACTGAGCGATTCATAATATTAGGTATTGGGCTTATGTTGTTGGTTTATCGGAGGTCTTACAGTTTGAAAAAGAATCCAGTTATTTTAAGGAAGGTGATTAATTTTCTTATTTCAGTCGGAACAGTGGTCAAAATATTCAGATCATTCGGTAGTCGCATCATGTTCCTTAAATTTGTGTATAACTGACAATCATAGAAGATGTGCCTTATTGTAAGGGTGACTTGATACTGTTCACATATTGGAGCGTTCTGACCCAGAAGTAGGTATGATGAGGTAAGATGAGTGTGACCTATTCTGATTCGAGATACTATCACCTGCTCTCTGCGTTGGAGTGAGGTGCCTTTATGTTTGCTATTCTTAACCGAATTACATATCTGACGAAGTTTGTTATTGGTGTCTCTGTACCATTCATCTTGCCAACAGTCTTGCATTTTGTTTTTAAGGAAATACTTTAGGTCATCTGCTCTGACTACTCGATGTGTAGATGAACTCCTTGGTGCACTACGACCTGCTATATCAGCTTAGCTTGTTGGTTGCCAGCTATTCCAACATGTCCCGGTGTCCAAATGAATATAACAAGCTTACCTTGCTGTCGCAGGCTGTAGTGGAGTTGTAGAGCTTTCCGTGCCAAGGGGTAGGTGTTAAAAATATTTTTAAGGGATTTCAACGAACTCAGAGAGTCTGAACATATTGAGTAGGTCCCTATTTCCCAATCTTCTATGCGCTGTAGTGCTTGGTATATAGCGAAAAGTTTAGCAGTATACACAGGCGCTATATTAGGATTCAGATACTACTGCAGCACCCACACCGGCGTCGGACTTAGATAGAACGAGTCTATAATACTTCGAACAGTTGAAAAGTATACGGCTACATTTGTTTCTTTTTTTGTGTGGGCAGAGCAATCTAAATGGATTTTGGGGGCTTGAATTGTCCAGGGTGGTACATTGGGAAAGGTCATGTTGTATACATTTGGTAATTCTATAGAATTATTTTCTAGAAGTTCCTTCACTCGTACTCCAATGGGTCTGGTGATAGTTGGTCTGGATCTGAACATTTCGATGTCACTTTCGAAAAGTATTTCGTAATTGGGGTGAGAGGGTTGAACCCAAATTTTTGTCGCATAACTTAAAGTTAGGTCATCTTTTCTTATATGAAGTGAGGAACCCCAGATTCACAGAATATTGATAAAAAAGTATTGGTTCGCCACCTATCTACCAAAGTTGGTACCTGAGCGTTTAATCTGAGGAACCGAGCACTGTTTATGTGACCCATTTAAAAGCATCAGGTATAGGAACCTGCGGATACGACGACAAACAGACTCTCAATTATTAAAAAATCTTTCTGGGACACCCTATATATTGTGTTGACTGCATCAACACTGCCCAAACTTTTAATGATGGATTGGCTACTGCGCATATACACAGTTTCTCAACTTTGTTCAGAATTCCATCCGAATCTGAATTTTATACAGTGAAACGACGCGAGGTATGATCGAACACTAACCTAACTAGCTCTTAGCGTTGAGCAGTAGCGACAAAACTTCGGCCATTGTAACAGCTCAAACAATCTCAAACTGCAGTTCACGAAGATTCGCGTTTCGTATGTGAATATAATGACAATATAAAAGATGGGGTAGAGGATAGAAGACAAAATTCTTCAATATACAAGGGGCGCTATAAAAGTTTGGCAATATGACGCAACATTGAATAGCAGTAGGCTGCGTGTTTATGCATGGTTAGACATGTTTATACGAGCATAATTGAGGTTTTGAATTAAGAAAAAAAGTTTTATCAAAATAGAAATGGGTTTTTGAATCGAATACCGAAAACACGCCGATGGCTACCGAACCCGTGTGTCGTCACCATGGAGGTAAGGATGCTCCTTTGACCAACGATGTCCTACTCCGATACTAGATATTTCTAGATTCCCAGCCAATCGCAAAAATACGTATTGCTAAACTGGTAACTAGTGTATATTTGTTGCAACACAGTCGATGAATGAAGTTTGCAGCTCGAGACGAAGTGTACGATCGAAATAAATATGCCTTTGAATGTTTGAAGTTGAAGTCAGATTACAGATTCCAGTAAGTAAGTACCTAATCGAATATGTTTCGTTGAAAAGATCTCCTCAATCGAAGGATGGCCCAATGGTTAGAGCGTCCGCTAGTGGATCTCAGGGTCTTTGGATCGAAACCCAGGCCTTCCCACTTTTCTTTTATTTTTTTTATCAGAAATTTTATTGATGTGCTTTTTGCACTTGTTACGCACATTTTTTCTACGATCAACATAAATATGTGTTTGAATCAAATTTTGTTAGACATATTACTTGCACTGCACTTGTATTTCGATGGCTTCTCTGTGAAGTCTGGCATGGTATGAAGACGTTGCGGCAAGAACCTGAGTTTCCTCAAACTTGATCCTGTGACTAAGTCCTTAATCGCATGTTCAGCTACCGCTGACTTGTCCGTATGGCCTAGTCGACAGCTAGCCTTATGTTCTGCAATTCTTGTGTTTATAGGTCGCTTCGTTGTTCCTATGTATACACTCCCACATGTGCATGGTATGCGATAAACCCCCGGTGTCGTGAGTGGGTCTGTTTTATCTTTCACCGTTCTCAAATATTCCTGTATCTTTCTTGTGGGCTTGTAGATGGTCTTGACGTTTTCCTTTCGTAGCATTTTTCCTATTCTGTCTGTTATTCCAGGCCATCCAGGCACATAGGGTAGAAAACCTTTTGCTATCGGTTTAGGTTCGGGTTTTGCCCTATGTCTTCTCATTGTTCTTGTTATTTCCTTTTCTGTGTAACCATTTGCCTTAAGAGCATTCTTTAGATGTTCCAGTTCGGTGTCGAGTTCTTCTGGTTCGCACACGTTTCTAGCCCGTTCTGTCAAAGTTCTAATAATTCCGTACTTCTGAGCTGGGTGGTGGTTTGATTCTTTATGTAAGTACCGTTCAGTATGAGTTGGCTTTCTATATACCTTGTGTCCTAATGTAACTTCTTTCCTTGTTAGAAGAACATCAAGGAAGGCGAGTTTTTTGTCTTCTTCTACCTCCATGGTGAACTTGATGTTTTCATGCACGATGTTCAGGTGTTCTAGAAATTCTTCTAGCTAGCCGTGATTCCAAATGACGAACGTATCGTCCACGTATCTGAGCCATATCTTGGGCTTGTATTGAGCGCTCTTCAAGGCTGCCTGTTCGACCTTCTCCATTACAAAGTTCGCTACTACCGGGCTTAGAGGGCTTCCCATGGCTACCCCTTCAATTTGTTCGTACATGTTGGCGTCCCAGACGAAGTAGGTTGTCGTTAGCACGTGCTTGAAAAGGTTTGTAATGTAATGTCTTCTGGAAATATGTTCATGATGTGTTCAATAGCATCGTTTAATGGCACCTTTGTGAATAACGACACCACGTCGAAGCTGACCAGCATGTCGGATTCTTCCAGCTGTATGTCTTTGATTTTCGAAATGAAATGGGCTGAGTCCTTGATGTACCAGTCGGTTTTTCCAACGTGTGGCTGTAAAAATGTAGCTAAGTGTTTTGCCCTATAATTTGGCGTCATGCAGATTTAGAGGGTTTAAACTATGTCCGTATTATATTCAGACTGGAAGCTTCGAGCATTGCCAAATTTAGAATAGCGAATTCTGCAAACATGTATATATGATATACATATACGGTTTGGGAAGTTTCTCATCTTTTCAGCAGACGGTATGTAACTTCTTGCGAAGTTTTGGTAAGCAAAACTCCAGATGTTGCAAACTGGGTACATCACAGCAAACTTTGATTTTATTTAGAGTATGGGATGAAGTTACATAAAACTAGTTAAAACACCATTCAAAATGTCTAGCATTTGTACAAATAACGTCGTTTTGAAGCATGCGTTTCAAATGTACATGTTTGTACACGTGTACAAATACAGAGATTGAATAAATGTAGGAGAAAGATAGTCCCTCGTGTATTAGAAAGTACACAATCTATAAATATATATTTCAAGTTTAAAGATGAAAAGATGCCATATTGTTTACTATTTGTTTAGCATTCACTGATAGAACATTGCCTTGGCTATTACAGAAATCAAGGGACTTGGTATTGGTAGGGGTAGGTATTGCTTTAGATCGTTCTGAATTTATTAACATGGAAATTATGGAATTAATTTTAATAAAATTTAGACACAGTATTATTGCCGCGGCAAGGATGAAAAATGCGTATGGTTTTCAAAAATCGTGTCAGTGGCGGCGCAGCAATAATAAAAAACTAAAAATATAAAAATAGCTCAAACTTCGTTTTTAAGCAAGTTGGTGGTTCCTGATTGTTTTGTTTCGTCCAGTTGAAGCTGAGTTGTGTCTTTTTAGTTCCTACGGAGAGATTTAGGTAACTACTAGTTTTTGTGTTGAATGTTTTTGACGACAGGCGGGCGATGATTTGGTTGCAACTGTTATGTGTGGTAAGTACTGAGTCAATCAACTTGACTCCATTTCTTCTCTTATAGATATCACATATATGTCCTACAGATAATAATACATATGATATATGTCCTGGCTTAGAAAATGAAGTTCTTGATGAAGCAGTAGACTCTAACACCAATATTTATGAATTACTTTTGTATTTGTAATGTATTTTGTATAAATAAAAATACTTTAAGGTATGTTACAGGTTTTTATTGTCCTTCTGAAATCCAAAGAAAATGGACCCTAAGTCCATAAGTCGCTCACTCTAAAAGTAACGAAATACAAATTATAACAATTCAAAAGATTATTGAAACAGGTAATATTTTGAGACAGAAATACACCGTTCTTCATTTCATGTGCATGTTTTTAATCATTAGATTAAGATATTGATTTAGAAGGCTATTTAACGGCAGATAAGCAGTACTGTTAAATTAGCGTCATCATCATAGTCACAATGTCTTAACAGACATGTTGTGAACTCGTAAAATGCATCAAGTCGAAGCTAGAGTATTGCCGACACGAATATTATCAATAGTTTTGAGAACTGTAGCTCGCCATCGTTCGCGATTTGTTGTCAGTTTAGTGGCGCTCTTGACACTCATATCCAGCAACTGTTTCGTCGTATCCACCCAGCGTGTAGGGGGACGGCCACGACGCCGCCCACTCGGGGCATGACCCTGAACTACAAGTTTCTCCATATTATCTGTATATATGTCCGAAGAATGTAAGCATTCTCGCCCACACAATGGAGAATAGTCTCTTTGGATTACCGACCTCATCCAGTATGGAGACGTTAGTTCGATGGGCGGTATAAGGAACTCTCAGCATTCTCCTCCATGTCCACATTTCAAAAGCGTCTATGCGAGCTCGATCTGCCTTTTTAACAGTTCAAGTTTCCGAGGCATACAAAAATATGGAGAACACAAGAGACTGAACCAGTGACATTTTTGTAGCTTTAGTGATGTTATGGTTACGCCATATTTTAGTAAGCTTTGTCATGGCCACACGTGCCTGTTGAATGCGCCGTCGAATCTCATTTTCACAGCTACCCGAATTATCGATCAAAGAACCGAGGTATATAAAACTTTGAACTACTTCACAACGGCCTATTGACTTTATTTCTTGATAATTATCATGCTCTCTATCTACGATCATAACCTTGGTCTTATTGTAGTTAATACCAAGCCCATACTCTGCAGTACGTTGTTCTAAGATGTTTAATAGAGCTACTAGTTCTTCCTGAGAAGCTGCAATAAGGGTTGTATCGTCAGCAAATCTTAAGTTGGATATTTTGCTTCCGCCAATAGTTACACCGCCATTCCAGTTGTCTAATACCTGTCTCATCACAAATTCAGAGTACATCGGAGATACCAGGTTACCATCAATTCTTACACGAGCCGAATTAGACTCGTAGAGTTGCTGTATGAGAAACACTAGGTGATAAGGAACTCCTATAGAGATGAGGATTTCCCACAGTTTAGGCCACTTTACGTTTACATTAGCGTACCAGTTCAATTAATGAATCAAGGGCCTCCTAACTAGACGTGGGTACAGATTTGACTCCCTAACGAGACCTGAGACAAAGTTGTGACTTTCCTGTCATCTTTTCACCAAATAAGTGACCATTTGACAGTGTCAGAGATCTTTCCGTATTACCCTTGTAAACGAATTTTATGGTACAGGGTGTTAGCTCAGAGTAACAACTGAACATAGAGGTAGTGAACAAACCACTTCAGCATGGCGTGCTTAAAGCCATCATCTTTTAAGTAAATAAACAGATTTTTGACACTTCAGCCTCCAAACATTGCCAACTAACCTGAAAATTCTTCCAATGCAACCCACATTCGAATATAGGACAGCAAGTCCGTAAAGCTTCACTACAGTTACCAACAAAAGCGAATTTGATTTTACTGACCAAGCATAGAAGACGCACAAACAAAACAAACGTTTGACAGTCGAGGTTCTACCGTAAATAAGTCGCATGAAAATTATATCGGCGTTGCCGACTCCTCAAAATTTATGTAAGACTTCAGAATTTGCGTTTATGATGAAGAAATATGCAGTAACGCAGTAGAGGTTAACATATCGATTGATTTTGCTGTAATCATTCCTGAACCGTCAAAATACCGTCTTTTTAACGTTGAGTGGAATATTTCTGGATACTATATAATTAAGACGATAGTAAATAATTATGATTGCCGTATCTGGTGGTCAATATGACAACGTAAGAAAAGATGTCGGCCTATTAGAATTAGTTGTTTACTACATCTATGTTCAGTTGTTACTCTGAGGGTGTTACGTTGGATTTTTATTGTATCATTGTTCTATTTTATCAGAATCAACGTATCTATATCTACGTATTATTTTTAAAACCTTTTAATTAACTTGCAATGTATGTACGCTTGTTCGGGTGGAATCTTGCAACTAAATTTTGAAGCAGATATCTTCAACCGATTGAGCTGAAATTTTGTATACACGTTTAGTTTGGATGACAATGCACGATAAACTATGTGACGTCGTTCTAAATCCAATAGTGGAATAGTTATTTAATGCATTTCTGCATAATGGGTATCCATATTAATATGAGAACGCCCAGTAGATGCTAAGGGGAATGACAATCTAATGAGAGAAATGTCATCACTGACAATAGACACAATAGATCCACTGATGTCATTTTTAGTCAAATGATGCATTTTGTTGTGAGAGTTTGGGGAAGATACTATTCAAAGCCGGCAAGTTGTTTTATCACTGCATGAACCTGACGACCTGAGAGAAGAGAGTTTTTACATTTGGCGCTCAATTAGAGGCTTGCGGTGTGAGCAAGAATCTGGCAGCAGTCACAGGAGATTCTGGATCGAATTGTACGAGTTTCTTCATGCAACCTACGCAGTGGCCATCACCAGGTTGTATCGACGACGGTGACGACATCGACATGAGGTTAGGGGGTAACTAACGAACCGCTGGTGCACCGAGCAACCACGAAGGGTAGACCGGACAGCCGGTGTGTGACACTGACAGCGACGTAAGTGGTAAAGGAGATCCGCGGTAAGGATTTTCCAATAATGTAAAGGAACATTTGAGGTGCTGGACTGACTTTGGGAAAGTAATAGGGATAAACTCGTGTTGTTAGTGAACTCTTATCACCAACACAGTTTTAGGGTTATGTTTAGAGTAGGTCTATATTTTTATTTTAAGGTTTTCATGATGCCTAATAAAATCTACGAAAATGAGTGGATATCAGGACGATGATGTGTTTTGTTGTAAGAGTTTGGGGAAAATATACTATTCAAAGTCGGTGAGTTGTTTTATCACTGCATGAACCTTGTTTACGACCTGAGAGAAAAGAATCTTTGCACAGTGAAAGGCTTGTTGAGAGTGACTCGAACTATGGTGGACCATCCAAGGTGGCGAAATAGTTCTTTTTAATGCACTTCTGCAATATGGGTATCAAATAAAAGGGCTTGCCGAGAATAAATAAAAATTTTGTTTGATATAAATGCAAATGTTAATAAGTAAAAGGTAAAAAATAAATTAAAACAAAAAACTTTTTTAAAAAAAGCTTTTATTTAAAGGTTCTAAAAAAAATAAAATAAAAAGTTCCTTTAGAGTGTTAACTATCAACTTATAGCCTCATTGTACACAATTTATATGATCATAAAAGCTTGTCGCGCGATATACTTGTGTAAATTAACTAGTACCTATTCAATTGACTAACTTGGTCTGCTAAATTTAAGTGTGTTAAAATTTCAATTCAATTGAATTCCTATAGGTACTTGCGCAAAACTCGCGACAAGTTTTTGTGATCATATAAATTGTGTATAATGAGGCTATAAGTTGATAGTTAACACTCTAAAGGAACATTTTATTTTCTTTTTTTTAGAACCTTTAAATAAAAGCTTTTTTAAAAAAGTTTTTTGTTTTAATTTATTTCTTCTTCTACAATAATCGATCAAGATCGTCATACATTTTCCTACTCAGTTAACTTTCCAAGGCTGATAACTTCTGGCCCGCGGATATAATATCCGACGAACGAAGTCATTTATTAACGAGGATCTCATCAAGAATCGACAAACATCGTTACATTCCGTTACACTGTTCCGTATCATGCAAACCGACACATCATTTCTACGGAGGCGATGTAAACATAGGTGCTGTGTGTGTTTACTCAAATTTTAATGGTGCTCTGATGGATTAAACCAACTCTCCTCCCGTCAACGTTGCCGATACTGAAGGAGATTTCTCGAATCTAGGGAAATCGCTGGCTACTTTACAGAATCAAATTAATTAGATCGCCTTTGGAGAATCAGTTTGCGTTTTTCTTGTTTGTCTGCTATTTTTGCTTCCTACGCTGGTATTATATGTTATAATTGGGAATCATTTTATATACAGGGTGTTTCATAAGTTGGGACTTTTTTCATACAGCGGATAGTACTCGCCAAAATTAGTATCTTTTCCCAGTAACGTATAAACCAAATATTTAGAGAAAACAAGATACTGACCGCTAAAGGGATCCTCAATTCTAAGTCCGTCCCTGCTCCCTGGGCAATAAGATAACCATGTATTGTCATCTCACAACCGTAGTGCGAGTATACATGGTGTGCTCGCCAGCTGTACGAAATTGCGATCGCTCTGCGCATTGCGTCAGCAACGGAGATTTTTCGCGCGGGGAATTATTAGACGTCGTGATGCCACGGCCTGTTTAATCGCGTTTTAGATAGAATCGCTAACGATTTCTGTTTAATTTACTTTGTATTCCTTATTTTGAGTTATAGAAGACTGAAATTTATATACAAATGCCAAATTATGCAGTTGTCGGTTGTAAAAACCATGGTAAGATGAAAGAGCTAAATGTAAAATTCTATAAGGTCTCGAAAAATTAAAATCTCGCAATGCAATGGAGTAATGCTTGCCACCGAAAGGACGAAATTAATACGAAAAATGGTAATCATTTCACAAATTAGCATTAAACATTTATTAACACTGAAATTTGATGGTACATCCTCGGAAAATATTCACCTGCCGTATTTTCAATGAATAAATATGCGTGCCTACTTGAACCATTACAAGTTTTTCAAGAACGTTCTTGTTGACAGCGATATTGTTGGGACAGAGAATGATTCAAATGATATTCATTTTTCTAACTTTAACCTTTCAGAGTCCAGATTATGACCTAGATAACTTTATTTCTGAAGAACATGACCTTTTGTGTCAATTGGAAAACAAAATAAAATGTCAGACACGATTTCCAACGAGGGACTGAAATTTATTGCCGGATATGTGGCCTACAGATTCAAAAACGAATATCCTAATCTAGCTTTGGGGGTGCAAACCAAATCTAAAGTAGCCCATTTTGGTTGAGATAGAGTTCTATAAATTCCATGGACATTTCATTTTCAAAAAGTCTTCTCTCTTCTTCAACAAAGCACTGTTCAAACGTCTGCTGAGAACTGAATCTGCTTTAGCATATTCCAACCAAGAGCGGTTAGACCTTACTGCAAGCAGCAAACCATCGTCATCCAAATACCTCAATATCAGGCACCAGATTTCAGTAGGTAGAGCAGGCAGGTAGCTAGCAGCTAACAAATGCAGTATACGAAACATCTTCAAAGATAATCTCGAACACAAATGTCGTCTTCTAAACAATCAAACATATTTAAAAAATTATTAGACATAGACCCCAGTGGAAACCATCAAACAATTTCCTGACAAAATAATATTATATCTAATACGAACGAGAATATGCGTCAGACTCAGACATTTAAACAAAAGGATTAGTTTCGAAAATTGTAGGCGTAAACTTGACCAAATTTATCAATAAATAATACATTTTTGTAGAAAAAGTCGTTAAATTACTTCTCTATAACATAATTGTCGAATAATTGGCTATTGAAGTATTGAACTCCTTTAATCTATCACTTTGAAATTAAAATATAATCCATCATGTGGTATTCCCGTCAGTTCGCCGACAGAAATACTCGTTGCTGACGTCACAGCATGCCGGCACTCGGACGGCTGCATGCGCGTGAGCACACCATGTTTATTTACACTATGATCACAACAAAGCAGCGCCACGCGTCAGCGGTGCCAGTGAGAAAACAGGCAGTTCGTCATACGTCGCGTTGCTGTCGCATAGTGTTTGAGGGTGCTTGACGATCGGACTTTAAAAACAACAACAATGGCGCACGCTTATAACAATAATGAACTGGTGGACGTGATTTTAATGTACGGTGAGTGTGGTCAAAATACCGCTGCAGCTTCGCGAGTGTATGCCGATCGTATCCCTAACCGTACTCACCCTGCACCTCGTCGATTTGTCTCGCTCGTGCAAAGATCTAGAGACACAGGATGTCTGAATCCACATCGTGGTGGACACGCTGGGCTGGAAGATCTAGACAGCCTCGTATGGTCCAAATCGAAGAAGACATCGTAAATCGTACTTTTACCTGTAAGACGCCTGCGACAGGACCGCACTTACAACTCCGTAGCAACCAAATAGTGAGTACTTTCTTGAAATTTTTTTTACTGTTTTGCTGCTGGTTCACCGTGCATTAGCTTTGCCATTTCAAGGGCCGTGCTTCTAAAGAGGAAAGTCCCAACTTTTAGAACACCCTGTATATAATAATTGGGAAACATTTTTTGGCTGTTTAATGACATGACACAATGATCTAAAATTACATATCTGGGGTTTTTTTTAAGGCGAAAAATCCAAATTTAACAACGGATTTTCTATCAGGAATGAAGGACGCGGCCTACGGCACATTGAACTAATTTATATTAGGAAAACTTTTTTTGGTCTGGTGTATCAATGTGAATATTAAAAAAATCTTGCTCTCATCGGGGGGAGGGGGGTAGTGAAAATATGTGGATTACTTTTTTTAGACGGCATTATATAAGGTTTGCGGGGCGGACCACCAGGACCCCCTAAATCCGTGCCGTCAACGTTCATAATAAAAAAAAAATAAAATGTGGGGTCTATCACCTGTCAAGCGTTGTCGGTCAAATATCCGGACACCCTGTATGAATAAATAATGTGTACTTTTTGAAATATGGAGTTAATTTAAACCCAGTGTAGCTATTTCTTTTGAATAGTATAAGGAATAGGACAGAAAGTACCCAACAAAATTGCTTTGAATCTAATACAATTAGGTGTCGTTAGATGTACTTACGTTTGCTGCAGCCAGCATAAGGATTGTTAAGTTTAACGGGGTGCTTTTTGTCGCACTCGCACGTGCCGCTGACCGGGTTGCAGAACACGTGCAGCAATTTGGGGCTGCACGTGAACTCGCAAGGAGCACCCACGTACGTTCCTTTCTCATCTGAAACCAAAAAAGAAAACATGTTATGTATCCTTCAATGCAACTTCTACGTTTTATAATATTTTGCATAAAGACTTTGGTCTTAAGGCTTATAAAGTTCAGTTAACACAGGAACTCAAGCCGGCCGATCATCAACAACGTCGTGTCTTTGGTGATTGGGTCCTTGAAATGCATGAAAATGATCCGGAATTTCATCGAAAAATTATCTGGACTGACGAGGCCCATTTCCACCTCGCTGGCTACGTCAACCTAAGAATCATTGTTGGAAAGTCTCTCCATCCTCAACGTGTAACTGTTTGGTGCGGTTTATGGTCAGGCAGGTCAGGCGGGGTCATTGACCCTTACTTTTTCGAAAATGAGGCTGGAGCAACAGTTACGGTGTCTGGATTGCGCTATCGAGAGATGATTAATAATTTTTCATTGCCGGAATCGGATGATATTGATCTGGACAACTTTTACTTTCAACAAGACGGCGCTACGTGTCACACAAGCAACGAAACCATAGCTCTTTTACAGGGAAAGTTTCCAGGCCGTGTTATCTCTCGAAGAGGTGATCACAATTGGCCACCGAGATCTTGTGATTTAACACCTTGCGACTTCTTCCTTTGGGGCCACGTGAAAGATAAGGTCTACGCCAACAGCCCAGCGTCGACTCAAGAACTCAAAGATAGAATTCGTGAAGCTATTCAGGGCATACAGCAACCACTTTGCGATTTGGTGATGGACAATTTCACGAAAAGGATACGGTCCTACAAGCGTAGCCGTGGTGGCCATTTGGCTGATATTATTTTCCATTCTTAATGGCAAACCTTCCTCTTTACATTGAAATAAACATCCGATCATTTATTTCAGAATATGCCATTTTTCATTGAATATCAAAATAACACCTCTTATTGGAAAACCCTTTATAAGATAAATAATAGAGCTTTATCTACGCCCGTAGCAATACATGGTATGATTTAAATAATAATTACAAACTGTTGAGAACGCAACACCAGTTGTTTGAAGTTTGTAGACCAGGTAGATCATAATCATAATCATAGCACTTTATTGCCCAACAGATTTACGTCTCTTTACAGAGCAATAGTTCATGACAATATTATATAATCACAATTACATTAGTACGACACATGTGCGGAAAGAACCAGTTACTTAACATCATGATAGTCACAATGTCTTAACAGACATGTTGTGAACTCGTAAAATGCATTAAGTCGGAGCTAGAGTATTGCCGACACGAATATTATCAATAGTTTTGAGAACTGTAGCTCACCATCGTTCGAAATTCATTGTCAGTTCAGTGGCGTTCTTGATACTCATATCCAGCAACTGTTTCGTCGTATCCACCCAGCGTGAACCCTGAACTATAAGTTTCTCCATATTATCGCTTCTGTGAATATGTCCGAAGAATGTAAGCATTCTCGTCGACACAATGGAGGATGTCTCTTTGGATTACCGAGCTCATTCAGTATGTATATGTTTTAGTTTGATGGGCCGTATAAGGAATTCTCAGCATTCTCCTCCACGTCCACATTTCAAAAGCATCTATGCGAGCTCGATCTGCCTTTTTAACAGTACAAGTTTCCGAGGCATTCAAAAATATGGAGAACAAATGTTAAAAAAAATTACCATTTAGAAAATGGGGTTATTTTTACCCTTAACTCCTCCCATATGATACGTCTCTGATTAAAATTATGAAATTCTGAATTCAGAATCAGATTCAGCGTCAAAAGTTTACCCATCTCACCTAATTTCGTAATTTTGTTATGAATGGTTTCGAGAATATTGAGGGAAAACCGTCTTCAGAGCGCCCCATGCAAAGGAGCGTAGCTCCCTTAGGAAGCATTTCCGGACCCATGTTCACATGGCATTTTCTTTCTATTTTTCGGAGTACTATTCGTGGTTAAAGTTTGTTAACATACTTAATTAAAACCCCGTATAATTCATTTTGTTTGTAGGAGGTATTACCTGCTAAAAAGTAATTTAATAATCGCTGCATAACTGAATGGGCGCAGATAAACAAGTTTATTCAACATTTGGCAAACTCTTTGTTCTAGCAGAACAATAATTTCAATCAGAAAGCTTTCCAGATAGCGTTAACAATAAAAGTTCCATTTTACGTTTTCCTGCACTATGAATAACGCACAACGCTCTCCTCTATGCAGACAATCGTATGCAGCTGGAAGCTGAGAGCGATTTTAATGGAAATCTCGTATTTCATTATAAATTTATAACTGCGATAAAAAGTTTCTAAACGAGTTTTGACTAAAATGGAAAATACACGTTTATCGCGCGTATTTTCGCGAATATGCGGATCTGCAACACGGTCGTGGATTTAATTGCGGCATCATTAATAATAATAGCATCCTGATAACTGATGTTAATTTCAAACAGACCCATCGAGGTAGAATCCCATGGAGGCGCGATAACGTGGCTGAAAGCAGGTGCAAGTCGGCCATATTGATTCGACACTTATGTCAAACAGCTGACGTTTCTTTGACAATTTTGTGTTTGCTTTTTTTGAGTGTTTTTACCGAGATTTTTAGTTATTTTTAAGTGATATTCTAGTGAATTCATAAAGGAAATAATGGTATCATGTGCTTATCGTAGTTGCTCTAGCAGAGATGGCATGGATAAGAAGAAATCGACAGGAATTACATTTCGTAGGTATGTATGCAAAAAAATAACAATGTACAGGACCGCATCTGTAATCTTTATCTCAATAAAGTGTAACGTATCGCAGCAATAATACAGTTGTATTATTCAATTGATGATGAATGTCGTCTCTACAAAGCCTGTTTTTTTTCATATACTTGACTATGAATTTCGCAATAGATTGAAAAATCAACCCAATACTTCATATTTAAATCATCATTGTAATGAATTTTCAAAATTATTTACATAAGAAAGTAATCCGGCTCTGGCGAGGCGTCCATATTCGTACCACACTTAGCCACGCCTCCTGCCACCGTTTTTGTTATGCGAAATTGCACCTTATAGCGTCTCCTTGGGATTCTACCTCGATGAACAGACCATTCCGTGTTGAGATGACGGCATCTCTCTTTTACATGATATTTGTAAGAGTGTCTGGTCCTCCGGTGTTTGGCCAGATGAATGGTGCACATCAATTTTTGTTCCACTTCATAAAAAGGGATGTCCAACAAATCCAGACAATTATCGCCTACCTTCGTTAATCTCTCATGCAAGTAAGGTTCTACTATATATTTTACAATCTCGTTTGGAGGGTTTTATTGGCTGGCAAATTTCTCAGGCGCAGCCAGGTCTCGTGAAAGGACGCGGTACGCGTGAACAGATCTTAAACTTAAGACAAATTATTGAAAAAGCCAGAAAGCATTATTTTACAGTTTTTATCTGCTTTGTGGGTTTATTCTAAGGCATTTGACAACGTAAAGTGGCCTAAACTGTGGGAAATCCTCATCTTTATGGAAGTTCCTTATCACCTAGTGTTTCTCATACAGCAACTCTACGAGTCTAATTCGGCTCGTGTAAGAATTGATGGTAACCTGTCTGGTCAAACTGCAACCAGAAAAGGAGTTTGACAGGGATGTGTATTATCTCCGATGTTATTTAACATTTACCCTAAATTTGTGATGAGACAAGTATTGGACAACTGGAATGGCGGTATACCTATTGGCGGAAGCAAAATATCCAACTTAAGATTTGCTGACCATACAACCCTTATTGCTGCTTCTCAGGAAGAACTAGTAGCTCTATTAAACATCTTAGAACAGCACAGTGAGCATATGGTCTTGGTATTAACTACAACAAGACCAAGGTTATGATCGTAGATAGAGAGCACGATATCATAAAGCAATAAAGTCAGTAGGCCGTTGTGAAGTAGTTCAAAGTTTTGTGTACCTCGGTTCTTTGATCCACAACTCGGGGAGCTGTGAAAATGAGATTCGACGGCGCATTCAACAGGCACGTGTGGCCATGACAAAGCTATGGCGTGACCATAACATCACTAAATCTACCAAAATGTCACTGGTTCAGCCTGTTTCTTCTGTTCTCCATATTTTTGTATGCCTCGGAAGCTTAGACTGTTAAAAAGGCAGATCGAGCTCGCATAGATGCTTTTGAAATGTGGATGTGGAGAAGAATGCTGAGAGTCCCTCATACCGCCCATCGAACTAACGTTTCCATACTGGATGAGCGCGGTAATCCAAAAGAGACTATCCTCCATTGTGTCGACGAGAATGCTTACTTTCTTCGGACATATTCACAGAAGCAATAATATGGAGAAACTTGTAGTTCAGGACCATGCCCCGAGTGGGCGGCGCCGTGGCCGTTCCCCTACACACTGAGTGGATACGACGAAACAGTTGCTGGATATGAGTATCAAGAGCGCCACTGAACTGACAGTAAATCGCGAACGATGGCGAGCTACAGTGTTAAAAACTATTGATAACATTCGTGACGGCAATACTCTAGCTCCGACTTCACAACATGTCTCTTAAGACATTGTGACTATGATTTTGAATAGAGCAAGTGCTAAACATAGAGAAGCTGGGAGTTGGTTTTCGAAAAGAATTTCACAGTTCATCTTCACAAGGAACAGTTAGGAGACAGCGAGATGAAAAAGGCACCCTCCAAAAACTAAACACGAAAAAAGCTACTGGTCTTGACCAAAATCCAGCCATTGTCCTTGAAGGCTGTGCCGCTGGGCTTGCGCCTATTCTTTGCAATCTCTTCAAACTATCGTATCAGCGAGGCGTGTTTCACGCTGCATGGAAGCTGCGTACAACCCATTCCTAAGAAAAGCAAAAAAAATCGATTCCATCAATTATAGACCTGCGGGTCTTCTCAGCATCATGTCTGAGGTTATGGAGACAGTCATTAGCACCTAGCTTCTGAAATACCTGGACAACAGTAGCATCATAAATGATTGCCAGTATGGCCATGCTGTTGCGCTTGACATGTCGAAAGCCTTCGATAGAGTGTGTTATGAGGGACTTCTGGTCAAGCTTGCTGCTTATGGACTACCACCTGGCATGCGCCAGTGGCTGAATAGCTTTTTGAACGACTGATCTCCGTTGCAGTCTCGAAGATTGTTTATCAGAAGTATTTGCAATAACGCCGGTGTTTATCAGGGATCTATCCTATCTCCTACACTGTTTCTGATGTACATCAACGAGCTGCTGGAAATAACATCCAATCCAACCTACAGCTCGCAGACGTCAGTACATTAATATCGTGCATGGAACCAGATAAGCCACTATCATCCCAGAAGACGGTACGTCGACGACAGCAAGAGTGTATATGTTAAGAGCAAACACCGATTTCGGCCAATGGACGGAAAATATGGCCAAAACGCGTTTTGGCTGCTACCATTTTACCAATGTCCGAATTATCGCTTTCCGACTGTTTAATGTAGCCCAGAACGTGTTTTGGCTCAACTACGATTGCCAAAACGCGTCCTGTTCTACTGCGATTGCCATAACGCGTGGTGGATTTTGTGAGTGTCTCAGTTTGTAAACGATGCCTCTGGAGCTAGTGTATTCATTTAGTATTATTTTGATCTTTGTGCGGGTTAGACAGTAGCTAGAGAGTGCCATGGAACACCTAAGGTTATGTTTTAATGACGAACTGCAAAAAGTCATAAGTGGTAGCAATGATCGTAATAATATTTGTACAAGAGAAAGATACGACCAAACACTCACAGAGGTAAAGGCGGCAAAAGCTTGTAAAAGTAACGGTGATACAATATCTTCGAAACAAAGACAACGATTGAAAAGGTATGATATTTTAAAAATTGGCTATATCGAAAAGCTAACTGAAAGAAGGACAGACGAAACAGCCGAACTGCGTTATTTTTGCATGACCCACGAGTTATTTGACATTATTCATTCCGCTCATGTGGGAGCTGGACATAAGAGATTGTGAGGTATGTCTCTTTCAGTTTTTTTTTTTCACGGACCTAAGATCTACAAGTGCTTTTATTCATTTTAGTTATGGATTCTAAGCTCAGAGGAAATATTGTGACACAACACGGCAAATAATTGAGATTTATTTATTCGTAGTAGAATATAGAACGTGTTCTGGCAATCGTAGTTGACCCAAAACGCGTTCTGGGCTACATTGAACAGCCAGAAAGCGATAATTCGGACATTGGCAAAACGGTAGCAGCCAAAACGCGTTTTGGCCATATTTTCCGTCCATTGGCCGAAATCGGTGTTTGCTCCTAACATATATACTTTTGCTTTTCCTCTCGAAATTTGCTGCTCTGTTAATAGCACAGTTTCTGGAGTGGAAGTTAATTTAAAACGAGTAGACCTTTTAAACAACAAATTAATACCTTTAATTATGTTTACATTTACTTTGTACCATAAACGTGCCAGTTGCGTTTTCAATGTGTTGACAGTATTTTTTTTCAATCACATTTTGAACACTAATTGCTAATCGTACAGCAATTTTACAACGGTGATCCCGGACATCAGCCTTGTACTTGAGAGAAACGGAAAATACTCATTAAGAAGACTTAATTAGGTCGATTGAGGGGCTCTCAGGAAAATAACTCTGGGCTAATGAAGAAATCCTTTTGAACAACGCCACGGCAATGTAATTTTGAGGGATGTTTATTTTTTCAAAATAGATCAGGGGTAGAGGGTAAAGGTAGCAATTTTTTTTATAGCGCTGTGAGAAGATAAGTGTCGGTGCACGTTAGATTTCAAACGCTGCAGGTTGTAGCCGCCAGGAAACAAATTCCCCAGCAGCTCATTCCACAGCGTCGAAGTTCTCCAAAAGAAGGAATGCTGGAGGAGACTGGTTCGGGGAGTAAGGACCTCGACCTGGTAAGGATGAGATCGCAGAGCTTCTCTAGTGTTCCTCTTTCGGACGGCCAGCGCGCGAGACTTCATCCGCAGGAGGACAGGAGGAAGGACGATCCCGTCCTAAATCCCCAATCCTGCGGCGAAGACTCTAGGCGGAGGTTTGTCCACGACCTACCTGTCGCGTCCCAATGGCTGATAGGGTACCCCAGGGCCTAAATTTCTCTAAATGAGAAGAGAATGAGAAAATGGAAGAAATGGCTCTTTGCGGCGAAAGCCTTGCGGAGCCTTCCTCTTCCCCCTGGGAAGGCAATATGCAAATATTGTCCCGCGGATCATGTGGAACTCCAGGGGCATATTTACCTTTTCACTTTCCACGGAAAGGGATAAAGTAAAATGTTGGGTGTAGCAATCCCTTGAGACCCCAGCTTATCTACCCTGAACGCCGCGGTACTATGATGGTGGTGTTAGAGTGAGGGCGCCCTTCGCCTACTCCTCTATGACCTCCTCTGTTCCGCGTCGGTCTGAGTGGATCACCTCGCGTGGCTTGAGGTGCGGTCTCTGTCTCGCGCGTCGACTCCCCCACTGTTGCCCCGGCTGGGAACTTCCCGGAGTGGTAGCGACGAAAGAAACCAGGGTTGGCACTCCTGGGCCGCCGGTTAGTACAGGAACCCGTCCGACCTAGCCAGTTTGGAGGGCTGTTCCATCAGCCGGTGAATAATCTCGGGCGTGTAGTAGTGCCAGGTGGCGCCTGGACAAAGGCCCTGCTGCACGCTTCGGGGGGCTTCGTCTGTGGCCGCCGGGTTTTCCCGAGGGGAATGACGGCGGTGGGGGGTCGGCGAGCGGGTGCGGGGGCCGTGCCTTGAGCCTCGCAACAACACAAACACACACACACACACCCGCACACCATTACACACAATATCACCTATACACACACACACACACACACACACACCCTCACACACACACACACACACACACACAACCAAACCTGAAAATACTAAAATGAACACAGAAGCAAATGAAGAAACGAGTAATGTGCCACCCAAACTACCATCCCCACCCCCATCCCAAGTCCCAACCCCACAACCCCCAATGGAGGACCTTACCTCCACTGTTGAGTTGATGGAGGGCACAGAGGAGCCTATAATTAGCGGGAGCTCCCCCTGTGTCCCTTCAGATAAAGAAGATGACCTCCTGCGGTCACCGGCTGGTGCTGCTGGTCCGACATCTCTGCCTCCACTCTCGAGTGACGAGGAGGGGTTCGTTCCGGCGCACCTACGGGGCAAAGCAAGGAGAAACTGGAAGAGCAGACAGAGGAAAAAGAAGAGAGCAGCCGGCGCGGTAGCCGTGGAGGCGGAGATGACAAGTACATCTCTAGCCCCGGCAGCCCCCGGTCACTCTAGATGGAACTTCGGTCGACAAAGGGGTCCCGGAAGTACCATCTATATCTCAAGCCGAGGGGGCCATAGGCCGGCTTCCTCTTACAGTAGAGGGCCGGTGAAGAGGGCAGCGGACCGGGCGGCGAATAAGCAGCCCTTCGTGCTGCCAACTGAGCCGGCATTAAAGAGAGGAGATCCTGTGGCCGCGACTCCTCAAACCTCTTCGCGGTCCGGGCGGGCGCTTCGCGGGGGTGCAACAAACCCCAGGGTGGCGCCCGGCGGAGCGATAGTGGGGAGAGGGGGATCGAGCAGCGCCCAGGGCAAGAAAGGCGGCACCGGTGGGCCTGCAGATCCGCAGCCGCAGGGCGTCCGCGCCCCTAAGGCAGCAGCGGTCGGACGGCCACCGGAGAGTGCCAAGCGATCGCGACAGGACCTGACGACACCGCCGGAGAGGGCGAATAAGAAGGTCAGGGGCGAGTACCCGCCAGCGCAGGGGGCGTCGACTTCATCTGGCATATCCCCTCTTTTGAGGGAATCTGCCGGTAGGTCTTCGCGGCCGGCTGCTGGGTCATCGCAACCGACCTCTTACAGCTCTGCAGTCCGTAGAGAGCTACAGATCGTCATAAGGTCTGACAGACCTGACGGACTGGTGCTCCCGGACGAGGCGGAGCAAATTAGGTCCTACGTCGTAGGAAGAGCAATCCAGGCAATGGAGGAAGAAGGAGCCCCTATCCTCCGTTTCCTGAATTCGGGGCTGTATGACACGGGCTGGTTCGTAGTCACAGCCTACGATGAGACGTCTCATGACTGGCTCCTGAACCGACTGCCCCCCCTGGACATTGGAGACCATGTCTTCAGGCCTGTACGGTCTGCGGACGCTCCATGGCCGGTCACGGTGGGCGTCCGGGTCAAGAGTCAGGGACAGCCAAATTTAGAGCGGCTGGTTAGGACTCTTAGTCTCCAGAACCCTGATCTCAATATAAGAGATTGGAGGCATCTGGAGACAATGAGCGAGGGAAGAGAGGGTGACCACGTTATCACCTTCTCGATTAGTAACGAGGAGGCCAAGCTGCTAGAACGGGCTGGTTGGTCCCTCTTCTACGAGCTCTGCACTGTGGCTGTCCACAGGGTGGCTGCTCGTGGGAGGGGTGCCTGGCAGGGTCCATCTGGTGGCAAAGGCGCCTCCGGGAAAGCGAAATAGGCCGTGCCGATGCTTCCCCAGCATACCGCAGGAACTATGACACAGCTGCGGGTAAGTCAAATTAATCTCCACCGCAGCAACGATGCCGCGGCCGAACTGCTGGCCATCGTTGCTGGAAGGACTAAAGAGATTATATTAATTCAAGAGCCCTATTGTTACAGGAAGCAAATACGCGGGTTGGAGGTTAGTGCCTTCAACCTTGTGTCAGGCAACTTAGACTCCCCCAGGGCGGCCATCCTCGCGTCTAGGGACCTGCAGGTGACGCCATTGCCCCAGCTAGGGACCAGAGATGCGGCGGTCGCCGTACTGGAATTCAAGGTTAGTGACACTAGGTTTAAGATAGTCGTAGGCAGCGTGTATCTACCGTACGATATCGCGAGTTTACCTCCGACTACAGACCTAGTTAATATAATAGATTTCGCGAATAGCAATGGATTGCCACTCCTTATTGGAATGGACGCTAATGCGCATCATTTAGTATGGGGTAGCTCGGACATAAACAGTCGAGGCGAAGCCCTATTAGAGTTCATAGCATCTTGCAATTTAGAGATTCTTAACAAAGGCACAGAAGCCACATTCGCGAATCGGATTAGGAAAGAGGTTATCGACATTACGGTAGCTTCGCCGGATCTGGTTCGTGTAGTAACAGACTGGAGAGTAACCGATGATATATCTCTGTCTGATCACAGGATGATTAGATTTGAGATAGATTCAGTACACAGCGATGTAGCCCAATGCCGGAACCCTAGAGCGACCGACTGGAAGACTTACAAAGCCTCCCTGGCTGCTAACCTTAGGGAACCGGCTGGACGGTATAACACAATAGAAGAAGTGGAGCGTGGTGTCTCCAATTTGGAGGAGACTATCCGCACTGCATTTGAGGCATGCTGCCCTCTGAGGGCTGTGGCTCCTGGGAGAGTACCCTGGTGGTCTGGGACGTTAAATAAACTCCGAGGGGCCACAAGGAGGGCTCTTAACAGGGCTACAAAGCGAGGCGATGAAGCCTCCTGGGATGCCTTTAGAGAGGCAAGGAGAAAGTATAAAAAAGAGCTACGCAGCAACAAAAGAGCAAGCTGGCGGAACTACTGTGGAGAATTGGAGTCCCTTTCAGACTCCGCCAGACTAATGAAGTTGCTCAGCTGCGAGAAGAGACAAACCATTAGTTCATTCAAGAAAGAGGATGGTACATGGACTACATCGGTGGAGGAATCTCTCCAATACCTCCTCGACTCGCATTTCCCGGGAGAGTCCGGCGATCTGTCTCCAGAAGCTGAGTCGGCTCCCTTGATAGGGGACGACGGCTTGGCCGAGAGGATGATAACCGACGGATCAGTCTCCTGGGCAATAAACGAGTTCAGTCCATTTAAATCAGCCGGACCTGATGGTATATTCCCTGCGCTACTACAAAGAGGTCTAGAAGAGTTGCTGCCACATATCGTGGCAGCTTTCCGGAGCTCGCTAGCGCTAGGATACGTACCGTCGTCCTGGAAAGCAGCAAGAGTAGTGTTCATTCCTAAGCCAGGGAAGATCGACTACTCTTTATCAAAGTCTTACAGACCAATCAGTCTTACCTCCTTTCTTATGAAAGCATTGGAGAAGATCGTGGACAGATATTTGATAGAGGAAACGCTCGTTACCTATCCCCTCCATGATAATCAGCATGCCTATAGGCAGGGTCGCTCCACGGAAACGGCACTGCATGCTATAGTAGGAAAAGTAGAAAGAGCCCTCTCTCACAGAGAAGTGGCTCTGGGAGTATTCTTCGACGTACAGGGAGCTTTTGATAAAGCACGAACAGTTAATATATGCACCGCCCTTCAGACCAGGGGTGTTCCACCCACTCTGGTCTGCTGGGTAAGGTCAGCACTTCAGAATCGCAAGGCTAGTGCAACATTAGGCGGGGTTCAGCTCGAGGTTGGGGTGAGTGGGGGCTGCCCGCAGGGCAGCTGCCTCTCCCCCCGCCTCTGGTGCCTTGTTATGGATGGCCTCCTTACGAGACTTAGCTCGGCCGGCTTCTACACGCAGGCCTACGCAGACGACGGCCTGGTGTTAGTCTCTGGTAGATTCCTGGGCGTCGTCTGCGATAGGATGCAGATGGCATGCAGCATTTTGGACAGGTGGTGTGGTGAATCAGGACTCTCAATCAACCCAGTGAAGACTGAGCTGGTCCTATTCACTCACAGGAAGAAGATAGATGATTTTAAAGCCCCCACTCTCCACGGTGTACCGCTGACCCTAACACGGGAGGTCAAGTACCTGGGAGTGTTAATTGACAATAAACTCACATGGGCACAGCATATTGACTATGTGTATAAAAAGTCTATAGCTACCATGTGGCAGTTGCGTCGGGTAGTCGGCAGAACCTGGGGCCTCAAACCCAAGGTTCTAAACTGGCTATATACGGCAGTAGTCAGATCTAGGATCCAGTATGGCTGCTCGGTCTGGTGGCCGAGCGTAGAGAAGATCTCTGTTAGGCTCAAGCTCGCAAAGATTCAGAGGCTTGCAGCAGTGAGCATAACAGGTGCCATGAGGACAACACCCACTGCTGCCCTGGAGGTACTCTTGGGCTTGCCGCCTCTGCACCTCTGGATAAAGAGAGAGGCGATGTCGGCCTGCCTGAGAATGCGTGACGGGGGAACGTGGGTAGCACGAGAACCATTAGTTGGCCACACCAGAATAGAGCGATTCGCGGAGAGTAATATCCCGATATCGTCATTCAGGGTGGAAAAAGCTAAAGACATCTTAAATTTAGATAATGGATTCTCACTAGTCATCCCGGAAAGAGACGACTGGATGAGAGGGAAAGTCAAGTTTCCGCCCAATAGTCTCGTATGCTTCACCGACGGATCGCTCTTAAAGGAGTCAGGATCCGGGGGAGCGGGCTTCTGTCTGGAGGGTAAAGAAGTGCGGCGGAGCTTCGCTCTGGGAACCTGCACGACTGTCTTCCAGGCGGAAGTGTATGCGATATTGATGGCGGCATACTCGACGGAAGTCGAAAAGTGTTCTGAACAGAGCATATATATATGCTCTGACAGCCAATCAGCTCTGAAAGCGGTGGCAGCCTCGAGGGCCAGATCAGCTCTGGCGCAAGAATGCTCTGTCGCCCTTCAGAAGTTGGCAAGACATAAGAAGGTGACCCTACTGTGGGTCCCCGGACATATTGGTATACCGGGTAACGAGAGAGCGGACCGATTAGCTAGGATAGGGGCCAACAGCCCCTGCATTGGCCCAGAACCTATGCTGGGAATTAGTAGACGCCAGGTCAATGTGGCCCTGGATAACTGGGCCTACAAGGAACTGGCGAAAGCCTGGTTAGAGAGAGACGACTGCAGGCAAGCCAAAAGATTCATAGCAGGCCCGGATAGGGGCCGAACGCAATGGCTTTTGAGTAAAGGCAGAGAGACGCTCAACCTTCTGGTGGGGGTCCTCACTGGCCATTGCCGGCTGAATAGACATCTGTCACTTATGAGAGTGGTAGGGGACCCCATTTGCTCCAGATGCTGGGAGGAGGACGAGACAGCGTTCCACTTCCTGGGCAGATGTGCAGTTTATCGCAACCTTAGGGTTCAGATATTCGGCACGACGGAGTTTGGGGAGGGGCCACTATATTCAGCGAAATGGTCGGACATACTGACTTTCGTCAGGAGGTCTGGTAGGTTCGACAAGGAGCTTTCTAGGGTGTAGAATTTTAGTGTTTTCAGTGATTGGTTCAGTGGGGTTGGCAAAAAGGGCCAAAGGTGGCCTACTTGCCTGGCTTCGCCTCCCCATCACTACTACTACTACTACTACTTGTACCATAAACGTGCCAGTTGCGTTTTCAATGTGTTGACAGTATTTTTTTTCAATCACATTTTGAACACTAATTGCTAATCGTACAGCAATTTTACAACGGTGATCCCGGACATCAGCCTTGTACTTGAGAGAAACGGAAAATACTCATTAAGAAGACTTAATTAGGTCGATTGAGGGGCTCTCAGGAAAATAACTCTGGGCTAATGAAGAAATCCTTTTGAACAACGCCACGGCAATGTAATTTTGAGGGATGTTTATTTTTTCAAAATAGATCAGGGGTAGAGGGTAAAGGTAGCAATTTTTTTTATAGCGCTGTGAGAAGATAAGTGTCGGTGCACGTTAGATTTCAAACGCTGCAGGTTGTAGCCGCCAGGAAACAAATTCCCCAGCAGCTCATTCCACAGCGTCGAAGTTCTCCAAAAGAAGGAATGCTGGAGGAGACTGGTTCGGGGAGTAAGGACCTCGACCTGGTAAGGATGAGATCGCAGAGCTTCTCTAGTGTTCCTCTTTCGGACGGCCTTTGATGTTATTACCTGAGAGAGCTCACTCAAACTTCTTCCGTGATCTGTAAAACAGGGACAGGTCAGCCACCCTTCTTCGATGTTCCAGGCTATGGAGGTCCTTTGTAAGGTTAGGCGTATCGATTAGTCTAATTGCTCTTCTGTGGATAGTGCCCAGGAGTTTTAGAGAGTGCTTCGGAGCGCATCCCCATACATGGGAGTAATACTTCAGCTTCGGATCTGTGCCTTAGTTGTACTGGTGTATACAGCTTCCTAACAGCGGTACAAGACTCCAAGCTTCTGGGATGCCGTTTTAACAATACTGATGACGTGATCGTGCCAGGAAATGTGTCTCTTTTTCCCTACGTACGTTCTCTGTTAGTTGGAGCGTTGGAGATTTCGCACCTCAAATCCAATCTTGCCAATAGTGTATACTCATATATCCTTATAGATATGCCAAGCATTGCCTGACGACATAAAACGTCCAAAAAACGTATTATCGTAACATTTTCCGCCTATACAGCGGCATCCTAAGTTGGGACTTTTCTTCATAGGGCATATAGGGGTGATTTTTCTTAGTAACATACTGTGCCAGTCCGGCCCTGTCCGCCATCTCGCCAGGCAGTCGCGAGTTTTAGAAAACCGACTTCGCGAACCCTGCTTGATGCTCGCTAGCCGAAGAACGCGGAGAGTTTTCGCGATAGCGAGAGGCAGTCAACATAGGCAGTTGTTTCTGAAAATCATAGTCCCAACTTTCAAAAACTCCCTGTGTATTGGTTTAGACCGCAACGAAACCCGCAATGATTCGAATCCACTTCGCATTCGTTTGCTAATGTCACTTTAATCAGTTGCTCGGGCGATACTGTGCATGTGTAATAATTGGTAAACTTTACTAAACCGCACGCACACAATATACCGACAGATAGGAAATAGTCCAGGCGGTACGGGTTTTTTATCCGCAAATGGTCAGAAAGAAACCGGGAAACACGAATTTGGAAAATTAATTTAAAAAACTTAAGAAATAAGTCAATAATAAAATTAAAGTATTAAAAACAAATATTTTAAAAATCAATGGGAATAAGTAGGTACAAAAAAAAATGGGGCCATATACAGAGCATGTCGCCAGCTTTTGTGCTAAGTGAAATGACCATGTAAACCACAGCTGTTAACGTTCGGCTACTGCTCGAGATCGCCGGGCGCCATAATCTGCCAGTGATCCGCCAGCTTGCGTAGTATTCGAGAGCACAGCTGGAAACACCACATTGGGGGCGGAGCTTAGAGTGACCCTACTTGTCGTTGTTAATATACGGTGATTCAGGGGACCAATGTCTACGCCCGTACAATAAAACTATACTTAACCTTTATCGGATATATATTGAAATCTTTACTCGATAAAGGTAAACTATATTCTCCCTGCACAGCGACGATACGGGTTTGAATACATTCTGTCTATAGATATAATAAAGTTGACATTTATCGATTCGCTATCTCTACGATACATTCTAGATTTATATTGAGATACTATATTTATATACTATGTATGCTACCTGTAAAGAAACTAACGAGCGATATAAATGAAACAATGATTAAAAAAACACTTTTATTGATTCAAAATTGTTTTTAGCGGATTATATCTTGATTATGATTTTTTTAAATATTTTTGCTGTGTTGATCTAATTTGTAGTAACTATTAATAATTAATTATTTACTCATCTGAATCAATTAATACCTTAAATGGAAGTGGTGTGGTGGTGCTGGGATTTGAACCTATATGTACACGGCGTGGATCCGTTTCGAAGTTTGACTATCTGGCTCTCTTACCTCTCGTCTAAATGTCGCTTGAGTTAGATGCTTCTATATCATCTATGTTTACCGATCATTCGCCAGTATTAAGTTAATAGAAATAGGATTTGAATAAAATGCCGAAAATCAAAAGTATGTCTTGTCGCCAATGGGTACAAAATCGGACTGTTATAAAAAGAGGATATCAAACTCGTCATTCATAGACTATTAAAGGTAGGATCAAAGGAACAAATATGAGCTGTGTATTAGATGACTGTGTATGGGTAGATATTTTACAGGAACAGTACCATCATTAGAAACAGCAAAATGCGGATTAGATTTTAGATTAGAATGCACATAACCTCACATAAAAGTCAGCCGGGGTCTGTCAACCCGTCATCTGCTCGTCATCTGTCGCGATAGTGCGCAAGATCACAGAACTCGCAGACTAATAAATAGAAACTTTACACTAGGCCGGAGCCTTAGATGTGGCAACGTGGCTTAGCTGTCAAATAGCGGGCCTATAGTTTCAGAATATTATTACATTTCATATGTATTAGAGTTCATCTGGGTTAATAAATTAAGAAAAATACTTTTTAGAACTACTACTACTAATACCACTTACATCTGATGTCTGATTCATCACAGTCAGACACTACAAAATAAAAATAAACGCAACCTGTTTCCTGCTGCCACTTCCACTTCCACTTAAATGAACACTCAATTTACTTTGTAAATTGTCACTTGAGCTAGAAGAATTCACTATTAGGTCACTGTGAAGCCATTCTTGCTGGTCTTGATTCCCTTTCACTATCAAATCTTTTCGTAGGTATGCCCAGATCAGTTCTATTAACTGTATTTTTCTGTGATATTTGGGAGGTCCAGAAAACATTATAGGTACCACATTGTGCTTTAAAATAGGTCTTATCCTTTGAAATGTTTGTAAATTATTGTCTTTATCCTTATAAATATAACCAGCCCTTCCGAGGAATACCTTTCACCCACTTCTGTTTATGTCCCTTATTGCACGCACAATTGCTAATGCAACCTGGTACTACACACTTTGCAGGCATCTTTTTATCTTTATAGTTTCATTTGTGCAGGTAAATAAGTAGAAACGCATTAAAAATCACCTTGCAACGTTCTTTTTACTCTGGAATAAGGTTATGTTGGGCCATGGTTTGGTTTGTCCTCTATTGGGCTGCAACCTGGTACTACACACTTTGCAGGCATCTTGTTATCTTTATAGTTTCGTTTGTGCAGGTAAATAATTAGAAACACATTAATAATCACCTTCCAACCATATTTTCTGCTCTGGAAGAATACACATGACATAACAACAAATAACAACTCGGCCCGCTGATTCAGTGTTGCCATATTTCATGCTTCGGCCGAGTGAGTAAAGTCCGCCATGATATAGGAGATTTATCGATGATATCCCGATACTTTATAAAATATGTACTATAAATTTAAATGTAAACAATAGGTTTTATATAGGGAAATATATACAGATGCATATTTATAGTCGCTGTACATATTAAGCAAAGGAAATGTCTTTAAAGCAAATATTCACTTGTACTATAAATTCACTATATAGTTTGAATATTATCGAGAAATCTTTATAGAATAGTGTCTAATCTATATAGTTTGGGAAAACCTATATCGTCTGCTTATACGGGCTATCCCACTAAATTTCACTTCTCTCCGACCTTTTGCGCTCAAAAAAGCCTTTCCTTGCGACGCAACGATTGGACTAAAACGACTTCAACAATCCAAGTGGGTGGGTCAGTCGGTCAGCACCACTTTGCGTTTGCGGTGAGCGGGGGCATCCGCATCCGCCGTTTGAATGCAGCGCCCCAATTTCGGCCTGGTGATGGTGGTCGCCTCCACCTCCACCCTCCACGTCCACCATTCGTGACAAACTGGACCTGCGACGCGGCACGTACGCGTAGCGCAAATATTAACACCATCCTCGCCACCGCCGCCGCGTGTAATTGCGACCATTTGGCACAACGCGCCACCGGCAACCGTTCTTGTTCATATTATTAGTAGGTAGGTGTTTGTAGCGAATGGGCATGTCGCCACTATCACGCATTAAAAATGGCTGCTGCTACAGTAGAATATTGGCCTGGTGTGGAACAGGTTCGTAGGCTGGTCAAGAAACTTAAGTTCTCAACAGCATCGTTAAGCCTCGTTTCCACAAGCAAATAAAATTGCTAGTTACGCTCACAAGTCACTTGCGTAGCGTGTGCACGACGTCATTAGAGAAATATTGCAGCAAAATTACTTGCACATAAAGGACTTGCCACTTGCTGAGAGCTTGTAGTGTACACGGTTACTCTCAGGAAATTGGTTTACCGCAAAAATTTCGAGGCTGTTTCGAAAGTCTTAGAGCAAGGAGTGTTGTAAATCAAATATGGAGAAGTTCAAATAGGCGAGAGAAGACACGTGTCTTTTAACTGAAAATTTTGAATTATATCCTGAATTATGGAATGCACATACTCCAGAATTTAAGGATAGATTAAAAAAGCAGAATGCATTACAAAAATTGGCCGACTTATTTAATACTTCTATAGCGGAAATTCAAAGGAAGATATATAATTTGAGAACGCAAGTTAACCAAGAGTGGAGAAAAATTCAAAAAAAGAAAAGTGGGCAAGGCTTAAAGTAGTTCTACGCTGAATCCACTTTCTCACCCAACATTTTCTCCGCCCTTTACTGTCTTTTTTTTAATTAAATATATCACAACTACCGAAACAGCTACAGATTTTGCATGCGACATCTTATCTATAGTGTATACGGAATCCGAACAATCAAACCCAAGTGAAATTGCGAAAGCAATTTCCTAGATTAAATTTACGAACAATTAAAAGACAGTGTAGATAAACAAGCAAGTACTTGCTGCAAAAACTATCGCAAATTACTTGCAGGTAGACACAAGGCTCTAGTGTACTGAGCAACGCCCCATGCACTTGAGCAGAAGAACGCGCTTCGATTAGCAGGCTAGCGTTTCCGTGACAACAACACTTAATTAATTTTTGAAATTTGTATTCATACATTTTTGTTAATGTTACTATTTTTCAACGAATGTATCTTCAAGAAATAAACCAGAATTGAATACAGTCCACGAAACAATTATTTAGAAGACAATTATTAACATAGGCTAACCTAAAAATGGAGTCTAGTTGATTGAATCAGTACATAATGGTGATACCATTTTATTATTTTCCCATTGCTAGAAGCTACAGTCTGAGATCCTCTTGCAACCAAATCATCGCCCACCCTCCAGCAAAAAAAACATCCAACACAAAAACTCTCGTAACTAGTTTCTTGCATCTCCCTCTTTAGTAACTAGGACGTCACATACTTCAACTGGACGATGCGAAACGAACAGAGGCCTCCAAACCGTCTAAAAACGAAGATTGAGCTATTTTTATTTTTTCTAATATTGCTGCGCCGCTACTGACACGATTTCTAAAAACTGTACGCATTTTCCATCCTCGCCACGGTAGTAATATTGTGTCGAAATTTTATTAAAATCAATGTCAGGTTAGACAATACAAAAAAAATCGAAAACCCTTGATTTCTGTAATCGGTATAAATTACAATTTACAGTTTGAAGTTACAAGTGACGAGTTGGAAAATTAACTTGACCGTTTTGAATTATCACTTGAAGCATTAGAAGCTACAGCTGGAAAAGGTGAAGTACTTCCACGTACTGCAACTCATCGTCGCCAATGGTTACATTGGTGCCAAGAACACCGACAATGGCATGCTGAGTGGCATCAGACGGCATTCTTCGAAGAGTCCAGGTTTTGTCTGGGGGCACGTGATGGTAAACGATGTGATCTCCAGTTTGCTGTTGAGCGCCGTGTACACCGTCCTATTAGTTTGATGGTTTGAGGTGCCACTGCATTCAACAGCAAGTCAGCTTTACTTGTGATTCGTGACAAAATGACTGCGCAACGTTATGTAAATGAGGTGTTAGAACCAATTGCCGTTTCATATGTCCGAGGCCTCGAAGAGGGGTTCTTCCAACAAGATAATGCACGTCCCAAAATGCAAGGGTATCGTTCAGGTTCCTACAGAAAGCTGAGGTCGGAGTCCTCACCTGGCCCCCACGATCACCCGATTTATCGCCAATTGAAAAAGCATGGGATTGGATGGGTCGATACATAGGCGCTTTGCCCAATCCTCCTACCACGCTGGGCGAACTGGAACATGCTGTGAGGGCAGCTTGGGAGGCTGTACCTCTAGAGTTTATCAACAACCAGATTACGAGCATGCCGCGTAGGCTAGAGGAGTGCATTCGCCAACAGGGGGGGCACCCATTGTTGATCTGTTGTATTTTTTATAAACTAATTATGGCAAATGATTTCGTTTATTATTGTATTCAGTCCTACTGCATTTCATCAATCGCAACCCTGTTTTACGTGTAGTATATTTCCAGGCTTGATATTAACTTATAGCCTAGCCAATTTTTTTCATTTTGTGGTGTTTGTCTTAACTGTATTACTTATTTTCATTACTTTTTTTCATGTGGCGCAACGATTAAGAGTTCTAATACATACATTCCTCGAATTAAGAGATATTCTATTTAGGAAAAATCTGATTATACTGTATACCTCTCTTGCTGAATCAATAATTAGGTATTGCATACCTGTGTGGGGAGCTGCATTCAAAACATCCATGCATCCTTTACAAGTTATACAGAATACTATATTAAAGATAATATTCAAGAAAAGTCGACTATTCCCTACTCGCCAAATGGCCCCAAAGTTCTTTAATAGTATTCCAAAAAGATTGAAGGAAATTTCGAACTACAACAACTTCAAAAAGGAAGTTAAAAAAATATATAAAAGATCATCCAAATCAATTCTAATTATTCTATTCGAAGTGCTTTTCTAATTAAACTAATTATTTATATTAATTCATAATTAATCTAATTAATTTATATCCTTTGTTTATTTTGTTTCTATTGGCTCATAGACATGCTCTAACTGCTGCCTACTTCCATCCAGTGTTACTTATTACACCAATAGGTTTCTTGTTATATCAGTTAAATGGTCTGCTGGAACTGCGGCTCACAAGACAGGCCTCGTGGCCTAGCGTCAGCTGCTGTTTGGTAGGGTATTTTTTTTAACTTATATGTAACCTGTATATTATTTATGTATCTAGCGAATAATTATCAATAAACAATAAACAATAAAAATAAAAAAAATAAAAAATGTACACTACCACCATACGCTAAATAACTAAACAATAACTAATGTACTATTACAGGCAGAAGACAGAGGCTACTTGGAGGTAAACGTATCCCACTTCTGATGTATGATCTTACCTGCGGTGATGTTGATAGGGCGTACAACGTCATCCTCAGCTCCGTCGATGTATTCCTCATCGGAATCCTCATCCGGATCGATGTCCTGATGGAACGCGGCTGGTACTCCGATTGGTACCACCCGCACAGGCTCGGCTTGTGTCACCGAAACCACACAGTTCGCTACTACTATCAGCAGCGCTACCTGCAACCGAAAGATTTTGTTACATAAGGCTTTTGAATCTATTTTGTACAGGAGGAGGACAGGTCTGGTACACAGACGGTTCACTCGCTAGAGAGGGCTCGGGCTCGGGAGTCTACGGACCCCATACAAGACTTTCACTCCCTCTTGGGGGGCACACCACAGTATTCCAGGCTGAGGTCTATGCGATACTTGCTTGTGTAAATCGTATTCGGGAAATTGACGGGTCTAGGAGGCGGACTACTATCTGCTCTGACAGTCAGGCAGCCATCAAAGCACTGAGTGCTTGGAAAATAACGTCGGGACTGGTCCTGGAGTGCAGGAGGGCTCTTGACGACATCTCAGCTAAACACAAGGTATCACTGATGTGGGTACCTCGGCACGCTGGGGTAAAGGATAACGAAATAGCGGATCATCTGGCTAGGATGGGATCCGGCAACAATTTTGTGGGCCCGGAACCAGCCTTAGGACTATCTGCAAACTTGATTAGGAAAACAACTGGAGAGAGAATCCAGAATCAACACTCTCTGAGATAGAACAACATATCTGGTCATCTCCGTCAAGCTCGGGAACTATTAGCAGGGCCTGCAGAGAGAATAGGACGATTTTATCTCTCTCTGGATAGGAGTAACTTGAGATTGCTAGTAGGCCTAGTAACGGGTCACAGCACCTTCAGGCGTCACCTGTTCGTGATGAGGGTGTTCAACGACCCAACGTGCAAGTGGTGTGGTGAAGAGGAAGAATCGTCGGCACACATCTTGTGTCGCTGTGAAACCTTGGGTTATCACAGCCAGACTATGCTGGGCTCAAAATCCTTGGAACCAATAGAGATAAAATGGATAGGACCGAAGAATGTAATTGCCTTTGCTAAAAGGGCAGGTATTAGGAACTAGCGCGGATAGAGGCGCAAAAGGGCCCATCGTGTGGCCTATGTACCAGTCACGTTCTGTGCTGGATAGCCTCTGGTCCTTATTCATTCATTCATTCATTCATCTATTTTATACAGGATGTTAACAGTCTTACAAACACAAATAAGGTAGTATCAAATTGGATCGGATGATAAGTTGTTAGCAAATTAGATTAGAATTGAGCTGACGATATACTTCAACTTTTTTTCCAGGAGCCGTCCGACCATGCTGTCCCCGTCAATACTGAAGCCTTGAGGTATCCACTCCAGCAATCTAGAACTTTGCATAAATTTATGCAGTTTTCCTGCTGGTCCTGGTGCTGAGCTGTACTCCATTCGTTCTAGCTTGGTCTTCCCAAACAGCTGTTGAGCAGTGTTTCAGCTGTTTTCTTGCATGGAGCTTTTATGAATGTTTTTCCATGGACACATCCCGACAACAAGTTCCACAGCTCCTTGTGCTGATTTTTCATCCTTTGCACGACCTGGTGTCGGATTGTGCTTTTAGGCACCCCCAGGGCGGGTTCTACTCCAATATATAAAGCAGACGCGCCTAGTCTTGCTAGCTCGTCCGCCCTTTCATTGCCCCTTATGCCTGAGTGTCCTGGCACCCACCCCAAAGTTACTTTGTTGTGTTCGGTCAGCCTTCCTAGTTCTTGTAGACATTCCCAGACTATAGAGCACACGTAACTTTGGGCCTTTCTAGTGCCCTAAGTGCAGCCTGCCTGTCTGTAGATATTGCGATCCTCTTGTTTCTGTAGGATCTACTTCAACTACAAGTACTTGTACTTCATTTGGAAATACTTGATAACGATAACATTCACTCAAATATTACACTATTCAACGCCTTAGGGTCGCATTCATAGTCGATACTTAAGGGTCCCTTAATACTTGAGGGCCCTCAACAAACAATCAGCTGTCTCACTCACGGTCGGTTCTTTTGTGATGACATGTTGCAAATGTCTGACGTTAGCGACGCCATTTTGGGATAGTTTCATTCACACCGACAGGGGCGGCGTAGGAAATAGTGTAAACGAAAGTCACAGGACCGGTTTCTCAATGTCCAGTTAAAAATTTATCTGCAAGATAACAGCAACTGTCAGATAAATTGTTTAAACAATTGATGGTTAAACTTACGAAGTCACGTAAATCTTATCTGATAGTTGTATCCATAGCAACGCTATCTGGAAGATACCTATCTGACACTTGAACTGGACATTGAGAAACCGGCCCTTAGAGACCATCCTGGACCTTCCTCCGTTGCAAATGTAATAATGGGCGAGGCGAGAATGGGCAACTCTAGACTACAAACTCTACCAAGTGGAATTTACAAGGATCTTGGACACAACCAAATCGCAGAACATGTGGGGCATACCATAATGGATGCTAGAAAGGGCCACATAACTCCGAAATATATCTTTAACAAGAAATTCGAATTTATAATAGGAGTAAACAACCTGCATCGGGAAATAGTCTGGTACACAGATGGATCAAAGACCGAGCAAGGCACAGGAGCGGGAATCTTTGGAAGAGGAACTAGACAGAGCATTCCGCTAGGAAAATACGCTTCGTTATTTAAGTCAGAGGTGTACGCCATCCTGCACTGTGCAAGGATAAATAATGAGCGATCCTACAGAAACAACAGGATCGCAATACTTACAGACAGTCAGGCTACACTTAGGGCACTAGAAGAGCCCAAAGTTACGTCTGCTCTAGTCTGGGAATGTCTTCAAGGACTGGGAAGGCTGGCAGAACACAACAAAGTAACTTTGGAGTGGGCGCCAGGACACTCAGCTTTCAGATGCAATGAAAGGGCGGACGAGCTAGCAAGACTAGGCTCGTCTGCTCTAAACATTGGAGCAGAACCCGCCCTGGGGGTGCCTAAAAGCATAATCAGACACCAGGTCGGAGAATGGATGAAACACCAGCACAAGGAGCAGTGGAACTTGTTGCCAGGATGTGTTCATGGTAAAACGTTCATTAAAGCTCCATGCAAGAAAACAGCTAAAACACTGCTCTCCTTGAGTAGGAATCAGCTCCGAATAACGACGGGTCTCCTCACAGGACATTGTGGCCTGAAGGAACACCTGAATAAGATTGGACTTTACAATGCAGACCTCAGCTGCAGACTGTGTGGAAGAGGAACTGAGACAGCCCTACATGTACTCTGTGAGTGCGAAACTCTAGATCACAAGAGACAACAGCTCTTTGGGAAGACCAAGCTAGAACCAATGGAGTACAGCCCAGCACCAGGACCAGTAGGAAAACTGCATAAACTTATGCAGGGATCTAGATTGCTGGAGTGGATACTGTAAATGAGAGGAGCAATAATACAATAGGCCTTAAGGCTTAAGTATTGACGGGTACAGTAAGGTTGGACGGCTCCTGGAAAAAAACGGGAGGTAAACATTAAAGACAATATAAGGTAAAGGAGGCCCATAAGTAGCTGTTGGTAGGGCATTCCAAGCCTTGGACACCCTTGGAATAAATGTGCGGTTGTACGGCTCAGTTCTTGATGTATGAAGAACGACCGTCTTAGGATGAGATGCAGCGGTCGCACGGGTACACCTGATAGGAGCAGTGAGCGGCGGAACGATAGAGGATAGCTCGGAGGAGCAGATCCCGTTGGAATATCGGTAGAAGAGTGAGAGGTCACTAACAGCACGCCGGTGAGAAAGTGACTGAAGGTGGCGCGTTAAGGCCGGATCGCCAAATAGTCGAATTGCCCTTCTCTGGACGGCATCTATATTCAGCAATATCGCCGTTCTTTCAATTTTTGTAATTGTAAATTTTTAAAAAAGTTTTGTATTTTTCTTTTCAATCTGTACAATTATGGTTGTGTTAAATTAAAAAGCTGCTGGTAGAGCTTACCCAAGTGAGGAATGCGCAGCGTGCGCGACGTTTGTCCAGTCGAGAAGGACAACGACGGTGTGCCGCTGCCGGTTTCATCTCCGGCTGCGGCTGCTCCAGGTGCTCCGGGTGCTCACCAAGCTGCTCACGCCCCGATCATCGTTCTGTCCAAGCCAGCCGGACGACGAAGGCCAACCCGCCGCCGCCACCAGCATGGCAATCTGCAAACAACGTTCATGCATTAAAATCATTTGGTTCACAGAAAAATCGGAAAATAGACCAGGGTCGATAATTTTTGAAACCAAAAAAAATTACAGTAGGATGAAACCCATTAGAAAAAGAGGGGAATATGATAAGAATGAAAGGAAAAATAAATTACGGTCGACTCGAGATCTGAAAGTGGGAGGGGGTCAGTTTTTAAGGGTAGAAAATGGTTTATCTTGATTTCTGGCAAAACTACAAGTCCTATGGAAAAAAGTTGAATGGCAAAGTTGTAGGTAATAAAAAGGTCTACAACTTTTGTATTTTCAATTTTTTCACATAACCTCAAAATTTTGGTAAAAAATTCAAAAAACCAAGTTTTTGGTTTTTTATTTTTATCTTTTTCAAACAAAAAAAAATTTCTATGAAATTTGGTGAAAACTTACCTTGTTATGTCCCAGATACACTGTAATTTATTTGTTTTAAAATATTAATTTTTTCGCCTTATTTTAACTCAATATCAATAATGCACCCCAATTTTCAATCGAAAATTCTCGCGTCAAAAGATCAGCTTTTTTCAAAAAGTCTGGGAGCTTTTTATTCGTTGGAATCTCTATTTTCTGATGGTGTAAAAAAAATATGCATTATTATGGAAAACCTTATCAGAAAATGCAAAAAACTGAAAAAAACTCAAATTCGTATTTTTTTACTCACTATGTACAATTTCATCAAAAAAATGTGATTGCTGCAATTTTTTTAGTTGAAAAGTTTATTAATTAAATTCAAATTACATTCATGTCATAGAAAATTTCAAAAAAATATAAATATACATGTAAATCGTACTATTGAATTTAGATACTTAGTTCTGATTACGTTATTCATTATATTTTTTTTCGAAAACGTTAATCTTGTCATTGTCTCTTTGAAGGCATTTGTTCATCGTTAGATTCTATAAACCTTTCTATCTCTAGTTGATCGTCGAAATCTTCAAGACAATCATCTTCGTCTCCAATATTATTTCCAGTCTGCATTGGTTCTTCATCCACAATTTCATCTGAATCATTTATTCTCTCGTGGATTTCTTCTTCCATGTTGGAGCAATTTTCAGAACCATGGCAATTAGTGCATACATTTGTGCATTTTAAACCTTGTTTTCGGCAGCCTCATTTTAAACTGTTACATCCAGTTTCACAGCTGCAGCAGATAGTTTTGAGCAATACTTCCGGAAATAAATCTTTTTCTGCAAATTTGGGCATAATGCCACGTTGATGTTGCCTCCAACCCCAATCTGTTGCTGTCAATTGTAAGGGATCTACTTCTGGCTCTCAACTGTATCGTGTATCATAGCGCATTTGAGTTAACGCATTGCGTTGATACAAGGAAGTGCGCCAGCGTTATAGTATCAGCGTATTTAATTTGTATGCGTTACCCATGACCACTGACTAACGGTTTTACAGCTGCTACGAAATAGCAGGTATGTAGTAAGGCCCAGACCCTGCTAAGTCCGTCCCCACTTCTCCATGAAATACCTTACAATGGGCTAACATTCACCGTATGTCACTCAGGTACAAATATTATTTAAAGAAGATTCTACAACTTTTTCAAAATATTGTGGATGTCTTATTAAATATTAACTTATTTGTTTGTTAATTATCGTAGAATATTCCAATTTGCAATTTTTTAGTTTTTCAATGTAACATGAATCTCACGTTTTTTAAGTAAATAAGTGTAAATTTTAATAAATAGCTCAAAATTGTACATAGTGAGTAAACAAATTTTTCGAATTTGAGTTTTTTTTTCAGTTTTTTGCATTTTCTGAAAAGATTTTCTATAGTAATGTATATTTTTTACACCATCAGAAAATAGAGATTTCAACGAACGAAAAGCTCCCAAACTTTTTGAAAAAAGCTGATATTTTGACGCGAGAATTTTCGATTGAAAATTGGGGTGCATTTTTGATCTTAAGGTCAAATAAGGCGAAAAATAAATATTTTAAATCAAATAAATTACAGTGTATTTGGGACATAATAAGGTAAGTTTTCACCAAATTTCGTAAAAAAATTTTTTTTTTGAAAAAGATAAAAATAAAAGACCAAAAACTTGGTTTTTTGAATTTTTCACCAAAATTTTGAGGTTATGTGAAAAAATTGAGAATACAAAAGTTGTAGATCTTTTTATTGCCTACATCTTTGCCATTCAACTTTTTTCCATAGGACTTGTAGTTTTGCCAGAAATCAAGATAAACCATTTTCTACCCTTAAAAGCTCACCCCCTCCCACTTCCCGATCTCGAATCGACCGTAATTTATTTTTTCTTTTATTCTTATCGTATTCTCCTCCTTTTCTAATGAGTTTCATCCTACTGTAATTTTTTTTCACTTTTTATTATTTTTGAAGGCTTCGGCACTGGTCTAAAAGTGTTCAGCACTGGCTGGATTCAAACCAGCATCTCCGGCATTCTAGGCCGACGCGATACCAACTACGCCACGGTACCCCGTGACGGAACTGATACACAGCGCCGATGACAAGGTATCTCCACAGTAGAGTCATAACCAGTAAATTCACTCTCGCCAAAACACGCATTCATTTTTCAGCCAATCTACGTATCGCGCTCACAGTCTGAGTTAGAAAAAATTCACCGCCGTCGCCGCGGCCACAGCGCATCATCAGGCTTATATGCCGCCGCTTCCGTTCAGAACCGCATTGAGTAGCCTGGTAAATTTTTGTTAATCGGGTACATTGCAAAATGATGCTCTTACTCGATTGCTCTTTTCATTCTAACAGAAACTGTGGTATCATAATACAAAAAATGCAAGAGAACTCGGGCTGCTTCTCATCATACTTAGAAGGATTATCAGACTAAACTATAGATATACGGTATTTTTATTTGTGTGTTTCAATCAAATTGCTTGTAATGGTAATTCAACTTAAATGTCTCTCATTCATAGAAGCAGTGAGGACTACTTTAACAGCTAACAAGAAAAGTATTCACTACATCAAATTTGACATAGTCGAAGAATCATTGGACATAAGGATATAATAAACTAAATACTATTTATTCAAGAAAGAAACGACATTTTTGCAGTCAAACATTAAAAAATTAAGAACGAGAAGAAAACCTAGAGCATTACGTTATGAAAGGTTTGACAAAAAGTAAATAGCTATACAAATACAATAGAAAGTGCATTCGCGCATAAAAATAAATTGCGGATTTTTTTAGCCTATGACAAGGATTTATTAGGTGAAGGATGAGAAGGGATGAAAAGCTTTGAGGCAATTGTAATAGTGACTTCCTTTATATCATTGACTTTTACTGGAATATCCTTATAAAAATCTTTGTTAATGAGCTTATAAATGACCGAAAATTCACTAACGTCGCCAAACAACCAGTTTCCTATTTCGATTGGACAGTTTAAAGTTTCTGTTAGCATATATTTTATACTATAATAAATACTTATCCTAGCATATATGTAAGTTGTATAGAAATTCGTAATTGAAATATTTACAGAGATGATGGAGGTTTAACAATTTAAAGGCACATACCAACCTCTTGACAGTATTATTTTTTACACAAATGTTTCCGAAATTTTTCTGAAATTTAAATTCCATTGATGCAATCTGAATGAAACCATCATGTGGCATGTATAAATCACCAAACAGGTGTAATTACGTTGTTCTGAAGGCCTTATAAAGCGTAAATATTGAAAATCCATCCAAGTCATCGCAGCAAAAATTCGCATAATTGGTGCACGTTTGACACGAATGCTTAGCTAGACATTTTCGGACTAAATATCTACCGATGTATTTAATGAAATTTTTTTCCAACTCATCGGCTGAACATCGCCTTACACTACTCATCGTCGACAAAAATCAAAGTACGGCACTGTATCGCTGAACCACTCTCGTGTAGTGGCGTCGCCTGCTCAAGTTCGACTGATACGTCTGGGTCCCCAGAACGTCCCGCCAAGGATGCGCGCGGAAATCCACTCGTCTGACAAATATTGGCGAGAGTGAGAGTACTGGTTGTGACTCTACTGTGGTATCTCTCTGCGAACCATGTGTTTCATGCAGAGAGATCTAGTTGGCTGTTGGTTGAGTGTGAATCTCCCACCGCTATTTGCACGACAGCTCTCTTTGCTACTGAAGTACGACTCCGCAGTCAATGAAAGGTGCTTGCTTACTCCGCAAAAGGGAAACAATTCAAATCATTTGGCAAGGGCGTACCCAGGTAGGGGCAGGGGGGGGCAGCTGCCCCCCCCTAGAAGATTAAATAAATGTAATTTTTTTTGGCAAATAAAAATTAAAAACGTGTTACCTACTCTGCGCAAAATGAAGTGTTGGAAACAAAATATCTTTTCAGCCAGATTTGTTCTTTATTTTCTATAGTTAAATATTCTACAACATTCGATATAGAGTCTGTATAGTGAGTCGTGTCGGTCGTGTCACAACGTATTTATTAGAATATTTTATATGGCGACCTTCAGCCGCCGTCAAACGAAACGCAAAATGTTTTGATCAAGTTTTGATACACTTTATTTATTTCTTTATTTCGTTTTTATTATTTGTTAGTTATCACTAACAAATGAAAGTGTCAGTAATGATTTATAGTCGATAATTTAATTTCTAGAATCTGATTTTGATTACGAGACAGAATAAATAAAAATTAAGTACGGTTTTGATGCAAGTTTGGTTTTATTATATAATTTTTGTTTTCAATGCTATGCTAAAATAAAATAATATTCAATATGTTGCATATTATTTTAAGTAGTATATATCTGTACAGATTTAGTTTAAGATTCTTAGTGTTCATAAAATAAAATAGTGAAAGTATCAAACTCAAATTTCATAGCATATTCTATTCAGTGCTTACAACTAAATTATTTTTAAATTTGCCGCGGTTATTTCTGTGCCGCGACTCACTAGACAGACTCTAGTATACTGTTAGCGATGCAATATAATTTAAATCTCCCACAAAACCGTGGTATCTCGTAGTTTCCGCTTCCGACGAGACAATCAGAGCCATATAGGATTAAAGCTGAATATAATTGGAAGAAAATAACATCTAACGCCATCTAGTTTCGGACGGCAGTACTTTTTCCAGTAAAAAGAAATAGGCTCAATGTATACTGTATACGGTCAATAGAGACATCTAGTATTGAATAGCAATACCACGAAGAATATTCTAGCATGGACTATTCCGGAAAGAAAAGACAGTGATAGCATGTATTATAAGACAAGGATGGAAATAGAGTCGAGCTCGAGTATTTTCTACATATTTCGGGAGCGAGAATATTTTCAATATATAAGCGGAACGTAAGGCAGAGCACGTGAATTTAGTTCGAATACAATTCAGTTCGGAGTGGAATACGAGCGAATATTTCATACGCCATAGATAGTGTCTTATAGTTTCGTTGCGGAGACACGAGATTTACGTTTACTGCGCAACAACTGGAAATATTACTCCGTCAAATGGATATCAGGAAATTCTTTGAAAGAGGTGAGTCAAAACAAAACACTTAAGTACATACTTAATATGATTATTTGATTTGTTTAAGGGGGGCTATGACTCTCTTGTAAGTGTATATCTTAGGCATTACTTACAATATTTAAATTTATTAATTACAACACGTGGTTTTGTTATAATAGCTAAAATAACATTTGTGAATATTTTGTGATAAAAAAGTTAAAAAAAAAACATAAAAGAAAGATCCTTGCAATATTTTGGATTTATTAATAAGATCATACCGACAACAAAATCCCTTTTCTCTAACGTCACAACAAGTGTATTATTTCAAATTACTTACCTAGTTTTGATTATTTGGCGTTCAAACCATATGCAAGAGAATGTGAAACTTGATCTTTGATTTTCGTCCTATGCAACCCGCCTAAACACTGTAAGGGTAATTCTGTGTATCCATTTTTTAGGGAGGCCACGCGAAAAAAGAAAAAAAGGTCGGGAAAGTAGCAGTGGAAGCGATGAAAATGACAACCATGATAAAACCACTCATGTAATGCCAATATCATTGCATGCTAACATTGGACAAGCGTCAAATTCTTCAGTAGAACCTCTTAATATATCTGTTGCCGACTATTCTTCTCCATCGACATCCCAACAAACTTATGACGTCAACGTCGATCCTGAAATTATAGTGGACGATGGCTGTCATGAAAATGATCTGGGTCGTTATGTTGGATTGGCTACCCAGCTATCGACGGAAAAGAAGAGGGAGTTGTTACAAAATCCTTGGATCCCGCCCAGAAATTACGATTTTGAAAGTGATGCAAGCCATTTAAAAAGAAAATTTAATCATGCTTGGTTGGATCAATATTCACCATGGCTAGTATATTCCAAGCGACTAAAAGGTGCTCTTTGTAAGTATTGTGTTTTGTTTCCTCCGCCCATTAGCACTGTGAGAGGAATTTTGGGATCGTTTATGGTCAGGCCATATTTAAAGTTCAAAAATATGCATGAAGACTGCCGAAAGCATGCAACGACCAACCTTCACCAAACGGCGACAAATGCTGCAAAAAATTTTCTTGAAAATGTTCCTGTAGACATCCAACTGCAAAGTGGACACCAAAAAGCAATCGATGAAAACAGACAAATATTGTCATCAATTATTTCTTGTATAGTATTTTGCGGTACACATGATATGCCTCTTAGGGGCAAACAAGCAGATGAGGGTGTTTTATTAGATTTATTGAAGTTGAGAATCGATTCAGGGGACAACAAATTAAAGAGTCACTTTGAAAAGTGCCGTCGAAATGCAATTTATACTTCGCCAAGAATACAAAACGAACTAATAAATTTATGTGGCGAAGTTATTCAGGAGAATGTAATTAGTGAGGTTCGGAAGACCATGGCTTACTCAATCTTAGCTGATGAAACAGCAGACGTATCTGGGAAAGAACAGCTGTCAATAGGCGTGCGGTTCTACGACGAAAGCAAAAGTAAAATCAGAGAAGAATTTGTAGGGTTCGTTGAACTAAAAGCACAAAATGCTTCCGCAATCGCCGAAGCAATTGACAATTTCTTAATTAGTTCTAACCTCTCCAAAGAAGATTGCGTAGGGTTTGGATTCGATGGCTGTTCTACAATGGCAGGAAAAGAGGGTGGCGTACAAGCCATTTTGAGAAAAAAATATCCTCGTGCTTTATATTTTCATTGCTCAAGTCACAAACTCAACCTTGTTGTGAATGATGCGAACGCAGTGCCAGAAATTAGAAATACTGTCGCCACTGTAAAGGATGTTATAACGTTTTTCAGAGAATCGACTACACGTCGAAACTACGCTCCAAACCTATCACGATTATGTGAGACGAGATGGTCCGAAAAATATAAATCAATCAGAAAGTTTTCTCAACATTTTTCAGAGCTCGTGAAATCTCTAGAAACGTTATCTGTAGAGGGAAATTATGCCACCAGAAAATCTGCATATCAGTTGCATTCAGCCGTTACAAAACCAGTGTTTATTGTTTCTCTACAAACAATAGCCAAATATTCAGCAGTTATAGAACCAGTAGTTAACGCACTACAAGCTAAATCGATCGACATGATCTCGGTAGGAAAACACATTAAAAATATCAAGGACATTCTCAGAAATGACCGCGAGTTTCCTGATAGAATAAGTAATGAAATACTTCAAAAAGCACGAGCTGTTGCAATGGATTTGAACATAGAAATTTCGGTTCCACGTCTTGCTCATAAGCAAACACATAGAAGTAATCCGCCATCAGACAATGATAACGAATATTGGCGGCGTTCCCTGATAATACCATACATTGATTCACTCATTTCATCATTGAATATTCGATTCTCCCAAGAAAATACTCCGGCGTTTGCTTTAAGCAGGCTACATCCCTTGTATATGACAAAAACCAGCATTGCAGACCTACACAAAAACGCAGAATCATTCCAAGAATTTTATAACCTGGATATCACCGGGGAACTGAACCTTTGGCATAATTTATGGGTGACGAAGGCTTTATCAGATGATCAATTAAAGGACATAGAAGTAGTTGATCTGTTCAAAGAAGCGAACATTTTTTACCCTGCTGTCAGAAAGGCATTAATTATTTTAAGCACTATCCCATGCACCACGGCGACCGTAGAACGGTCCTTCAGTACGCTGCGAAGAGTTAAAACGTGGCTAAGAAGCACCATGGGTGAAGAAAGGCTTACGGGTTTATGTCTGATGAGCGTACATCGCAATTATTTAAAAGACAACAGTGAGTTTATTGAAAAGATTGTCATAGACAAATTTTCGGCAAATCCGAGAAGATTACTGTTAAATTAAAATAAACATATATAATATTATATATTATACATAATGTATAGTATAATTATTATGTACTTATAATATTTGTTTTGTGTCATCATAAAAGTTAATGAATAAAAGTCAATTTTCGAAACAGGTATAAGCACTAAGCAGCCCCCTGCCCCCCCCTAACTGAAATCCTGGGTACGCCCTTGTCATTTGGTTCACAGAAAAATTGGAAAAATATGAACCAAATAATTGCGGAGTACTTTTCATTTCATTAATATAATTAATATTAATTTGTAATAATGTAAAGTCATTTGACTGGAAGCTTTTGGCGCTGTAGATGCTCTACGAGAGGACAAGTGTCGGTGCACGTTAAATTTGAAACGCTGCAAGCTGTAGCCGTGGGGAAACAAATACCCCGGCAGCTCGTTGCACAATATCGGAGATCTCCAAAAGAAGGAATGCTGGAGGAGACTGATTCTGGGAGCAGGACCTCGACCTGGTAAGAATGAGGTCGCAGAGCCTCTCTAGTGTTTCTCGTTTTGACGGCCTTCGGGGTTATTATCTGGGAGAGCTCACTCGAACATCTTCCACGATATAATCTGTAAAATATAGCTGTGGGGGCTGTGGAGGTCCTTTGTGAGGTTAGATGTATCGATTAGACTAATTGGATAGTATCCAGAAGCTTTAGAGAGTGCTTCGGAGCGCATCCCGTGTTGTTGCACTTGATATATAGAAAGCTTTTGACAGAGTATGGCATGACGGACTTCTGGTCAAGCTTGCTGCTTATGGACTACCACCTGGCCTGCGCCAGTGGCTGAATAGCTTTTTGAACGACCGATCTCTGTTTGTTGTAGTCGAGGGCTGTTCATCACACGTATTTTCAATAAACGCCGGTGTTCCTCAGGGATCTGCCCTATCCCCTACACTGTTTCTGCTGTACATCGACGAGCTGCTGGAAATAACATCCAATCCAATCTACAGCTTCGCAGATGATAGTAGATTAGTGTCGTGCATGGAACCAGGCAAGCCACTATCATCCCAGGAGACGGTACGTCAGCGACAGCAGCACGCCTCACAGATCGACGCAGATATCAAAACAATTGTCGAGTGGGGATTAGCAAATAAAGTACAGTTCAACGTACAAAAAACTCAGGCAACAACACTTACAAAGAAGTCTCACGATGGCTTACCAACCGTGGAAATGGAGGGTCACCCCATAGTCGAATCACCTTCCGTCAAGCTTTTGGGAATCAACATCAACAATAACATGTCCTGGCACGACCACGTTGTCAGTATTGCTAAAACGGCATCCCAGAAGCTTGGGAAGCTGTAGGAAGTTGTATACACCAGAGCAACTGCTGCTGCTCTACAAGGCACAGATCCGACCATCGCTGGAGTATTGCTCCCATGTGTGGGGATGCGCTCCGAAGCACTCTCTAAAGCTTCTGGACACTATCCAGAAAAGAGCGATTAGACTAATTGATACGCCTAACCTCACAAAGGACCTCCACAGCCTGGAACATCGAAGGAGGGTGGCTGACCTATCCCTGTTTTACAGATTCTATCACGGAAGATGTTCGAGTGAGTCAGATAATAACACCACAGGCCGTCCGAACCAGGAACACTAGAGAAGCTCTAGGAGCTCATCCTTACCAGGTTGAGGTCCTTACTCCCCAAACCAGTGTCCTCCAGCATTCCTTCTTTTGGAGAACTTCGACGCTGTGGAATCAGCTGCCGGGGAATTTGTTTCCCGACGGCTACAACCTGCAGCGTTTCAAATCTAACGTGAAACGATACTTATCCTCTCGCAGCGCTTCTGTAGCGCCATAGGCTTTTCGGCCTTTGCGGGAGGCCGACCATAAAAAAAAAGGTGTCGCGAGTGTCTTTTAAAGATTTCTTCTCCTCCTCGTACTTCAACCCCAAACAAAGACCAACTCTCAGTTGGAATCGCTGAAGTGTAATAGACACCACGACACGTGGTGGCGAAACGTCAAGCCTCAACGCTCAATGACTTCGGCTTGAAAATACCCAAGAACCACAAGTTTATGCAGAAAAGACTTTATACCGGACCCTTGTATGACACAAACTGAAACGGTGTTAACAAACAAGCTGCATTCTCTCTAACAAGCGTACATATATATTTCTTTGAGCAGTTGATAAATCTAGGAATATTCTGTACGTGACATGAAATAAGGATATTATTTCGCTGCATACAGAAGATTTTATTTTCTCTGTACGCTGCCATTCCTATTGTGCTCCAGTGAAGTCATACTTTTTAAGGCATAAGAGGAGAAGCTTCGTTTCGTTTCACAGCTCTGCACCTGAGGTGTTTCCAGTTGACTGACATTGCTTTAGAAATTATTTAAAAACGAATGGTATATTTAAAAATAATCAGCAACGAATGCTGAGCCGGTACTTTGTAACTTAAGAGATAGAAACGTGTTTCTATCACTACGACGATCGGGCAGTTTCGGGTACCTACCACGGTACAGTGTACAGTAAACAAAAATAATACGTAGCTACTTCATTTTTGGAATAAATGTCTTATCTTCGTTAAGTTGTTTTTCTTTTTCCCCAGCAGCCTTATTATGTAAGAATTCGCGACAGCGGTCTTTGAACAGATGCCGAGCCACAGCGACATGACAGCAACAGGACTGTCAAAATTATAGGTTATACAGGGTGGCCAATCGGGTGACGATAATAATTTTTTTTTTTAGATAGTCCGTATCGAGACCTACTCAAAACACCCCCATGTATGTGTACCGATTATTGATAGTTTTCGAGTTATGATTTTTTTTTTTTGAAAACTTAGAGATTTTCCAGTTTTTCCAAGGTATCGTCAAAAATAAAAACAAGAATGCTTTTTGGCTTTTATTTTTTCCAGCAATTATACTCAGTATTAAGCCTATTTTAATATCCAATAAAGAGAACCTGCACATCCGAACAATAATTAAGTACATTTTGGGGCCAAAGTTTGAAATCTCTGTTTTTAGTCAGGAGACCAAAACCTTCAAAACAAGATTAAAAATACTTATGCCTGGTTCTGGAGCTTCAAACTAATCTTAAAAACTTTGCAAGATACTGCACTTTCGAAATAATAATGAAAAAGTAGCACTTATGGGGACATTTTGCGCCGTACGTGAGTGTTAAAGGTAAAAAGGTGATAATTCTCGAATTTCCAAAATAATTTAAAAAACTAATATTTTGCTTTATGACAAATGAAAGAAAAAAAACTAGTAACAACTAATCTACCCGATAATCATTGATGTTTTGATGACTTTTAATAAAAAAAACTAATACCCAAATTGTGATTTTTGAAGTGTTTTTGCTTTGTACTATTGAACTTCTGCTAAATTAAGTTGTATGGAGAGTTAAGAAAGGAAAGGAATAATAAACAATAATATGACTTCCAATTTCATTGCAGAATTACCTGGGAAGCGATGTCGTAGCATACGCCATCCCTTTCTTTCAGAGTAGCTTTTTGCGAGCTCATGTCGGCGAAGCGCAGTTGTGTTAATTAATTTTCGGTAATAGGCAAGGCAATGTTCGGATGGACCTAAAAAGGTGATTTATATCGCTAGGTCTTTCTTGACAGGTCAGTAGACAGCCTATCATGAATACAACAAGTTTTTCAGCTTTTCAACCCCCCACCCCCCAAACACCCAGATTCCATCCTCACCCAAAAAAAAATGGAGTCAAGTTGATTGACTCAGTACTTCCCACACATAACGGTGATATTATTCTATCTTATCCCCCACGCAACCAAATTATCGCCCGCCCGCCCTCAAAAAAAAAAACATGCAATACAACAACTCTCGTGAATAGTCTCTTGCATCTCTATACGAACTAGGACAACATATGCTGCTGGATCTTTCTTTCACAGTTCACTAGCCCATGGTGAATACAACAAATCTTTCAGTTTTACAACCCCACCCCCCAATCACCCCAATTTCACCCTTCATCAAAAAAAAAACCTAGAAAATGATCAGAACCCCCTAAAATGCTTAAAAACAAAATTTGAGCTGTTTTAATATTTTTAGTTTTTTTATTATTGCCGCGCCGCCACTGATCCGATTTTTCCAAAACATACGTGTTTTCCATCCTCACCTTGGGAGTAATACTATGTCAAAATTTCATTAAAATCAATTGAACAATTTTCGCGTTACGCGATATCGAACGATCTAAAACAATACTCGTATGTATACATCACAAATTCTAAGTCCCGTGGTCTTTATAATAAGCATGCAACGTTCGGATGGACCTAAAAAGTGTATAATGCCGCTAGGTTTTTCAGTCACATATCAATGGACAGCCCATTACGAATACAACAAATTTTTCAGTATTACAACCCCCCACCCCCCAACCACCCCAAATTCACCCCCACCCAAAAAAAAGTAGAAAATGATCAGGAACCCCTAAAACGCCTAAAAACGAAGTTTGAGGCATATTTGAAATTTTTCGTTTTTTGCTAATTACTCCGTCCCCTGTATAACGATTTTCAAAATTATAGGAGCATTACCTACTACGACCCCACAGCATAACGCTGCCCAAATTTCATCACAATCCATGCAGCGGTTACTGAGATTACGAGGGTAGAAAAACGCGACAGACAGACAGACAGACAGACAGACAGACCGACAGACCGACAGACAGACCGACGGAAATGAGTGAGGTGGATTTTCGTTATGTACACATCATAAAACGCCCAAAAAGTGTATTATCTCGAAATCGAAAATTTTCGCGATCACAATACTCCCCTCACCTATCGGTGTGGGAAGTAAAAACGCAGAAAATGATCAAGAACCTCTAAAACGCCTAAAAACGAAGTTTGAGGAATATTTGAAATTTTTGTTTTAATTACTCCGCCGCCCACGTACCGATTTCCAAAATTATAGCAGCATTACCTACTAAGACCCCACAGCATATTGCTGCCCAAATTTCATCACAGTCCATGCAGCGGTTACTGAGATTACGAGGCTAGAAAAAAGCGTACAGACAGACAGACCGACAGACAGAACGACGGAAATGAATGACGCGGATTTTCGTTATGTAGACATTATAAAACGCCCAAAAAACCTATTATCTCAATATCGAAAATTTTCACGATCACAATCCTCCCCTCACCTATCGGTGTGGGAAGTAAAAGGGATGGCGTATGCGTCGATAACGCTTCCCAGGTAATTCCGCCATGGAATTAAAAGTCAGATTGTTGTTTTATTATTCTTTTCCTTTGTTAACTTTCCATACAAATTAATTTAGTAGAAGTTCAATAGTACACAGCAAAAAGCACAGGTAGTATTTTTTTTATTAAAAGTGATTAAAACATCAATGATTATCATGTTTATTAGTTGTTATGAGTCTTTTTTCTTTAATTTGTCATAATAAAGTAAAATAATAGTTTTTTAAATCATTTTGGAAATTCGAGAATGATCACCTTTTTACCTTTAACACTCACGTACGGCGCAAAATGTCGCCATAAGTGCATTTTTTCATTATTATTTCGAAAGAGCAATGTCTTGCAGAGTTTTTAAGATTAGATTGGAGCTCCAGAACCAGGCATAAGTATTTTTAATTTTATTTTGAAGGTATTGGACTCCTGACTAAAAACAGTGATTTCAAACTTTGGGCCCAAAATGTACTTAATTATTGTTTGGATGTACAGGTTATCTTCATTGGATATTAAAATAGGCTTAATATTAAGTATGATTGCTGAAAAAGTAAAAGCCAAAAAGCATTCTTGTTTTTGTTTTTGACGATTTCATGTAAAAAATAGAAAGTTTTCAAAAAAAAATCATAACTCGAAAACTATCAATAAAATCGGTATATGGGGGTGTTTTGGATAGGTCTCGGTACGGGCTATCTAAAAAAAATTATTATCGTCACCCGATTGGCCACCCTGTATGTTCTTGTCCGTCACGACGACGTCGTTGCATAATACGAAATGTACGTTTGACAGCAGATATTGCACGATTTTCACCCGTTGCTTGTCTGCAAGATACGTGATAAGGCTGCTTTATACTGGTAATGCGGAAAATCTTTCGACTAGCAGTAATGCGACACAGGATGGAAAATGGACCACGGAATCATAATCATACAACAACAGCAGAAGGAAAATAAATCCAGCGACGCGTTTTGAATATATTCATTTGTATGAATGTATGCACATATTTTGTTTTCTAATGAATATGGTTATTATGCACCGTCGAGATCGTAACAAAACCATACGTAGAAAGATTCAAAAAAATATTAACTAACTAACTACTAACAGTACATTAACATCGTGCATGGAACCATGCAAGCCACTACCATCCCAGGAGACAGTACATACAGCCTATTATGAATACAACAAATTTTTGAGTTCTACAATCCCTCACCCTCCAACCACCCCTATTTCACCCCACCAAAAAAAGTAGAAAATGATCAGGAACTCCTAAAACGCCTAAAAACGAAGTTTGAGGAATATTTTTTTTTTCAGGTTTTTGCACCCTCAAACTATACACCATACGAATTTTCGTAATGATAGGAGGCCAGATAACGATTTTAGCTTTCAAGGGTAAACGCGAAATTTTGAGGGTCTGAAAATTTTTGATATTCGTCACTTGAGGCTGAAACTCAAAACAGTGGCCAGATTTGTAATAAGCACCCTCAAACTATACCCCATATGAATTTCCGTAATGATAGGAGGCCAGATAACGATTTTAGCTTTCAAGTGTAAACGCGAAATTTTGAGGGTCTGCAAATTTTTGATATAGGTCACTTGACGCTGAAACTCAAAACAATGGCCAGATTTGTAATTAGCACCCTCAAACTATACACCATACGAATTTTCGTAATGATAGGAGGCCAGATAACGATTTTAGCTTTCAAGGGTAAACGCGAAATTTTGAGGCTCTGAAAATTTTTGATATTCGTCACTTGAGGCTGAAACTCAAAACAATGGACAGATTTGTAATTAGCACCCTTAAACTATACACCAAACGAATTTTCATAGTAATAGGAGGCCAGATAACGATTTTAGCTTTCAAGTGTAAACGCGAAATTTTGAGGGTCTGCAAATTTTTGATATAGGTCACTTGACGCTGAAACTCAAAACAATGGCCAGATTTGTAATAAGCACCCTCAAACTATACCCCATACGAATTTTCGTAATGATAGGAGGCCAGATAACGATTTTAGCTTTCAAGGGTAAACGCGAAATGTTGAGGGTCTGAAAAATTTTGATATTCGTTACTTCAGGCTGAAACTCAAAACAGTGGCCAGATTTGTAATAAGCACCCTCAAACTATACCCCATATGAATTTTCGTAATGATAGGAGGCCAGATAGCGATTTTTAGCTTTCAAGGGTAAACGCGAAATTTTGCGGGTCTGAAAAATTTTGATATTCGTTACTTCAGGCTGAAACTCAAAACAGTGGCCAGATTTGTAATAAGCACCCTCAAACTATACCCCATATGAATTTTCGTAATGATAGGAGGCCAGATAACGATTTTAGCTTTCAAGGGTAAACGCGAAATTTTGAGGGTCTGAAAAATTTTGATATTCGTTACTTCAGGCTGAAACTCAAAACAGTGGCCAGATTTGTAATAAGCACCCTCAAACTATACACCATATCAATTTTCGTAATGATAGGAGGCCAGATAACGATTTTAGCTTTCAAGGGTAAACGCGAAATTTTGAGGGTCTGAAAAATTTTGATATTCGTTACTTCAGGCTGAAACTCAAAACAGTGGCCAGATTTGTAATAAGCACCCTCAAACTATACCCCATATGAATTTTCGTAATGATAGGAGGCCAGATAACGATTTTTAGCTTTCAAGGGTAAACGCGAAATTTTGAGGGTCTGAAAAATTTTGATATTCATTACTTCAGGCTGAAACTCAAAACAGTGGCCAGATTTGTAATAAGCACCCTCAAACTATACCCCATATGAATTTTCGTAATGATAGGAGGCCAGATAACGATTTTAGCTTTCAAGGGTAAACGCGAAATTTTGAGGGTCTGAAATTTTTTGATATTCGTCACTTGAGGCTGAAAACTCAAAACAATGGCCAGATTTGTAATTAGCACCCTTAATCTATACATCATACGAATTTTCGTAATAATCGGAGGCCAGATAACGATTTTAGCTTTCAAGGGTAAACGCGAAATTTTGAGGGTCTGAAAATTTTTGATATTCGTCACTTGAGGCTGAAACTCAAAACAGTGGCCAGATTTGTAGTTAGCACCCTCAAACTATACACCATACGAATTTTCGTAATGATAGGAGGCCAGATAACGATTTTAGCTTTCAAGTGTAAACGCGAAATTTTGAGGGTCTGCAAATTTTTGATATAGGTCACTTGACGCTGAAACTCAAAACAATGGCCAGATTTGTAATTAGCACCCTCAAACTATACACCATACGAATTTTCGTAATGATAGGAGGCCAGATAACGATTTTAGCTTTCAAGGGTAAACGCGAAATTTTGAGGCTCTGAAAATTTTTGATATTCGTCACTTGAGGCTGAAACTCAAAACAATGGACAGATTTGTAATTAGCACCCTTAAACTATACACCAAACGAATTTTCATAATAATAGGAGGCCAGATAACGATTTTAGCTTTCAAGTGTAAACGCGAAATTTTGAGGGTCTGCAAATTTTTGATATAGGTCACTTGACGCTGAAACTCAAAACAATGGCCAGATTTGTAATAAGCACCCTCAAACTATACCCCATACGAATTTTCGTAATGATAGGAGGCCAGATAACGATTTTAGCTTTCAAGGGTAAACGCGAAATGTTGAGGGTCTGAAAAATTTTGATATTCGTTACTTCAGGCTGAAACTCAAAACAGTGGCCAGATTTGTAATAAGCACCCTCAAACTATACCCCATATGAATTTTCGTAATGATAGGAGGCCAGATAGCGATTTTTAGCTTTCAAGGGTAAACGCGAAATTTTGCGGGTCTGAAAAATTTTGATATTCGTTACTTCAGGCTGAAACTCAAAACAGTGGCCAGATTTGTAATAAGCACCCTCAAACTATACCCCATATGAATTTTCGTAATGATAGGAGGCCAGATAACGATTTTAGCTTTCAAGGGTAAACGCGAAATTTTGAGGGTCTGAAAAATTTTGATATTCGTTACTTCAGGCTGAAACTCAAAACAGTGGCCAGATTTGTAATAAGCACCCTCAAACTATACACCATATCAATTTTCGTAATGATAGGAGGCCAGATAACGATTTTAGCTTTCAAGGGTAAACGCGAAATTTTGAGGGTCTGAAAAATTTTGATATTCGTTACTTCAGGCTGAAACTCAAAACAGTGGCCAGATTTGTAATAAGCACCCTCAAACTATACCCCATATGAATTTTCGTAATGATAGGAGGCCAGATAACGATTTTTAGCTTTCAAGGGTAAACGCGAAATTTTGAGGGTCTGAAAAATTTTGATATTCATTACTTCAGGCTGAAACTCAAAACAGTGGCCAGATTTGTAATAAGCACCCTCAAACTATACCCCATATGAATTTTCGTAATGATAGGAGGCCAGATAACGATTTTAGCTTTCAAGGGTAAACGCGAAATTTTGAGGGTCTGAAATTTTTTGATATTCGTCACTTGAGGCTGAAAACTCAAAACAATGGCCAGATTTGTAATTAGCACCCTTAATCTATACATCATACGAATTTTCGTAATAATCGGAGGCCAGATAACGATTTTAGCTTTCAAGGGTAAACGCGAAATTTTGAGGGTCTGAAAATTTTTGATATTCGTCACTTGAGGCTGAAACTCAAAACAGTGGCCAGATTTGTAGTTAGCACCCTCAAACTATACACCATACGAATTTTCGTAATGATATGAGGCCAGATATCGATTTTAGCTTTCAAGGGTAAAGGCGAAATTTTAAGGGTCGACAAATTTTTGATATTCGTCACTTGAGGCTGAAAGCCAAAACAATGACCAGGTTTGTAATTAGCACCCTTAAACTATACACCATACGAATTTTCGTAATGATAGGAGGTCAGATAACGATTTTAGCTTTCAAGGGTAAACGCGAAATTTTGAGGGTCTGAAAATTTTTGATATTCGTCACTTGAGTCTGAAACTCAAAACAGTTGCCAGATTTGTAATAAGCACCCTCAAACTATACACCATATCAATTTTCGTAATGATAGGAGGCCAGATAACGATTTTAGCTTTCAAGGGTAAACGCGAAATTTTGAGGGTCTGAAAAATTTTGATATTCGTTACTTCAGGCTGAAACTCAAAACAGTGGCGAGATTTGTAATAAGCACCCTCAAACTATACACCATATCAATTTTCGTAATGATAGGAGGCCAGATAACGATTTTAGCTTTCAAGTGTAAACGCGAAATTTTGAGGGTCTGAAAATTTTTGATATTCGTCACTTGAGGCTGAAACTCAAAACAATGGCCAGATTTGTAATTAGCACCCTCAAACTATACACCATACGAATTTTCGTAATGATAGGAAGCCAGATAACGATTTTAGCTTTCAAGGGTAAACGCGAAATTTTGAGGGTCTGAAAATTTTTGATATTTGTCACTTGAGGTTGAAACTCAAAACAATTGCCAGATTTGTAGTTAGCACCCTCAAACTATACACCATACGAATTTTCGTAATGATAGGAGGCCAGATATCGATTTTAGCTTTCAAGGGTAAACGCGAAATTTTGAGGGTCTGAAAATTTTTGATATTTGTCACTTGAGGCTGAAACTCAAAACAATTGCCAGATTTTGTAGTTAGCACCCTCAAGCTATACACCATACGAATTTCCGTAAAGATAGGAGGCCAGATAACGATTTTAGCTTTCAAGGGTATACGCGAAATTTTGAGGGTCTGAAATGTTTTGATATTCGTCACTTGAGGCTGAAACTCAAAACAATTGCCAGATTTTGTAGTTAGCACCCTCAAGCTATACACCATACGAATTTTCGTAAAGATAGGAGGCCCGATAACGATTTTAGCTTTCAAGGGTATACGCGAAATTTTGAGGGTCTGAAATGTTTTGATATTCGTCACTTGAGGCTGAAACTCAAAACAATTGCCAGATTTGTAGTTAGCACCCTCAAACTATACACCATACGAATTTTCGTAATGATAGGAGGCCAGATATCGATTTTAGCTTTCAAGGGTAAACGCGAAATGTTGAGGGTCTGAAAATTTTTGATATTTGTCACTTGAGGCTGAAACTCAAAACAATTGCCAGATTTTGTAGTTAGCACCCTCAAGCTATACACCATACGAATTTTCGTAAAGATAGGAGGCCAGATAACGATTTTAGCTTTCAAGGGTATACGCGAAATTTTGAGGGTCTGAAATGTTTTGATATTCGTCACTTGAGGCTGAAACTCAAAACAATTGCCAGATTTGTAGTTAGCACCCTCAAACTATACACCTTACGAATTTTCGTAATGAGAGGAGGCCAGATAACGATTTTAGCTTTCAAGGGTAAACGCGAAATTTTGAGGGTATGAAATTTTTTGATATTCGTCACTTGAGGCTGAAACTCAAAACAGTGGCCAGATTTGTAGTTAGCACCCTCAAACTATACACCATACGAATTTTCGTAAAGTTAGGAGGCCCGATAACGATTTTAGCTTTCAAGGGTATACGCGAAATTTTGAGGGTCTGAAATGTTTTGATATTCGTCACTTGAGGCTGAAACTCAAAACAATTGCCAGATTTGTAGTTAGCACCCTCAAACTATACACCATACGAATTTTCGTAATGATAGGAGGCCAGATATCGATTTTAGCTTTCAAGGGTAAACGCGAAATGTTGAGGGTCTGAAAATTTTTGATATTTGTCACTTGAGGCTGAAACTCAAAACAATTGCCAGATTTTGTAGTTAGCACCCTCAAGCTATACACCATACGAATTTTCGTAAAGATAGGAGGCCAGATAACGATTTTAGCTTTCAAGGGTATACGCGAAATTTTGAGGGTCTGAAATGTTTTGATATTCGTCACTTGAGGCTGAAACTCAAAACAATTGCCAGATTTGTAGTTAGCACCCTCAAACTATACACCTTACGAATTTTCGTAATGAGAGGAGGCCAGATAACGATTTTAGCTTTCAAGGGTAAACGCGAAATTTTGAGGGTATGAAATTTTTTGATATTCGTCACTTGAGGCTGAAATTCAAAACAGTGGCCAGATTTGTAGTTAGCACCCTCAAACTATACACCATACGAATTTTCGTACTGATAGGAGGCCGGATAACGATTTTAGCTTTCAAGGGTAAACGCGAAATTTTGAGGGTCTGAAATTTTTTGATATTCGTCACTTGAGGCTGAAACTCAAAACAATTGCCAGATTTGTAGTTAGCACCCTCAAACTATACACCATAAGAATTTTCGTACTGATAGGAGGCCAGATAACGATTTTAGCTTTCAAGGGTATACGCGAAATTTTGAGGGTCTGAAAAATTTTGATATTCGTCACTTGAGGCTGAAACTCAAAACAATGGCCAGATTTGTCGATTTTCAAAATATTAGCAGCATTACCTACTAGGACCCCGCAGCATATCGGTACCCAAATTTCATCACACTCCATGCAGCCGTTACTGAGGTTACAAGGATAGAAAGCATGCGACAGACAGACACTCAGACAGACAGACAGACAGACAGACAGACAGACCGACAGACCGACAGACCGACAGACCGACAGACCGACAGACCGACATACCGACAGACCGACAGACCAACAGACTGACAGAAATGAGTGACGTGGATTTTGGTTATGTAGATGTCGTAGGCTTATTGTAAAATTAGTCATATTATTATACGCCTAGGTTTTTTCAATACGACTGGGCGTATTGCTATATCGCCGAAATAATCGAGGAACTCACAATTTGACTGACAATTTAAGGCGTATTAGAATACGCCTGTTGCTTATTAGGCTTATTGTCAAAATTCAATAGCGCGCGATTACTCTGGATTCTGATTGGTTATACTTGTCGTATTATAATACGACTGACGACTTGTCAGGTTAATTGTATGTTATTGTGGTTGTGACTTACTGTTCAGTTTCTCTGTGCAATATTAGTGCAAATGATTGCATTGAAAATGAGTGATGACTCGCTAGGTGTATTTGTCCACAAGGACAAGTATTATGAAGAACTTGAAAAGTTTTACAAAGGTGAGAAGTTGTAATAGCCATACCATACCATAATCTTAAAATTTTAAAAGTTTTAATAGGGAGTTTTAGCTGTGCCGGCAAATTGGGCGGCGTAAGGGTGGATCATGTTCTAATAAATAACCCAAATCTATAATTATTTATTTTTTTGACCTATGAGCGATTTTCATAATTTGCCTGGCACACTGCAAGTCGTATTATAATAAGACGTATTTTATACAGTCCAATTCTAAAAACAACCCCGTACAGATTCTTTTGAACAATGAAACTAAGAAGCGTCAGGCGTATTATAACACGTCTTAGGTAATCAGTCATATTGTCAGATTTTCCTTTAGTTTTCTAGTTTTACATTACGCCTAGTCACATTGAAAAAGCCTAGGCGTATTATAATAAGACTGATATTATGATAAGCCTGCGACATAGACATCATGAAATGCCCAAAAGGCGTATTATCTCAAAATCGAAAATTTTCGTGATCACAATACTCCCCTCACCTATGAGTATGGGAAGTAAAAGTCGTTGTAGTAAATTCATTAATACTGGACGTTCTGATTTCTATATTACTTGGAAGTGGAGTGAGTTATAATCAATTAAAAATTTTCCAAACTAGCACCTGCCTGTATATAATAACTGGGGAACAGAGTAATGTAATAAGCGAGGCGAAATTGATGAGCCACTTTAAACAATTTATTTTTCACGCGATAGTGCGCCTCGGCTGTTTGAGCGGAAAATCGTTGGCACGCTCTATAAAATAGAGCATTGGCCCATCAATAGTGAAAATATGCGCGTGGTACCGGGAGCGATATAGATATGCAGTTATGCCAGAACTTCATATTTGTACGTTTCCCAATGATGCGGAACAGTAGAGTGTAGGAGAATATTGCAAATGTGATTTAGATCTTTGATCTTTGCAAGCTCTTCGTATCAGCAAGGCATGTTTCCCGCTGCATGGACGATTGGCTGATACAACCCATCCCTAAGAAAGGCAAAAAAACCGATGCTAGCAATTATACAGGGTGGGCCAATAGTGCGAGGACGGAAGATTGTGGGCTTACTAAAACATATTTCAAAAATCTGTCACTTGATCATGGTAGGGACCCTTGATGGCTATAACGTAAAAATATTTTCACTTAAATTTTGACGTTTATACAGGGTGATTCTTATCAAACTTACATTTTTTTGAACGGAACCCCCTATATATTATTGCATATTTAGATTCCTTGGTCAATTCTAGTGTGACTTTATGTATCACACATGGAACTTTAAACGAACCGTTTAGGCGCAAATCACCATTTTTGGTATAAGTAGGTATCAGAAAAAAAATTGAATATCGCAGCGATTATAAAACTTAGAAGGCCTTGACTTTGCTGTACGACTAAGCATGAAATGCGTCACCTTTAAGTCAGACGGCTAACTTTGAATTCTTTTTGTACTTGGAGAAATCGGTAGATTAATTAAGGAAACTTCACAGATAACTTGATTTTTTCAAATGGGAATGCCTATTTTGGTTTAAATAATCAAAGGTAAAATTTAATTACCTTTCCAACGATATAACTTTCTTGATATCAATCTTTCTTGGTTTTCATTTTATTTCAAATTTTCGGTCAAATCGGTGTTTTTCAATTTTTCTGCGTGCAAGTAACCTAGCAGGCCATGAAAAATAAACAAAAGCTCGTTAATATGGAAGAAATCAACTAACTTAGTAGAAAGATGCAAACTAACTAGAGCAACGAGGAAAGATTATGAAAATTCCTTACAACATATTAGCTCTAACCGGATACAGCAGCGGCAAGATATCTAATGTCAATGAGTAGCTAGGGTATGACAGAAGTGTTTGTTTTTCACAGCCTTCTAGCTATTGAGGTCTACTAGAGCTTGGCAACTTTCCAAAACGATTAAAAATTTTGAAATAAAAGGAAAACTACCAGCGATTTTTGAACATGTTTAGAATGAAAATTCACATTTAGTGGGATAAAAAAAATCGTCATTTCCGTTTAGTTAGAGACTAGTCTCTCAATAAGTATCAAGTAGCCTACACCATCCGGCAATAATATTTGAGACTATCGTGATGTAGTTTATACATATATCACACACGCCCTGAAGATGACGCACTTCTAGCGTCGAAACGTTGGCCATCATATACATATATATTTTTTTAAATATATTATTGACCGTATCTCAGGATTTTATTACAAAAAGATTGGATTATAACGGTCAGGATACAAAAAGTAAATAAGTTCCTGTTTCTGTAATACACAAGGCAATGGTCGGATAGACCTAAAAAAGTGTATTATGCCGCTAGGCCTTTCTCTCTCAGGTCAGAGCATAGCCTATAACAAATTTTTCAGATTTACAACCCCATCCCCAACCACCCCAATTTCACCCCCACCCAAAAAAAAGTAGAAAATGATCAGGAACCCCTAAAACACCTAAAAACGAAGTTTGAGGCATATTTGAAATTTTTCATTTTTTGCTAATTACTCCGCCGCCCATGCACCGATTTTCAAAATTGTAGCAACATTACCTTCTACGACCCTACACCATATCACTACCCAAATTTCATCAAAATCTATGCAGCGGTTACTGAGATTAGGAGGCTATAAACACGCGTACAGACAGACAGACCGACAGACAGACAGACAGACCGACAGACAGACCGACGGAAATGAGTGACGTGGATTTTCGTTATGTAGACATCATAAAACGTCCAAAAAGTATATTATCTCAAAATCGAAAATTTTCGCGATCACAATACTCCCCTCACCTATCGGTGTGGGAAGTAATAAAAGATGTAAAAATGGAGCTGCTATCCAAATTTAAATAATCTTTAAAAAGTTCTAATAGTAGTAGTATTTTGTCTTTCGAAAGACATGCAATTAATATAATGCAGTATTAAAAAAAGGAATTGTACTTCACAAAAATGACCCCTTTTCTACTGTCTGGTATACGTCAAACCCTCTGGTAACAGTTAGTTGTATTTTGATCTCAAAAAACATATTTTCTTCGTCCGGAAAAACAAAAGACAAAAGCATATCCTCAACACTATGGTCAATATCCTAACAACAGCTGACAGATATGACACAGATCAATGATAACATAACATACACTTTGTTCTCGTCAGGTGTATCGTCTGTGAGTATCGCTTCTTTGGAATCTAGTAGCCTGGAGCCCTGTCGAAACAAAAACAAACGCCACGCACACCGGGATGTGAGGAGTCTCTGTGGAATCGCGGGTCGTCCGGGATCGATACCGGAGTATTCCGGGTAACGGTAGACCGACGACTCTTCAGCCTCAGCGTCCTGGAGGACGAAGTTTCGCGGGCATGACGAGACTCACAGTCGCGTCTGAGGACGGTCTGGCGGACGAAACGTGCCACGTCGTAGGTGGCGTTGTACGGTGCAGGTTGAGGCGAATCCAGGGTTGCCAAACGTACGGTAGCTATCGTATATGACCGTGGTGCGAGTATACATGGTGTTGGTTCCAAAACAGACAATGGAACAGGAGCAGGAATTCACGGTCAATCTCCCAGATGTGACATCAGTCAACCTCTGGGAGTTTACGCCACTGTATTCCAAGTAGAAATATATGCAATCGACTCTTGTCTGAGAGAAAACATAAGAATGGGCTACAAAAGTAAAAACATGGATAGCCAAGCGTCGATTAAAGCTCTTAACGGCTGCCAAATCAAATCCAAACTCGTCTAAGAATGCTTAGAAAACCTCAAACAACTTAGTGCCACGAACAAGGTAACCCTGAAATGGGTGCCAGGTCACAAGGGAACTGAAGGGAACGAAAAAGCAGATACCTTAGCACGAAACGGATCGGCATCCAGCTTTACCGGCCCCGAACCGGCGATAGGCATTTCAAGGTCTTTGGTAAGAACTACGATAAACCAGTGGGTGCATTCACAGCACCTAAAATACTGGCAGTCACATCCAAAGCTCAGACACAGCAAGCTGATGGTGAAACAACCCACACCAAAACTAGCTGAAGAGATCCTAAAACTAAATAGGAAAGAAACTAGGCTAATAACCGGCCTCCTAACCGGACACTGCGGCCTAAGAAAACATCTACACACATTAGGGATCTTCAAAGAGAACCCAATATGCAGACTATGTGACGAGGACGACGAAACAGCCTCTCACATAATCTTTGAATGTGAGGCCCTACGCTGGTGGAGATTCAGACTGATAGGGCCAAACAACCCCAAATCACTCCCCAATCGAGAAATCGTGAAGAGACTCTTGGATCTTATCAAGGTCACAAAACTCTTCACGGATTAACAAACGCACAGGACAATACAATAAGCCAATGGCTGCAGTGTTGGGGCTACCTAACCCGGCCTGTACGTTTGACCCCCCTAACCTAACCTAACCATACATGGTGTGCTCGCCAGCCGTACGAAATTGCGATCGCTCTGCGCATTGCGCCAGCAACGGAGATTTTTCGCGCGGAGAATTATTAGACGTCGTGATACCACGGCCTGTTTAATCGCGTTTTAGATAGAATCGCTAACGATTTTTGTTTAATTTACTTTGTATTCCTTATTTTCAGTTATAGAAGACTGAAATTTATACACACAATGCCAAATTGTGCAGTTGTCGATTGTAAAAACCATAGTAAAATGAAAGAGCTAAATGTAAAATTCTATAAGTTATTATTATTTATCATTTAGACTGTGACTGTTTCTAACCATTTCTTTATTATACAAATACCAATAACAAGAGCCAGTTTACCACTATTATTAAGACATTTTGAATCGTATGTTTTAACATATCAATATAAATACTTCACAAGTAAAATATATGAAATACAAAGCAATTATGATTTGATAAATACCAGAAACAAGTAATAAAATCATACCATAAATACTCAGCACTCATGATTAATAAATACAAAACAAATGTTCAGAAACAAATAATAAAAAAACCATATCATAACATTTCTGTGTTTTGACTTCATTCTCTCTGAGTTGGTACACATGCATGCTAAAAGAATCTAGTTACCACGAACACACATACAACATTGGGTTCTAAATTCCACCACTAGACGTCTTGATCACTTTGGCTATTTCTAAATTTGGTATCGGTTTTGACAGTGACCAGTTGCTCACTACAAGCTCAACAAGAAATTCGTATATATTAGACCCTAAATCGCCAGATTTAGGGTAAAACCTCTGACTAGGCAACAGTGTAGACGAGTCACGCCGGTCCAAACCGGTCGTTGGGAAGGGTCGACGCGCACGCGCTCTAGCGGACGATTTGGTCGGAAAATTCGGCGATCGGGAAAAATGTAAGGAAGGGAAGCAACCCTTACCAGTGGCGCAGTGGAATTGTGTTGTTCCCAGGAACGGGAAAAGAATAATATTTTGCCAGCAGAATGGGGTATTTTCCGAACAAAATTTTATGACGGAATATTGATGTTACGTCCCCAAGAACCATGTAACGAACATTTTTACGTTTTATTGTGAACGCGAAGTGGGTTAAAATCCCCTCCAAAGTTCAAACGTGAAATTTCGCGCCAAAGCTGTAACGTAATAAATCTTAGAGTGACGTAATAAGTCCTTCGTGGTGCTATCCTTAGAATGTGACTCTACTTTGTCGTCTGACCTCCTTTTCTCCATCTACAAACATAACCTCCGCTTCGTATTGACATTGACAGATGTTTGTTTACATCATTTCATCATGGTTAGATACCGTGACAGTCGTGAGACCAGGGGAGGTTATGTATGGCATGACACTAATGACAGGCTGTTAAAGAATGACAGGTAAAATTGTGAAAAGTAACTAGGAATTCTCAGAGTAAACTACTAAAGGATAATAATGGAAAAAATGGAATTGCAGTATATAACATTTATAGTCTACAAAAATGAACTTTTATTCAATTAAAAAGAGGGAAACTAAATAAACATAATACATAAAATTAAGTTTACATCCTCTATATGTAGAAAAACTAGGCAAAATGTTAACAATGTGACAACCTTGAATCTACGCATAATTCAAATTAATATAGTCACATACTATCTACATCTGGCATAAAAATGACTTTTGATTGGTTGATTTCTTAGGCGGGAGGTTTAAGAGATTTAAATGAGCTCTTTTCAAAAGGATGATTTTCAAACTCCATCTTTACTCCACGTGGGCAGAAAAAAATGAGCAAACAGTGCCATCATACAAATTAGATACAAGCAATCCATTTCAGCCATAAAACAGGCAATATTAGCAAGTTGGAAAATACCCCATTACCTGCCTCAAATTTTATAAAATCGGTAAAGCGGTTACTGAGACGGGTGGCATAACGAGGTTAGATTTTTTCAAATAGAACACCCTGTGTTTGACGTCTAGGATTCAATGCTGAGAAACACGATGTTGACAAATTGATTAAGTATTTTCAATGTAGTCAAAATAATAAGTAATTCAGAGTAACTAATTTTTTTTTAAATTAGGACGTAAATAAAATAGGATAAGAATTACTTCCTACTGTTTACTTCATTCTCATTCATCGCTGCAACTTCTGTTCCAAATATAAGAGTCGTTCTATTTCAATCCACTTTTTATGAAAATTATTGACCTTTGACCTACTAATCTCGCAATTGGAATCTTTGCCATAAACTCTACGTTTTCAGTAGAAAATATCGTTCCGGAACTTGCCTTAACCAAAGATTACCTTAACCAATAGCAAAGTGAAGGACAAAATTGAGAATCGTTCCAAAACTCGCCTAATCCATTCAGAATGTCGCGCCAAAAGTTGGCAGACGTGTAGCCGGTGTTGCGTGTTTTAGTGTGTAATGAGCTACTGTATTATAAATATCACGTTTATTATCTTGTTCAGAACAAAATTGGTACAGAGAGTATTATTATTAAAAGTGAAAATAATATTAACAATATTATGGAGACTCATATTTTACCACAATGGAAGTGGAAAACCTAGGTTTTGGTTTGCTTTCTGTTACTTGAGGACAACCTTATTTTTTATGTTGTATAACCAGAAATTAGTTTCCTTTCTGATACTTAAAAAATGGAGTCAAGTTGATTGACTCAGTACTTCCCACACATAATGATTATACCATTTTAATATTTTCCATTGCATGAAGCTATAGTCTAAAATCGCCTTGCAACTAAATTATCGCCCATCCGCCCGCAAAAACAACATCCAACACAAAAACCTTCGTAAATAGTTTCTTGCATCTCCCTCCTTAGGAACTAGGGCGCTACAATTTATTTCTGCATGCTGGAACAGGACGATGCGAAACGATCAAGGGCCTCCAACCCGTCTAAAAACGAAGTTTGAGATGATTTTATGTTTTTGGCTTTTTTTATTATTGCTGCGCCGCCACTGTCACGGATTTTCAAAAACAGAGTCGCTGTCCATTCTCGCAGCGGTAATACATTCTGTGTCAAAATTGTATTAAAATCAATTCAATAATTTTCGCTTTACGCAATATACATAGAACGAAATAAAGCAAAACTCGTATGTACAGATCACAAAATTGGTTTCTGTAATAGGCAAGCCAATGTTCGGATGGACCTAAAAAAGTGTAATATGCCGCTAGGTATTTCTTCTACAGGTCAGTAGACGGACTACTATGAATACAACAAATTTTTGAGTTTTACAACCCCCCACCCTCCAACCACCCCAAATTCCCCCTCACCCAAAAAAACCTAGAAAATGATCAGAAACCCCTAAAACGCCTAAAAACAAAAGTTTGAGCTGTTTTTATATGTTTAGTTTTTTTATTATTGCCGCGCCGCCACTGACCCGATCTTTCCAAAACATACGCGTTTTTCATCCTCGCCTTGGGAGTAATACTATGTCAAAATTTCCTTAAAGTCAATTGAACAATTTTCGCGTTACGCGACATCGAACGATCTAAAACAATACTCGTATGTATACATCACAAATTCCAAGTCCCGTGGTTTCTATAATAAGCATGCAACGTTCGGATGGACCTAAAAAAGTGTATCATGCCGCTAGGTTTTTCATTCACATATCAATGGACAGCCCATTACGAATACAACAAATGTTTCACTATTACAACCCCCCACTCCCCAACCATCCCAAATTCACCCCCACCCAAGAAAAAGTAGAAAATGATCAGGAACCCCTAAAACGCCTAAAAACGAAGTTTGAGGCATATTTGAAATTTTTCGTTTTTTGCCAATTACTCCGCCCCCACCCCCCCCCCCCCCCCTCCCCCGTGTAACGATTTTCAAAATTATAGGAACATTACCTACTACAACACCACAGCATAACGCTGCCCAAATTTCTTCACAATCCATGCAGTGATTACGGAGATTACGAGGGTAGAAAAACGCGACAGACAGACAGACAGACCGACAGAAATGAGTGACATGGATTTTCGTTATGTACACATCATAAAACGCCCAAAAAGCGCATTATCTCAAAATCGAAAATTTTCGCGATCACAATACTCCCCTCACCTATCGGTGTGGGAAGTAAAACAACCTTACTTCTTGTGTTGAATGAAAGAAGTCTTGAAGTTAGATTAAATCATTTCTTTCTTTTCATATGCCTTCATGTGACGATTTTTTTGCGTCAGAACTTGCTTTATCCACTGGTGATACATCAACACTCGGCAAATCCAAACCAAGTTGAAATTGTTATTTACTATATCAGTTTTATTTAAAAGAAAAACACCATTGCTGTTGATATCACCTTATCAGTACATAAAAAATATATGCATGATAGTGTAATTAGTAGGTATGTCCAAAAAACGATTTTCTTCATTTACCAAAAATTCGGTAAACTGGATAAGAAGACTTTTGGAATAGAACGACTCAAGTGACGAGTTGGAAAACTAACTTGACCGATTCGAATTATCACTTTACGCTTTAGAAACGACAGCTGGAAAATGTGTAGACACAATTAGGGTAAAGTACCTAGGGTAGATCGTACTGTCTTCTAAATCATACCACTCACAGAGTTAACATCTATAGAGGAAGTGTAAACAACAAAATGCACAGGTCACTGACCAGCCAACATGTAACGGAAATTTTGACAGCCTGAGGGCATTCCCAGTTGCGTGCGACTTTATATTAAAACTGGATGTTCATTAATAGATTCAATTATTACTGTGATGTTACAAACTGATACCAATAAGTTGTATTAGTATTTAGCTATACTTAGAGAGTTACTCTTATTATAATTTCATTGTAACAGTTGATAATTTATTACTACCATTAAGTATTTTTCAAAACATATCTAACAGTGTTCTGAACGGTAGCCTGTTGGAATGGCTGCATCGTGTTTTTACTTCAGCAATAAAATATAATAATTGCATTAGGTAATATCCAGTTCTATAAAATTCTCATAGATTTTCTGTAAGTAAATGTGGCATACATTTTTGAATTTCACGTCCTCAAATAGTTTAAAAAATGGAATTTGGAAAATTCATGTCGATTGACATGAATGTAATGCGTGCACAAAACATACATTAAACAACCATTATTATTCCTCAAACTGGAGTGAAGTTACTTTTGTTCCCAGTTATCCCCATATATAACGCTACTAAAAACTAAAACAAAACCTATACTCACCTATGATAAGAAGTGTTCACCGATTCGTCGCTATTACAGCAAACTATGCACCTTTTATGTTGTCTCATCATGCAATTATGACAATATTGTTCATAAATAATTTAATTCACACCACAAATAGTCACAAAGTCAGTCAAATATACATTAAAATCAGAAAAATCTCGACACACGCAATAACCACAACTACAATGACAGCCACATGACAGCTTAAGGGCACTCCGATTGTAGGTTGCCAGATTTACGACATATTAGAAGTTATTGCGACATTCCGCTATGAAATTTACCATTTTTGAGATTTGATCAAATCAATACAAATTATCTTCACGTAAATCAGTTAGATTGCAGGTATATTGGAATGTATAGTTAGATACCCAGTTAAATACTTGTGTATTCAAACTGCGGAAACTGCCAGATTTTGAAGAAATTGGAAGCGGACGAAGAAGAGTGGCAATAGTGCTATAGATGTTGGCTGGCCAATATTCAAATTAGGCTCCCTCTAGAGTTGATAACTCTATGGTACCACTCATATTTTTCCCTATGACTAGCACATTAGCTGACATCTATATATGTTTTTTCGTAAAGCCTGGTTGACTATTATCATTGAGTATTTCTAAGTTTTACGCTGTAGGTGGCGCTTCGGCTTGAAAAAGAGGTTATGTTTCATCCGCATTTCATCTTGTTTGTAGTTGTTTGGTACTGTTTCAGAAGGATTATTATCTACCAGGTGAGATATACCGCCATTATTTGTGTTATAGATGGATACTACATCATTATATTGAATAATATGTGTGTTTCAGGGCATAATTTTGTTACTATTTACCAAAAATTCTGAAAAGATGATAATGAACACAGTTTGGTAAATCGTACCTCGCTTAGACACAATAAAAAAGTCGGGCCTGTGGTATGAAAAAAACATGCTTTTAGGGTACTTTCAGAGATAAAACCGTCTTCCAACTCAGAAAATGTTTAAAACAGTGTCGATATAGAAATGGATCCATCAGATTGGAATTGCTTTATATGTGAAGATTACATGACAGAAGAAATGAATTAAATGCAAGCCGTGGGCCCACTCAAACTGTGCTGGAAAAGAAAAAAATTGACGAAATATGTACTTATGTGTGAACTGTACTTATTAATAAAGTTATATAAAAATGTTTCTAGCATCAGCTGATAGGTACGATTTAGCGTACCGACAGGTACGATCTATCAAACTAGTTCGCTAGATCGTACCTTTTGCATCACTTCGATTTTACTAATTTTTTTCTTGGCCTCTTGCAAGAATTTCGTTTAGGTTGTTACTATTTTTTAAGGAGAAGATGTTCCCCTGTCAGAATAAATAATTAATTTTTTTGTAATAAAGTAGTAGACTGAAGTTGTATAGACCAATTTTCCAAAAGTGGTACGACTTACCCTTACCCTACCTTACCCTATTTCAAGGATTAACAAAAAAAAATATTAAAAAAATAGCAATAAGGGGACGGCCCCACCGAGAATGCGGAGCAAGTTTCCGATCCGTTCACCGTAACACTGCAAACTTGCGGGTCAAGGGGATTGCCACCTCGCCACAACACGGTTGCGTTCGCAATCAGGCGTCCTGATATGTGCGAACCCCGCTCAACGCTGCTTAGCTTTGGTGATCGGACGGAACCCCGCCCGCTTGCCGGTCGGGCGTCCCGATAGTTAAACTGATTCTTTCCTGGTAAATCAATTACCTTTAAATATAACCTTGAGCAATATATAACAAAAATATTAATTTTATGAAATAAATTCATCACCTTTGTTTAGCCAATTACTAGTAGATGCATCTGCTCTAGAGATTAATACAAGAAAAGAGGCGATTATCCTGCGCAATTTGAAATTTATCGCTCACGGTTCACGGTCAATTTTTTTTCAATGTTAAAATATATAAATAGTCCCAGGGTTTATCTGAATCTCGACAAAATACAAAATAGTTTTTTGTCGAGTACTTACTATGAAGAGTATGAAGTGTTGTGATTGTGAAGGAATAATAAATTAAATTAAAAATAGTCACGTTAATTAAAAATACAGTATTAAAAAGGTATATGCCGCCATCTATGAGAACAATCCCACACTATATAGGACAATTTTTTTTTCGATATGTCTATTAAGTATGAAATAGAGTGCGGTAAGGTAAGAGGTAACGTAAGACGTAAGAAAATAACCTGTGGAATCAGATGAGAGTGTTTATAGTCGTAACGTAAGAGGTAACGCAACACTCTCATCTGATTCCACAGGTTTATTACCTTACGTCTTACGTTACCTCTTACCTTACCGCACTCTATTTAGTCCCTTAAACTGCGAAAACTGTAACAATATTCTGCATGGGTATCAAAGGAAGCAAATAAAGTCGAATAAACATTCAAAATATATTTTAGCGGATACACTGATCACCTTCTTTAACAAATTCCTTTCTTTTTAAGATGCAATACAGATTACACTCGTACTTGACCTAGGTACATGGCTGGTTCGTCTCCGGTAGCATTGCCATCCGCGATCTGAAATTTGTGGCTTACGGTCATTTTTTTATATTTCCATGTTTTTAAAATATAGATAGTTCCAGTGCTTACCTGAATATGGGAAAATAGTTTTAGTTGAGTTAAAAATTAAATCAAATATTAAAAAAGGTAGACGCTGCCATCTATGGATCTCACACAGCAATAGTATTGTCAATTACGAAAACTGCATTTGTGTTCTGCATGGTTTTCAAGAGAAATCGTATAGATGGCGCAACTTGTGGGCACTTCAACTTTGTAACCTATTTTTTTGAAAAAAATCAAAAATATAATAAAAAATTAATAGTTTCAGAAATCTCTTATATCTTTTGCGGTTTAATCACTCACAGTTACTGCAACCTCATGAATGTGATTTTTCGTTAACGATTTGCTGTTTGCTGCATTTTTCTCAATGAAGTGTCAATACCTATGGAATGGCCCCGTCCCATTCAAACAATGTACCACTTTTGCGGACGACATAAGAAAGAGAGGTCGGTGAGAGAGATAGAGCTAGACGGGGAAAAAGCACGCATAAGAAAGAGAGGTCAGTGAGAGAGATAGAGCTTGTCAGGGAAAAAGCACAGCCACCTACCTCCTAACCAGCTATGTGGAGCATTGGCAAATCTTTCACTGTTTTCCCTGACTAGGGCTATCTCATTCTAGCCGCAAACGAGTGCAGGCGTGCCCCTTCCATAGGTATTGACACTTCATTGATTTTTCTACTATATTAACCTCACTTTCTTGTTACTCCCAGCACAGGGTGTTTTTTTTTTCATTACACATCTAATTGTGATTCTACTACCTACCACTATAAAAATTACATACATTGAATGAAAGATGCCAATATCTCAGGTAAGTTTGTTTGTAACAATCTTATTAGGCAATATACTGGAGTGAATAATTTTTCCTTGTAGTTAGCTGAAAGTGGTTCTGACACCGCCACAAAATCAAAAACATTCGTGTTCAACGATGAAGGGCACACCTTAGGAAATGCTTTGAGGTGCATCATATCTAGCTAGTAAGTATTCATCACTTCCTCAGATTTTTTATGTGGGATCTCACTTTCTGAAATTGTCTAAAATCTCTACCGTCCCTCAATATCTTTGCATTCATTTTCACAAATGTGCAATTCTTTGGATAATAAATTAATAACAAAAAGTTATTCCATATTTTTCTGATAAGTATGTGATATCCCTGAGGGTAAACACAATAGCAATATGACCTTGGTTGTCCACACTGGTACTGAAATTTATGTAATTTTTGCAGCCCTGACGTAGAATTTTGTGGCTACACCATCCCCCATCCCGCTGAAAATAAGATGCATTTCAGGATACAGATGTACAAAGGAAATGCTATTGATGCTTTAAGAAGGGGGTTAGAAGACTTGGAGGAAGTGTGTACAATTACGTTAGATAGATTCACAACTGAATTACAAAATTTCACCTCTAATTCTAGTTGATCTCCAGTGTATGGTGACAATATAATAGCTATAAGTTAAAAAATTGTGTGTTTTACCTTATTTTGATACTGATGAGCAATACCCATAAAAATTATAAGATTTAACCAAACTTACCTCCAATGTAATTGCTAAAGCTTTTATATTTTATGGTTGCCTCTTTCTTCCATTGTCTTTCACTTATCTTCCAATAATAACACATAGGAGAAAGTATCAGAAAAAGATACTGGCTGATCTATATACAGGATGGTCAGGATGTTAATTAAGTATGTCAACAAACTTTAACCACGAATAGTACTCCGAAAAATAGAAAGAAAATGTCATATGAACATGGATCCGCAAATGCTTCCTAAGGGAGCTACGCTCCTTTGCATGGGGCACCCTGAAGACGGTTTATCCTCAATATTCTCGAAACCATTCATAACAAAATTACGAAATTAGGTACGATGGGTAAACTTTTGACGCTGAGTCTGATTCTGAATTCAGAATTTCATAATTTTATTTATTTATTTATTTATTTAATTTATTTATTTAAGGAAACATCTTACAAACACTTATACAGTAATTACATGTAAGAGTACGGTACAAAAGAGAGAGCCTAGAGCCTAAGACTCTACAATATTTTCAATGCTTCTGATGAACAATTCAGAATTTTGATTAAAAAAATCTAAATCACTATATTTTACTGTAAATCTGTTACATGTCTTGAGCATTAATGCAAGAGGTGAACAATCACTACCCGTGTGAAATATGCCAACATTTCTTTGCCTTAATGTAATCTTTGGTACTTTAAAACTTACGAAATCTATATATGAGCAGTTCTTATATTTAGTACAATGTATAATATGATATATAAAAATAACAGACTGTTTTTCTCTTCGTAATACTAATGACTGAAAATTAAAGCTGTTTAACATAGATCTATATGATATCATATATGGGTATATACCATTACTTTTGAGATACAAGAATCTGAGAAATCTTTTCTGCACCTTCTCAATTAATTCCTTATGTTGGTTTGCCTGAGGAGACCAGATGATAGATGCATAATCCAAGATAGAACGAACCAGTGCATTGTACAGCAATATGATTGTATCAATCTTGATAAAATGTTTACTATTTCTAATGATGAAACCTAGACCTCGGTAAGCCTTATTTACAATAAACTCATAGTGATTGTTAAATTTAAAAGATGACTGGAAATACACACCAAGGTCTTTAATATTATCCACGTGTTCTATCGTATTATCATTTATAGTGTAATTATATTTTACTGGATTCAATTTACGAGTATAGGACATCACGTAACATTTATCAATATTTAAAAACATGTTGTTTTGAGACAGCCACCCTACAATACAATTTAAATCAGCCTGCAATAGATCACAGTCATTTTCATCCGAGATTATTCTAAACATTTTGAAATCATCTGCATAGACCAAGCTACGGGAATGATGAACAACCCTTGGTAAACTATTTATAAACATGGTAAATAATATAGGACCCAAATTGCTACCCTGGGGAACTCCAGATGTTGCCAAGAAGCATTCAGACATGCAACCACCAACTTTCACTGATTGCGTTCTATTACTTAAGTATGACTGAATAAATTTATATGCACTTTGTGAAAATCCAAATTCAGTGAGCTTCCTCAACAAAATGTGATGGTCCACTTTGTCAAAAGCTTTAGAACAATCTGTGTACACAACATCTAACTGTTTCTTATCACTGATCGCAGAGGATACATGATTTGTAAAGTCAATAAGGTTTGTGATAGTAGATTTATCCCTAACAAATCCATGTTGCTCATGACATATTCTGTTTTCAATATGACTTTTGATAGCCTCACATAAGATTATTTCAAAAATTTTAGCCAAGGAGTTCAATACACTAATAGGTCGGTAATTTGTGATTTCAGTAACTTTTCCAGCCTTATGTATGGGTGTTACAATGGTAGTTTTGAATTTGTCAGGAAATATGTTTTGTTCTATAGATATTTTAAACATATGTGCTAGAGGTTAAGCCAAAAACTCTGAACAACCTTTATAAATATAGGAGGGAATATTGTCACTTCCAGTACACTTTTTAGGTTTTAATTTTTTAATGGCTGTTTTGACCATTTCAACAGTGATTGCAGGAAACTGGAAGTCTCCCCAATCAGGGCACCAGTTCTCCTCCATATTAGGACTTGCTGATGGCACTTCATATACTGAGGAAAAGTAGAGTGCAAAAGTACTGGCAATATCTGCAGGCGTTTGGTAAACCTCATCATTCCAGGATACCTCGAATGGCACTTTTCATTCTTTTTGACTGTACAAAAGTTACTGGGATTATTTTTTATATTCTCCTCCAGGGTCAGTTGATGCATATGATATTCATAAGCAGTCTGTCTCTTAATTGAATCTCTCAGATTCTTGTACTCAACATGATGGAGTGTAATTTTAATCAAAGGCGTATCATACAGGAGGAGTTAAGGGTAAAAATAACCCCATTTTCTAAATGGTCATTTTTTTGACATTTTGATTTTAGAACATGGTATTTCAGAGATTTCTACGTAATAGTCGATGGAGTTGGCCGTTACTTGATGGAGATCCATTGATACACAAAGTATTCCAGAAACAATATTGTCTGAAAAAGACACTGTGTGTCGAAACGATCGTCGCAAGTTTAAATAAAAGTGGTGATTATTCATCTGGAATACTTTGTGTATTTCTACGTAAAAATGGTCTGTGGGTACATCTCGATAGGGCTAACCGTTTTCGAGAAAAAAACATTTATTTATTTATAATAGCCTGGATTGATTCAATAATATGCATTTTTCTCTTCATATGACATTTTCTTTTTATTTTTCGGAGTACTATACGTAGTTAAAGTTTGTTAACATACTTAATTAACACCCTGTATATATACGACTCTGTAATAAGGGTAATACACAAAGCCAAAAAATGCAGGTCAGTCAAAGATAACAACTGGGTCTACCGCCAGGAATGACTTACGTAGCGAAGCTTTCAAGAAATTGCATTGCATTCTTCCACCTGTATATTTCACTTTTCTTTTTCTCTATACCTGCAGATCTATTGAAATCTAAAACAAAACAGCTTTATTGCCTAGTGCCTACAACTGTGAAGAGTGTGTAGTCTGGCCATAGACCATTCTACTTAACTGCATCTAAATAATTTAACTTTAAAAAAAATATAGTCAAGTTGATTGACTCAGTACTTCCTACGCATTCCGATGATACCAGTTTTATTATTTTCCCGAACTATTATGAATACAAAAAAATTTCAGTTTTACCTCCCACCAACCAACCATCCCAATTTCACCCCCACCCCAAAAAAAGTAGAAAATGATCAGGAACCCCCGAAACGCCTAAAAACGAAGTTTGAGCTGTTTTCATATTTTTCGTTTTTTAATATTGTTGCGCCGCCACTGAGACGATTTCTAAATCAAAATCAGACGCATTTTCCATCCTCGTCAAAGTAGTAATTCTGTGCCGAAATTTCATTAACATCAATTCAGTAGTTTCCAGTTTCCACATTATAAAATACAGAACGATCTAAACCAATTCTCGTATGTATACATCGGAAAATTCTCAAAGTCCCTTTGTTCCTGTAATAGACAAGGCAATGTTCGCATGGACCTAAAAAAGTGTATTATACTGCTAGGTTTTTCTCTCAGGTCAGTAGTCAGCCTATTATGAGTACAACAAATTTTTCAGCTTTACAACCACCCCAATTTCACCTTCACCCAAAAAAAAAAAGTAGAAAATGATCAGGAAACCCTAAAACGCCTAAAAACGAAGTTGAGGAATATTTGAAATTTTCGTTTCTTGCTAATGCTCCGCCGCCATTGCACCGATTTTCAAAATTGTAGCAACATGACCTACTAAGACCCCCCACACCATATCGCTACCCAAACTTCATCAAAATCCATGCAGCGGTTACTGAGATTTGGAGGCTAGAAAAACGCCAACAGACAGACAGACCGACGGAAATGACTGACGTGGATTTTCGTTATGTAGGCATCCTAAAACGCCCAAAAAGTATATTATCTCAAAATCGAAAATTTTCCGATTACCGATTGGTGATCGGAGTATTGTGATCGCGAAAATTTTCGAATTTCAGATAATACACTTTTTGGGCGTTTTATGATGTCTACATCACGAAAATCCACGTCACTCATTTCCGTCGGTCTGTCTGTTGGCGTTTTTCTAGCCTCCTAATCTCAGTAACCGCTGCATGGACTTTGATGAAGTTTGGATAGCGATATGGTCATTTTCTACTTTTTTTTGGGTGGGGTGAAATTGGGGTGGTTGGGGGGGTGGGGGGTTGTAAAACTGAAAAAATGTTATACTCATAATAGGTTGTCTACTGACCCGAGAGAGAAAGACCTAGCGGTATAATACACTTTTTTAGGTCCATCCGACCATTGCCTTGTATGTTACAGGAACCAAGGGACTTGAACTTTCTGATGCATTTGTTACGCTCAATAGCCGAATTCGGGCAATGCCCGAAAAAAATACACAGAACTAGTTTTGAGGAAGAGATATTTCCCAAACCCGAAATATTAATTTCATTCGGCTATTGAGCATTACCAAATACGCAGAACTAGTTTTGCGCATCTTGAAATGCACAGAACTAGTTTTGCGCAACTTGAAATGCACAGAACTAGTTCTGTGGTACTGAATGACCAGCAGCACTCAGCAGTTATATTAAAAAAGTAAGGTTATGTTTATGTTGTTGCTTTGAAGGCTTTTTGTTTCAGCTTGTGGAAAAATGCAAGCTAAATTCGAATCCGAATTAGTTCGGCTACTTGAAGTTTCAAGTACGCAAAAATATGATCTCATGACAAAAGATCATATCCTCACTATATTGAATGGACCTAACCTAACCTCCATGTCTCCGCAATAAAAAATGTATTAACAATGTATCGAAAAAAAAATCTCCTTTACAATGCTAAATGCCACCATGCCAAAATATACAGAACCAATCCTGTACATTTCAACCTGCGCAAAACTAGTTCTGTGCATTTGAATATGCGCAAAACTAGTTCTGCCTATTTGGTAATGCTCAATAGCCGTATAAAATTAATATTTCGGGTTTGGGAAATATTCCTTGCTGAAAACTAGTTCTGCGCATTTTTTTCGGACATTGCCCGAATTCGGGTATTGAGTTTAACACATACAAAATACATACGAGTATTACTTTGGATCGTTTTGTATTGTGTTACGTGGAAACTTCTGAATTGATTTTAATGACACAGATTTATTACCGCGACGAGTATGGAAAGCGCGTATGGTTCTTAGAAATCATTTCAGTGGCGGCGCGGCAATAATAAAAAAAAACTAAAAATATAAAAAACACCTCAAACTTCGTTTTAGACGTTTTAGAGGTTCCTGATCATTTTCTACTTTTTTTGGGTTGGGGGTGAAATTGGGGTGGTTCGGGGGTGGGGGGGTTGTGAAACTCAAAAATTTGTTGTATTAATGATAGATTGTCCATTGACCTGTAAAAGAAGTACCTAGTAGAATAAAACACTTTTTTGCGGTCGGGCGAGCGATGATTTGGTTGCAAGGGCATCTAGCTATGGGAAACTATTAACACTGGTATCATCGGAATGTGTGGGAAGTACTGAGTCAATCAACTTGACTCCATTTTACTTCCCACACCGATAGGTGAGGGGAGTATTGTGATCGCGAAAATTTTCGCTTGTGAGATAATACACTTTTTGGGCGTTTTATGATGTCTACATAACGAAAATCCACGTCACGCATTTCCGTCGGTCTGTCTGTCTGTCGCTTTTTTCAAGCCTCGTAATCTCAGCAACCGCTGCATGGATTGTGATGAAATTTGGGCAGCGATATGCTGTGGGGTCGTAGTAGGTAATGTTCCTATAATTTTGAAAATCGGTGCATGGGCGGCGAAGTAATTAGCAAAAAACAAAAAAATAAATATTGCTTAAACTTCGTTTTTAGGCGTTTTAGGGGTTCCTGATCATTTTTTACTTTTTTTGGGTGGAGGTGAAATTGGGGTGGTTGGGGGGTGGGGGGTTGTAAAATTGAAGAATTTGTTGCTTTCATAATAGACTGTCCCATGAAGGAAGACCAAGCAACATAAATAACTTTTTTAGGTCCATCCAAACATTACCTTGCCTGTTACAGAAACCAAAGGACTTTTTTCTGGTGTGAACATACGAGAGTATTGCTTTTGATCCTTCTATATTGTGTTACAAGGAAACTGTTGAATTGATTTTAATGAAATTTTGACACAGTATTACTACCGTGGCGAGGATCGAAAACGCGTATGGTTTTTATAAATCGTGCCAGTGGCGGCGCAGAAATAATAAAAAAAGTAAAAATATAAAAACAGCTTAAACTTTGTTTTTAAGCGTTTTAGAGGTTCCTGATCATTTTTTGCGTTTTTTTTTGGGTGGAGTGAAACTGGGGTGGGGGGTTGAAAAATTAAAAAATTTTTTGTATTCATAATAGGCTGTCCACTAGCCTGTGAAGGAAGACCTAGCGACATAAATCAACTTTTTAGGTCCATCCCAACATTGTCCTAGTCTATTACGGAAGCTAAGGGACGTAGAATTTTCTGTATACATACGAGTATGTATTGCTTTAGATCATTTTGTATTTTGTAACGTGGACACTGCTAAATTGATTCTAATGAAATTTTGACACAGTATTACTGCCGTGGCGAGGATGGAAAACGCGTGTGTTTTTTATAAATCGTGCCAGTGGTGGCGCAGAAATAATAAAAAAAATTAAAAATATAAAGACAGCTCAAACTTCGTTTTTAGATGTTTTAGGCTGTTCATTGACCTCTGAAGGAAAGACCTAGCGGCATAAGACAATTTTAGGAGGGGGGAGGCTGCCGATGATTTGGTTACAAGGGGATCTCAGACTAAAGCTGCATGCTATGGGAAAATAATAAAACTGGTATCACCGTAATGTGTGGGAAGTATTGAGTCAATCAACTTGACTCCATTTTTTTTTCTCAGTGTTCGGATTTCACTTGCGAGTAGTACCTATATTTATATCTGTGAGAATGACTAACGCCACGCTTTGTACCGAATATTAATACATAATTGCCAAGAGAAAAACTTGAAGGTGCGTATCATTATAAACAAAACAACCTTGAGCAGCGATAATCTTCGACAGAAAAAGCAAAACGGACTAATAAGTCCCGCACACTCCAGAGACACAGTAGACAGAGATTAACCCCTGGGTTACTGGAACGTTCACCTAGAAAACCCATCGCCCATTCTCAATGTCAGTAATTGTTCGGCGACCATTACGAAATCCTTGCAACCTTAATAGATTTCTGGTAGGTACGACCGCCAGTACAGTTAGTGCTCCGGTGCATCGTTGATAGCAGCATGTCGGTACCACTGCGTGCCGCGTGGTTGTTCGCCGGGATAGTGATGGGACTCTCGGTGCACTGTTGCACGGCCTACTTGGACTCCTGTCAGGGCGACTCATCTTGTGGCTATAACGGTGCGTATTGGTTTTGTCCACAGAGTTAACATCTCTAGAGGGAGTCTAATTTGAATATTGGCCAGCCAACATCTATAGCGCTATTGCCACTCTTCTTCGTCCGCTTCCAGTTCCTTCAAAATCTGGCAGTTTCTGCAGTTTGAACACAAAATATTTAACTGGGTATTTAACTATACATTCCAATATACTTGCAATGTAACTGATTTACGTGAAGATAATTTATATTGATTTAATGAAATCTCAAAAATGGTAAATTTCATAGCGGAATGTCGCAATAACTCCTGATATGTCATAAATCTAGCAACCTACAATCGGCGTGCCCTTAAGCTGTCATGTGGCTGTCATTGTAGTTGTGGTTATTGCGTTTGTTGAGATTTTTGTGGTTTTAGTGTATATTTGACTGACTTTGTGACTATTTGTGGTGTGAATTAAATTATTTATGAACAATATTGTCATAATTGCATGATGAGACAACATAAAAAGTCCATAGTTTGCTGTAATAGCGACGAATCGGTGAACACTTCTCTTCATAGGTGAGTATAGGTTTTGGTTTAGTTTTCAGTAGCGTAATATATGGGGATAACTCGGAACAAAAGTAACTTCATTCCAGTCTGAGGAATAATAATGGTTGTTTAATGTATGTTATGTGCATCTGTGCAGGTTTCCTTCGAATACAACTTATTGGTATCAGTTTGTAACATCCAATTTTAATATAACGTCGCACGCCACTGGTAATGCCCTTAAGCTATCAAAATTTCCGTTACATGTTGGCTGGTCAGCGACCTGTGCATTTTGTTGTTCACACTCCCTCTATAGATGTTAGCTCTGTGGTTTTGTCATTTGTGACTAAATTATGGTTGTTCTGATTGTCCCCTTTGGAGTTCTAAGATGAAAGTGATTGTTTTCGGGGATTTTAACGCTATATTTTGATTATTTAAAACGTATTTTTTGTACGTATTTCAGTTAATTATAGTCTAAGATCCGAATATAAAGCGACCTTCACCAAACTGGTTAATGGATGAAAAGCATTTTATATTAAATTTAATATGTTAAAAAACATATCGCGAGTGGTTTGGCTGAAAAATTTCAGTCCAGGATATGATTAATTAAATATTGAAAAATTAATTTTTTTTAAACATTTCACTGGTTTGGTTAATAGACAAATCACAATACCAATCGAAAGTATGAAGCCCAAACTAGAATATGCAAGCGTTAGGTTGGCTACGTTTTTCCTGTCCCAACTATATATAGGGTAGGCAGGTATAAACAGGTAAATCAATAATAGCAATTTGACCGGTGTGGCTAATGCATGAACCTTATATCAAAATAAAGATAATTTTATTGCAAACACGTCGATATAGGGTTGTCTACAAAAAATCAGTCTGGAATTCCGGTTGTCGAATTTTAAAAATCAAAATATTGCTGCCTGTGAATACGTGCGCCAGAGAGATCCGAGCGAACTATCCCGTGTATTAACAAAGAATAGCGATACACTCTTTAATGCTGTGCATCATTGTATTGGAACAGTTTGCCTTATTCTTCTGAATTGAAAAAGCGTGCTACTACTACTATACTGATTGTTGTTATTTATAAACATTAAATTGTGACAAAAATGACTAAAAAGTGTTTTCTATGCAATTCGGACGATGATGTTCTTGATTTTAGCGATGAAACGTATAAAAATTGTTCGTTGACATCTAACTATTTGGGAGTTGATATTTTTGTCAAATTTATTCAGGAAAGTCGACAGCTTTAATTATCGTTTATACAGTAAATTGTTCATTTTCATTACACGGTTTAAAAGCTAAAAAACACGCTTCAATGATAAATTTAACTAAAAATATAGTTATAAAAAATAAAAAAGCTAATTAAAAAAAATATTTTTAACTTTTTAGCTCCATGTTCTTTAAAAGCGTCTTTTTAGCTTTTTACTTCCCACACCGATAGGTGAGGGGAGTATTGTGATCGCGAAAATTTTCGATTTTGAGATAATACACTTTTTGGGCGTTTTGTCTACATAACGAAAATCCACGTCACTCATTTCCGTCGGTCTGTCTGTCTGTCTGTCTGTCGCTTTTTTCTAGCCTCGTAATCTCAGCAACCGCTGCATGGATTGTGATGAAATTTGGGCAGCGGTATGCTGTGGGGTCGTAGTAGATAATGTTTGTTCCTATAATTTTGAAAATCGTTGCATAAAAATGCAAAAAAAATTAAATATTGCTGAAACTTCGTTTTTAGGCGTTTTAGGGGTCCCTGATCATTTTCTACTTTTTTTGGGTGGGGGTGAAATTAGGGTGGTTGGGGGGTGGGGGGTTGTAAAATTGAAAAATTTGTTGCATTCATAATAAACTGTCCACTGACATGTGTAGGAAGATCTGGCGACATAAATAACTTTTTTTGGTCCATCCGAACATTGCCTTCCTATTACAGAAAGCAAAGAACTTAGAATTTTTTCTGATGTAAACACATGTATTGCTTTAGATCGATCTATATTGTGTAACGAGGAAACTGTTGAATTGATTTCAATGAAATTTTGACACAGTATTACTACCGTGGCGAAGATGGAAAACGCGTATGGTTTTTATGAATCGTGCCAGTGGTGGCGCAGAAATAATAAAAAAAATTAAAAACATAAAAACAGCTCAAAGTTCGTTTTTAAGCGTTTTAGAGGTTCCTGATCATTTTCTGCGTTTTTTTGAGTGGGGGTGAAATTGGGGTGGTTGGGGGGTTGGGGGCTGAAAAATTACAAAATTTCTTGTACTCATAATAGGCTGTCGACTAACCTGAGAAGGAAGATCTAGCGACACAAATCACCTTTTTAGGTCCATCCGAAGATTGCCTAGCCTATTACGGATACTAAGGGACTTAGAATTTTCTGTATACATACGAGAATTTATTGGTTTAAATCGTTTTGTATTTTGTAACGTGGACACAATTAAATTGATTCTAATGAAATTTTGACACAGTATATTGTTACCGTGGTGAGAATGGAAAACGCGTATGTTTGTTAAAAATGGTGTCAGTGGCAGCGTAGCAATAATCAAAGAACGAAAAGTATGAAAACAGCTCAAATTCGGTTTTTAGATTTTTTTGGGGGTTCCTGATCATTTCCTACCGGTTTTTTGGGTGGGGGTGAAAGTGAGGTGGTTGGGGGGTGGGGGTTGTAAAACTGAGAAGTTTGTAGTATCGATAATAAGCTGTCCATTGACCTGTGAAGGAAAGACCTAGCGGCATAAGACAATTTTAGGGGGGGGGGCTGGCGATTATTTGGTTGCAAGGGATCTTAGACTAAAGCTTCATGCTATGGAAAAATAATAAACTGGTATCAGCTTATTGTGTGGGAAGTACTGAGTCAATCAACTTGACTTCATTTTTTCAGCTGTAGTCTTATTGTAGCAAAGCAGGTGTTTGTTTAACAGCGTGTAATTCATCAGGGAAACCGAAAAAATCGGGGTATTAACGAGATGCAATAACTGGCTATCTAACTGATGAGTTGATTCTTGGGCTGTTCGGCCGGCATCTCCAATTCTTCTTCAACTTAGAAAAACGCTTTTCATAAAGCACAACATTGCTCGATAATGTGTAGTAAGAGTTAATCTAATTGCCGCCATTTTCCTAAAAACGCTTTTTATATACATTTTGCGTGTAAACTTGTACCTATTCCTATCACATCTAACAACGTATTTTAGGAGCATTGAACGATTTACATTATTTATTAAGTTTGAATGTCCGGTCAATGACAAAAGTGATTGGTATGACATGTATTCGGTGCGATAGAAAGTACTTATATTAGGCAATTTGCGAATTAAATTAATCGATAATCGCTACTATTATACTGAAGGTAGTCTTTGATTTAACGCAACTAAGTCACGCAGTATTTGTATTAAATGCCGATACATATTTTCATTTTGGTTGCTTTTTACACCGCTTTTTTATGGCTACTTTTCATTATAACTGAGCAGAGCTGTCACAAGTACTAGTAAATAGTATTTCAAATACCAATTACCAATTACCAGAGTCGCATGCGTCAAAGTACAAAATACCAAGTAATTTTATTTTTGAAAGTACTTCAAGTATCAAATACTTTAATTTGGTACTTGATTTTTCAAATAAAGTAATTCAAATACGATACTAATATTTCAAGTACTTAAAAAAGTAATTCAAATACCATACTAATACTTGAATTACTTGATATAGTATTTCAAATACGGCGATGGATATTTCAAGTATTTCATAATTATTGTTGAGTAATAAAAAGTACCTTATGAATGGAAAAACGGTATACATTTCAACAAAAATAGAAACTGATTTTTGTTCGAATGACACTACAAAGACATGGAACGTGATTGAATCACAAAACTACTTATACTATAAAAATATTATATATATAAACAAAACAAAAACACAAAAGGTGCAACCCGGGCTCCGACACACAGGGCTGCTGTTCCATTTCCCAGCGACTACTCCTCACACCGTGAGGTGAGCAATCACTGGGTCCGCGAATCGTGCGTCCTAAGCAGACGAAGGTACCCATGGATGACTGCCTTCTGCATTCTGGCGGCTAAGATGTGCGCCGCCGCACGGCACACCGGCATTTTGCGCAGTGCAGAGAGCAGCGTATCCCTCATACCACCTAGGGATCCAATGACCATTACTAGCAGACTCACAGTGTAGTCCGGCCAGAGCCTGCGAAGTTGTCCGAGGAGCTCCTGATACTTGGTCCGCTTTTCCTCCTCCTTAGAGACGATGTTCCCCTCGGCAGGCGCCGAGAACTCGATAACGAACATCGTCTTTTGTTGGTAGTCGAGGAGGACTATGTCGGGCTTATTTGCATGTATAAGCTCGAGCGTGGAGAATGAGTAGTTCCAGTAAATTCGGCACCTCTCGTTCTCCACAACGGACTCAATGTCCCCTGGAGCATACGGCAGCACCGGTGTCTCATCTATACCGTATGAGTGCCTTAAATGGTAGTATAGCACTCGTAGAGCCGCGTTGTGCTGATAGACGTAGGCTGTGCCAGCGTACACCTTACACGCCGACAAGAGGTGCGTAAGGGTCTCTGGCGCCTGCAGGCAGGCTCTACAGCGGATATCGGGCACATCCATACCCATAATCCGGCTACGGTATACTAAGGTGTTGAAGACACCGTCTTGGCAAGCCATTTTAGAGCTCTCAGTCTCCGACTTCAACCCATTAGACCTTAGGAAGGAGATGGTCAACTGCTCAGATAAACCATGCTCTTCTAGATGTTTGTAGAAGATTCCGTGCATTGGTTTATCTTTGTGAAGTCTTAAAAGCAATTGGACTTCAGCAGTTTTAATCCGGGTTTTTAATTGTGCGGGAGCAAGTTCCGTAACGGACTGCTGACACCTTCGCGTGAAGTCGAGCGTGAGACTAAGTTCTTCGGCTGCCCGTGTTGCTGCTCTAAAAAGGAAGGCTCCTTTACCCGCAATCTCGTGCTCTCACACAAAGCGGATCAGGGGATCGGTGCTCGTCGTAACATAGCAGGCAGTGGCCAGTACTACTCTGTTGTGCAGACGCTCCAAACTCAATAGTCCACGCCCTCCCAGGTGTCGCGGGAGGTATATTCGCGGGACAGAGGATCTAGGATGTAGACTTCCCTCCATATTCATTCTTTTGCGGGTCTTTATGTCGATTTGTCGCAGCTCTTCCACTTTCCAGTGGATAGCACCAAAGCTGTATAACAACAATGGGACCGCAAGCATGTTTGTGGCAGCGACTTTGTTTTTGCCGGACAGTTCTGACGACCAGATCTGCCGGAGTGGATATATATAAACAAAACAAAAACAAAAAAGGTGCAACCCGGGCTCCGACACACCGGGCTGCTGTTCCATTTCCCAGCGACTACTCCTCACACCGTGAGGTGAGCAATCACTGGGTCCGCGAATCGTGCGTCCTAAGCAGACGAAGGGACCCATGGCTGACTGCCTTCTGCATTCTGGCGGCTAAGATGTGCGCCGCCGCACGGCATACCGGCATTTTGCGCAGTGCAGAGAGTGCGGAAGTACCAAATACAAATACTTCTTATAGCATTTGGGAAATAAAATTAATTTGAAATACAGTACTTCAAATACCATAAAGTAATTGAAATACATTTTTCAAGTACTTTACTTCTTTAGTATTTCAAATAAAAATGCCAGGTATTTGAAATATATTTTTTGTGCTACAAGTACCAAATACAAATACTTCTTAGAGAGTATTTGGGGAATCAAGTACAAATATCACAAAAAAAATGTATTTGAAGTACAGTACTTCAAATACCAGAAAGTAATTGAAATACATTTTTCAAGTACTTTACTTGAAGTAATGACAGCTCTGTAACTGAGCCAGGACCATCGAGAGCCACCGGGCCTGATGGTGCTGCGTGTGACGTCACACCAGACGCCGCACGTATCTGCAGGGATTAACAGAGAAATTCCGGCGCTACGAACATTTTCTTGAAATACTGAGAAAACGGTCAAATATACAAAAGTAATGTATAGAAATGAATTTATAGGAAATTGAATTTGTGATGAACGGAGCCAGTTAATGTCTATTTAACTAAAATCGTTTGGACGTGATAAGGCTAAAAGTTGGACTTAAACGCACCCAAATGATACAAAATTATCCATTATTCACAAAATGATGTACATAGTCATATTATAGCTGTCATGATTGCAGTAGCAGTAGTAGCAAAAGAGGATATAAGAGCTGTAGTATACAGAGTGTGCCAGAATTTTCCTTGACAAGTGATATTATTCTCCTAACAGAAAAAGTTCAAACGAAAACTGAGTTGAATTTTTGAAAGTACTATAGGGTCAATCATACTATGCTTTCAAAACATTTTCTTTGTACTTCAACCATTAAAACTCTCCCAAACTCTTTTTTTCATGTAGCAATCAACAGTACTACACAAAAAAGTCTTTTATTTTATTTAAAATCTTATGGTAGCTTTGATTTTATACTCAAACCTATTTTTTGCGTGTAGTGTTTATATAAATAAAATAAGGATTTATTTGAGGCTTAATATTTATTTATAATAAAATAGATAAAAATGAAAACTAAGTGGGCGTTTCAAAGGTACTGAAGGACAGTAGTGCCTTTGATTTAATATACAAAACAGTTTTTTTCGTAAAGTCAAAGCACAAGATAAATAAAACAAGGGTTTTTTTCAGGCGTAATATTTTCGTAATAAAAAATGATAAAAAGACATATTTGTTTTGGAAAGCATGTATGATAGGTCATTCAGTACCCTTAAAAACCCCTTAGTTTACCTTTTCATCAGTTTTTCGTGTCAAACAAATTCTTATTTTATTTATATTACTTATCTTTATGATTTTACGAAAAAAATGGGTTTGCGTATAAAATCAAAGTACCATAAGAGTTTAAATAAAATAGGAATATCATTTATGTAGAAAAACTTATGGGGTGCTATTTGAAAACAAAAAGTTGGGGGCGAGTTTTCGGAGTTGGCGAGCAAAAAAAAATGTATTGAATGCATGAACTTTAGAGTAATTATTGTTAAGCGGTATTTTACAAAATATATGAAGACAATTTAGTCTTAGCTCGAGGAACTATTAAACTTATAGCATTAATACTTTAATCAATGCTTATAGCAATATCAGTACGAAATACAAATCTCCCTTCGAAGTGTTTGATGCATATTACAGAAAAATCCTTTATCGGGAGATATCTCGATGTATAGCGCGTAACCACTGATTCCGTTTCATTACATCTTTTGGAAATTACAACACAGGTATGCACTCTGTATCTATATAATTACTATCGCAGAAGGGTGCACAGCAACTATGGACGATATTCTTGGCTAGATACACGTAAAGCCCAAAAATTTAATGAAGAATCCCTGCGGGATTGACCATTACAAACCCGACCGGACGGTCACGGCTGCTATGAAAAGGTTATGTTAGAGGTCGATCATTGCAATCACTGATGCACACTTTGGGAACTGGTTCTCGATGTATGAAGAACGACTGCCTCAGGATGAGATGCAGCGGTCGCGCGGGTGGATCTGGATAGGCGTGAAAATTGAGGGGTCACCAACCATGCACGCCGGTGACCAAGAGGCTGAAGTTGGCGCGATAAGGTTGAGTCACTGATTAGTCGAATTGCCTCTTCTCTACATTTAATTAATTATAAATACCTACCGCAGGGTCAAGCGCTGTCATCACACATAACATAAGGGTCTAGGAAAGTACAACGCCGAGACAACTTACTTGACATAACATTTCTTTGTACAGAGATATATGCGTCATTAACTGCCATACTTAAGGTACACTACACCAAATATTTCATAATTTAGCGTTGTTATGTCATTATATGATGATACGTAATCAAACAATCGTTGGCATTGAATTTGTGTCTTTGTTCCAATAACCTATGGGATGGGCTATAGTTCAGTTTTCAGCTATTACGAGAGGCGTTAAATAAGTCCTTTGGAAGTGATAGGAAAACACACTTTTTTAGTTATTATTTTTTACTGTTCGATAAAGTGAATTTTTTATTATCATAGTCACAATGTCTTCACAGACATGTTGTGAACTGGTAGAATGCATTAAGTCGGAGCTAGAGTATTGCCGACACGAATATTATCAATAGTTTTAAGAACTGTAGCTTGCCATCGTTCGCGATTTACTGTCAGTTCAGTGGCGCTCTTCATACTCATATCCAGCAACTGTTTCGTCGTATCCAGCCAGCGTGTAGAGGAACGGCCACGGCGCCGTCCACTCGGGGCATAGCCCTGAACTACAAGTTTCTCCATGTTATCGCTTCTGTGAATATGTCCCAAGAATGTAAGCATTCTCGTCGACACAATGGAGGATCGTCTCCTTGGATTACTGAGCTCATCCGGTATGGAAACGTTAGTTCGATGGGCGGTATGGTATAGGAAACTCTCAGCATTCTTCTCCACGTCCACATTTCAAAGCATCTATATCTATGCGAGCTCGATCTGCCTTTTTAACGGTCCAAGTTTCCGAGGCATACAAAAATATGGAGAACACAAGAAACTGAACCAGCGACATTTTGGTAGCTATAGTGATGTTATGGTCACGCCATATTTTAGTAAGCCTTGTCATGGCCACACGTGCCTGTTGAATGCGCCGTCGAATCTCATTTTCACAGCTATCCGAATTGTCAATCAAAGAACCGAGGTACACAAAACTTTGAACTACTTCACAACGGCCTATTGACTTTATTTCTCAATGACTATCATGCTCTCTATCTACGATCATAACCTTGATCTTATTGTAGTTAATACCTAGACCATACGCTGCACTGTGTTATTCTAAAACATGCTTAATAGAGCTACTTGTTCCTCCTGAGAAGCAGCAATAAGGGTTGTATCGTCAGCAAATCTTAAGTTGGATATTTTGCTTCCGCCAATAGTTACATATACGGCCATTCCAGTTGTCTAATACCTGTCTCATCACAAATTCAGAGTAAATGTTAAACAACATCGGAGGTAATACACATCCCTGACGAACTCCTTTTCTGGTTGCAGTTTGACTAGACAGGTTACCATCAATTCTTACACGAGCCGAATTCGACTCGTAGAGTTGCTGTATGAGAAACAGTACAGTATAGACACATAGAAATATAATTTCGATGAATCCAAATAGCTACAGGTACCGATCAGTTTTACGTTCAGCCTTGATTATATATAGAAATCGACATAACACTTCCTATTTTACTCACGTAGACATTGTTCATTGTCTTGAATTTCAGATGATGTTTTGTCAAAAACGCAGTCGGAAGAAAACAATGTTATATTTGGACAAACTGACCTTGTGCAGTTATGGAACATGTACCCTCTCAATATTATGAACGGAACCAAATCAATAAGCCCGAGATGTAAAGAGGCTTATGAAACTTATCTGAATGATCTTCAACAGAGTGATCTAGATGCAGTGAAAAGTAAGTAGCGAAGAACAGAAAATACAGTTGCATTTATATTTATATGAAAGAATAAACAAACTATAATGTTTGATATAAGGGCAAAATTCAATGATCTTCAATATTTCTCTGAATTGAATTTTGGAAATTTGGATTAAGTACTTAAAATATGTTTCTTGAATAAGTGTATTTAAAATGTACAATATATTTTTAAAATTATGGAAGTACTGAAATCATTGAAATTTTGATACTTTAGAAAATTGTAAAAATGTTGAAACATTAAAAAATTCGTAAATAGTTTGAAAGTTTTGATATCCGTCCTAAATCTTCAATACCTTTGTAGATAGAGTGTAGATTGATGTATAAGAGCAAATTTAAATGATCTTCAATATTTTTCTGAATTGAATTTTGGGAATCTTGAATAAGTGTATTTAAAATATACAATAAACTTTTAAAATTATGGAACTACTGAAATCATTGAAAATTTTGAAACTTTAGAAAATTGTGAAAATGTTGAAACATTAAAAAATTCGTAAAAAGTTTGAAAGTTTTGATATCCGTCATAAATCTTCAATACCTTTGTAGATAGAGTGTAGATTGATGTCTAAGAGCAAATTTAAATGATCTTCAATATTTTTCTGAATTGAATTTTGGGAATCTTGAATAAGTGTATTTAAAATATACAATATCTTTTTAAAATAATGGAAGTACTGAAATCATTGAAAGTTTTGAAACTTTATAAAATTGTAAAAATGTTGAAACATTAAAAAACTCGTACAAAGTTTGAAAGTTTTGATATCCGTCCTAAATCTTCAATACCTTTGTAGATAGAGTGTAGATTGATGTATAAGAGCAAATTTAAATGATCTTCAATATTTTTCTGAATTGAATTTTGGGAATCTTGAATAAGTGTATTTAAAATATACAATAAACTTTTAAAATTATGGAAGTACTGAAATCATTGAAAATTTTGAAACTTTAGAAAATTGTAAAAATGTTGAAACTTTAAAAAATTCGTAAAAAGTTTAAAAGTTTTGATATCCGTCCTAAATCTTCAATACCTTTGTAGATAGAGTGTAGATTGATGTATAAGAGCAAATTTAAATGATCTTCAATATTTTTCTGAATTGAATTTTGGGAATTTTGAATAAGTACCTAAAATATAAAATATCTTTTTAAAATTATGGAAGTACTCTGAAATCATTGAAAATCTTGAAACTTTAGAAAATACTTAAAAAGGTTGAAAAATTAGAAAATTCGACAAAATTTTGAAAGTTTTGATATCCGCTCTAAAAATCTTAAAATATCTCTGTACACGCGATTTTTTTTTCTAGTGTTTGACGCATCTGCAAAATTACCATCAGGAATACTCAAAGGCAACGTAAACCAATATGGAAACTTTGATGAATGTATGGAAGTGAAGACTGGCCAGTATTGTCTAGCAGAAATCGATATCAGACCCCTTTGGAAGAACCCTTACTCAAAGTTTGAAGAAATGGCACATTCTCATTTCGTCATACAAGAAACTCTTGACGATGTACAGTATAGTTGTATACAATTTGAGTCTTTGAATAGTTGCAAAACAACCATTACTTCTTATAACGAAAATTTTTTGCATAATTATTCTTCGTATTTCGACAAAAACCAAGCAATTTTTTAAAAATTGTATCTATTTGAAATAACTAGTTCAAAACTTTAAACTGTCATTATAAAGCAAATCGTTTTTTATGTGTATTTAATTTAATTTTTGTTGATATATTATTTGTGGTTTTGTGTCACCCAGTTTCGTTCAAGTATTTTCGTTGAATTTTTTCAGCCAAAACACAGAGTGCCTGGTTTCACGATGATCAGATGGGGATTCTGTATACCTTCAGTCTGTACGAACAAAGATTTAGAAAATGCCATACAAGAAGCGATGGGGATTGAAAGCAGAGTCAAGCCACAGATGTGTCAAAAATCTGAAAAAACTAGTGAAAGAAGATCCGTTGGAAAAACATTAGCGGAAGGATTTTTCGTTTTGATTTTTAGCGCTGCTGCAATTGCGACTATACTAGAACACAACAATTACTTCGGTCAAGGCAAAAGTTTGTAGCTCTAGATAAATTATATACAGGGTGTCCCAGAACTCAACGTCAAGCCGAAACTGGGTGACAGGATTGATTGTAACCATCATGAGAAAAATCAGGAAAAACATCTATCCAATGCAGTTTGAAAAATATGGGCATTTGAGAAAAACCTAGAAATTTGGTCATACTGTAACTAATTTTTGGTTATTGTGGGTAATTTTTATTATTTTGTTCATTTAAATTTTGGACCCGTAACCCTAAATAACATTTCTAGATTTATAGTCAAAAATAATGGCACATTTGGCCCAAGTTTTCGTTTTCTAGAATTAATACATTTGTTAAACTATGAATTTAAAATTTTCAAAATTTGTCGACTTTGAAAGGCCCTCCTTCAAAAAAATTGTACTAAAGTGCCTTGGCAAGTGCCATTAAAACTTTAATCAGGATTGTAAAATGGTACAATACTTGTTAGTTTCATACTAAAAAAAAAACGAGTAAAAAAATAAAAACCTGAAGTAACCCGATTTTTGCTAACCCGTTTTACTCAGTTCAAATGTTTTTTATTTTATTGGTAGGTTCTTAATTTCACGGCAAAATGATGAGAGATGGGGATAGTGGACAAGTTTGCCATGAGTGAGCTGGGACACCCTGTATATGTACAGGGTGTTGATTAAGTATGTTAACAAACTTTAACCATGAATAGTACTCCGAAAAATAGAAAGAAAATGTCATATGGACATGGGTCCGGAAATGCTTCCTACGGGAGCTACGCTCCTTTGCATGGGGCACCCTGAAGACGATTTTCCCTCGATATTCTCGAAACCATTCATAACAAAATTACGAAATTAGGTACGATGGGTAAACTTTTGACACTGAATCTGATTCTGAATTCGGAATTTCATAATTTTAATCAGAGGCGTATCATACGGGAGGAGTTAAGGGTAAAAATAACCCCATTTTCTAAATGGTAATTTTTGACATTTTGGTTTTAGAATATGGTATTTCAGAGATTTCTAAGTAAAAACGGTCTCTTGGTACATCTCGATAGGGCTAACCGTTTTCGAGAAAAATGCAAATTATTGAATCGATGCAGGCTATTGTAAATAAATAAATGTTCATCTATTTAGTAAGTGTGCTGTGAAAAACAATTGCAATAATTGATAAACAACTTGAGAACTGTCATTTTATTCAGTTTAGAGTTATTACAAAATGTTTATCAATTATTGCAATTGTTTTTCACAGCACACTTACTAAATATATGAACATTTATTTATTTACAATAGCCTGCATCGATTCAATGATTTGCATTTTTCTCGAAAACGGTTAGCCCCATCGAGATGTACCAAGAGACCATTTTTACGTAGAAATATCTGAAATACCATATTCTAAAATCAAAATGTCAAAAAAATTACCATTTCGAAAATGGGATTATTTTTACCCTTAACTCCTCCCGTATGATACGCTTCCGATTAAAATTATGAAATTCTGAATCCAGAATCAGATTCAGCATCAAAAGTTTACCCATCGTACCTAATTTCGTAATTTTTTTTTGAACGGTTTCGAGAATATCGAGGGAAAACCGTCTTCAGGGTGCGCCATGCAAAGGAGCGTAGCTCCCTTAGGAAGCATTTCCAGACCCATGTTCATATGACATTTTCTTTCTATTTTTCGGAGTACTATTCGTGGTTAAGGTTTGTTAACATTCTTAATTAACACCCTGTATAAAAATTATATTTAACAGAGAGACATTTCTCTGAAACAGTTGAAAGTCGGACTCTATAATTCTATATGACTTTTTTTGTTGGAAATGAGTTGTAAAGTATCTTCCACTCATAAAACAGCCTGTATATTTTGTTCAGGATTCTAAGCAACATCTTTTTCAGAAAATATGTGGCAACGAATTTTACATTGTTTTTCGTTGCAACAAAATTACAAGGAATTAACAACGATAAAAGAGAACCCTAAAGAGATCAAAGCTGTCCACGGATGTAGAGCTCTAGCGGCTCTTGGACTGATAATGAGTCACAAAGCCTTAGCTTTGTTTTATAATCCCTATATCAACAGGTCAGACATGACAGAGGTAAAGCTATAGTGTTTTAAAAACTTCACATTTGCCGATTTGTATGGATCTACAAGGAAAAAGGAGAATAATTATAAATTTGCCTAAAGTTTTTTATTTGTGAAGTAATCTTTCAGCTCTATCCGTTTTTCTAACATTAAAAGCTTCAAAAATTTAGGATTTTAGAAGCTTCTCAAAACAGGCATTTGTTTGGACGAATACTGCATAATACATTTTTGTAGGCTCTTGGTCAAAAGTGGTCTGTAGTTGGAAGAACCGCCATTTTGTTCACGGATGTCTTCATGCTGATCAGCGGTTTGCTCAATGCAAACGCGCTATTTTCAGAATTAGACAAGAGTAAAAGATTAAACTTCAAAGATAAATTGATAACTAGACTTTTCAGGTAAGTTTGGAAATCGTTTGGAAGAGTTTCTAGGAAATTCAATTTACGAAACACTAGAAATCAATACGTTTAAATTATCACCACTATCAAAATGTTTCCAATTTCAATTTTATTTTGACTTACGGCTCACCAGAATCAATTAATAAATTACGCTTTTTCAAACATGTTGGATAATACCTGAAATTAAGCTTTGAATACCCCGCCACTGTCCAAGCCGTTCTTGACGATGACTAAAAACAGTTATAAAAATTTGCAGTATACATTATATAAGTAGGTACAACAAGAAAAAGTTTTGAACCAAACATGTCATTTATTACAATTTGCTCGAAATAAAGAAAAATACATAAAACACTTTAATACTATACAACTTAAATTTAACGCAATGTTGCCTAGTTTTGTGATCTCAAAACTTAGGAGAATCTTTCAAAAAACTGTTATTATTACAAATAATTAACAAATAATAATTTAAAATAATTATATCAATTCTAATGGCAACAACCAAAGTAGAAAATCGACTCAATATCTCAAATTACAGATATCATAATTGATAATTTTCTATATCAATCTCAAAACTAAACACCACTACGTTTTAATTACATAAAGTTACAATAAACTCACTCACTATCAGACTGTTCAGAAGCAGAACCAGATGCAGACCCTGACCCAGATTTTGACCACTAACCAGACTCAGACCTCGATCTAGACCTCCATTTAGACTTAGACCTTGACCTGGACCTAGACTTCGACTTAGATCGGGATCTAGACCTTGAAGCCGACCTTGACCTGCTAGCAGACTCACTCACTATCAGACTGTTCAGAAACAAAACCAGATGCAGACCCTGGCCCAGTTTTTGACCTCGAACCAGACTCAGACCTAGATCTAGTCCTCGTTTTAGATTTAGACCTTGAGCTGGAGCTAGACTTCGACTTAGATCAGGATCTAGACCTTGAAGCCGACCTTGACCTGCTGGCAGACTCAGTCACTATCAGACTGTTCAGAAGCAGAACCAGATGCAGACCCTGACCCAAATCCTGACATCGAACCAAACTTAGACCTCGATATAGACTTAGACCTTGATCTGGACCTAGACCTCGAAATAGATCGGGACCTAGACCTTGAAACCGACCTTCACCTGCTAGCAGACTTACTCACTATTAGACTGTCCAGAAGCAGAACCAGATGGAAACCCAGACGCAGATCCTGACCTCGAACCAGACTTAGACCTGGACTTAGATCTAGACCTTGACCTGGACCTAGACTACGACTTAGACCGGAATCTTAATAAACTCACTCACTATCAGACTGTCCAGAAGCAGAACCAGATACAGTTCCATACGCGGATCCTGACCTCGAACCAGACTTAGGCCTTGATCTAGACCTGGATTTAGACTTAGACTCAAACTTCGACTTAGACCGGGACCTAGACCTTGAAGCCGACCTTGACCTGCTAGCAGACTTGGTCTTCAATCTGGAAGGTGATTTTGAAGCTAATTTGCCCCTGGATCTAGAAGGCGATTTAGAAGCGGACTTAGACCTTGATCCAGACTTTGACCTAGAGGCTGATCTGGATCTGGATGCCGATCTGGAAGTCGACTTGGACTTTGACGGTAATCTGGATCTAGACGGGGATATCGATTTGGAATTTGATCTAGATCTAGAGCGAGAGACCGAAGTCGATCGTAATCTTAATAAACTCACTCACTATCAGACTGTCCAGAAGCAGAACCAGACGCAGACCCAGACGCAAATCCCGACCTAGAACCAGACTTAGACCTTGATCTAGACCTGGATTTAGACTTGACCTCGACCTGGACCTAGACTTCGACTTAGACCGGGACCCAGACCTTGAAACCGACCTTGACCTACTAGCAGACTTACTCTTCGGTTTTGAAGGTGATTTTGAAGCAGATCTGCTCCTGAATCTTGAAGGCGATTTAGAAGCGTGCGGTGATCTGGATCTAGACGGGGATTTGGATTTTGATCTAGATCTAGAGTGAGAGACTGAAGTCGATCGTGATCTTGATAAACTCACTCACTATCAGACTGTCCAGAAGCAGAACCAGACGCAGACCCAGAACCAGATCCTGACCTTGAACCAGACTTAGACCTTGATCTAGACCTTGATTTAGACTTAGACCTTGACCTGGACCTAGATTTCGATTTAGACTTAGACCGGGACCTAGACCTTGAAACCGACCTTGACCTGCTAGCAGACTTGCTCTTCGATCTTGAAGGCGATTTTGAAGCAGATCTGCTCCTGGATCTTGAAGGCGATTTAGAAGCGGACCTAGACCTTGATCCAGACTTTGACCTGGAGGCTGATCTGGATCTGGATGCAGATCTGGATCTCGACTTTAACTTTGACGGTGATCTGGATCTAGACGGGGATTTGGATTTTAATCTTGATCTAGAGCGAGAGACCGAAGTCGATCGTAATCTTGATAAACTCACTCACTATCAGACTGTCCAGAAGCAGAACCAGACGCAGACCCAGACGCGGATCCTGACCTCGAACCCGACTTAGACCTTGATCTAGACCTTGATTTAGACTTAGACCTTGACCTGGACCTAGATTTAGACTTAGATCGGGACCTAGACCTTGAAGCCGACCTTGACCTACTAGCAGACTTGCTCTTCGATCTTGAAGGTGATTTTGAAGCAGATCTGCTCCTGGATCTTGAAGGCGATTTAGAAGCGGACCTAGACCTTGATCCAGACTTCGACCTGGAGGCTGATCTGGATCTGGATGCAGATCTAGATCTCGACTTTGACTTTGACGGTGACCTGGATCTAGACGGGGATTTGGATTTAGATTTTGATCTTGATCTAGATCTAGAGCGAGAGACCGAAGTCGATCGTGATCTTGATCTGGATTTGGATCTTTTGGAGGATCTGGACGAAGCTCTGGACCCTTCTTTCTCTTCGTTGCTCTCGTTGCCTTCGTTATCCTCCTTTTCTTTGTTTTCTTGGTCTGATTCTGCTTGACTTTCGTTGGCCTGTTCTTCTTCTTGGTTGTTCTCTTCTTGTGGCTCTTCCACTTCCATTTCTTCATCTTCCTCACCTACAAATGAAAATGCGTCAAGATATTTTGATGATTCCTTGGTCAATTAAACGAACCGTTTTGGCGCAAATTGTAAATTTTTGTTTGAGCACATATCAGAAAAAAATTTAATATCGCAGCGACTATAAAATTTAGTAGGGTGTGACTAAACATGAAATTCGCCATCTTAGGTTTGAGTATCAAGTTTGAACTCCTTTTGTACTTGGAAAAGTCGGTAGATTAAGCAAGGAAATTTCAACCACAGGTAACTTAATTTTTTCACATAGGAATGCCTAGCTTTTTTCATACCATAGAACATGACATTTTATAGCCTTTCTAACGATATAATAGGGTACTTGCAGAGGTCGTGAAATCGTCTCGGGAGTATACATAGCATAAAGAAAACCATATCAAGAAGCAGTAGGAAACAAAAAACATGATTTTACTGACGGCCAAAAAAAGATATTTGCAAAATAAAACAAGGATATATTCAAATTTTTCCACGTGACTTAAAACAAGGGCTGACGTCACATATATCTTATCGATATCGACAATCGATACTGCTACAGCGCAGGTCAGTGAGATTCAACTGCAAAATAGAGATGATCTGAATTCTTTAACAATGCGACTCAATTTATTGATACTTAAACTTGAAACAGGCAATTAACCCACTAGCATTTTCGTTGCAATACATTCTTATATCTGATAGGTATCATAGTTCACCCTGTTTGTGACCGAGATTCGCAACTAATCGAAGCCATCATTTTATTTCGGCGCATCCCATTGAATGAATCAAAAGATAGAATCTAATTCAAGCCCATCCCTACAAAGTGAATTAGTAATCTAGCCTAACTTTTATTCTTTTGACTTTTGTACTTTTGTGTGTGACTGTGTTTTGTGGTTATAATGATCAATGTCAAAATGTTAGGTTAGCACTGGCTATCGATATCGAATATCAATACTTTACATCCCATCACTACACGATATCACTGACGTCAGAGGTTGTTTGCGCGGCATTTTCCGGCATTTGAAATGATTTTCGGAATATCTCTCACAGCCGATTCCAAAAAACCAAACAAGTGATTTTGTCATGTTTACTAGGCTCTAAACATAATATTTTTTTCTGCACGTACCCTATTGTCAATATCAATCTTTTTTAATTTTCATTTTATTTCAAATTTTTAGCCAAATCGGTTTTCTTATACCTAGCAGCCAGCAGGACATGAAAAATAAACAAAAGCCTGCTCATAAAGAAGAAACTAACTAACAACATCTGAACAGTTTTTTGCTTAGACTTCATGGCCTGCTAGGTTGTGTATAGGTAGGAAAATAGAAAAACCTCGTCTATTATGTGAAGAAAACAAACGAAATCCTTACCAGGTGGTTCGAGCTGCTTCTCCCTGTACCGCTGCATCCGAAACTCGTTGGCATCCATAGGCCGATGCTTCACGATCAGCCTGGTATTGCTGGGTGGTTGTCCCACCTTTTGCCTCCTCTTGCTCAGTCTTACTCTGGTCTCCAACTCGTTGTAATAGATGCCGTCTTGTCTGACCACGAAGAAGTAGTTCTCTTCGTAGCCTTTGCTGGCTTTGCTCTTGACGTTCCAGTTGTACTCGCGCGCCATCTTATATTCATACTCTTCATCGTCTTGATATGGGATCTGGTTGGCAAAGTCCTCGCGACGTTTCACGAGGGTTTCTTCTGTGGGCAGGAAGTAAGCTACGAACTGCTCGCCACTTTCGTCCATCACACCTCTGCGGAATATTAGAATAGAATAAGTCTTTATTTGATCATTGTACACTTAGATAAGGAAAGAGAGGGGATACCGCGTGCCAGTCTATTGCTATATGAATTAGCTGGGACAGAAAACGATTAGCTGTCAATATTTAAGGGGAAAACAAATAATCTGGTACGGTAGTATATCTTTGTTATATTTAGCGTATAACTTTACCTGATCATGGCCTGCGACATTTCCTCGATCTGAGCTGGCACTTGTTTCCCGACTGGAGCTGGATCTGTGTCAAATATTACTTGAGCACAAGGATACTTCCAAAGGTTGAAATCTGGATAAACATTCAGAATCTCTACTGGTACAACATTCGGTTTGCTATAATGCTTCTCGATTGGTATCTTAGAATCCTCAAATGTCTTCTCGATAGCTTTAATCTGAGAGTCTCTGTCCATGTACAATGTCTCATTGTTAAGAGACTTTTTAACACTGTAGCCTACTTTCGCTTCCACTTTTTCCATAGTCTGGGGCTGGAATCTAGTCTGTTCTGTTGAAATGTATTCTGTCCTTCGCAACCAGGACACTGATTTGGCATGATGTCTCGATCTCTTAGAGTCCTGCGGCGTGAGAATGTCTTCTTCTAGAAGTTTCTCATCAGCAGGATCCAGCATTGCTCCTGGTTCCACTGCATATATATCTTTATTTATCAGATCTATGTTAACACCCAAATCATGTTCTGTGAGGACTTCATACTTGTAGTTTCTTTCTAGAGAGGTGGGATTGTACTGGATAAACCTGAAATATATCTTTTTTAGACAACCTCTGGGGTCAGGTACCAAATTTTTCTTTACCTTATGGATTCAAAAGGATAGGAGATAAACTTCAAATCAAACGGAATATCCGGCAATGTATTGCAGTATTTTACCTTGCACATTAGGTCAGACCTAAAAAATTGTGAAAAATCAAAATTGCAGACGAAATCTTGTAGTAGATAGTTTACCTTTTTTCAACAGGCTTGAGCTGTCGCTTATCAGCTCCATTTTGATTAGCTGGCGAGTTTTGTTGAATTGTTGGAGGCATACTTGTATTTATTATTGATTACTGCTCTATTTAGTACCAAATCTTGGGAAAAATCTTAATTAATTTTGGAAGGAACCCAAACAATTCACCTTACGCGTACACATTTTTTTTTATAACCTAACTTTTTTTATTTCGGTTTGACAGCTCAATTCAATTTGACAGCTGACAGCTCTAAAATTGAAGTTGCAGCGTTGCCAAATGTAAACGTTAAGCTCCGATTACACGCCGCATTCAAATCTGCGGTTCAGAATTTTATGCTGTGGATTTGAGTAATGTTAAATCTTTTTTTTCAGAATTTTGCCCAATTTAATCGCAATAATCCTATTTTGCACATACGTCTTACCTGAGTTAGGAAATGGACCATTATGGCCGTTGGTAGTTAACCATCATTCAGAACTCTGCAAAAAATACATGTGGAGAAACATGCTACTAATCCACAATTATTTTGGATTCGAAAATATGGTAAAGAATTTTTGAAGTACTGAAACTAGTAATACTAATACAGTTTCTATAAGTAGTGCTTGACTCATACGCATCAAGTTGGAATTGACATGCAGCTATTTTTGGTCACTCCCCTTTTTGTCTACGCCATATGGAGAAACAGAGAAATCGGATGGTATATTTTAATTGCAGTCGCTTCCTTGTCGACCATTTTGAGATTTTGGGTTACATACGAAAACGAGCTCAGTCATGTTGTACATTTTGGAATACCGTGAGTAGACCACAAAACAGGATAAAGTCTCCATAAGACTTTTCATATGATATCAGAGTAATAATTGATTTTTTTCAGGATTTCAAGGATGTTCAAAACAGCGGATCTCTCTTATATCCTACCAACTCACAGAGCTACTATTTACTTGACTGGTATTGCTCTGGCATATATTCTAAGGTACACTAGCAACCCTTCTAGATTATCGCAGGTAAAAGTAGCTAATTATGAACAAATTCCTTATTACTTTGATTGAAATTTCAGCTACATCGCTTGATTTTGTGGATGCTTACATACGTTCTGTTTATATCCACCTGGGTTGGCCCTACAAATATGGCCTCGATCGGTTTTCAATATAACAAATTGAATGCCGCGCTGTATGCAGCGATTTCGCCTATTACATTTGGGTTTGCGGTGTCTTACATAATATATGCAGTTGACAGGAATTTTGGAAGTAAGTGAAAACAATCAGAAAATACTTTTCTATTTGGCGAAAATTATCATATTAATTGCTTTGTAGATTAATAAAAGCTATAAAAACTAATAAAGTCGAAATAGTAAGTCCAGCAATTATATAACTTGTCAGATTTTTACGTCGTGATGTCACATTCAAACTCTGAATGGATTTTGGGTATACCGCTGTTTTGAATGATCAGTGTATGCAGGGCTTAAGTTCTTAAATTTGGCAACATTGTGACTGGAAAGAGCTCTTACCCAGAACTAGATGAATTTGACCGTTGACGTATTTTCTGTCAAAATGTGATAGAGGGGGTTGAAGATTGCATTCAAATTTAAAACTTTCCTCTAGAATCTTTTAATTCTATATAAACATTTTGTATTTTGTACATTGATCAACTTTCGTTTAGTTTAGACGGTCACTGTGTCATGTTTTTGAAAAAACTTGGACCTTTTTTTGTAAAAAACCAAAAATCTGGCAGTGTTTTCTAAGAAAAGGTTGACCTTATCACATCTCGTTAAAGACGTTTCTTATGAATTTTTAGATTGGTTTGGACCTCTGCTCACTTGGAGATATTTCATTTTCTTCACTAAAATCGCCTATGGGGTATATTTGACACAATTCCCAATATTTTTCTACAATATTGGAAAAACCAAGTATGTTGGTGAATACAGGCATTACATGATTGTAAGTAATCAGATTTTAAAATCAACTTGTTTTAGTCTCTATAGTCATCAAATGAATAGTAATAATAAATACTATTTTTTTATCAGTTCAAATACATTTTTTTACAGATGGAGATCCTAGAAACTGGCGCTGTCATCTTATTGTCCATAGCACTTACACTTTTAGTAGAAATGCCTTTCCAGAAATTGAAGAAAGTTCTGCTTGATGGTGAAGGTAAGAAAATAGGCAAACATAGACAGAATTTGGAAATTTTGAGAATCACAGTTAAAAAGAAAAGGATTTTTTTGGAGCAAGAGATATAATACATCTTTGAAACTATTGATGTTGTTCAAAACTCCTGATATTGGGGATTGAACCTTTGATAATCTTTAAATGTCTAGTGACTATATAATTTATGTTTTGTTTTACCCAATGACCCTCAAAAAATAACTTCTGAAGGTATTTCATCAATAAAAATGCTACTAAACATTAACTTTTGCAATTTATTTTGTAGTACAGGAAAATTTAATAAATTATCATTTATGACTGTCACAGGACTTTATTTAATTTTTTTTGCAGCACCTTCATCAAGCAAGACAACCAAAACCAACAAACAAACCATCTTGAGGAAAAGTGAACTTGGATAACAGGTTCCAGGAAAACTATGGTTTAAGAACAAAATATTTATTTGTTAGAAGTAATATTTTAATATATTTTATACAAAACTGTATTCCTATTTCATTTTGGTGCCCCATAAGCATCTGGCATTCTTTCTATTGTATATTTATGTTGTGAAACATACATAATAGGCACTCCTGGTATTTTCCTAATTCTACGTTTCAAATCCTTATCATTCGTAGCCACTATATAACACTTATGTTGTGTCACTCTTTGAACTAAACAGTCATCTGCGTAAGTGCCTTTGTGCATGCAGTGGATCCTTTCAAAGCGAGGATCTTTGATAATCCGAAGAGCCACCCTATATTTCTGTCCCAGCTTTTCCAATTCACCCAACACACAGTCCGTAATATAAGGAATGCATTTGGCATATAGACAGTCCATCATACTCTGTATGATGTCCAATTTGTTCTTGATAGAGAAATTGATGAAGTTTGTGTCAACTAGAATGTGATATGGTGGCCCCAATTGGGTGTTGTACTGGAAAAACAATGCTGAGCTGATTTGTGGTGCCTCATGTACTTTTATGGCGTGAGGATCTTCAGGTTTCTTCTTTCTGGGAGGTGCTCGCATCGACTCCTTTATTCTGGGGTCACTCGGGCTTATCATGGTTTTCATTTTCGCGAAGCGCCTCTGCGCTATTTTCCTGGTTTTCTTTGTCTTTCCCTGCAAGAAGACATGCATGAAATACACATGGTAACAGTTATTTACAATACTAGTACCATTTTAACCGGTTTTGGAGAATCACTGATACAAAGTAGGTAGCTGTTTAGTTGTCTTCATTGATGATCTGGATCAATTCAGAGAAATACGATGAAAATTGTATATTTTTACAGAAACTAGTCCACTCAATTCAATGTTGACATTTCATTCATTCATTGAACATATTTCAAAAAGAGGTTAGAAATCTGTGCTGGTGCCATCTATATTTTACTAGCCTAAGTCAAGCGACTTCTAGAACGTGTTCTAACTTTATCTGTTCTGTGTCAAGTTTGGGCTGCGTTCAAGAACACAAACTTCCTGCAGCCCGTGGCCGACTCTACTCACTAGGCCAGAGCATTGAAATATGGCAACACTGAATAGCGGGCCGAGCTGGGCCGAGCTTTTATTTATTTTTAAGTCATTAGTGTAATCTTCCAGAGTAAAAAAGAAGATTGGAAGGTAATTTTTAATGTGTTTCTAATTATTTACCTGCACAAACGAAACTATAAAGATAAAAAGATGCCTGCAAAGTGTGTAGTACCAGGTTGCACTAGCAATTATGCTTCCAATAAAGGACATATTAGGGTGTTCAATTTTCCTCAATTTTCAAACAGAAGTGGGTGAAAGGTATTCCTCGTAAGGGCTGATGGTTATATTTATAAGAATAAAGACAATAATTTACAAACATTTCCAAGGATAAGACCTATTTTAAAGCACAATGTGGTACCTACAATGTTTTCTGGACACAGAAAAATACTGTTCTAATAGAACACATCTGGGCACACCTACGAAAAGATTTGATAGTGAAGGGGAATCTTGACCAGCAAGAATGGCTTCACAGTGACCTAATAGTGAATTTTTCTAGCTTAAGTGAAAATTTACAAAGTAAATTGAGTGTTCTATTTAAGTGGAAGTGGAAGTTGGCAGCAGGAAACAGGTTGCGTTTATTTTTATTTTGTAGTGTTTGACTACGATGAACCAGACATCAGATGTAGGTGGTATTAGTATTTATGAGTATAGACATTCCTTTAAATCAATAAATCATAATTTGTTGCTGATTTGAGTTAGATTTTACCACTGTGATTAAGAACATCCTGTTGGTCTCCAATTGAAAATATTTTGGCACACTATTTTCAAATAGGTTTTCTGTTGATTTAATGTTAAAACCTTTTCTATGTCCAGCCAAAGAAAGTTTACAATTTTGTGATAGAGAATAAGTTGGCAATTTTACCACCTTCCTAAATAATCCTCAAAACTTTGCAGTTCTTAAAAAATTACACCTGACAGAAAAGATGCCTTACATTAAAGCTGTTGCAGAGGGTTTATTGTTTTACAAATTGATGAAATATCAGCCTGTATAAATGTTGTCATTACAAAAATTATAGGTAGAACATGAAGGACAAAATTATTTGATAGGTATATTAAATACATACAGCTCATAGTTGGTAGGGGTAACCTTCCATCAGAGAATACAGCTCAAATTACAGTCCCTATCCACAATAGGTATTGTTAAAATTTTGATTTCAGGCCAATAGGTATAAAAATAGGTTTTTGGGCAATCGCACAAAGCAGTTTTAATGAAAATTGCAAAAGAATACATCAATATATATGATGAGTTTGTTTTAGACACGTTTGTTCATGTAATCAACCCCAAACTGATGAAATTCTGCTTGAATTAATGTTGTTAATGTAGCAAATATTTTTATTAATAATTACACTGAAACGGTAACCGGCCCACTATTTGACAGCTAAACGGCGTTGCCACATCTAAGGCTCCGGCCTAGTGTAGAGTCGACCATGGCTAGTGCTATCTATATTTTACTAGCCTAAGTCAAGCGACTTCTATAGGTTCCAACTTTATCTGTTCTGTGTCAAGTTTGAGCTGCGTTCAAAAACGCAAACTTCCTGCAGCCTTATCACGTAGCTTGCAGACGACAAGCGACGGGCGAAAATCGCGCAATATCTGCTGTCAAACGTAAATTTCGTTTATGCAACGACGTCATTGGTCATTGTGACGGATAACATATAACCTACAATTTTGACGGTTCTGTTGCTCGGCATCTGCTCAGCGACCGTTGTCGCGAATGTTTACATAAGGCTACTGTTCTCGTTCTGTTGTCCAGAAAAGGTAAAATATTTAAGAAGCATTCAAACATTCATTTCTATAGACCAATTACCTCTCACCATTTATGTAATCCTAATATAGAATTTTTAGAAATTGGCATCCACTTTTAAAATCGTGTACTGAAAAAACAGGAGTTGAGATACCTATGGATATAGGACAGATATAAAAACAGTCGATTGTAAAATTTTATTGTATAAATATACATATAAAATATAAACAAAGGTATGTAAGTAAATACAATAAAACCTTAAGGTTTGTGCATAAAATCACTAAGTAAAATCACAAAATCATTATTTCAATAAGATTAGAATTAGGTACATCAAATGCACAAGTAATAATGTTGAATAAGTACATTTTATCTATAGATGTAGATTTAAGAATACATAATAAACATTATTTCAATTGATAAGACAGAATAAATACAATATTTTATACTGTTGACATTACATGCATTATAACAAATTCAATATGTAGCAGTCTTTTGAAGAACCTGACTGCATATTTAACAAAATTTTGAAAACCTAAACGAAATACTACCATAACTGGAACCTGATGAAAAAAAAAAAAGCATAATGTCAAAGTTAATCAACTTCTAGTTGGCTGTATGCAATGCAACTATGGATTGTCTCTCCTCTAGGTATTTTGTTATACTTTGAGTTTAGGTAAAGGAGTTCTGGACACTTGGAGACTGGAATTAATTTTAATAACCTTTAGATAAATTATCCTTTTCTCATATTTTCTTTTTTTGTTAAAGGTTTGATCAAACACCACTTACGTATTGACTAGGTAAACATATTAGAAACATCCTTACTTAATAATTTGCAAAAACAAAGCATGGTTTGTGTAAACATAATGAATCATATTTTACTATTTGTCAGTAATTTGAAAAAACAAATCTAAGGCAGAAGTAAAATATTTCTGCATATCCATCCTGTCTAGTATGAAATTCAATCTACACAATAATACTTTTACCATTAATTAATATTTGAGTTTTTTTGTTGCTACATTAGACATTCCAGAGTGCTACAGTGGTTGTCAGAGATTAAAAGCAACTGTACATGCCAGTTTATAAACGAAATTCTCTATAAACGTCTAAGTCTTGAGTAACACACTGTGGGAAACACATTAACAAATAGCTATATAACAATAATGTTGTTTGATAGTGAAAGAAGACGAGTCCTAAATCCATGTTTGCTTTTTAACTCTTTCTATTGAATATTCATAAATCATATTTCTATAATATATGCTCTTCCACTATTTTCCAACGTCAGTAAGACCAAATTTTACATTTGATTCAGAGTCTGTAACTATTTTTATCTGGAAAAGCTTACAAATCCACACCCTGCAAATATTGTGAACACACATTGCTTTTACAAAGCCTATAATTCAAAAATAAGTACATATTGTTTTGTGTACAAAACTATACTCACACTAAGTCTACCGAAACTAAGATGAGAAATGAGTTGGAACCCATTTGAATGCATCAAGTTGATAAAATAATGATTATATTTTAATAAAATAAATGTAAAATTTTAGTTTAGCCATTAGGAAAATACTAAATCAAGTTAAAAGTTAAAATACAAATGAAATAAGACAAATTATCACAAGCTTCCTGTTGCCTCACACTATGTTCAGTAGAGCAAATGATTGTTTCTAAGCAGGAAAAATACAACTTTGACTAGATTACACAGGCATAGTGCAACTAGACTATGCCAGGTTAGAGGAAACACGAGGTTAGTTTAAGACTCAGGTCAGAGTAACAACTGAACATAGAGGTAGTAAACAAACCACTTCAGCATGGCGTGCTCAAAGCCATCATCTTTGACACTTCAGCCTCCAACCATTGATCAGCTGTGACCTAGCAGTGACAGTTCAAAATGTAAACAATGCTGTGTAACGCCAACTAACCTGAACATTCTTCCAATGCAACCGATGTTACAAACACTGCACTGCAACAAATAGCGAATTCGATTTTACTGACCAAGCATAAAAGACGCCAAACAAAACAAACGTTTGACAGTCGAGCTTCTACCGTAAATAAATCGCACAAAATATATGTCAGCGTTGCCAGCTCCTCAAAATTTATGTAAGACTTCAGAATTTCCGTTTATGATGAAGAAATATGCAGTAACGCAGTAGAGGATATCTATTGATTTTGCTGTAATCATTCCTGAACCATCAAAATACCGTCTTTTTTAACGTAGTATGGAATACTTCTGGATACTGTACAATTAACACATTGTTGGACACTCTGCTGGCCGGGAGGCTTCGTAATATGGCACCTCAAAACATTCCCATTTTATTTTGCGTTTGTAACAAGATTTGCTTTATCAAAGTATTTTAGGGGTATTCATTTTTGACTTTTTTTCATTTCTGGGGTTTTTGGTGACAAAAAAAAAGACGGCTATATCCGTCGTGTCATATCACAGCAGACTTTATGTTCTAGAATGGCAACCTCGGCTATAGCCGTCTGATCAGTGCAATCGTAAAACACATCTTGTGGGAAGAAAAGGACAATTTTCGAGACAAAATCTAAAACAAAAACAACATTTTATCGTATCAAATTTATAAACAAAAACGCATCTCAGAATATAGAGGGTATAAAAGCAAAAACTCAAATTTATTAGCAAACAGAGGTAGCCCCAAACAAAACAGAATTTAGGCATAAATTTATGTTTGAGGCCACTCTTCAAAGCAATCTGGACACAAAGCAGGTTTATTTTCACAACCCTTGCATCTATAGCTAGTTTCTTTGCGTTTTCCAGACTGGAAACGTTGTTTGCATCTAAGAAAATATTTTATTTTATGATCCTCTGGTAGGGGCAGCTTCTCTGGAAAATGTCTCACACGTGCTTCGAGTTTTGTATTGATATGAAACAATATGTTCTATATGTATAATAGGTAGACGACGACTATCTATTTAGGATGAAAATATCTGGTTACCTACGTCCCATCAGTACTGGAAACATGAAAATCAAACAAAAACACAGTTGCAATTATGGCAGTTATACACGTGGTCAATGCATCACATTGGAGGTTATGGACGGTTATAGCCGTCGTGCCGTTTTACCCATGCACCTTTAAACATGAATAGTTGGGATAGCGTATGTGGGTTAGAATTTGGCAATTTCAGCAATGACGAGCTTCACGTTACGCCACTAACATTGCTTAACAGGGCAAGTATACCGACATTCTGACGGTCGTCGCCGTTCTGCCGTAACAAGCAGATAACTGTTTGACTGATATAGCCGTCGTGGCGTATCACGATCACTCCTTGCAGACGGCTGTAGCCGTTGTGTTCAACAACGTGTTAAGACGATAGTAAATAATTATGATTGCCGTATCTGGTGGTCAATATGACAACGTATAAAAGGATGTCGGCCTATTAGGATTAGCTGTTTACTACCTCTATGTTTAGTTGTTACTCTGAGGGGTAGTCTAAGTCGTCATAGTGCCCTGATGATGTCCCGTGCGATCGTGGACCACTCACAGGTTTCATAAGAAAGCGAAGATCATTCTAGAACTCTTTTTATCAGTAAAATTAGCAAAATAATCAAATACTTTTAGTAGAAGATCCGAATATATGACGACCTTCACCGAACTGGTTAATGGATGAAAAGCATTTTATATTAAATTTAATATGTTGAAAAACATATCGCGAGTGGGTTGGCTGAAAAATTTCAGTTCAGGATATGATTAATTAAATATTGAAAAATTAATTTTTTTTTAAACATTTCACTGGTTGGTTAATAGACAAATCACATACCAATCGAAAGTATGAAGCCCATAGAATATGCAAACGTTAGGTTAGCTACGTTTTTCCCGTCCCAACTATAGGGTAGGCAGGTATAAACAGGTAAATCAATAATAGTAATTTGCGCCGATGTGGTTAATGCATGAAACTTATATCAAAATAAAGATAATTTTATTGCAAACAGGTCGATATAGGGTTGTCTGCAAAAAATCAGTCTGGAATTCCGGTTGTCGAATTTTAAAGATCAAAATATTGCTGCCAGTGAATACGTGCGCCAGAGGGGTCCGAGCGAACTTTCCCGTGTATTAACAAAGGACGCAGCATAGGAGCTGCGTGTAGCTCGGCCATTGAATGAAAGAGAGTGCGCATGTCATGTGTCCGTGAAATTGAAATTATTTATTTGAATAAAAAATGTATAAATTTATGAATCTTCCATGTCATTATTTCACAATTAAAAAAAATTATAAGATGTATTTACTAAGATAGTTTAGAAGGGTAAATTATTATGCATTTACCGTATTCTCACCAAGAAAGTTATTAAACTCTTCATTATGTTTTTTACCCAAAGCAGTCACTTTTTTGTAGCACGTGGTATGATAATCTACAAAATCGAGTGATGCATTGGTTAACTCAACGCCACTGTATTTAAAATTTTTCTTTTTACGAAAATTTAATTTCAGCGAAGAGTTTTTATACGTTTCATCGTTAAAATCAATAACACCATCGTCCGAATTGCATAGAAAACACTTTTTAGCCATTTTTTATCACAATTTAATGTTTATAAATAACAATAATCATGACACACACACGATATGCGCACTTCTTTCATTCAATGACCGAGCTACACGCAGCTGTTATGCCGCGTCCTTTGTTAATACACGGGATAGTTCGCTGGGACCTTTTTGGCGCACGTATTCACTGGCAGCAATATTTTGATCTTTAACATTCGACAACCGGCATTCCAGACTGATTTTTTGCAGACAACCCTATATCGACGTGTTTGCAATAAAATTATCTTTATTTTGATATAAGTTTCATGCATTACCCACACCGGTGCAAATTACTATTATTGATTGACCTGTTTATAGCTGCCTACCCTATAGTTGGGACGGGAAAAACGTAGCCAACCTAACGTTTGCATATTCTATGGGCTTCATACTTTCGATTGGTATGTGATTTGTCTATTAACCAAACCAGTGAAATGTTTAAAACAAATTAATTTTTCAATATTTAATTAATCATATCCTGGACTGAAATTTTTCAGCCAACCCACTCGCAATATGTTTTTCAACATATTAAATTTAATATAAAATGCTTTTCATCCATTAACCAGTTCGGTGAAGGTCGCCTTATATTCGGATCTTAGACTATTTCATTCATCCCAGACATTGTACTCTATACTATAGGCGCTTTCCTTTTACCTGATTTATCTGATAAATCTCACTTGTGACGTCATGACTCATTTCGATGTACGTTCCTTTTGTCTTCTGAATCTGAGTCTAAAGTGAGATATTTTACCCCCACTTAAGCCCATCTGCACAAGATCGAAAAGTAAATCAGTTGTCTCAGATCATTTAGATGTCAAATAAATCAATAAATGAGGTTAGAATTTTTTGTAAGTTTAAATTTTAGCGGGTTTTGTGGTGTATGGATAGTCGATAGTGTATGGTGAGCTACGAAAAACGTAAAAAAATAGGTTATGGAAAGGATCGACAGATTATAGAACCATAGCATATTACAAAATTTCGAGGATTGACGTTTAACTGCACAAACACGTTCCTTTAACTCATCTGAGCATCTGAGGTTTCCAACTGACCTGAGCCATTAAGTGATCTGAGTTAGTGGAGATGTAAAAGGAAAGCACCTTATGTCTTTTCTGTTCTTGCTGTACTATGAACCCAGGAACCTGACCTATCCGAATAAAATCGATCAAATCGATACGGTAACATAGGAATACTCAAATAAAATCACAAGTACGTTGGGGAGGCTTAAGTAGTCAGTTGGTTAGGCAGCGCGGGACGGAGACGCCTCTGCCCCCTTGGAAACTAGGTCTTGACGCGTCGCCCCATCTTGTGGAAACCGTTCCTGTTGGAGGACTGCTTGTAGTGCCCCCCGTTCCTGGTCGGTTTCGAACGGGACTCGAACACCACGTCCGAATCCGTGTCGCTGTCCGACAGGTTGCTCTTCCGCGCTGAAACTTGAGAAACGATTTGATAAACATATGGCCGACTGTACTCACTAGGCCGGAGCATGAAATATGGCAACACTGAATCTGGGGGCCGAGTTTGCATTTGTTGTTATGTCATGTGTATTCTTCCAGGTGCAGAAAATATGGTTGGAAGGTGATTATTAATGGGTTTCTAATTATTTACCTGCACAAACGAAACTATAAAGATAACAAGATGCCTGCAAGGCGTGTAGTACCAGGTTGCAGCCCAGGAGAGGACTACCAAACCATGGCCCAACATAACCTTATTCCAGATTAAAAAGAACGTTGCAAGGTGATTTTTAATGTGTTTCTACTTATTGACCTGCACAAATGAAACTATAAAGATAAAAAGATGCCTGCACAGTGTGTAGTACCAGGTTGCATTAGCAATTGTGCGTCCAATAAGGGACATAAACAGAAGTGGGTGAAAGGTATTCCTCGGAAGGGCTAGTTATATTTATAAGAATAAAGACAATAATTTACAAACATTTCAAAGGATAAGACCTATTTTAAAGCACAATGTGGTACCTATAATATTTTCTGGACCTCCCAAATATCACAGAAAAATACAGATAATAGAACTCATCTGGGCATGACCTGGGGCATACCTACGAAAGGATTTGATAGAATGTGACCTTATAGTGAATTTCTCTAGCTCAAGTGACAATTTACAAAGTAAATTGAGTGTTCATTTAAGTGGAAGTGGCAGCAGGAAACAGGTTGCGTTTATTTTTATTTTGTAGTGTCTGACTGTGATGAAACAGACATCAGATGTAAGTGGTATTAGTAGTAGTAGTTCTAAAAAGTATTTTTCTTAATTTATTAACCGAGATGAACTCTAATACATATAAAATGTAATAATTATTCTAAAACTATCGGGCCACTATTTGACAGCTAAGCCACGTTGCCACATCTAACGCTCCGGCCTAGTGTAGAGTCGGCCATGATAAACAACATCTAAAAACTACACTCACCGACACGAAAGACGGAGCACTTGGCATTTTATATATAATTAATTTTTTTTATTGTTACGTGATGTTTTATTGTTTTAATAAGTAAAGCAACATATTTTAAACAATTTCTAACATTAATCAACCATTTTTTGTAAAAAAACCCTTTGTTACAATATGTACCACGAAAAAAATAAATTGGAAGTTTGCTAAAATGATCTCAAATTATTGAAAAACGAAACGCATTGCTAGCAAAAACTGGGCAAACTTCTTGAGGAATAAGGTCCTATTCCTCTAAAAGAACGTGCTGAAATTCTTTTAAGGTTAAAGGATTAGGAACACGACTTCGTATTCTTCGCTCAAGCCATGGCCGACTTTACTCACTAGGCCGGAGCATGAAATATGGCAACACTGAATCAGCGGGCCAAGTTTTTATTTGTTGTTGTCATTAGTGTATTCTTCCAGAGCAAAAAATATGGTTGGAACGTGATTATTAATGTGTTTCTAATATTTACCTGCACAAACGAAACTATAAAGATAAAAAGATGCCTGCAAAGTGTGTAGTACCAGGTTGCAATAGCAATTGGGGCTTCCAAACAAGGACATACCAACATAACTTTCCAGAGTAACAACGAAGAGTGGAAGGTGATTTTCAATGTGTTTCTAATTATTTACCTGCACAAACGAAACTATAAAGATAAAAAGATGCCTGCAAAGTGTGTAGTACCAGGTTGCAATAGCAATTGGGGCTTCCAAACAAGGACTTACCAACATAACCTTCCAGAGTAACAACGAAGAGTGGAAGGTGATTTTTAATGTGTTTCTAATTATTTACCTGCACAAACGCAATTATAAAGATAACAAGATGCCCGCAAAGTGTGTAGTACCAGGTTGCACTAGCAATTAGTGCTTCCAATGAAGGCCATAAACAGAAGTGGGTGAAAGGTATTCCTCATAAGGGCTGGTTATATTTATAAGAATAAAGACAATAATTTACAAACATTTCAAAGGATAAGACCTATTTTAAACCACAATGTGGTACCTACAATGTTTTCTGGACCTCCCAAATATCACAGAAAAAGACAGTTAATAGTACTCATCTGGGCATGCCAACGAGGGCATGCATCTGGGCATACCTACGAAAAGATTTGATAGTGAAAGGGAATCAAGACCAGCAAGAATGGCTTCACAGTGACCTAATAGTGAATTTTTCTAGCTCAAGTGACAATTTACAAAGTAAATTGAGTGTTCATTTAAGTGGAAGTGGCAGCAGGAAACAGGTTACGTTTATTTTTATTTTGTAGTGTCTGACTGTGATGAACCAGACATCAGATGTAAGTGGTATTAGTAGTAGTAGTTCTAAAATGTATTCTTCTTAATTTATTAACCCAGATGAACTCTAGTACATATAGAATGTAATAATTATTCTGAAACCATAGGCCAACTATTTGACAGCTAAGCCACGTTGCCACATCTAAGGCTCCGGCCTAGTGTAGAGTCGGCCATGCTCAAGCATGTCCCAAACATGTTCAATTGGATTCGCATCTGGACTTAACACTGGCCACTCTAAGACATCAATGTCTACATCGTTTAAGTATTGTTGAGTAATTCTCGCGGTGTGGGGTCTGGCACTATTATGCATCAGAAAAAAATTATTTCCAATAAAATCAACATAAGGAACAACAAAATCTTGCACAATTTCATTAATGTACCTGACAGCAGTTAAAAACCCTCTTATGGAATGATGTACAACTCTGTGCGTGCCTCCAAACAAATTCCAGCCCACACCATAAGTGAACCTTCTTGGTAGCCTACCCTAGGACTAAAGGTACATTATGCAAAACGTTTTTGTCGTGTCTTCGCCATACCCTTTGACGACCACCTGGAGACCGCAGGCTAAATCTGGACTCATCAGTATAAAAAATACGCCCTCATTCATTTTCACCCCAGTGTTAATGATTTCTCGCAAATTGAAGTCGCGCTACACGATGACGTCAAAGAAGTTCTGGACCTGTAGCGGCTCTATAACTACCAAGATTGGTTTCGTCTAACGGTACATTGGTATTTCAGACGTGATTAAGTCGATTTCTGATTTCGACAGCAGTAGCAAGGCGATCTCGTAGACTTTGTAAGATGATAAAGCGATCATCATGAGCGTTAGTCCTTCGTTAGGGGCCAGTGCCAAGTCGTCTAGTTTAACATCCAGTTTCCGAAAAACGTGTATAAATACAGAGCACAGTGCTATTTGATACGGGATGATAACGTTGCGCGACATATCGCTGACTTCTTCCGTCTTGAATCAACGCAAACATAGCAGGCACGGTTTGGCGATTAACAGAAGGGATTTTCAGCTCAAACAATCGCAGCAAAACTATTTATCAGTATAATGGGAACTATCGAATAAAAACTACCAAAGCATTCGAAAATTACTATTCATTCAACTTTAAATGATTTCCATGCATGGTATGTGGCCAGAAGTTTGACAGGTCTTTGGAAAACGATACACTTTTACCACCACCCCCACAGTAGTAGCAAGATATCAATTTTTGGATTTCAATCAAAATCATCAAATTACTTACATGGAGGTAAATCCTCAGTGTCCTCGATAAGCTTATAGTTAGTTGGCTTCGAAGATGACTGTTTTTTGTTGCACCAAGTATAACAGAGATGGACTATGCCCCACAAAGTGCCCAGGAATATCAAAACACTGCAGATCATTCCCAAGACAACGTACAGTATGCTCCAGCTGCAGTCTGAATCCTCATCTGTTTCCAGGTATACCTATACAAAAAACAGAAATTATTTGCGAAACAAAGACAAATTTTGCCAGCAGTATGATACAAAATATTAAGATAAATTATTGTTTTTCAATGTTTGAATAACATTTCTCAAAAAAAAAAGAACACTATCGCTAACCAGTCTTGATGTCTATTGTAGTTAGAAAAACATATTATTATGTGTCCTATGTCTATGGGTGAATAAATAACGAATCCCAATGATAATAAAAAAATGGAGTCAAGTTGATTGACTCAATACTTCCCACACATAACAGTTGCAACCAAATCATCGCCCGCCTGTCGTCAAAAAAACATCCAGTTTCCTATAAGTCTCTCCGTATGAACTCAAATGACACAATTCAACTTCAACTGGACGAAACGAAACAATCAGGAACCCCCAAATTGCTTAGAAACGAAGTTTGAGCTATTTTTATATTTTTAATTTTTTATTATTGCTGCGCCGCCACTGACACGATTTTCGAAAACCATACGCACTTTTCATCCTTGCCGCGGTGATAATAGTGTGTCTAAACTTCATTAAAATCAATTCCATAATTTCCATGTTACTAAATTCAGAACGATCTAAAGCAATACTCGTATGTAGGTATACGTCAGACAATTCTAAGTCCCATGATTTCTGTAATAGCCAAGGCAATGTTCGGATTAACCTAACAAACGTCTATTATGCCGCTAGGTCGTTCTTTCACAGGTCACTGGCAGCCTATTATGAATGGAATAAATTTTTGAGTTTTACAACCCCCCACCCCCTAACCACACTAATTTCACCACTACCCAAAAAAAGTAGAAAATGATCAGGAACCCCTAAAACATCTAAAAACAAAGTTTGAACTATTTTTATATTTTTAGTTTTTTTAACATTGCTGCGCCGCCACTGACACGATTTTTCCAAAACATGCGCGTTTTCTATCCTCGCTGCGGCAGTAATACTATGTCAAAATTTCATTAAAATCAATTCGATAATTTTTGCGTTATGCAATATAGAACTATCTAAAACAAAAATCGTATGTATACATCACAAATTCTAAGTCCCTGGGTTTCTATTATAAGCAAGGCGATGTTTGGATGGACCTAAAAAAGTGTATTATGCCCCTAGGTCTTTCATTCACAGGTCATTAGACAGTCCATTATGAATACAACAAATTTTTCAGTTTTACAACCCCCTACCCTCCAACCACCCCAAATTCACCCCCACCCAAAAAACAGTAAAAAATGATCAGGAACCCCTAAAACGCCTAAAAACGAAGTTTGAGGAATATTTGAAATTATTCGTTTTTTGTTAATTACTCCACCCCCCGTACAACGATTTCCAAAATTATCGGAACATTACGTACTACGACACCACAGCATATCGCTGTCCAAATTTCATCACAATCCATGCAGCGGTTACTGAGATTACGACGTTAGAAAAACGCCTACAGACAGTCCGACAGACAGACAGACAGACCGACGGAAATGAGTGACGTGGATTTTCGTTATGTAGACATCGTAACATGTCCAAAAAGCATATTATCCCAAAATCGAATATTTTCGCGATCACAATACTCCCCTCACCTATCGGTGTGGGAAGTAAAAGGTATTAACAGAAAACAAACTTTGGGTGTCAAGTGTCCAAGGTGCCAAAGTGAAACCCACTCAGAGTGAGGAGAATCACCAAGGGCCAAAAAATATGAACAAAGGAAGAAGGCAGAAGGTTTGACAGCTGTCATAGGACTAGGAGTCAGTTCTTTGCTTTTTTTTGTTAACTTCCTAGCAAACTAACGATTATTCTGGAATATAAAACTAGTTTTACCACACACATCATCTCTAGTCTGAATAGCATCACTTATTTACCTTGAACATATCCTGCATCCAAAATGCTTCACATCTGCACTGCCTGGTGACCTCGTCGCATACTCCGTGACCCGAGCAGTCATTTTGACAAACTGCAGTCCTCAAGTTTGCTACAGTGAACCTAAAATTTCATAAAATCAGATATAAAATTCCCCATCGCTAAAAAACAGTGACCATGCAAATAGATAAAATCAAATCAACGTGAGATTCCTGATTGTTAGGAAAAAGTTACGATTTCTTACCCTAGAAGACTGGCGTCTACTCTCAACTTATCCCTCAGATGGTGCACAACGTCATTGGCTGGGATCAGTTTACCATCTGACCCTTCTACGTAGAAAGTGACTACAGCTTTGGAGGTTGCTGGTTGTGGCTTCACACTTCGGACCTAGCAAAAGAGAAGTATCACAATGGTAAAAATTTTAGAAACAAAGATCTTGGTTCATATTTTTTTCTTATATAGCTTAGTAGCCACTAACGCGAAAGAGTATAAGGTGCAGTCACACCGCTCGGTTCTTGATGTATTAAGAACGACCGCCTTAGGATGAGATGCAGGAGTCTCGCGGGACTATCAAGAGCCTTGATGTGCGGTTGAATTTTTAGTGGACAGCTTAAAGAAGCGAATTCCGATTGGATGCGGGGTGAAAAGTGAGAAGTTACCAACCGCACGACTGTGAGAAAGTGGCTGGAGGTGGCGCGTTAAGGCCAGGTCGCCAGTTAGTCGAATTGGCCTTCTCTGGAGGGCATCTAGTATAGACAGGGTAGTAGGGGCAGCAGCTCCCCAGACATGAGAGCAATACTCCAGGCCAGGTCTTATCTGGGCTTTATATAGCGTAAGGAGGTTACATGGTGAGACGTACTTTCTGGCTCTAAATAGGTATCCAAGCTTTTTACCAGCAGCTGTTGCAATTGACGCAACGTGTTCGTGCCAGATCAAAGTTTCGGTAATGTTGTCTCCTAACAGCTTGAATGAGTGACTCCTTGGCAGAGCTCGGTTGTTCATTAGAACCTGGTGTTGGCTTGGACACTTCTTGTTTGATAGCATACAATACTGGATCTTGGAAGTATTAAATATTGCCATATTCTTGAGCCCCCAAGCGGTAAAGGTATCGAGATACTTTGAAAATGAAGCTGCCACTGCCAGTCTTCTGCGTTCCAGCTTGACCACAGAGATCGGTCTATTGCTCATGATGCTTGTAAACAGCGTACTGTCATCCGCAAAGCTGTGGATTGGGTTTGTAGTACCAGAGAGTAGATCATTGATGTGAAGCAGAAACAATGTCGGAGTCGATACCGATCTCTGCGGAACCCCAGCATTGATACTATGGAAAGAAGAGGAAAAGCCATCTACCACGACAGAAATTTTCCGACGTGAGAGGAAGTCTGCGACCGCAACCGCAAAGCTTAACAGGGAGCCCGTAAGACGGGAGCTTGTTTAGGAGAGCTACATGTCACAGTTGATCGAATGCCTTTGAACGACGTGAGCCTCGTCAAATAAGTGGATGAGTTTGCTTCAGAAATGTAATGTAAGCTAGGAGATCTGAAGTTGATCTTTGATGTCGGAATCCATATTTGTCTGTAGATGTAGCCACTTTTGCTTTCCGGTACCTAGACTGTTTTAAGTGGGGAAAAGAATGAAAAAAGCTGTATTACAACCCAAATCCACAGTTTTGCGGATGACAGTACGCTGCATGCAGGCATCATGAGCAATAGACCGATCTCTGTGGTCGAGCTGGAACGCAGAAGACTGACAGTGGTAGCTTCACTTTCAAAGGATCTCGATACCATTACCGCTTGGGGGCTTAAGAATATGGTAAAATTTAATGCCTCTAAGACCCAGTATTGTACGCTATCAAACAGGAAGTGCCCAAGCCAACACCAGGTTCTAATGAACAACCAGGCTCTGCCAAGGAGTCACTCATTCAAGCTGTTAGGAGTCAACATTACAGAAAATCTGGTCTGGCACGAACACGTCGCGTCAATACTGCAACAGCTGCTGGTAAAAAGCTTGGGTACCTATTTAGAGCCAGAAAGTATTTCTCACCATGTAACCTCCTTATGGTATATAAAGCCCAGATAAGACCTTGCCTGGAGTATTGCTCTCATGTCTGGGGAGCTGCTGCCCCTACTACCCTGTCTATACTAGATGCCGTGCAGAGAAGAGCAATTCGACTAATTGGCGATCCGGCCTTAACGCGCCACCTTCAGTCACTTTCTCACCGGCGTGTTGTTGGTGACCTTTCACTCTTCTACCGATATTTCAACGGAATCTGCTCCTCTGAGCTATCCTCTATCGTTCCGCCGCTCACTGCTCCTATCAGATCTACCCGTGCGACCGCTGCATCTCATCCTAAGACGGTCGTACTTCATACATCAAGAACCGAGCGGTACAACCGCACATTTATTCCCAGGGTGTCCAAGGCTTGGAATGGACTGCCAGAAGATGTATTTATTGGGCCTGCGGGTATTGGCCCATTCAAATCCCGCGTGGACAAACTTCCCCTAACATAACCCTTTCATAGCAGCCGCGGTAGTCTGGTATTTAGGCTCTGCCTGCGCGGTCTGCTCAGTTATAAAAAAAAAATGTGCTTACCTGTAATTTGGATCCGTCCTTCACTAACAAAGCAAGCTTCCCTTTAACATTGTTATACTGAGCTTCAGTCAACACTTTGGCATCCACGTTGATCGTAATCTCCACCAAATAGAATATCCTGGGATCGTTCTTGACCACGAAAGTGACCGAGTCGGTGTCGCTCAACCCCTGCTCATCGTACACCGTCAAATTGAAGATGTACTTGCCCATCGTCAGATCCGTCAAGATCAAAACCGGAGACTCGTCCGTTTTTTCGGCTATGCTACCGAGGGCTAAAGATTTTTCGTCTCTGGTCCACCTCCATTTCACTATCGCCCAGTCGTCTTTCGAATTGGAACCGTTCAACATGACGATGTTCTTCGGCAGTTCTATCTCGAAATCGGGACCCGCGTTGGCAGTAGGTTTTTGGTTCTTATCTGAAATGTTCGATATATGGCAAATTTCTATCTAAACTGAAATGTGCTATCATTACTCTTGTTCCAAAAGATCAAAACTCTGAATTAAGTATGTTAACAAACTTTAACCACGAATAGTACTCCGAAAAATAGAAAGAAAATGTTATATGAACATGGGTCCGGAAATGCTTCCTAAGGGAGCTACGCTCCTTTGCATGGGGCACCCTGAAGACGGTTTTCCCTCGATATTCTCAAAACCATTCATAACAAAATTACGAAATTAGGTACGATGGGTAAACTTTTCACGCTGAATCTGATTCCGAATTCAGAATTTCATAATTTTAATCAGAGGCGTATCATACTGGAGGAGTTAAGAGTAAAAATAACCCCATTTTCTAAATGGTAATTTTTTTACATTTTGATTTTAGAGTATGGTATTTCAGAGATTTCTACGTAAAAATGGTCTCTTGGTACATCTCGATAGGGCTAACCGTTTTCGAGAAAAATGCAAATTATTATATACAATAGCCTGCATCGATTCAATATATAGCCCATGCACCGACTTTCAAAATTGTAGCACCATTACCTACTACGACCCCACACCATATCGTTACCCAAATATCATCAAAATCCATGCAGCGGTTACTGAGATTAGGAGGCTAGCAAACGCCAACAGACAGACAGACCGACGGAAATGAGTGACGTGGATTTTCGTTATGTAGGCATCATATAACGCCTAAAAAGTATATTATCTCAAAATCGAAAATGTTCGCGATCACAATACTCCCCTCACCTATCGGTGTGGGAAGCAAAAGTGCAGTGTTTGTAACATCGGTTGCATTGGAAAAATTTTCAGGTTAGTTGGCGTTACACAGCATTGTTTACAATTTGAACTGTCACTGCGAGGTCACAGCTGATCAATGTTAGGAGTCTGAAGTGTCAAAAGATGATGGCTTTGGGCAGCCATGCTGAAGTGGTTTGTTTACTACCTCTATGTTCACTTGTTACTCTGAGATACAAGCGTAAACAAAGGTCACATCTTTAGTTAAGATCGCAAAAGCCAGAGGGTGTGATACGAACATTTTTTGACAATTGACTATATTCAGTTTCATATCTAAACACTGTTTTTATTAAAAAGCTTGTTTCAACTGGTAGACCTAAATATTTATTCGAAAAGTTAGCATTCTCCTTCGAAGTTCATAACAGAGAGTTGCGTAATGTGAGAAATATTAGAATACCTCCGCACTCATCAACCCTATTTAAACGTAGTTTTAGCTATAATGCAGCTAAGCTATATAACTCTCTCAGCTCTAATGATAAAATTTTGTCAACATCTTGTATTCGCAAAAAAATTTAAGCAGCTTATGTTTCAATAACGTTATTACTCGCCACTTTTCTGTTTTCGATTCTGTCTTGTTCACTTTCCTTTTTTGTTGATTTTATTTTCAAATTTGTTCATGTATTTTTGGTAAGGTTACCACTTCACTTTTTTTGCTAATTGTGCTTTGTGTAAATGTTTCTATTATGTAAACATCGATTTTACTTGTAGCTTTCGTGGTTAAGTGTAAGAGTAGCTGATAGCTAAACTGCGTCGCAATAAGCTCCTTACTCTGCTCCACCATGTAATATTGGTTAATAAAATCGTATTATTATTATTATCATGTTTTTCAAACTTCTCTCGCATGACTGCGGTGACGACAAATGTTGACGGGCTAGGCCAAGTCAACACCTGAACTATTACTGATCGGAATTTAGGAAAGATCGTACTATATTACAGGTCTTAAGGATTGCAGACTTTTGGAATATTTTGTGGAACATTTCGTCCAGGCCTAACTGTTGTAGATGTTGTGTAAATGTGTTCGGTGTGAGGCCTGAGACCGACATAATGAGGGGGACAATAATAACTTTATCTTGTTTCCAGAGTCGCTTCACTTCTATGGCAAGGTCAGTGTATTTAGATATTTTCCCAGCGTAGGTGTTTTGAACATTCACATCATTGGGAATAGCAATATCTATTAAGTAGGTAACTTTGTCTGCCTTTGTCTGAAATACGATATCTGGTCTGTTTGCAATGATGGTTTTGTCTGTATGTATGTATATGTATAGCGTTTATTGTAAATATAAATAAAATACAATAAACAATAAAAGTGCCCCAAAAAAGTTAAAAACTTGTGCTTGGGTACAAAGTAATTATTATAAAATAGAAGCAACAAATAAGGGTTAATTCAGGAATATTTATATTTAAATATTATGCATTCTATAGATATTAGTAATAATAGGTATTACACATGTCAACAATTTGGTGAATTTTAATACGATTATTATTCACTATCCATTGTTTTAAACCACATTTGAATGAATTTAAAGGCACTAGACATTTTATGCTTTCTGGTATCTCATTGTATAGTCTTGGGGCAAGAAATGTATGACATCGTAATAAAGTATTTTTCCTTGCTTTTGGTACAACATTAGATGCATATCTTATGTCATATTTATGTTCGTGCTTTGTCAAGTTTGATTTTTTTTTATATTGGTAAATACCTAATGACATGAAAAATATTTGGCGGATATCTAGAATTTTTGTTTTAGAAAATAACAAGTCACTAGGATATGTACATTTCACTTTATATAAAATTTTTATTATCCGTTTTTGTATAATTTCTATTGCTTTTATATTATTTTTACATGCTGCGCCCCACACCACAATACAATATCGTATATGTCTATCAACAAGTGCTTTGTCTACAATGATCATCTGTTCATAGGTAAGTATACTGGAAAGGAGTTTAAATTTGCTTATAACGTAACCTATCTTTTTGACAAGATATTCTGTATGCTCCTTCCATTTGATATGTGTATTTCAACGTCCCAGTATAGTTTGTAGTGATCAGTGAGTACTGATGTTGGTGTATACTTGTAATATGGATCCGAGTTGTCGATTAGTTTGTTTTTTGTGGCTAATGCTTGATGCATGATTTTGGCTGTCGAGTATTATTATTATTATTATAAGTGTTTCTATGATCTGTATTTGGATCTCAATAAAAAACACTCACTTTGATTGACGGTGACGTACACTTTATCGCTGGCCACATTCTTGTTGTCGTCGGTGACGCTGACCTTGAACTGGTAGACGCCCTTCGTAAGGCCAGTGACGTTCGTCTTGGTGGCATTCGCGTCGTCGAAGGTCACCCTCGAAGGTCCTTCTATCTGCTCCCATCTGAAGGCCATGATCTTGTTGTCGTCGGTACTGCCGCTAGCGTCCAGTACCACCCACGTCTGGGGTAGGCTGATCGTCTGGTTCGCACCAGCGGCCGCTACTGGGGGTTTGTTGGTGGGGGGTTTTACGAATACATGCACCTGGAAATTTTGTTAGTAACTAGTCATAAAGTAACTGAGAAGTATCGAAGACACGCCGACAGCACCCCAAAAAAGCCGAGCGCTTGTGACGTCATAATGTTAGATTTCACTCGTTACAGTTTATACAGTACAGTATTTTACATCTATTAAATTCTATTGTTATTGTAAAATACTCAAATATACAGGGTGAGTTTTTAGTACCGGCTCGGTCGATAACTCCATTACTATAGAAGATAGCGAAAAAAGTTGTTTATAAGAGTTGTAGCCACGGATATACTCCTTGCTCAGAAAATATTTAGATTTATACAGGGTGATCCATAACTACGTGGTGATGCAAACATGCATTTTTTTCAATGAGACGCCCTATATATTATTCCATACTCAAATTCTACTAATGATTTCCGTTCTTCCAATATACAGTATTGTTATATTATACAGGGTATTTCAAAAGTTATGACCATTTTTATCTCTAAATCGCTGTCAAATGAACGTACTGTATATCAAAAAGTGATCAATCAAAAATCATATTTTTTATACATATGGATAAAAAATATTATCTAGTTTTAAAATCGGCTATAAAAGGCCCGCGACGCATGTTCGTATACATGGTGATGTAGAATACAAAATCCAGATTTTCTCTTTTTTTTCAAATGTAACCCCCAATATTTTATTATACCAAAGAGTTGCCCTTAATATGCTCTTTCATCTTTGTATAGCACTTGTTGTACGTATGTCCATCAGTTTCCGAGATATTTCGATTTTTCGGTAAATTTCAAATATAGCTTCTATTTGTGTACTGAAATTTATTTATTTTGAGAGAGTACTATCGAATTTGTTTTTTATTTAACGAACAACTAAATTATAAGGTCATGATAGTATCTGATGAAGTCAAAACCCTGAATCGTCAAGATAATAAAGTCAAGTATGCTGAGGAAACAATTTTGTAGGCGTGATGCATAATTTTCAAGCAGATTTATCAGGTATGCTTTGAAAAATTGACGGTTTTCATAACCTGCTCAATAATTCCGTACTGTGTGAGAAAAAAGCTTTAAAAATTAATTTTTCCATTGAGGGTATTTAGGAGAATCTTTAAGAAATTGCCTACTTGCCTCTAGAATATATCAACTATGAACAGCAATATCCAGAAGGGAGGCACTCTAAAACTGTTGCGTTTGAAAGAATGAACAATCGTTTTATTTGGAGCGTGTCGTTTAATATTTCATAGCCTACCTGATATATCTGCTTCATAATTATGCATGACGTCTATAAAATTGTTTCCTCAGCACACTTCACCTGTATTATCTCATTAATCCAGTGTTTTGACTTGATCACGTACTATTATGGCCTTATATTTTAGTTGTTTGTTAAGCAAAAATAAAATTTGATAGTATTTTCTCATAATAAATAAATTTTAGTAAACAAATAGAAGGTATATTCAAAATTTGTAGAAAAATCGAAATTTCTCAGAACTTAAAAAATTCGGCCATAACAAGTGCTTTACAAAGATGAAAGAGCATATTAAAGGCAATTCTTTGGTGTAATAAAATATTGGGGGTTACATTTAAAAAAAGAGAGAAAATCTAGATTTTGCATTCTACATCACCCTGTATACGAATATGCGTCGCGGGCTTTTTTATAACCGATTTTAAGACTAGATAATATTTTTTATTCAACCGTTTAAAAAAATGATTTTTGATTCATCACTTTTTGATATACAGTACGTTCATTTGACAGCGATTTGGAGATAAAAATGGTCATAACTTTTGAAATATCCTGTATAATGTAACAATACCCTATATTGGAAGAACGGAAATCATTAGTAGGATTTGAATATAGAATAACATATTCTTATAACGTCTTATTTGTACGAAGTTATGGATCACCCTGTATAAATAAAAATATTTTCCGAGCAAGTAGTATATCCGTGGCTACAACTTTTATATACAACTTTTTTCGATATCTTCTACAGTAGTGGTGTTATCGACCGAGCCGGTACTAAAAACTCACCCTGTATATTGAAAATGTCGAACCTCAAAAGTTGTCGTTCTTGTTATGTACGAATACTACAAAACCAGCTCTTGATAGTGTTTTTAAATGTGTTAAACAAAATCGATTTTACTTCCCACACCGATAGGTTATTCTAAAAATTATGAAATATTGAGGTAAATAGACGGCTATAGACTTCCTGGCTTCCAGTAAACATCTCTGAGAGTGAACGACAATAGAACAGACGAGATATTAGCGGCAGATTGGTAAACTATGGTGTGCAGATTACACCAAAGTACGAGTATGAGAGTGAATGGACCAGAAGCAATGGGGAACTGTTTTATCTAAATTTAAGTAACATATATGTGCTGTATTTAGCCAATACTATACACAAGGCGTTGCCTTCATAGTAGCTTTATCTGTATATGGAATATGTACAAACAAATAAAAAAAATATCTATATTTTCGTGAATATCAGGCAACCAAAAAATTCGTGCGGTTTTGAAGGTTAAGAGTTAAATAGTTACACAAAATATGGGTTAAACTTAGATTTATTCATAATAATAATAATAATAATAATCACCCTCAGCAAGTATTACCCTTTCCCATCTAGACACAAGACTGTACATCCGATTAATATAAAAATCTTGCTTTTGGGAACTGAAGAAATGTGTCATCTCGTTTTCCAAAGCCTCTATTTTCAAACCGCGTGTGGTTGTCCAAGGTCAAAAACAAATGGTAGTCACTCGGGGCAAGGTCTGGTGAGTATGGAGGGTTAGGTAGAATTGCCCTATCGTCACCTTAGAGTTATACTGTTGTATATAACATCTCTTCTGATCTCGAGTTTTCAACTCTACACTGTTGTATTAACATCGGTGTATGATCCCACAGACTTACAATGTTCTGTCTCAAATCGCAAAACGTAAGTGATTGGAGATAGAACGTTGTAAGTCTGTGGGATCATACTCCGGTGCAAATACAACAGTGTAAAGTTGAAAACTCGAAATCAGAAGAGATGTTAAATACAAAAGTATAACACTAAGGTGACGCTATGTAGTTGCGCTATAGTTTCCTGGGTGATTCTTGCTGTATGTGATCTTGCATTATCCTGATGGAAGACAACACCCTGAACTACAAGTTTCTCCATATTATCGCTTCTGTGAATGTGTCCGAAGAATGTAAGCATTCTCGTCGACACAATGGAGGATAGTCCCATTGGATTACCGAGCTCATCCAGTATAGAAACGTTATTTCGATGGGCGCTTATAAGGAACTCTCAGCATTCTCCTCCACGTCCACATTTCAAAAGCATCTATGCGAGCTCGATCTGCCTTTTTAACAGTCCAAGTTTCCGAGGCATACAAAAATATGGAGAACACAAGAAACTGACATCTTACCTGGGCTGTACTTGACTGATTCGCGCTATCGGTAACTTTCAAGGCGAACGTGTAGATGCCTTCCTCCAGATTGGACAGCTGCAAATAAGGCGTTCTGGTATCCTGCATATCGACAGCTTTCTGAGCGTCATCGCCTGCCTTAGTCCATTCCCAGGTGGTGATTGCATGGTCGTCAGTGCTCAAACTGCCGTTCAACGTTATGGAGTTGTGGGGCAGATAGATGATCTTGTCTTCCCCTAAAACACGTAAGAATATGGTTAAATTTAATGCCTCCAAGACCCAGTATTGTACGCTATCAAACAAGAAGTGCCCAAGCCAACACCAGGTTCTAATGAACAACCAGGCTCTGCCAAGGAGTCACTGATTCAAGCTGTTACGAGTCAACATTACAGAAAACCTGATCTGGCACGAACACGTCGCGTCAATTGCAACAGCTGCTGGTAAAAAGCTCGGGTACCTATTTAGAGCCAGAAAGTATTTCTCACCATGTAACCTCCTCACGCTATATAAAGCCCAGATAAGACCTTGCCTGGAGTATTGCTCTCATGTCTGGGGAGCTGCTGCCCTCACTACCCTGTCTATACTAGATGCCGTCCAGAGAAGGGCAATTCGACTAATTGGCGATCCGGCCTTAACGCGCCACCTTCAGTCACTTTCTCACCGGCATGTTGTTAGTGACCTGTCGCTCTTCTACCGATATTCCAACGGAATCTGCTCCTCTGAGCTATCCTCTATCGTTCCGCCGCTCACTGCTCCTATCAGATGTACCCGTGCGACCACTGCATCTCATCCTAAGACGGTCGTTCTTCATACATCAAGAACTGAGCGGTACAACCGCACATTTCTTCCCAGGGTGTCCAAGGCTTGGAATGGTCTGCCAGAAGATGTATTTATTGGGCCTGCGGGTATTGGCCCATTCAAATCTCGCGTTAACAAACTTTCCCTAACATAACCCTTTCATAGCAGCCGCGGTACTCTGGTATTTAGGCCCTGCCTGCGCGGTCTGGTCAGTTATAAAAAAAACACGGTAGTCACGAGACTGTGCCGTTCACTAGAACCTCAACCTCAAATTAAACGTACCAGTCTGTTTTGAGTAACATCTTCTTACCAAATTCAAATGAAAAAGATTAAGGGCCGCTTGTACAATACAACCTTAAGCTTCGGTTTAAGGTAAGCCGACGTTAAACCACGTCAGTTGTAAAACGTCCGTTGTACAATGCTGGCTTAGCCCCCCACTCCAAACTTAACACGAGCTTACGTAAGCCGAAGCTCAACGCGAGCTTAGCTGAGGTTTAAACCTAACCTGATACAAGTGACATGATATGTCAAGGAGGAACCTTCAAATTGCTTGTCACTTTATTAGGTCATATTTTTTGAAAGATTTGTGGCTAATTTAACAAAGAGAGCAAATGAAAGAACAGAGACAGAAACGGTCGTTGCCGAAATTTGACACAAACTGTCATAAGTGCCTAACCAAAAACGGTAATTATTCAGATAATTATGTCAGTATGTATTGCTTCATTGATGCCAACTGTAGTGAATTTCATTATCAACCAGGTTTAACTAAGCCAACTATTGTACAAACGGGTGTCGACTTTAAGACCCGGTTGTACAGTCTCAGTTCAAGCCACCTATTAAACTATACTCAATGATGAACTTGGTCCAAAAATTCATTTCCGTTGTACAACCTATTTCTAATCCCAGCTCTACAAAACCAGGTTCAAGAAAGAAGTAGTTAGGTTGGTAAAATTAACGCATGCGTAGTTGGTCTATTCTGTCAAAAATTAGTTGTTTGAATGCTGTTTTGTTGGTTATGGGTTCATGGTAATTTAGTAATTGTAATAAAGAATAGTTTTTCAGGTAAAGATACGTATAAAACGATTCAAAGAAAGTTTCCAGTCGCATAATACCCAAATGTGACAAGAACCATTTGTTCAGCAGTTACAGTACAGTTCCTGAAAAACAATAGGATTACAAAATACTTTTGATTCATTACATGAAGAAAAAAGTACTCACCATTCTGTTGGAGACTTTATTTGTGCTTTAACCTGGTTTATAACAAATCGAAAACCTTGTTTAGAAAGTCGAAACCTTTGAATGAATTCATCGTCATTCCACACCAAAAAATGATCAACTCTATTTCTGTATTTCTTTTGACGCCTTCTTGCATTCTTAATATTTCTACTGCTTCAACGAAGTCTCCGTCATCTGTTAGTTCCTGGAGATTTTCTCTGAGCTGCTGAGCCATTACACACTTCAATTTACAACAAATTATTTTGCAAAATTTTATCTAAATCAAATTATTAAATTAGGTTACCACACATTAGGTCCTTAGAACTCGGTTTAAGCGCCCAAATTCGAGCGCTCAGCTGAACCTTAAAAATATAAATAAGTGAACCGAGCTTAGAGTTGAACTGACCTTGTACAACTGGACTTCCATATTTGAACCGAGTTCAACCTTGAACTGTGCCTGAACTGAGACTGTACAACCGGGCCTAAGCCTGAGCTTAGCTAAGCTTAGGTTTAACAAAGCTCGTGTTAAACCCTCAAGTCAGAAAAAGGACAACAAACATGAACAAATAAAATCCATATGTTTATCAAAATCACATACCTGCGTTCGCTTCTGGCGGATAGTCAGTAACAGCAAGGACTGTTATGTTGGCTATAGCACTGCTGGTCACGTGATCGCTATCCGTCGCTGTCAGTTTGAAACTGTAATTGCCAGGTTTGTTCAGATCGTTCAGTTGCAACGTGGGACTATCCTTGAGGCGTGGTTCGTACCCTGAAACACATCACATCACTTTTAATATTCGAAGTCACATCATTACACAAGAAATAACTTTAAATAGGCCACACATTCTCTAAGGGCCGGTTTCACAATGATGGATTAACTGAAGGTTGTGTGTTGACCGGAGGTTAACCCTAGATGTCATGTTTCACAAATGGTGGTTTTCGATTTTACTTGAGGTTAACTCTGAGTTAACTTGAGCCCAAGAAATTCTTGAGTTAACCCCAGGTTTGCGATGACTCATGCGCATTAGGTTATGTTTTATCGTTTGACTTAACGCTTTCCATCGTCCTTTTAATTTGAAATGGATCGTTATGATGTAAATGCGTATAGCAGTGATGAAGAAGCAATGAGACCAAGAATATTTCGACCTAGAGTCAATTATTTTGAGGAATATGATGACCATGACTCCTTGGTCTTTTTTAAATTTTTATATTTTTCTTTCAGCACCTTTACAGAGCTGCGGCTATTATATGCACATTTGCAATTAAATTCTTCTCCTATGTTTTCCCAGGCGTTGTTGTTCCACCTTTTGTTTTGCATTCTATTACATGCTTGTGCTTTTCTACTAACGAAATGAACAGATATTTTTCGTCTTTTGAAAAGTTGTTCGCTCTTTTTTGTTTTTCCATGGTGACACACGGATACATGCACGGCTATTATTTGAAAAAGGCCCCAGAAACAACTACAACGCCAAGCAGTCCAAACACCAACCCAACCTAAAAATCTTTTATCTATGCCAAACACCAAATAACTGCGAATGAATTGAAAAAACGTCATTGGAAGAAACCAAAATGAGGTGACAGTCTTGTCAGAGAAACACAAAACACCAGCGCGAAACACTAACGAAGGAAATAAGAAGAAGAATTTTAAATATTGCGGACACAGTGCCACCAACCGCTAACAATAAAATATAACTCGCGGTCAGTTAAACCTACGTCATTTTATGATTGTGAAACAAGAGGCGATCCATTGTTCGAGTTAACTCGCTGGTCGAGGTTAGTAAACCGTCAGAGAGACCACTGATTGTGAAACTGGGCCTAAGAATTTATCAATACTGCATTAGATTCGACGGTTATAGGGTTATTAAGAATGGTTAATAAAAAAATATACTGATATTCTTCAAACATTAAATGTAATATACACTATACTCTATACGAACCCAAGGGTGCTTGTTGTAATTCCCAATGCCAAGAAATGATGGCATCATCATCTTTTGAAGAAGATGCATCCAATACAGCTACTGAATTTGGCAGCTTTATGGTTTGATTTGCAGGAGTTATGATTATGTTGGGCGGCTGGTTGATTCTTTTGGCAGGCAACACTGTTACGTTTACGAAGGTTTCTCCATAGGCAGAAGGATTCGAAGCTGTCACCTAAAAAATATTTATTTATTTATTTGTAAAGTACATATACAGAGATAAACTTCAAATGGTACTATAAAATAGATATGATAATGTCAAAATTTGCTGCATCAATATTCTGAAAAATAAGGAAAGGAAAATAAAGACAGACTAAGTAAATGGACCTTTGGCAAAATTTAAGGCTTCCACTGCAGATTCCTAAAAGTAGACAAAAACATAAAAAACAAATTTTTGGCAGCATGGTAAAGACTGAAGTGCAGATTGTACAATGGGCGCATCTTAATAGAAAGCCAAACAAAGATATACAATTTTTTAAGTAAACCTGAAGGTCTGAAAGATCTGTAGTTTTTTATTTTCATCAAAGGAGACTGAGACTTAAAACTGCGACCTGATTTGTAATCAGCGCCCCCAAATTATCCAAAACATGATGTTTCATCTTAATGGAAATTTAAATAAGGATTTTCGATTTATTAGGCAAACCAGAAGATCTAAAAGATCTGAAATTTTTTATTTTCGTCCAACAATACTGAAATTCAAAACTTCGACCGGATTTGTAATCAGCAGCCTCAAATTATCCAGTTTGATCTTATTAGAAAGCCAAATAAAGATTTTCGATTTTTTTGGTAAACCTGAAGATCTCAAAGATATGAAGTTTTTTATTTCTGTCAAACGATACTGAAACTCTGAACTGCGACCGGATTTGTAATCAGCACCCTCAAATTATCCAAAACATTGAGTCTCATCTTATTAGAAAGCCCAATTCAGATTTTCGATTTTTTTGATAAACCTGAAGATCTCAAAGTTCTCAAATTTTTTATTTCTGTCAAATGATACTGAAACTTTTTTTAAACTATTAATGAGAAGGTTGATCAGTTTGACGAGTTATTAGGCTGTGTTCCTATCATGTATGTTCATTCAGAGTAAGAAGTGCTTTTTACCTTGAACGAATACAGGCCTTCTGTAAGCTTGTCCAGTTGTAGCTGACCCCCATTCTGATGTTTCACAGCAGTGCTATCCTTTGGCTGATGTAATGATATCCATTCATATTGATAGTGAGCTTCAGGTTCTGCAGGAGTCACACTAGCATGCAGAGTTGCATTGTTTACAGGCAACCTCACTTCCTATAGATAAAAAAAGACAATTTTGATGCTCACTGAAAAAGTATCGTTCATAAGAAGGATAAGAATATTCTACACCAACACACAAGCTGAGTCTAAAGATTCTGATACACTTCCAGCCAAAAGGCATTGGAAAAAAGACAAATAAAATATCTAAGCTAGCTTTTTTTTGTTTGTATCGTAACTGATTTGGCCACTGCCCCTTTTTTCAGTGTTTATAGGTGCGACTATTTCTCCTTGGATAAAAAAACTAGCATTTAAATCAAATATTTCTCAGCATACCTTAGACTCTGCTACAACAGTCAATTGCTTCTTAGTTACAGGAGCACTTTGGTTTGTGGTTGTCTTTTCCACAATTCTTTCTGTTATTATATCAGCCATAGATGGTCCTGCACGTAAGACTGGTTGTCCCAACAAAATGGGTACACATTCACCACTGTGGCGTCGTATGTAACCTTCCATGCACTGGCAAATACCTGTTTGATAAAATAGATAAATCATAGTAAATGGTGTGAGAGTTGAAAGAAGATATTTTAGAATATTTTGCTAAATAAGTTTTGCTCAGAAGGACATAGAACTCAGATAAAATTAAAAAAATAATACTACAGCATAAATATAGGCAAACATTACATTATTCTTCACAAAACATCATTAATTTTAAATTTTTGAGAATTTACAATTCAACTTAATTGTTAAGGTTGAAAACTGAAGAGGTCACACCATATTCTTTAGGAAGAATTTATTAACTGCGCAACTATATATCTGTACCTACCAGATCGTGATTTTGAATGTTGTGGTATACAGACTTCATTTGGAGCACACATATTGTCAGTCCCTACTTCACAGTACAAGTCACTAGTATATGCAGGGTCTTTCAAAAGATCTTTCAAAATATACATTTCTTTTTGCCATTTACCATCCAGTTCTGGATCTAAAAAATGGGATATAAAAAAGGACAAGTTTCTAAAAGTGTTTTGGCCATACAAACTAGTAATTTACATATTTCTACATAGAAAACACCATTGATACAAATGGTGAATATAACCTGTATTTTAATTATAAGACATGATATATCATCATTGATGCTATAGCAATAACTGAATCATAAAAACATCAAAAAGAGTCTCCTTTATCTTAGATTATTTTACCTTGTTGTTGTTGTATAATATCCTCCCAACTATAGGGACCAGTGGGTTTGACAAGTACCATAGATAAAAACTGTGAAGTTTCAGGATTCTCACTGGGAGTGGGTAAACATAGCTCATCACTTTCACATTGTATGTGATAGCATTTATTTTTGTTCATAAATGCAACGTTACATGTATCTTTGCGACAACATTCCAGGACACAATCCTCCAGTTTTGTTATACTGTCAATTTTATCATAATGGCCTATAAAAGAATGATTAAAATTAAAATACAGTGGTGTTAATACCATTAATATACTAAAATCCACAAAAAAAGATTAGTTTTAGGCTTGTTTGCTAATAAAATCTTATGAGTTTAATTTTACAATATTCATTAAAAGATGTTTACCTAAAATTATGATTCATATTATTGGCTGATGATTACAGTATTACTGATGTTATATCAAAAAAATAAGTAGCTACTTTGAGTGTCATATGTAATCTAAAATAGTATAACAAAATCTGAATATCAATTAGTATTATGACAAGATGAAATAAAGATAACTATTGTAAATACAACCAACTTATCTTGGTACCATGTCACAAAATATACTAATTCATTTCTTAAGATTTCTATATTAAATTTCTGCCAATAACTAGATTTGGCTGTTCTTCAAACAATAAAGGTATGAAAAATACAAAAAGACATACCTGCAGATAGATTCCCTCTTGGAATGCATCCAGAATAGGTATAAGAGTATAACCTTGGGCACTGCTCCCCATGTTTCTGGAGATGATACGAAAGTACTGTTGATATTCCAAATATAAGCAGAACTAAAGTATTGAAACTATTGTAGACACTCATCTTTCACGGTAACCTTATCTGTGTTGTATTCCACAGTGTAGAATTTCAGAATGATGAAATTATTGGTTGCAGTAATATAACACCAATACCTACTGAAAGCCTTGATATAAATGTATTATTTCAAGAATTCCATACAACACATGAATGGGGTTAAACCTGATTTACCATCTGGTTTTTGTAGCAATGATCAGTATTTTGTATTTTATTAGGATGTTGAGATTTTTGAGATATGAGACATTCGTACATCTTCACAATCAAAATTTATCTGACATAGAACATGACGAATAGAACATACAAGATGACACATGATAAGTGAGCACAAAATTGACAGCTTCAAGGCATAGAAAGATGAAGACGGAGAAAATTGTGTTACATTTAGCACGGAACATGGGATAATAGCGAGCATGCGCACCACCACAGAACAAGTTTCTCATTGACATTAGTGACATTTTTATTGTTCTGTGATACTAATTGACAGTTTACTTTCTTGTTCTGTGATGATGCGCGTGCGCATCATTCTCCCATGTCATGTTCCAGATGGCACGATTTTTAAGGCTATACTGTCGTCCACCTTCCGTAGTTTGCTGTGTTTCGATGACGTTTTGACATTTTTCACAACGTCATTTGTCATAATTCATGATTTGTAAAATTTTGCATGAGAAGTTAAAAAAACAAAGCAGACGTTCTTTACCAAGTAATTTTCACTTATACAGTTTAGTTTACTACAACAGGTAAGATACCCGCGACTTCAACTATATAAAAACATTAAAGTTTTCCATTTAAAACGTTTCAGAAGAATATGGATAGACTACTGAGATTAGGTGGAGGAATGCCGGGCTTGAGTCAAGCGCCCCCTCCCTCAGATGCCCCCGTTGTGGATACTGCAGAACAGGTATACATCTCTTCCCTGGCCTTATTAAAGATGTTAAAACACGGACGCGCTGGAGTGCCCATGGAAGTTATGGGACTGATGCTAGGTATGTATCAAGTCTACGAGTTTTCACTCAAAAAATTATTTTTTAAGAAGTTTAAGAGTTAAGGACATCGACGCAAAGTCAGTCCAACAAGGGAGGCAAGCCACTCACCACCTTTAACCCTTTTCACAAAATCCACAGAACTACAAACCAATACAATAAACAAATGAAGGGTACAGATTTGGAGAAAATTGAAAATATAAGTTTATCTACCCATGCTACTCTTCCCTATATCTGGTACATCAGAACTTAATCGCCCGGTCAAACACAGGACATTCTAAAAAGGGACGTTTCTTTTCTGTAGGCGAGTTCGTGGACGACTACACAGTACGGGTGATAGACGTGTTTGCCATGCCCCAAACAGGAACTGGTGTGAGTGTGGAGGCCGTAGACCCAGTCTTCCAGGCAAAAATGTTGGACATGCTACGGCAAACAGGTAGACCAGAAATGGTAGTAGGATGGTACCATTCACATCCCGGTTTCGGTTGTTGGTTGTCAGGTGTAGACATCAACACTCAGCAGAGCTTTGAAGCGCTATCCGAAAGGGCGGTTGCAGTGGTAGTCGACCCCATACAGTCCGTCAAGGGCAAGGTTGTCATCGATGCCTTTAGGTGAGTACAAGGATGTGTACATTCTCAAATAATATACTAGTAGTTTCTTCTTGATATGTCTTTTTCTTGTTTGAGATTTAAAGTTGTTTTGTTGAATTTTCTAAATATGTTATCTTTTGCAGACTGATCAATCCAAACATGATGGTATTAGGGCAAGAGCCCCGTCAAACGACTTCGAATTTAGGCCATTTACAAAAACCGTCTGTTCAAGCCCTCATCCACGGTTTGAACCGCCATTATTATTCAATCAGTATCAATTATCGTAAGAACGAGTTGGAGCAAAAGATGTTGCTCAATCTCCACAAGAAATCATGGATGGATGGCCTTACATTAGCTGACTACAAGGAAAACTGTAGTGTAAACGAAAAGGTAGGTGGAAACTTTGAAAAGTATTACATGAATTAAATAAATAATAGGGTACTTGCAAACAAAAATATTATGTTGTTTACCCGTTCCTTAGAGCCTAGTAAACATGACAAAATCACTTGTTTGGTTTTTTGGAATCGGCTGTGAGAGATATTCCAAAAATTATTACAAATGCCGGAAAATGCCGCGCAAACAACCTCTGTGATATCCTATAGTGTTGGGATGTAAAGTATTGATATTCGATATCGATAGCCAGTGCTAACCTAACATTTTGACATTGATCATTATAACAACAAAACACAGTCACACACAAAGTTAAAAGAATAAAAGTTAGGCTAGATTACTAATTCACTTTGTAGGGATGGGCTTGAATTAGATTCTATCTTTGGATTCATTCATAATGGGATGCGCCGAAATGGCCGAAATAAAATGATGGCTTCGATTAGTTGTTTCTGTAGGATCGCTCATTATTTATCCATGCACAGTGCAGGATGGCGTACACCTCTGACTGAAATACTGAGGCGTATTTTCCTAGCGTAATGCTCTGTCTAGTTCCTCTTCTAAAGATTCCCGCTCCTGTGCCTTGCTCGGTCTTTGATCATATACGAGGTTTGCTCTATATCTCCGTCAGTTCACCAGTACGCAGACAGCTGTTTCACGCTTATTAGCGATCATGAGTGCGCCATAGGTTAAACCGTTGTTAACTACATCCGAAGTAACATCTGTTATAGTCTGTTATAACAGCAACGTTAAATTTTATCCACAGACTGTATCAGACATGCTGGAACTTGCAAAGAACTACAACAAGGCATTGGAGGAAGAAGAGAAGATGACTCCAGAGCAGTTGGCCATCAAGAACGTGGGCAAGCAGGACCCCAAAAGACACCTGGAAGAAAAAGTGGATGTGTTGATGACGAACAATATTGTGCAGTGCTTAGGTTCCATGCTGGACACTGTGGTGTTTAAGTAAACGCTGACAGCTGACACGGCGCGTGTTTTATTCACTTTTTTTACACTTAAGTTATAAGATATTTTTTCAATAAAGCGTACTTTGTTTCCGAGTTGTCTTTGTTTCTTATGACACTATAACATCCAAAATAGACAGTCTATTATGCATCATACAAAAAATTTTTCACTTTCTCAGCCCCCACCCCCAACCACCCCAATTCCACCCCCACCCAAAAAGGGTAGAAAATGATCAGGAACCCCTAAAACATGTAAAAACAAAGTTTGAGCTGTTTTCATATTTCTAGGTTTTTGATTATTGCTACGCTGTCACTGACACGATTTCTAACAAATATACGCGTTTTCCATCCTCACCACAGTAATAATACTGTGCAAAATATTATTAGAATCAATTTAATAGTTTCCACGTTACAAAATACAGAACTACACCTAAAGCAATAAATACTCGTATGTACAGAGAAACTAAGCCCCTTAGTTTCGGTAATAGGCAATGCAATATTAGGAATACTTTAGAATTGAGGTTTTGAATTAAGAAAAAAATATTTTTTTTGTGATTAATCGAAAGATCATATATATAAGTTTTATAACAAAACTGTTTTTGTTTTCTTTTTTTTTTCGCAATAATTCAAAAGTTATATCAAAATAAAAATGGGTTTTTGAATCGAGTACCGAAAACACGCCGACGGCTCCCGAACCCGTGTGACGTAACGATGGCGGTTAAGATGCTCCTTTGACCAACGACATCCTACATCGATACTAGATTCCCAGCCAATGGTGAAAATACTTGCTAGTAACTAGTGTATATTTGTTGCAATATAGCCGATGAATGAAGTTTGCAGCTCGAGACGACCTCTACGATCGAAATGAATATCTTTTTGAATGTTTGAAATCAGATTACAGATTCCAGTAAGTAAGTAAGTACCTAATCAAATATGTCCTGTTGAAACTATCTGGTGCATGTTCGGCTGGCCTAGTGGTTAGAGTGTTGGGTAATGGATCTGTTGATCTATGGTTCAAAGCTCAGCCTCAGTCCATCCCCCCCCCCCCCCTATCGGTGTGGGAAGTAAAACATCTTGTTTGTTTCAATGAAAATAAGAACATGTTTTTTGCAACCCTGCTTAAAACACCTCTCTCTCACTACCTTTACTTCCTTTCTGATGTAAGCTCACCTCACAGGGACTATTAAGAACAAGAACTCACTATAAAACAGATCATATATTAAAATACTGAGCATAAATAAAAAAAATGTACATCAAACCTTACGCTAAATAATTCTATTCGCACAATCACTGTCATAATTTACTTCTTTGAGTTCCACGTTCCTCCTATGGCAACTGCTTGGAGTGTCCAAATAGCCTTCTGTGTAACTTATGAGATTCTCTGTTTCGTCCAATTCCAGTGGATTATCTGTAAAATAAATTAGGTAATTTAAGCTAGTTATCATTCTCTTAATAAAATGAATTCAATTCAATAACAAAACACAACTGCGTTGTGTTCACCCATGGCCGACTGTACTCACTAGGCCGGAACATGAAATATGGCAACACTGAATCTGGGGGCCGAGTTTGCATTTGTTGTTATGTCATGTGTATTCTTCTAGGTGCAGAAAATATGGTTGGAAGGTGATTATTAATGTGTTTCTAATTATTTATCTGCACAAACGAAACTATAAAGATAACAAGATGCCTGCAAAGCGTGTAGTACCAGGTTGCAGCCCAGTAGAGGACTACCAAACCATGGCCCAACATCATCTTATTCCAGATTAAAAAGAACGTTGCAAGGTGATTTTTAATGGGCTTCTACTTATTTACCTGCATAAACGAAACTCTAAAGATAAGAAGATGCCTGCAAAGCCTGTAGTACCAGGTTGCAGCCCAGTAGAGGCATGGGTAGAAGACTACCAAACCATGGCCCAACATAACCTTATTCCAGATTAAAAAGAACGTTGCAAGGTGATTTTTAATGGGTTTCTACTGATTTACCTGCACAAATGAAACTATAAAGATAAAAAGATGCCTGCAAAGTGTGTAGTACTAGGTTGCACTAGCAATTGTGCGTCCAATAAGGGACATAAACAGAAGTGGGTGAAAGGTATTCCTCGGAAGGGCTGGTTATATTTATAAGGATAAAGACAATAATTTACAAACATTTCAAAGGATAAGACCTATTTTAAAGCACAATGTGGTACCAACAGTGTTTTCTGGACCTCCCAAATATCGCAGAAAAATACAGTTAATAGAACTCATCTGGGCATGGCCTGGGGCATACCTACGAAAGGATTTGATAGTGAAAGGGAAATCAAGACCAGCAAGAATGGCTTCACAGTGACCTAATAGTGAATTTTTCTAGCTCAAGTGACAATTTACAAAGTAAATTGAGTGTTCATTTAAGTGGAAGTGGCAGCAGGAAACAGGTTGCGTTTATTTTTATTTTGTAGTGTCTGACTGTGATGAAACAGACATCAGATGTAAGTGGTATTAGTAGTAGTAGTTCTAAAAAGTATTTTTCTTAATTTATTAACCGAGATGAACTCTAATACATATAAAATGGAATAATTATTCTGAAACTATAGGGCCACTATTTGACAGCTAAGCCGCGTTGCCACATCTAAGGCTCCGGCCTAGTGTAGAGTCGGCCATGGTTCACCAGACGATTCTTGAAATTCATTTTCATTTAATTTTGTTTCTAATCGTGGCTCTGTCATAAGAAACTATTGGGAGGGCATTACTAATTAGTCTACCGTTTATTTTATAGCAGTTTTATTTCACATACCTTCTATGTATTTTTCCAGTTCTTCTTTTGTACTAAAGTATTTGAAATCTTGTTGCATCACACCTTCGAAAACTGAAACTACCTCTGGCCTCGTATTGGAAAAGTATAGGGGTTGTTGCCGAAGATAGAACTCGTTTATCAATGCTGCGATGCCTTTTGCTGCTGTGAAATCCGCACCTAAAAATGAAACAAAAAAATTGAACATTCCCTTTTGAAACAATCAAGTTATCTCTGATTGAAGTGTGCTTAGTTAAACTACCGATTCAAATTTACCATCTAACCCAAGCTCACGCGTTACGGAAAAGTCACAGCCTACTAAGTTTTATAATCGCTGCTATATTAAATTTTTACTTCCCACACCGATAGGTGAGGGGAGTGTTGTGATCGCGAAAATTTTCGATTTGGAGATAATACGTTTTTTGGACGTTTTATGATGTCTAAATAACGAAAATCAACGTCACTCATTTCCGTCGGTCTGCCTGTCTGTCTGTACGCGTTTTTCTAGCCACGTAATCTCAGTAACGGCTGGATGGATTGTTATGAAATTCGGGCAGCGATATGCCGTGGTGTCGTAGTAGGAAATGTTCCTATAATTTTGAAAATCGGTGCATGGGCGGCGGAGTAATTAGCAAAAAACGAAAAATTTTAAATATGCTTCAAACTTCGTTTTTAGGCGTTTTAGGGGTTCCTGATCATTGTCTATTTTCTTTGGTAGGGGTGAAATTGGGGTGGTTGGTGGGTGGGGGGTTGTAAAATTGAAAAATCTGCTGCTTTCATAATAGACTGTCCACTGACCTGTGAAGGAAGACCTAGCGACATAAATAACTTTTTTAGGTCCATCCGAACATTGCCTTGCCTATTACAGAAACCAAAGGACTTGGAATTTTTCTGGTGTAAACATACCAGTATTGCTTTAGATCGTTCTATATTATGTAGCGAAGAAACTGTTGAATTGATTTTAATGAAATTTGGACACAGTATTACTACCGTGGCGAGGAAGGAAAATGCATATGGTTTTTATAAATGGTGCCAGTGGCGCCGCAGAAGTAATAAAAAACTAAAAATATAAAAACAGCTCAAACTTCGTTTTTAAGTGTTTTAGAGGTTCCTGATCATTTTCTGATTTTTTTTGGGTGGGGGTGAAATTGGGGTGGTTGGGGGGTGGGGGGTTGAAAAACTGAAAAAAATTTGCTGTATTAATAATAGGCTGTCCACTGACCTGTGAAGGAAGACCTAGCGACATAAATCAGCTTTTTAGGTCCATTTGAACATTGCCTTGCCTATTACCGAAACTAAGGGACTTTTCTGTATACATACGAATATTTATTGCTTTAGATCGTTCTGTATTTTGTAACGTGGAAACTATTAAATTGATTCTAATGAAATTTTGACACATTATTATTACTGTGGTGAGGATGGAAAACGCGTATGCTTGTTAGAAATCGTGTCAGTGGCAGCGTAGCAATAATCAAAAAACTAAAAATATGAAAACAGCTCAAACTTCGTTTTTAGATGTTTAAGGGGTTCCTGACCGTTTTCTACATTTTTGGGGTGGGGGTGAAATTGGGGCGATGATTTGGTTGCAAGGGGATCTCAGACTAAAGCTTCATGCTATGGGAAAATAATAAACTGGTATCACCGTAATGTATGGGAAGTACTGAGTCAATCAACTTGACTTCATTTTTTTCTGATATCTACTTATACCAAAAAAGTAAGAATGAATTTACTTGAGTAAATTCAAACGGCGCTCTCACTGTGAAATTTGTTGGTATAAAAATTTAATTTTTTTATTATATTGACAAAACCGGATTTTCCCGGACTAGTAATCAACAAATTTAATATCTAACCTAAAAAAAAAAAGAAAAAAAAGTTGTTGACCGCGGTGAGATTCGAACCCACGCCCTTTCGGACTGGTGCCTAGCGTCTTAACCGCTCGGCCACGCTGCCTGTGCTTCAGGAATATCAATACACCGTACATAATACGTCGTCAGTTACCTGTCGTAATTTAATTCAATTTTTTTAAACCGGAAGCGATATTGACAAAACCGGATTTTTCCCGGACGAGTTTTTTCATGCTGATTCCGAATCTGTATTTAGTTTTTCTCTAGCACCTGTAGTTTTAGCTATCTTTTGTATACGGACAGACAGAGGCTCTGCATAAGCTCTTTTCAGTGAGTCAGTGAGAGCTAAAAATCAAGTTTTCCCTCATTAAAGATTAATTAATTTATCTACCGATTTCTCCAAGTACAAAAAGAATTCAAATTTGACAGCTTGACCTAAGTTGACGCATTTCATGCTTAATCACACACTAAGTTTTATAATCGTTAAGATATATTTTTTTTCTGATATCTACTTATAGGTACCAAAAATTGTGATTTGCACCTAAACGGTTCGCTTGTATGATGCATAAATTATAAGTCACACTAGAATTCACCAAGCAATCTAAATATGCAATAATATACAGAGGTGCAAGCAGACAGAAAGAATTCTGCCGGTGCGCCATCTAGTACCCGAAGGTAACGGCAAACAAAGGAAATCTCTACTTGGCAGTAGTAGACTTCTTGGTGGGACGCCATGACGCCAAGGTGCATCCGCTTAACCACTAGAGAGCGCGGGTTCTATACGCGCTGCGTATGAAAGCCGATATACGAGGGCTGCTCTATACCTCCGTCAATCCTCCAGTACGCAGACAGCTGTTTCACGCTTATTAGCGATTATCAGTGCGCCATAGGTCGATTGACGGAAATAGAGAGCATCAATCTTTCCATGTCTAATAAACATGTGAAAGATGTGCAAGCAGACAAAGAATTCTGCCGGTGCGCCATCTAGTACCCGAAGGTAACGGCAAACCAAGGAAATCTCTACTTGGCAGTAGTAGACTTCTTGGTGGGACGCCATGACGCCAAGGTGCATCCGCTTAACCACTAGAGAGCGCGGGTTCTATACGCGCTGCGTATGAAAGCCGATATACGAGGGCTGCTCTATACCTCCGTCAATCCTCCAGTACGCAGACAGCTGTTTCACGCTTATTAGCGATTATCAGTGCGCCATAGGTCGATTGACGGAAATAGAGAGCATCAATTTTTCCATGTCTAATAAACATGTGAAAGATGTGCAAGCAGACAGAAAGAATTCTGCCGGTGCGCCATCTAGTACCCGAAGGTAACGGCAAACCAAGGAAATCTCTACTTGGCAGTAGTAGACTTCTTGGTGGGACGCCAAGGTGCATCCGCTTACCGGATTGACGGAGGTATAGAGCAGCCCTCGTATATCGGCTTTCATACGCAGCGCGTATAGAACCCGCGCTCTCTAGTGGTTAAGCGGATGCACCTTGGCGTCATGGCGTCCCACCAAGAAGTCTACTACTGCCAAGTCGAGATTTCCTTGGTTTGCCGTTACCTTCGGGTACTAGATGGCGCACCGGCAGAATTCTTTCTGTCCGCTTGCACATCTTTCACATGTTTATTAAACATGGAAAAATTGATGCTCTCTATTTCCGTCAATCGACCTATGGCACACTAATGATCGCTAATAAGCGTGAAACAGCTGTCTGCGTACTGGTGGATTGACGGAGGTATAGAGCAGCCCTCGAATATACAGAGGGTTTTTAAAAAAACGGAACTTTGATATGAATTGCCCAAACATCAAAATTTAACCGAATATATTTTTAAGGCTGTAGCCTGTATGTCCAGGTTACAAGTTTCTGAAATATTTCCTAGTAATCCCATTATCTCCCACTCTGCATATGGCTCCAAAAATTTCATCAAATCTTGAGCAGCGATTACATAGACGCGAGTATGAAAAGGCAACAGACACATCGGCAGAAATGAGTGACATTAACTCTTACCTAATATAAACCTGCAGTCAATCACAACAGCCAGATGCTTAGACGATACTCCAGCTTTTGCCACGCTGGTTTTTATGAAGTCGACAGCAGGGAAGTACAAGCTGTTTCCTGGTGTTATCGTCACATATTCCACCCCATTGGTTGTCTAAGAGAAATAGATTAATATAATTAATAACCGCCTCTGTTCTAATAGTAATATCATCACAGTCACAATGTCTTAACAGACATGTTGTGAACTCGTAAAATGCATTAAGACGGAGCTAGAGTATTGCCGACACGAATATTAACAATAGTTTTGAGAACTGTAGCTCGCCATCGTTCGCGATTTACTGTCAGTTCAGTGGCACTTTTGGTACTCATATCCAGCAACTGTTTCGTCGTATCCACCCAGCGTGTAGGGGAACGGCCACGGCGCCGCCCACTCGGGGCATGATCCTGAACTACAAGTTTCTCCATATTATCGCTTCTGTGTATATGTCCGAAGAATGAAAGCATTCTCGTCGACACAATGGAGGATAGTCTCTTTGGATTACCGAGCTCATCCAGTATGGAAACGTTAGTTCGATGGACGGTATAAGGAACTCTCAGCATTCTCCTCCACGCCCACATTTCAAAAGCATCTATGCGAGCTCGATCTGCTTTTTTAACAGTCCAAGTTTCCGAGGCATACAAAAATATGGAGAGCGGCGACATTTTGGTAGCTTTAGTGATGTTATGGTCACGCCATATTTTAGTAAGCTTTGTCATGACCAGACGTGCCTGTTGAATGCGCCGTCGGATCTCATTTTCACAGCTACCCGAATTGTCGAACCGAGGTACACAAAACTTTGAACTACTTGATAACGGCCTACTGACTTTATTGCTCGATGATTATTGTGCTCTCTATCTACGATCATAACCTTGGTCTTGTTCTATTTAATACCAAGACCATGCGCTGCACTGTGTTGTTCTAAGATGTTTAATAGAGCTACTAGTTCTTCCTGAGAAGCAGCAATAAGGGTTGTCGTCAGCAGCAAGTTGGATATTTTGCTTCCGCCAATAGTTATACCACCATTCCAGTCTCATCACAAATTCAGAGTAAATTGGAGAAGGCTTTAGGTGCTTATAATAATATAATAATGTGTATATTTGCTGTCCTATAATATTATTCACACATATTATAAACAAACAACTAATCGTTCATTGATCTTAGACAAAAAATAACCCACAACAAACAGCGCGGCCTCTAGAAACATCTAGATTCGTAAGTGTATTAGAGCATGACACTTTTTTTGTTGTTATTGTTTGTTTTTTTGTTTACTGTAAAAATTAGTTCAGGTATTGGAGTTTCTTGACTTGAGTGATTTACTATCGAGAGCTCATTCGAATAATGCGTCAATAACACGGGTCTTTTTAAGAGATTTTTTTGTTGTTGCTGACGTGGATAAATGATGGTTCAAAAACACCAAGGTTCTTGACTTCTGAGAATCTCTTGCAAAACAGCAATATATAATTTAGGATTTTAATTCTCTTCTCTCTTTTAATACGTATGTATCAGAAAATATCCTATATTATTTATATGGCATTATTTATGACAGACAGTGCAGCATATGGTCTTGGTATTAACTACAACACGACCAAGGTTATGTTCGTAGATAGAGAGCAGGATAATCATCGAGAAATAAAGTCAGTAGGCCGTTGTGAAGTAGTTCAAAGTTTTGTGTACCTCGGTTCTTTGATCGACAATTCGGGTAGCTGCGAAAATGAGATTCGACGGCACATTCAACAGGCACGTGTTGCCATGTCAAAGCTTACTAAAATATGGCGTGACCAACGACGATCAAATATTTTTTGATCGTCGTTGGGCGTGACCATAACATCACTAAAGCCTCAAAAATGTCGCTGGTTCAGTCTCTTACCCATATTTTTGTATGCCTCGGAAACTTGGACTGTTAAAGAGGCAGATCGAGCTCACATAGATGCTTTTGAAATGTGGACGTGGAGGAGAATGCTGAGAGTTCCTTATACCGCCTATCGAACTAACGTTTCCGTACTGGATGAGCTCGGTAATCCAAAGAGACTATCCTCCATTGTGTCGACGAGAATGCTTAGATTCTTCGGACATATACACAGAAGCGATAATATGGAGAAACTTGTAGTTCAGGGTCACGTCCCGAGTGGGCGGCGCAGTGGATACGACGAAACCGTTAAACTGTACTTTATTTATTAATCTCCACTGGACTCGACTCGTAAACTATTCTATTTAGGGCCCTCCTTTCACTAGTTGATCACGATTTTTGTGTACTGCCATATTCAGATGGTCTGTATCATTTTGATTTTTGTTTGTTGCGTTAACAATATTTTTTTATTTAATTGTATTTTGGTTTTTTTTTTTAGTGAGCTATTTCCCTCTTCTTCGGTGGCAATTTTCTCGATACATCTGACAAAAATGAACAATCTTATTGACATGGTAAAAATAATCTGAGACCTAAATCACGTCGCCTGTGATTGGTTTCGATTGAATGAATGAAATTGCTAGTCTTCAATTGAGTTAAGTTGCTTTTTAGCATAAACCGAATGTCGGGAGTGTTAAATTTTAAGTGTTCCACAAAAAAGAGTCTGTTTGTTGTTGTGCCCGCAGGTTTCTATACCTGATGCTTTTAAACGGGTCACATAAACAGTGCTCAAATACTCAAATTAAACGCTCAGGTACCGGCTTTGGTAGATAGATGGCGAACCAATACTTTTTCAAGTACTGCTTCCCAATATCTACAGGGTGAGTTTTTAGTACTGGCTCGGTCGATAACTCCACTACCGTAGAAGATAGCGAAAAAAGTTGTATATAAAAGTTGTAGCCACGGATATGCTCCTTGCTCAGAAAATATTTAGATTTATACTATACAGGGTGATCCATAACTACGTGGTGATGCAAACATGCATTTTACTTCCCACACCGATAGGTGAGGGGAGTATTGTGATCGCGAAAATTTTCGATTTTGAGATAATACGTTTTTTGGGCGTTTTATGATGTGTACATAACGAAAATCCACGTCACTCATTTCCGTCGGTCTGTCTGTCGGTCTGTCTGTCTGTCGGTCTGTCTGTCGGTCTGTCTGTCTGTCTGTCTGTCTGTCTGTCGCGTTTTTCTACCCTCGTAATCTCAGTAACCGCTACATGGATTGTGATGAAATTTGGGCAGCATTATGCTGTGGGGTCGTAGTAGGTAATGTTCCTATAATTTTGAAAATCGTTATACGGGGGGCGGAGTAATTAGCAAAAAACGAAAAATTTCAAATACGCCTCAAACTTCGTTTTTAGGCGTTTTAGGGGTTCCTGATCATTTTCTACTTTTTTTGGTTGGGGGTGAATTTGGGGTGGTTGGGGGGTGGGGGGTTGCAATACTGAAAAATTTGTTGTATTCATAATGGGCTCTCTAATGACCTGTGAATGAAAAACCTAGCGCCATAATACAATTTTTTAGGTCCATCCGAACATTTCCTTGCTTATAATAGAAACCAAGGGACTTAGAATAATTTGTGATGTATACATCCGATTGTTGTTTTAGTTTTAGATCGTTCTTTATTGCGTAACGCCAAAATTATCGAATGGATTTTAATGAAATTTTGACACAGTATTACTGCCACGGCGAGGATGGAAAGCGCGCATGTTTTGGAAAAATCGTGTCAGTGGCGGCGCAGCAATAATAAAAATCTAAAAATATAAAAACAGCTCAAACTTCGTTTTTAAGCAATTTGGGGGTTCCTGATTGTTTCGTTTCGTCCAGTTGAAGCTGAATTGTGTCGTTTTAGTTCATACGGAGAGATTTAGGAAACTATTTACTAGTTTTTGTGTTGGATGTTTTTTGACGACAGGCGGGCGATGATTTGGTTGGAACTGTTATGTGTGGGAAGTACTGAGTCAGTCAACTTAACTCCATTTTTTTTAAATGAGACACCCCACAGATTATTCCATATTCAAATCCTCCTAATGATTTCCGTTCTTCCAATATAGGGTATCGTTACATTATACAGGGTATTTCAAAAGTTATGACCATTTTCATATACAAATCGCCGTCAAATGAACGTATTGTATATCGAAAAGTAATGAATGAAAAATTATTTTTTTTACATGAAAAGATTAAAAATATCCTCTAGTTTTAAAATCGGCTAAAAAAAAGCCCGCGACGTATATTCGTATACAGGGTGATGTAGTATGCAAAATCCAGATTTTCTCTTTTTTTTTTAAATGTAACCCCCAATATTTTATTATCCCAGAGAATTGCTTTTAATATGCACTTTCATCTTTGTATAGCACTTGTTGTATCTACGTCCATCAATTTCCGAGATATTTCGGTTTTTTGGTAAATTTAAAATATAGCTCCTATTTGTGTACTGAAATTTATTTATTTTGAGAAAGAACTATCGAATTTGTTTTTTATTTAACGAACAACTAAATCATAAGGTCATGATACTATTTGACGAAGTCAAAACCCTAAATCATCGAGATAATAAGGACAAGTGTGCTGAGGAAATAATTTTGTAGGCGTTATGCATAATTATCAAGCAGATTTGTCAGGTAGGCTTTGAAAAATTGACAGTTTTCATAACCTGCTCAATAATTCCGTACTGGGTGAAAAACCAGCTTTAAAAATTAATTTTTCCATTGAGACTATTTAGGAGAATCTTTGAGAAATTTTCTACTTGCCTCTAGAATGTCACCTATGAACAGCAATCTCCAGAACGGAGGCACTCTAAAACTAATGCGTTTGAAATATTGAAGTATTGAAGAATTGTTTTATTTGGACCGTGTCGTTTAATATTTCATAGCCTGCCTGATAGATCTGCTTGATAATTATGCATGACGTCTATAAAATTGTTTCCTCAGCACACTTGACCTCAATTATCTCATTAATTCAGTATTTTGACTTGATCAAGTACTATTATGGCCTTATATTTTAGTTGTTTGTTAAGCAAAAATAAAATTTGATAGTACTTAATGTTTGATAAACAAACAGAAGGTATCTTTAAAATTTGTAGAAAAATCGAAATATCTCAGAAACTAATAAATGCAACCATAACAAGTGCTATACAAAGATGAAAGAGTATATTAAAAGCAATTCTTTGGTATAATAACTCACCCTGTATATGTTGCTACACTTACCTTCATCTTCTCCACGTATATGGTAGGCCTAGCAGAAGGGTAGAGCAAAAACACAATATTGATGCCAACCCCTAGCAGAATCCCGTACTCCACCCCCACTAGTAGGCAGGCAACAAAAGTGGCACAGGTGCACAGCAGGTCCTTCTTGCTAGACTTCCACATCGGCTTGACGACTTCGTATTCGATCATGAATATCACGGCGCTGACTATAACAGCGCCCAAAGAGGCCTTAGGGATGTAAGCAAACGATGGGGTGAGAAAGCTGAGAGCTAGCAGCACCATGACGCCTGAAAAAGTTATTTATTTTCAATTGTAATCATGCTTATATTTTTAGTACTTCATTTTGTTTCAATAATCACTATTTTATGTCTCGCAATATTTTTTTTATTTCAAAGATGTACATTCCATGGAACTCCGACCACCACCATAAGCGTGAACTCGAGAGTGGCAGAGGTCAAATTTCAACATCGAGATGTAAAAAGCATCCTCCAAAAGCTGAACACCAATAAAGCTACTGGTCCTGACCAAATTCCAGCCATTGTCCTTAAACGCTGTGCCGCTGAGCTTGCACCTATTCTTTGCAAGCTCTTCAAACTTTCGTATCAACAAGGCGTGTTTCCCGATTCGTGGAAGATTGGCTGCGTGCAACCTGTCCCTAAGAAAGGCAAAAAAACTGATCCCACCAACTATAGACCTGTGGCTCTTCTCAGCATCGTGTCTAAGGTTATGGAGACTGATGGGAGACTGTCATTAACACACAGCTCCTGAAATACCTGGACAACAATGACATCATAAATGATCGCCAGTATGGCTTCCGCAAGCACAGGTCTACAGGTGACCTCCTTGCCTACGTCACTCACTTGTGGAACAGAGCAATAGACAAACATGGCGAATCCCATGTTGTTGCACTTGACATATCGAAAGCCTTCGACAGAGTGTGGCATGACGGACTTCTGGTCAAGCTTGCTGCTTATGGACTTCCACCTGGCCTGCGCCAGTGGCTGAATAGCTTTTTGAACGATCGATCTCTGTTTGTTGTAGTCGAGGGCTGTTCATCAGACGTATTTTCAATAAACGCCGGTGTTCCTCAGGGATCTGTCTTATCCCCTACACTGTTTCTGCTGTACATCAACGAGCTGCTGGAAATAACATCCAATCCAATCTACAGCTTCGCAGATGACAGAACATTAGTGTCGTGCATGGAACCAGGCAAGCCACTATCATCCCGGGAGACGGTACGTCGGCGACAGCAGCATGCCTCACAGATCAACGCAGATATCAAAACAATTGTCGAGTGGGGATTAGCAAATAAAGTACAGTTCAACGTACAAAAAACTCAGGCAACAACACTGACAAAGAAGTCTCACGATGGCTTACCAACCGTGGAAATGGAGGGTCACCCCACAGTCGAATCACCTTCCATCAAGCTCTTGGGAATCAACATCAACAATAACATGTCCTGGCACGACCACGTCGTCAGTATTGCTAAAACGGCATCCCAGAAGCTTGGAGTTTTGTTCCGCTGTAGGAAGTTGTATACACCAGAGCAACTGCTGCTGCTCTACAAGGCACAGATCCGACCATCGCTGGAGTATTGCTCCCATGTATGGGGATGTGCTCCGAAGCACTCTCTAAAGCTTCTAGACACCATCCAGAAAAGAGCAATTAGATTAATCGATACGCCTAACCTCACAAAGGACCTCCACAGCCTGGAACATCGAAGGAGGGTGGCTGACCTATGTCTGTTTTACAGATTCTATCACGGAAGATGTTCGAGTGAGCTCTCCCAGATAATAACACCAAAGGCCGTCCGAACCAGGAATACTAGAGAAGCTCTGCGAGCTCATCCTTACCAGGTCGAGGTCCTTACTTTCGACAAATTGTTCCTTCAATGCATTTTTTATTTTCATATGATTAGTTTTATCTTAACAATAAAAATAAAAAATAAAGTCGTCAAGTCATTTTTTTAGTTTTACAACCCCGAACCACCACAAATTTTACCCTCGCCCAAAACAGTAGAGAAACGAAACCCCGAAAACGTCTAAAAAATAAGTTCGAACAGTATTTAATTTTTTAATTAATTAATTTTTTAATCAGAGTAATTTTTTTTATTTTTTGGTAGTTACTCCACTGCCCATGCATCGATTTTCTCAATTATAGCAGCATTTACACCTACTACATGCAGCGGTTACTGAGATTACGATTTCATTTTTCACAGATAAATTGCATAGTGAGGCTAGAATAACGCCAAAAGACACACAGACAGGCAGACCGACAGACAGATAGACCGACGGAAATGGGTGAGGTGGATTTTCGTTACGCAGATATCATAAAACTATAAAACGCCCAAAAAACGTACCATCTCAAAACCGCAAAATGTTCACGATCACAATACTCCCCTCACCTAACGCTGTGGGAGGTGAAAGTGAAAACGACCAAATATAACAGAATACAACAGAAAAGAACAGAAAACAGCTCAAAACAACAGAAAGCAAGCAGAAAACAGCTGGAAATAACAGATAACGACTAAATACAACAGAAAAGAACAGAAAACAGCTCAAAACAACAGAAAGTAAGCAGAAAACAGCTGGAAATAACAGAAAACGACTAAATACAACAGAAAAGAAAAGAAAACAGCTCAAAACAACAGAAAGCAAGCAGAAAACAGCTGGAAATAACAGAAAACGACTAAATAATACAACAGAAAAGAACAGAAAACAAATCAAAACAACAGAAAGCAAACAGAAAACAGCTGGAAATAACAGAAAACGATTAAATACAACAGAAAAGAACAGAAAACAGCTCAAAACAACAGAAAGCAAGCAGAAAACAGCTGGAAATAACAGAAAACGATTAAATATAACAGGAAAGAACAGAAAACAGCTCAAAACAACAGAAAGCAAGCAGAAAACAGCTGGAAATAACAGAAAACGATTAAATACAACAGAAAAGAACAGAAAACAGCTCAAAACAACAGAAAGCAAGCAGAAAACAGCTGGAAATAACAGAAAACGACCAAATACAACAGAAAAGAACAGAAAACAGCTCAAAACAACAGAAAACGACTAGGTACAACAGAAAAGAATCAAATACAACAGAAAAAAAAACAAATTTGAGTGATCGTAAACTGCAGTTGACCATATCGCTGAAACTCTGAAGGTATCAAACAAACTTTTTGCTTATTAATTATTTTATTTACTTATTTACTTATTATTCAGACTTACCTGTGACAATACCGCCTAAAGGTGTCTGCACGCCACTGGCATGATTGACAGCCGATCTTGAGAACGATCCAGTGATTGGCATTGACGAAAAGAAAGAACCGATTATGTTGCACATAGAAAGAGTGAACAGTTCTTGTGTAGCGTCTATCGTTGCTCCACTAGCTAAAATCAAAAAAACATTTTTAGTACTTGGGCGAAGGTAAATTGAAAAGTATAACTAGTCATGAAAAGTCTATTGTTACGTACCCAGTACTTTTTATACTCATGTGATATATTTTGTTTCTTAGAAAATAATAGACTTGATGCAAATAATTAATATCGTGAAATAGAAATAGAATAGAAGAGGTCCCAAAGTGGATCCTTGAGGAGGCCCATATTAATATACAACAACTGATCTGGCTATACGATATAGTACATTTCAAACATCACTCGCCTGTAGTGTAACATTATCTAGATCGAATGATTTGTATACAGTACAAACAGAAGAGGCCCCGAAACAGATCCTTGGTGAACTCCCATTTCAAAATCGAACAAGTGAACTTACCGAACGCCTTCGCGATGGCGATGTTGCCAAGCACTGCACAACTGTTATACCAACAGCGACATATGCTTGTGAGACGTGGAGTATGAACAAAGATGAGAAAGAAAAAATTATAAGATGGGAAAGAAAAATGTTGAGAGCTATTTATGGAGGCGTAAGGACAAACGAGGGATGGAGGAGAAGAACAACCCAGGAACTGGAAGACATGTATGAGAACCCCAATATTGTAGCAGTCATCAAAGCGCAGAGAATAAGGTCGCTGGGACATGTGGAGAGGCTGAATGGAACGAGAATGGCAAAACTAGTTCTCAACCGAAAACCAATAGGAAAACAAAGGAAGGGTACACCAAGGGAGAGATGGCTGAAGAAGGCAGATGATTTAAAGAAAATTAATATTAAACACTGGAAAGAGGAGACGGCAGACAGAAACAGGTGGCGTGGAATAGTGCAGATCCAAAGACAATTTTAAGTTATATAAATTTTAACGGTGTAAGACCAGACTGTACTCATTTCTGCCCTAGGCCTTCAAGGCCTGTTGTGCAAACTAATACAGCCAAGCAGGTCTGAAAGCGGTGGCAGCTCCGAGGGCCAGATCAGCTCTGGCTCAAGAATGCTCTGCCGCCCTTCAGAAGTTAGCAAGCCATAAGAAGGTGCCCCTGCTGTGGGTCTCCGGACATATTGGTATACCGGGTAACGAGAGAGCGGACCGATTAGCTAGGATAGGGGCCAGCAGCCCCTGCATCGGCCCAGAACCTATGCTGGGAATTAGCAAACGTCAGGTTAATGTGGCCCTGGACAACTGGGCCTACAAGGAACTGGCGATAGCCTGGTTAGAGAGAGACGACTGCAGGCAAGCCAAAAGATTCATAGCAGGCCCTAATAAGGGCCGAACGCTATGGCTTTTGAATAAAGGCAGAGAGACGCTCAACCTTCTGGTGGGGGTTCTTACTGGCCATTGTCGGCTGAATAGACATTTGTCACTCATGAGAGTGGTAGGGGACCCCATTTGCTCCAGATGCTGGGAGGAGGACGGGACAGCGTTCCACTTCCTGGGCAGATGTGCAGTTTACCGCAACCTTAGGGTTCAGATATTCGGCACGACGGAGTTTGGGGAGGAGCCACTGTATTCAGCGAAATGGTCGGACATATTGATATTCGTCAGGAGGTCTGGTAGGTTCGACAAGGAGCTTTCTAGGGTGTAGAATTTTAGTGTTTTCAGTGATTGGTTCAGTGGGGTTGGCAAAAAGGGCCAAAGGTGGCCTACTTGCCTGGCTTGGCCTCCCCATCACTACTATCCCACATAGCACTGGATATTCTATGAATATTCTTTAAATCTCCTATATGTTCCATGAATATTCAGTAGGATCATAGAATATTCGTTATATCTCTTGATTATTCTGGATTATTAAAACAATATTCTATATAGAATATTATTATTTTATCCACTTAGGATAATCGGTGATTATTCGTTTAATGTCTGAATTATTCCAGAATATACCAGTAATATTCTTCATAGAATATTATTTTAATAATCTACTAAGAACAAGATGTAGCTATTTTCTGACAAACATTTAGTAATATTTGTAATAGAAATACCTGTATGTAGGCAAATATTCAATATGAGGTATTATTAATTTATATTTGCACGTTTCTCAGTGAATTAAAAAAAACCTTCATTCGTTTTGCGTTCATCCTAAATATACCTTATAAGTATTATGTGCAATTTTCAAAAGTTTATTAGTCATTAGTCATTGCCAGCAATACAGATACGGCATCCACCGACGATATAGTGACAGCATCTTATGCTGATGTATGGTGACTATGGTGTCGTCAGTTGTCAATCTTGACAATCTTGTCTGGTTGTCACTCTATTCTTCGCTTCAAGGGTTCTGTCATTCTGTGCTTCTGCTTCAACATGTGATGTGGGCATTTAAGCAATTCACGAATTCACGAGTTTTATTGTTTTATTTCTGAATGGCCTGCATTTATACCTAATTTTGTACAATAAAGTTGGTGGTTGTTATAAAGTGTGTGACAGTGTTCCAAATTATGGTCACCTACTATGGTGTATGGTTCATTATATAATGTGAGTAGAATTTTGAGGTTATATGCAACAAGTTTACATTTTTACACTTTGTTCTAGGCATCTAGACTGAGATGTCTAACCACTTAACTTTTGTGACCATTTGCCACTAGTAGGTGCCATTATTTTTGGAACAGTAACCATAATTCCCTAAAAATGTTTCGTATATGAGGTAATTTAGACAAAATGTCAGAAATGACAGAATATTCAAAAACATTCTACCACGATTGTTCCTGTAATATCCGTGCGGAATGTTCGGCGGAATATTCTAGGAATATAGGGTGTTTTTCCCATTTCGAACGTTTACAGAATATTCTGTAAATATTCTAATTATTATCTATGGAATTTTCTCAGAATATTCATAATATCTGTAGTGAATGTGAACAGAATATTCTCATATCATCCAGTGCTATGTGGGATACTACTACTGTGCAAACTAATTATAATAAATAACAAACAGAAGAGGCCCCGAAACAGGTCCTTGGTGAACTTCCATTTTAAAATCGAACATAAGCGAACTTACCGAACGCCTTCGCGATGGCCACGTTGCCAAGCACTGCGATGATGGGCACCAGCACGATGGAGCTGCCCAGATCCCCCACCATTTCGACGAAAGTGACCGTTTTGTTGTTGAGGACGGTCTCGGTAGGCGGCACTTTGAACTCCGGTAGACCGGACTTGACCGATCCTGTGAGTAAAAATGGAGATTCTTCGCCTTGGCAGACGTAGTAGTAGGCTATGCCGCTGCATGCTATCACTATGAGGGCGTTTCTCGAGGTCGACATCAACCAGATGCCGTAGTTGATGATCTTCTGGTTTTTGTTCGGTTTCGTGTTCTTTTTGTGTACGGTGAAGTCTTTCATTTTCTAGAAAAAAATTAAGGGTATAGCGCGCCAAATTGAGAATCCATGAAAAGACGTACTCCCGTGTTAACGAGGAGGCGTGGCCGCCTGTTCCATTTCTCCAGTGTGTGTGTCTAAGATGAGGGGAGAGGTAAGTCCAAAAGTCCAAAGGTAAGGTCCAAAGGTCACCATAAAAATTACTTTCGCATTTCCAAGCGCCTGACGTTACCTTTGAACTTACAGTAATGATCCAAAAAGCAAATTGAAGAATAAAGCTTGCGTTTTTTTTTGATATCGTGTTTGGTTGTTGAATTACAAACATTTGAAGAATGTATGATTTTTACATTGCGAGTTTTTTTGCACACTAAAAAACTTTTTTGAGAAAATCGCAAATAGTTGTAATTGATTAAGGTCTTAACTATCACCTTCTGAAATACTTTGTATGTAGTTTGAAAAACAAGTGAGTTCTGTTCGAAATGGGAATCCGTCCCTTAAGGGACTTAAGTTAAGTTCGATGATCTTTTGGTTGGTGTTCAGTTTTGAGTATTTTTTTGTGCGCAGTAAAGTCTTTCATTGACGAAAAAAACAAACGCATATGAATTTTATCTTTTGAATCTTCTTTGTAAAGCAAGTAGGTGTGCCAAATATGTTTATTTTTCTTTCCAACTGCACCACTGACCATGCTGACATAATAGGGTCACTCATAAAAAGTAAAATTTTCGATTTTGAGATAATACGCGTTTTGGGCGTTTTATGATGTCTACATAACGGAACGTCACCCATTTCCGTCGGTATGTCTGTCTGTCGGTCTGCCTGTCTGTTGGCGTTTTTCTAGCCTCGTAATCTCAATAACCGCTGCATGGATTGTGATGAAATTTGGGTACCGGTATGCTATGGGGTCCTAATAGGTAATGTTGCTATAAATTTGCATTGGCGGTGGAGTAATTAGCAAAAAGCAAAAAAATTTAGATATTCTTTAAACTTCGTTTTTAGGCATTTTGATCATTTTCTACTTTTTTTGGGTGGGGGTGAAATTGGGGTGGTTGGGGGGAGGGGGGTTGTAAAACTCAAAAATTCCTTGTATTCATAATAGGCTGTCCATTGACCTGTAAAAGAGAGAGCTAGCCTAGCGGCAAGATACCTCTTTTCAGGTCCATCCGAACATTGCCGTGCCTACTACATAAACCAAGGGACTTGGAATTTTCTGATATAGGTGTACATACGAATATTGCTTTAGACAGTTCTGTACTGAGTAACGTGGACATTGTAAAATTGATTTTAATGAAACCTTTGCCTCAGTATTATTACCGTACCAAGGATGGAAAACACGTATAGCTCTTAGAAATCGCGTCAGTGCATCGGGAAAATAATAAAATGATATTACGGTTATGTGTGGGAAGTACTGAGTCAATCAACTTGACTCCATTTTTTTATTATTTGTAAATTTTGATTAATCATAGAACTTTAGGCTGTGTTTGCAGAATCGGACTTTTTTCAGGATTATCAGTATACCATTACTCAGCAATAGCAATGCATTATTTTTTATTCACATCGCCTTTGCGCGAAAACCTTGGATTCAAAACCTTCAAAACTGTCAGTGTTCAAAACTATCAATTGACAACTTACTTGACTTAACGTGCTCGCCCACTTAGACGAAGCGTCGCGAGCGGAAGCGGCGCGAAGAAAATTGTGGATTTGACGCCAGAAAAATTTAGTGAGAAGTTGACATTAGGTTATATGGCAGCCCGCCCACTCAGGCGGCGCGAAGCGAAGAGGCGCGTCGTTTGACGCGCGAATTCTCTTCGGACCAACTAGGCGTCGTTTCTCTTGACGCTTCGCTTCGCTTCGCCTGAATGGGCGGTACCAGGCGGCGAAAAGATCCAAATATGTCTTGACGCCTCTCGCATATTTTCAGTGTTTAGCAGTATTTTTAAGAAGTGGTGCTAAATTGCAGTCTCTGGTCGTGATACAAAGACATCAATTACAAAGGTAATTTAATTATGTCTTGAACCCAGCATTTTCTTTTGTTTTCTTTTTTCTTTTCTTCTTCCATAGTGGCAACTAAACTCAATACAAAGAGTTCCTCTTCTGATAAACTGCTCATCGTACCTCACTAGACAACGTACCTCGATCAACTGCTTAAAAACAAATAAAATTCGCGTCGCGCCATAAAAGACGCGACGCGACGCTTCACCTCGCGCCGCTTCGTCTAAAGCTAAATTCAGATGCATACGACATCCGACGATACGACGGTACGAAACTGTTCCTATTGGTTGAAATATTTTGATTTGGCATCATTTTGAATATTTCAACCAATAGGAACAGTTTCGTGCCGTCGTATTGTCGGATGTCGTATGCATCTGAATTAAGCTTAAAGCTAAATTCAGATGCATACGACATCCGACGATACGACGGTACGAAACTGTTTCTATTGGTTGAAATATTTTGATTTGGCATCATTTTGAATATTTCAACCAATAGGAAAAGTTTCGTGCCGTCGTATTGTCGGATGTCGTGTGCATCTGTATTAGGCTTAAGTGGGCGAGCACGTTTAAGCACTGGACTTAAGCTTACTCCCCTCGCTAAAATGGACTGTTCCTGTCCGTGTTTGACGTTTCGTTTCACCACCAATCATTTATGCATTTTCAAAAATTATTATTATCATGTATGGGTATTAGGATATTATAAGCTAGCTATGAAGATAAATAAAATTATAGGTAACATTTTTAATGATACAAAAGTAACCACTCAACTATAGTAACTTGATAGGAGTAGATAAAATATAGTTCAAGGTGAACTGTCTACCATTTTGTTAGCAATAGAAACAATCTATTCTGATGAATTTGTGGTTCTTGGGTTTTTACTAGTTTTTAGGCCGGCGTCGTTTAGCATTAAGGCTTGACGTTTCGCCACCACGAGTGGATGGCATCTTCAGAAACTATTTCACTTCGGCGACTTCCAAGGTACTGGAGATGCCTAAATTTGTAGCTTTTATTGGATAGTACCGTCAAATAAAATTGACGGAAAAACCTGATCCTTTTGTACAATGATAAACCACAAAATAAGTATTGTTATCAAAATCATCACGGTTCTTTTCTCATTGACGCGTAGTGGTTTAGACCTGGCAATACCGCACGGAATCATATCGTACCGTAAACTTCCGTAGCTAACCTACAACTTTATCGGTTATTCGCCGATTCGGTTATTTCGGGAGAACTGCGCATGCCACAAATAGCCGATAACGTGCAATAACGTCAGGAAACGAACGTCCAAAAACTCTAATAAAAACAGCTAATAATCTGAATCATCTGATCGCGTTCTGACTGATCAGTTTTGAGGTCAGTATCAGTGATCCTTATTGTGATCGGGTTTATCGATCATAGTTTCCGTAAAGGCCTATTTACATAAAATATAACAGATTCACAGTATGAAATTTCTTTTTCCCCACTTTGTATTTAACTAGTTATTTAAGAAACAACTACTTACCCTCATAGCCATAAGTAGGATGATACAGATGATTCCAAGGATGCAATCGTTTGTTCTAGTGTGGTGAATGTTTTGGAAAACTTTGTTCATAGTGTCTAAAAACCCGTTAGCTTTGATCTTCAGTCCTAACAGACTTTTCAGTTGAGATGCTCCTATTATCACAGATGTAGCTGATGTGAATCCCACCGTTACTGGTATGGATATAAAGTCTACTAATACTCCTGCAAAGTAAATACCAGTGAGTTTTGATTACTGCCATCATTAGCATTTGATAGACCAACAATCCAGTGATCAAATGTACTGCTTTTGTGGAATCTGATTGGTTGAGATTAGCAATTGTTAAACTCTTTGTTAAACAAGAAAATGCAATTTTTCACCGACTTAGGATGGAAAATCAGATTGGAAAAGATACTAGATAGTTCACAATGGTTAATTGTATATGAAGTATGTATTTTTTGACCTTTTTGAGGTAAATTTCAAGAAAAATCAATAATTTTCAGAGTACTGTAGTGAGCAACTGGTCACTGTCAAAACCGATACCAAATTTAGAAATAGCCAAAGTGATCAAGACGTCTAGTGGTGGAATTTAGAACCCAATGTTGTATGTGTGCCCCTGGTAACCAGATTTTTTTTTAGCATGCATGTGTACCAACTCAGAGAGAATGAAATCAAAACACAGAAATGTTATGATATTGTTTTTTATTATTTGTTTCTTAAGATTTGTTTTGTATTTATTAATCATGAGTGCTGAGTGTTTATGGTATGGTTTTATTACTTGATTCTTGTATTTATCAAATTATGAGTACTTTGTATTTCATATATTTTACTGGTGAAGTATTTATATTGGTGTGTTGAAATATACGATTCAAAAATGTCTAAATAATAGTGGTAAACTGGCTCCTGTTATTGATATTGGTATAATAAAGAAATGGTTATAAACATTCACAGCCTAAATGATAAATAATAATAAGAATACATGGTGGGCTAGGTCTCTCTTCAACGTTAGGGAGAGAAATTTGGATAGAATGTCGAAAAATATCAGCATATATAAATAAATAAATAAATATAACCAACACATAAAGGAGTAAATAAAGGATGTAAATGGGATAGGGTATGTAAAATATAAGCATAGCATCGCAAGCATGGTATCTAAGCACATAAATAGATCAATAAATAAATATAAACAATGAACAACATATAAAAGATCTGGTTAGAGGAACCTATGGTTCGTGTTAACGCGTGAGCATAGCCCACTTTCACCTACGGTAAGTGAACAGTCGCCCTAGGGACAGTCACCTTGGTTTCCACAACCATAAAATAGATATTGTATATACATAAAGAGGATCAGTAAGGGTTGAAATAGATACACCTAAATAAGACAGAGTTGTCTCTGTCCACCATCCGCTTGCAATCCCTCAGGACCTAATACCTAGAGTAGACGTAAATCAGAGACCCAACACCATATAAAGTCGTCTTAAAAAACCGGAGGTATAGTATACGTTGTCAAACACTTTAAATATCGTAGCCAGTCCACATTAGTTAATAATACAAACTCAAAAGACAACATACCTGCAGATATTCGTGAAAAAGATTCAAAAACCCCTTTGTTGAAATTTTGGTCTCCAGCTTGTTACGTTTTTCAAAAACAATCCTCTCTCGTAATAAATAAACTATGGCAACCATCAAAAAACATATACACTGAGCAACCATTACCACGACCCACTACTTTATTCAAGTGACAAAACCCAAAAGCATCACAGAACAGTATCTTCTACTGTGAACACGGAACTGTTACGGAATTGGCTGCTCTATGAAAAGTTACTCATGATCTGACAAATATCAAAATATCTGAACAATATATGATGTAGTAATAATCAACTAAGTTACTTATCTGAACTTCATCAAATGACTACACTCATACACTTATATTATAACAACTAATTTTAATCGATTTTCCTTCTACCATCTGTCACTGCCGTCAATGTCAAACTTTGGCAGCCTAAAGGTCCGTTCTAACGTATGGCAGCCAGGAGCGCGTTCCGAATCACCACAGTACTTTGACAATGCATGTTCATGGAATGGGCTGATCTGATTGGTCAAAGTCTTTGTTAAAATGCGCACGTTGATAAAATCGGGCCATAAAGACACCAGCTTACCTAGGTGTAGAACTGCCATGATGATCTGTACGACTCCTGACAAGAAGCACAGTAGAAACGCGTAGTCGAAATTCCTGTCGACTACTTGTTGATATGTCATCAGAGCCATCAATGCAGTGGGGCCTATCGTTATGTCTTTTATGCTGCCGAAAATGGCGTACACGAAACAACCGACAAACGATGAATAGAGTCCATACTGCAATTGGAAATAAAACTTATTGTCAAGCTTGGTATTGGTATCTCTAAACTTGTTAAAAATCGACGAATGCCATGGAATATCTCGAGAACTAATATAAAAGAGTTTTGTAATATAAAATACAAGATATTATTCTATTTGGGCGTAGGGATGTGGCGACCCCATCGCCCAGAGGTGATGGTACACCTTGCACCGACGACGGTGCATCATGTACTATTATCTCTGCAATCAGCCACAGGGGGGAGAAGTGCAGTCACTTAGCTTCGCCCGTGGTGCAATCACCCCCACATCGGAATATTTCCGGGAAAATAGAAATAGGTTCCTGGAAATAGGCGGCGCCAAATGGCCTCACGGTTCATGTTCCGTCGCTGGGCTGATGTTCCCGGTTTCTCATAAGTGACAAATTGGATTAATTAGAAGTAAAAAATGCTCAATGGCTCTTCCAGGATCAAAAGTTTCCGGAGGTAAAATGCCTGGCCGTTCGGATCTCCGGGTGCCAGGTGGTCCGGGGGGAACATTAAGCGAAGTTGGTCTAAAGAATTGTGCTGCCACTCCTCGTCAGGCTAACAACAGAAGCCAGCCTTCGCAGCAACTTCGCACTGACGACAGGCCCGAAGGCCAGAGAAACTTGTTCAGAGCCGACTTTACAAATATACGAGGTCTTGCCTCCAACATAAACTCTGTCCATCAACACCTTCAGGCAGAGAAGCCACACATTCTGGCTCTTACGGAAACTCAAGTCGGTTCTTCAACAATGGATAATTGCTTCAGATATCCTGGATATGACTTATACACCCGATTTCGACGTAGGTTTGGCGTATGCGTGTACGTTAAATCTGGGCTTTCTTGTCATCGAGAAGAAGAGCTCGAACTGGAAGGATTTGACATCATATGGCTAAAAACATCCTTCCAAAATCAATCCAAATTTATATGCTGCATTTATAGGCCACCAAGCAGTATCAACTGCAAAGAGCTCTTCGAGAAGCTTTCAGCCACTGTGGACGCGCTGCAATCAGATCACCCTCATTCAGAGATAGTCTTTCTGGGTGACTTCAACGTTCACAACACATACTGGCTCAAACACTCAAACAAAACGGACGACGAGGGACGTGAAGCTGAAGCCTTCGCTATTAGCTGCGGCTTGGAGCAGATAGTCAAAGAACCAACAAGGATCCCCAGCCGCCACGGAGATTTTGCTAGTCTGTTGGACCTGTATCTCACAACTACTCCAACAATCTACACAGTGAAAGTAACCGCCCCACTGGGAACGTCTGACCATAACACCATCTCAACGCTATGCAGAATGCATTGTCCAGATCTCCACAGTACACAGCCTCGCCGGGTCTGGCATTACGGATCAGCAAAGTGGGACGACCTAAGGGAATACTACCAGTCCTTTCCCTGGAACGACGTCTGCTTCAAGTCACGAGACCCATCAGCTTGCGCCCAAGAAATAACCGAGGTATTAATATCCGGCATGGAAGCCTATATTCCTCATGTCGTCAAGCATCCCTCCAAAAACAAGCCATGGTTCAATCAGCGTTGTAGAGATGCAGTTACCACTAAAAACCAACATTACAAAGAATGGAGGAAAAATCCAAATGCCGAGAACCACCGCAGTTTTATCGACGCCAGAAATCATTGTAAACGCGTGATTGACAGCAGCAAGGAGGAGCACAACCAAAAAATTAGGGACAAGCTCCTCTCATGTCCTAGTTCGTCCAGAACATTCTGGTCTGTAGCTAAGGCTGTTAGTCAGAACTTTTCCTATTCGTCAATACCACCCTTGACCAGAGAGGACAAGTCCATCGCTTCTGCTCCTAAGGAAAAAGCAGACATCTTGGGGAAACTCTTCGCAGCCAATTCTACTGTAGACTTTCAAGGTAGTACTCCGACCACCACTATAAGCGTGAACTCGAGAATGGCAGAGGTCAAATTTCAACATCGAGATGTTAAATACATCCTCCAAAAACTGAACACGAATAAAGCTACTGGTCCTGACCAAATTCCAGCCATTGTCCTTAAACGCTGTGCCGCTGAGCTTGCACCTATTCTTTGCAAGCTCTTCAAACTTTCGTATCAACGAGGCATGTTTCCCGCTTCATGGAAGATTGGCTGCGTACAACCCATCCCTAAGAAAGGCAAGAAAACTGATCCCACCAATTATAGACCTGTGGCTCTTCTCAGCATCATGTCCAAGGTTATGGAGACTGTCATTAACGCACAGCTCCTGAAATACCTGGACAACAATAACATCATAAATGATCGCCAGTATGGCTTCCGTAAGCACAGGTCTACAGGTGACCTCCTTGCCTACGTCACTCACTTGTGGAACAAAGCAATAGAAAATCATGGCGAATCCCGTGTTGTTGCACTTGACATATCGAAAGCTTTCGACAGAGTGTGGCATGAGGGACTTCTGGTCAAGCTTGCTGCTTACGGACTACCACCTGGCCTGCGCCAGTGGCTGAATAGCTTTTTGAACGACCGATCTCTGTTTGTTGTAGTCGAGGGCTGTTCATCAGACGTTTTTTCAATAAACGCAGGTGTTCCTCAGGGATCTGTCCTATCCCCTACACTGTTTCTGCTGTACATCAACGAGCTGTTGGAAATAACATCCAATCCAATCTACAGCTTCGCAGATGACAGTACATTAGTGTCGTGCATGGAACCAGGCAAGCCACTATCATCCCAGGAGACGGTACGTCGGCGCCAGCAGCATGCCTCACAGATCAACACAGATATCAAAACAATTGTCGAGTGGGGATTAGCAAATAAAGTACAGTTCAACGTACAAAAAACTCAGGCAACAACACTTACAAAGAAGTCTCACGATGGCTTACCAACCGTGGAAATGGAGGGCCACCCCATAGTCGAATCACCTTCCGTCAAGCTTTTGGGGATCAACATCAACAATAATATGTCCTGGCACGACCACGTCGTCAGTATTGCTAAAACGGCATCCCAGAAGCTTGGAGTTTTGTTCCGCTCTAGGAAGTTGTATACACCAGAGCAACTGCTGCTGCTCTACAAGGCACAGATCCGACCATCGCTGGAGTATTGCTCCCATGTGTGGGGATGCGCTCCGAAACACTCTCTAAAGCTTCTGGACACTATCCAGAAAAGAGCAATTAGATTAATCGATACGCCTAACCTCACAAAGGACCTCCACAGCCTGGAACATCGAAGGAGGGTGGCTGACCTATCCCTCTTTTACAGATTCTATCACGGAAGATGTTCGAGTGAGCTCTCCCAGATAATAACACCAAAGGCCGTCCGAACCAGGAACACTAGAGAAGCTCTGCGAGCTCATCCTTACCAGGTCGAGGTCCTTACTCCCCGAACCAGTCTCCTCCAGCATTCCTTCTTTTGGAGAACTTCGACGCTGTGGAATCAGCTGCCGGGGAATTTGTTTCCCGACGGCTACAACCTGCAGCGTTTCAAATCTAACGTGAACCGACACTTGTCCTCTCGCAGCGCTTCTATAGCGCCATAGGCTTTCGGCCTTTGCGGGAGGCTGACCATAAAAAAAAAAAAAATAACAAAAAAGGCAATTTTCAATGGTGGCCGATGAATCTTTAGCATGAAGAGGTTGGAACTTTGCCATTATAAATAAATACCTAGGTAGTTGTTGTTTACTACCCGTGTTTGGATCAGTTGATGTAAAACTGAATTCAAATCTAAATCTATGTAGTAATAATCAATCTACGATTCCCTGCTTTCACTGACTTTTCAAAATTATCCATGTTGCACTATTCATTGTAAAGCCAAGCAAACAACTCTAATAAACTAAAAAACTCACTCAAATATTACTAACCTAACCTGCTCAGCTCAAAATTCAAACCACAAATCACATTCAAACATTGAATGCACCAAACCACCGAAAATAGATGTGACCAGACAATGCTCGAGATGCATAATGGGTTGTCTAAATAGGGGAGGAAATCACAAAATATGTAACCTCGATATGGTCAACCATGGCCGACTCTACTCACTAGGCCGGAGCATTGAAATATGGCAACACAGAATCAGGGGCCGAGCTTTTATTTGTTGTTATGTCATTAGTGTAATTTTCCAGAGCCAAAAAGAAGATTGGAACGTGATTTTTAATGTGTTTCTGATTATTTACCTGCACAAACGAAACTATAAAGATAAAAAGTGTGTAGTACCAGGTTGCACTAGCAATTGTGCTTCCAATAAAGGACATACCAAACATAACCTTCCAGAGTGAAAAATAAGATTGGAAGGTGATTGTTAATGTGTTTCTAATTATTTACCTGCACAAACGAAACTATAAAGATAAAAAGATGCCTGCAAAGTGTGTAGTACCAGGTTGCACTAGCAATTGTGCTTCCAATAAAGGACATACCAAACATAACCTTCCAGAGTGAAAAAGAAGATTGGAAGGTGATTTTTAATGTGTTTCTAATTATTTACCTGCACAAACGAAACCTATAAAGATAAAACATGCCTGCAAAGTGTGTAGTACCAGGTTGCACTAGCAATCGTGCTTCCAATAAAGGACATACACAGAAGTGGGTGAACGGTATTCCTCGTAAGGGCTGGTTATATTTATAAGAATAAAGACAATAATTTACAAACATTTCAAAGGATAAGACCTATTTTAAAGCACAATGTGGTACCTACAATGTTTTCTGGACCTCCCAAATATCACAAAAAAAGACAGTTGATAGAACTCACCTGGGCATGCATCTGCGCATACCTACGAAAAGATTTGATAGTGAAAGGGAATCAAGACCAGCAAGAATGGCTTCAAAGTGACCTGACAGTGAATTTTTCTAGCTCAAGTGAAAATTTACAAAGTAAATTGAGTGTTCATTTAAGTGGAAGTGGAAGTGGCAGCAGGAAACAGGTTGCGTTTATTTTTATTTTGTAGTGTCTGACTGTGATGAACCAGACATCAGATGTAAGTGGTATTAGTAGTAGTTCTAAAAAGTATTTTTCTTAATTTATCAACCGAGATGAACTCTTAATACATATAAAATGTAATAATTATTATTCTGATACTATAGAACAATTTACGGTAACCGGACCACTATTTGACAGCTAAGCCACGTTGCCACATCTAACGCTCCGGCCTAGTGTAGAGTCGGTCATGGGTCAACACAAGTAGACAAATATCGAATATAATAATATTCGATATTATAATAATAGTATAATAATCATGTCCGGATGGAAAAAAATATTACATATAGCATATAGCAAGCAAAATGATGCGAGTTTGTAAAAGTTTGGGTTTGATAGGTTGTATACTGACCTGAGGTTCAAGTCCTCCCAATGTGGCGTAAGCCAAGGCTTGTGGCATCACAGTGAGTCCAACTGTGAAGCCAGCTATGACGTCACTAACCAGGTGCCTCGTCGTGTATTGTCGGCTCCATTTTATGGCTGGTACCCGTTTCTCTATGATATTCCTGAGGGTGCTCGACCTAGTCATGATAGCAGATGCTGAAAACAAGGGGTAGGATGAGTAAAACATCATATCTACTTCCTTTAATAATTAAGTTATATAATGATTATAATCATGGGCGTCGTTTAGGGGGGGGGGAGGCACTTTTCCCCCCTGGAATTTGTAAACTTGGTTTTTTGCTCTACTCATATAAAAATGGTAAGTTTTTCGAAACATTTTCAGCTATTTTCATGATTTTTGTTAATTTTTGTCATACTTCAATGGTTCGCAACGACTTGAGTGCATATCAGTCGTCTAAATGCAAAACCCGACAAGTCCACGGTAACAAATTTTACAGAAATCAAGAAAAACAGATCAAAGTCTTATTATGAGCAAATATAATACGAAATCGATAGTATTATAATATACGATGTTTTAGGATGTTAAGTCCTAACGCCCCAAAATCTAGGACATCATATAGTTTTTCTAAAATCTGACTTTCAAATTTGGACACGTCGGGTTTTGCATGTTAGGAACTGTGACATGTCGTGTTTTGACTGCTATTTTTGTGGAATCGGATCAAAATAAGTGAAACACTTATCAATTTGGATTATTTTACTGAATATAAAGGAATCTAATCAAACACTGTGCTCAACAACAGGAACTATAAACATAAAGCTAGATATTAGAAAGGATACATTTCAAGGGTTACAAGGTTTAAACGTCAAAATCTAAATTTTCTGACAAACAAAATTCTTCAGAACTAGCAAATGCATTTTCACAATTAGCTTCGATCCTCTGCATTAATGTGAACCTAGCTTCTGTTGAAGTAGGCTCTCCAAAATCCGCATCCAAAGCATTTTTCAAAAAACATGGTTATTTTTATCAATAATTTACCAATACAGCATAAATTAATCTCACTCTCTCAGTAAACTGAAAAGCGACTGGATAAAACAAAAACGCACAACGGTCAGAATACCTCGTGCGATCGACATGTGACTTGCTCCCGTTCTCCGTATTGGCTCCTGTGGACATGTCGGTGCTTGAAATAAAACATCGGTTGGACTTGTCGGTGTTTGCACCTAAGTCTAGTTTTCTTAGCCAAAAATCTCATGTCTAATGTCGGGTTTTGTAAGCGAAAAATATAGAAAATGGTAGCTCTTCAAATAATGAACAAAATGGTATATAAAACTCTATTTTGAAAAATTTGTGACTTGTCGGGTTTTGCATTTAGACGACTCATATTCTGTTTGCCCCCCCTCGCCCCTGGAAATTTCCTTGCCACCTCCCGCCTCTGTTAGGTGGGACTTGCCTTCCCCTATAAAATCCGGTAACGACGCCCATGATTATAACAATTGTTTTTCGAGGCGTTGAAAGCTAGTAGCCTATCCCACAAAAACGAGAAACAAAAGAAAAAATTTGAAATACTGAAACTGAACACTCAGCTCATATACATATTTTCAATAATGCAATGGCCTATGACTGATTTCACTATTATTACAGAAAAATCATACGCGTTTTCAATCCTGGTCAAGGTAAAAATACTGTGCCGGAATTTCATTAAAATCAATTCCATAGTTACCACGTTACACAATACAGAATGATCTAAAGCAATACTCCGTACATGTATTTGTATACATCAGAAAATTCCAAGTCCCTTGGTTTATGTAATAGGCAAGGCAATGTTCGAATGGTCCTAAAAAAGTGTATTATGCCGCTAGGTTTTTCTTTCACAGGGCAATGGACAGCCTATTATCAATACAACAAATTTTTCAGTTTTACAGCCACCCACCCCCCAAATCACCCCAATTTTATCCCACCAAAACTAGTAGACAATGATCAGGAATGCCTAAAACTCCCAAAAACGAAGTTTGAGGAATATTTGGCTTTTTTGTTTCGTGCTAATTACTCCGCCGCCCATACGCAGATTTTTAAATCTATAGCAACATTACCTACTACGACCTCACAGTATATTGCTACCCAAATTTCATCGCAATCCATGCAGCGGTTACTGAGATTACGAGGCTAGAAAAACGCCAACAGACAGACAGACCGACTGACAGACAGATCGACTGAAACGAGTGTCGTGGATTTCCGTAGATGTAGATATAATAAATCGTCCAAAAAGCGTAGATATTATCTCAAAATCAAACATTTTTACGATTACAATATTCCTCTCACCTATCGGCCTGGGAAGTAAAACCATATAATATTTTTGATGAGATTCTAAAAATGTTTACAGCGTCTAAATTGGACATTTAGAAGCTGTAAAAATAAATAAATAGATTATTAAAATGCAATCACAAATTCGAAAATTTTCGCGATCAGATTAAAATAAAAGAAGAAGTAAAAATAACTTAAACTCACCTGCCCGTAAATGTAACCCTCAGTTTGGCACCCCCGTTCAAACAGTGGAAACCGCCCCGAAATCAGTGGCGCGCGTCAAGGCAGGCCGACCGTTCGCGTTCATTTGTTTACAAAATCAAACCGGCGCTTGAAGTCGCGTGCATTTAAATAGGAGACACGTTCTCCTTCCGACAGTGTTGCCTTGTTTACATCTACGCGTTCAAGTTTGGTGCTTTCCAAGCTTTTTTTATGGTCAGCCCCCCGCAAAGGCTGAAAGCCTATGGCGCTGTAGAAGCGCTGCGAGAGGATAAGTATCGGTGCACGTAGGTTTAAATTTGTTACTACTGAAATGTTTAACGGCCTCTGGTAGAGCTGCTCTGACAGTCAGGCAGCCATCAAAGCACCGAGTGCTTGGAAAATAACGTCGGGACTGGTCCTGGAGTGCAGGAGGGCTCTTGACGACATCTCAGCTAAACACAAGGTATCACTGATGTGGGTACCTGGGCACGCTGGGGTAAAGGGTAACGACATAGCGGATCATCTGGCTAGGATGGGATCCAGCAACAGTTTTGTGGGCCCGGAACCAGCCTTAGTACTATCTGCAAAGTTGATTAGGAAAACAACTGGAGAGTGGATCCAGAATCAACACTCTCTGAGATGGAACAACATCTCTGATCATCTCCGTCAAGCTCGGGAACTATTAGCAGGGCCTGCAGAGAGAATAGGACGATTTTGTCTCTCTCTGGATAGGAGTAACTTGGGATTGCTAGTAGGCCTATTAACGGGTCACAACACCTTCAGGCGTCACCTGTTCGTGATGAGGGTGGTCAACGACCCAACGTGCACGTGGTGTGGTGAAGAGGAAGAATCCTCGGCACACATCTTGTGTCGCTGTGAAACCCTGGGTTATCACAGGCAGACTATGCTGGGCTCAAGAACCTTGGAACCAATAGAGATAAAATGGATAGGACCTAAGAATGTACTTGCCTTTGCTAAAAGGGCAGGTCTTAGGTACTAGCGCGGATAGAGGCGCAAAAGGGCCCATCTTGTGGCCTATGCACCAGTCGCATTCTGTGCTGGATAGTCTCTGGTCCTTATTCATTCAGAGCATTGTATAAAGAAATTTCTAATGAATTATTGGCTGATATTTTATATGTAAAACGTTGAGGTCTTATGAATTCTGCTCTCCCAACGAATTCTGCTCTCCTAGTACAATACTCGTGATAGTCAGAATTGACAGCAAAATAGGTTTTTATTATTATTAATCTCAACTATCTGATGAAAAATATATAATGTAGGAAGGGGCATAAAATGCATTCGTTTGAATAAAGGTTTACAAAGTACATTACGTAAGATTTGAAACGCTGCAGATTGTAGCTGTCGGGAAACAAATTCCGCGGTAGCTCATTCTACAGCGTCGAAGTTCTCCAAAAGGAGGAATACTGAAGGAGACTGGTTTAGGGAGTAGGGACATCGACCTGGTAAGGATGAGCTCGCAGAGCTTCATCATAGTCACAATGTCTTAACAGACATGTTGTGAACGCGTAAAATACATTTACTCATTTTACGAGTTTCTCTTGGGATATCTTTAAGATCTTTAATGCAGTAGTTTCCCATTTGCTTTCTGCATCCTCATGCCGTTGACCAGATGGTATCTACTGGTTCATCCGCCTTTAGGGGCAATTTCTCACCCCAAGGACAAGAAGGTGTCCTGACTCTTCTCAACTCGTCCACCCAAGCTGTTGGTTGAGAAGAGGTCACTGTTTATACCGACAGTAGTTCGGTGTTCCTTTTAGTCGCCTTTTACGACACGCAGGATTTACGATGGGAGATATTCTAACCCGCCCCCACACGGGGATCTTGTATAATACACTAACAAAAAAGTCTGGGCATAGGCGTAGTCAGGTGGGGGCTTGGGGGCCTATAGCCCCCAAGAATGAAGTTTGCCCCCCAAAAATCCAAAAATAATTCGTTCTGTTAGGTTTATTGTATCTAGGGCGGGGACTTAGACCCCCCCCCCCGGATACAGGACTTAAGAAACCCCCTAGATTCAGAGTCTAGGGTATAGCGAAATTGAGAATCCAAGAAAAGACGTATTCCCATCTTAGCGAGGAGGCGTGGCCGCCTGTTCCCTTTCTCCAGTGTGTGTGCCTAAGATGAGGGGAGATAAGTCCAAAAATCCAAAGGTAAGGTCAAAAGGTCCAAAGGTAAGGTCCAAAGATCACAATAAAAATGAATTTCGCATTTCCAAGCTCCTGACGTTACTTTTAAACTTACAGTAATGACTCAAAGAGCAAATTGAAGAAGAAAGCTTGCGCTTGTGCAACTATTTAGCCTTTTACTTCCCACACCGATAGGTGAGAGGAGTGTTGTGATCGCGAAAATTTTCGATTTTGAGATAATCCACTTTTTGGGCGTTTCATGATGTCTACATAACGAAATTCCGCGTCACTCATGTCCGTCGGTCTGTCTGTCGGTCTGTCGGTCTGTCTGTCTGTCGCGTTTTTCTACCCTCGTAACCGCTGCATGGATTGTGATGAAATTTGGGTAGCGATATGCTGTGGGGTCCTAGTAGGTAATGCTGCTAAAATTTTGAAAATCGGTGCATTGGCGGCGGAGTAATTAGCAAAAAACAAAAAAAATAGATATTCCTCAAACTTCGTTTTTAGGCGTTTCAGGAGCTCCTGATCATTTTCTACTTTTTCTGGATGGGGGTGAATTTGGGGTGGTTGGGGGGTGGGTAGTAAAACTGAAAAATTTGTTGTATTCTTAATGGGCTGTCCGATGACCTGTGAATGAAAGACCTAGCGGCATAATTCACCTTTTTAGGTCCATCCAAACATTGCCTCGCATATAAGAGAAACCAAGGGACTTAGAATTTGTGATGTATACATACGAGTATTGTTTTAGATCGTTCTATATTGCTTAACGCGAAAATGATTGAATGGATTTTAGTGAAATTTTGACACAGTATTACTACCGCGGCGAGGATGGAAAACGCGTATGTTTTGGAAAAATCGTGTCAGTGGCGGCGCAGCAATAATAAAAAAAAACCAAAAATATAAAAACAGCTCAAACTTTGTTGTTAGGCGTTTTAGGGGTTTCTGATCATTTTCTAATTTTTTTTGGGTAGGGGTGCATTTGGGGTGGTTGTGAGTCCCTGTTTTACATGGCAAATACGTATGTATAAATGTGTGTATCCAGGCCCCTTAACTACGCCCTATGAGTCTGGGATGTTGGTTATTCCTTTGATCAAGTTGGCTTCCATCAAATTGACCCATATGGCAACACTGGACGGTACTGACGCGCAGAGCTATTATTGCGAAATTCGATAAAAAATCGTTAGTTCAAGAACGGCTAATGACGCTGAGTGGCTTAGTAATTGTTATATCGACTGTATTATGATGTTTTTTTTTCTCCTCTCGATCGAATTCGCACGTTCACAGATCAGGTAGACAGGTGGCCCACCCTCACTTCTTGAGATTAGCGATTAGCGTCACATTCAGAGCATGAATCATGAAACACATCTGACAAATTAATAATAATCGCCAACAAAAGATTGCTAGTGTAGAAGATAGAATGAAATTCAGTGACATGAGCACGCTTTTATAGCAAATTGAGCTAAAAAGTAAAAAAAATGTGTCAAGTAGCTTGACTCCGGCCTCTGGTCATTTTAATTTCGAAAATAATGAAAGTGCGAACAACGATGTATTTTCAGAATGGATATTATCATATGAATGGAATTCTAAGGACAAAAAAATGCAGTCAAGTGGCTCGACTTCAGTCTGGTCATTTCAATTTGGAAGGAAAATACCAAGTCACTCTACTTGACGCTATGTTTTACTTTTCTGTAGTAATTCAGTACCGGGAATCAACTTGAAAATCGCGACAATTATAATAATAAGTATGAATGATTTATTCATTACCCGACTAACTTCATTACCCGACTAACTGTTATTACTGAATGAAATAATTTGTAAATTATTTTTAGTAACATAGACATAGAACTTCATATTTCGGACCATTTGTTTCCTATATACCTAGGTATTTATGGATTCTGCATATAAATATTCTCGTTCTGTTCCAAATTTCAAAATAAATATTCTCGTATCCCATCCCACATTGATTTCAACAAATAAGAATCAATTATTTATTCTTATCCGTATTTGCTGTGGTAAGTAGATAGATGCATAAAAGTTCGCGTAAAAAAGTTAAAAATATCTACCGAGTTACTCTACTTGACGCCATACAAGTAATAGCAATCATGTGTTCATTAATCTGAAAAGGTTTGATTGTGTTATGTAAACTACAATGTTTAAGGTAGGTAAGGGTAGGTAGCTCAGAGTAACAACTGAACATAGAGGTAGTAAACAACTAATTCTAATAGGCCAACATCTTTTCTTACGTTGTCATATCGACCACCAGATACGGCAATCATAATTGTTTACTATCGTCTTAATTGTATAGTATCCAGAAATATTCCATTCTACGTTAAAAAATGTAGTCAAGTTGATTGACTCAGTACTTCCCACACATAACAGTTGCAACCAAATCATCGCCCTCCTGTCGTCAAAAAACATCCAACACAAAAACTAGTAAATAGTTTCCTAAATCTCTCGGTAGGAACTAAAACGACACAATTCAGCTTTAACTGGACGAAACGAAACAATCAGGAACCCCCAAATTGCTTAAAAACGAAGTTTGAGCTATTTTTATATTTCTAGATTTTTATTATTGCTGCGCCGCCACTGACACGAATTTTGAAAACCATCCGCATTTTTCATCCTTGCCGCGGTAATAATACTGTGTCTAAATTCCATTAAAATTAATTCCATAATTTCCATGTTACTAAATTCAGAACGACCTGAATCAATACCTACCCCTACCAATATCAAATCCCTTGATTTCTGTAATAGCCAAGGCAATGTTCGGATGGACCTAACAAACGTCTATTATGCCGCTAGGTCTTTCTTTCACAGGTCAATGGACACTATTATAAATGGAAGTAATTTTTGAGTTTTACAACCCCCCACCCCCTAACCACCCCAATTTCACCCCCACCCAAAAAAAAGTAAAAAATGATCAGAAACCCCTAAAACGCCGAAAAACAAAAGTTTGAGCTATTTTTACATTTTTAGTTTTTTTATTATTGCCGCGCCGCCACTGACACGATTTTTCCAAAACATACGCGCTTTCCATCCTCGCCGTGGCAGTAATACTGTGTCAAAATTTCATTAAAATCCATTCGATAATTTTGGCGTTATAAAGAACTAAAGCAACATTCGGATGTATACATCACAAATTATTCCAAGTCCCTTGGTTTCTATTATAAGCAAGGCAATGTTCGGATGGACCTGAAAAATTGTATTATGGCGCTAGGTCTTTCATTCACAGGTCATTAGAGAGCCCATTATGAAACACAACAAATTTTTCAGTATTACAACCCCCCACCCCCCAACCACCCCAAATTCACCCCCACCCAAAAAAAAGTAGAAAATGATCAGGAACCCCTAAAACGCCTAAAAACGAAGTTTGAGGCGTATTTGAAATTTTTCGTTTTTTGCTAATTACTCCGCCCCCCGTATAACGATTTTCAAAATTATAGGAACATTACCTACTACGACCCCACAGCATAACGCTGCCCAAATTTCATCACAATCCATGTAGCGGTTACTGAGATTACGAGGGTAGAAAAACGCGACAGACAGACAGACAGACAGACAGACAGACCGACAGACAGACAGACAGACCGACGGAAATGAGTGACGTGGATTTTCGTTATGTACACATCATAAAACGCCCAAAAAACGTATTATCTCAAAATCGAAAATTTTCGCGATCACAATACTCCCCTCACCTATCGGTGTGGGAAGTAAAAAGACGGTATTTTGATGGTTCAGGAACGATTACAGCAAAATCAATAGATATGTTGACCTCTATTGCGTTACTGCATGTTTCTTCATCATTAACGCAAATTCTGTCTTACATAAATTTTGAGGAGTTGGCAACGCCTATGTAATTTTCCTGCGATTTTTTTACGGTAACCTCCGACTGTCAAACGTTTGTTTTGTTTGTGCGTCTTTTATGCTTGGTCAGTAAAATCGAATTTGCTATTTGTTGGTAACTGTAGTGAAGCTTTACGGACTTGCTCTGCTATATTCCAGTGTAGTTTAACAGTTTTTCGAGATGGGACAGTGCAGAGTAGTGTTTGTAACATGGGTTGCATTGGAAGAATTTTCAGGTTAGTTGGCAATGTTTGGGTCTGAAGTGTCAAAAGATGATGGCTTTGAGCACGCCATGCTGAAGTGGTTTGTTTACTACCTCTATGTTCAGTAGTTACTCTAGTTACTCTGAGGCAGGTAGGTATGTAGATTATTATTTCATACTCCTGAAAACGTAGATTGCCATGGATTTTAAAAACCGCCAATGTCGATTGTCGGATGTCTTGATTTTTGATGTTCGGCTTTTAGGTTAGGTTTTTTGTTTATCGTTTATCCCGCGTAAAGATCCAGTCTTCAGTCTAGAGTCTAGCCCTTTGGTACCTCAGTTCTCGGTTATTTCATGTTATACTCAGAAGTAATAATTTCCGATCTCAATTTTTTGGCAACATAGTGATAGTGGTGATGTGATGTGTTTGAAATGCCAACGTTTGGGTTATACGTTATACGCTTGTTGTTGATGTTCAAAGTTTTGATACAACCGAGTAACAAACAACAAAGTTCTCTAATTTTTGTGATATCTGACTGATAAGCATATAGGTGTGAGCAGAGTTTTTGACATTCATTCTGCTTGTGTGGTGTTAGAATGAGACAATAATAACTTTAAAATTAAAACCATGCTATGAGTTTGACGCTGAATCAGTCGTGTGAATTTAACTGCAATGTGTGTCATGTGTGGGTATTTGGACAAAACATTCTTTTGCCGACTAAGCCTCAAAAAATCACTGTTCAGTGGGTAGAAAAGGTAAGCTTTAACAAACCTACTTTTCATCTATTCGAGCATTTGGACTTGTTTCACGAAATCTGCGCTAAAAGGTTGACAGATTTTTGTATTCTTTCGTTCTAGTTTCTAATAATACTTTATACCTAAAATATGTAGTATTTATCTGTTCGTCATAACCTACTAAGATATTATGGATAATTCTTAAGTTTATTCACCCATGAAGTATATGCCAGCTTGGATGGATTAATTATTAATTATTTTATATAACATGTAATTAATTTATTCGTATCGTATTTATACAGAGATTGTAAAAATGCATTTACTATGTATAGTATTTATCCTTCCTCATTTCCGCTCATTATCATTTCTATAAGGTTGAATTTCAAACGTGGTGATCTGAATTTTTCTTATGGGAAATATACCTAATGGATACCGGGTCTCTCAGGATTCAATGTTAACAGTTTTCAGAACTGTGATTCACACCCGTATGCACAAGTCAATTGCGCGATTAGTTACGTAAACCTGGATTAGATTACTTGTTTACTATGCACCGCAAACTGACAATTTTGACACTGTCATTGTCAAAATAATCTTGCAAACCCAAACTTGCCGTTCTCCAATCTGGATTAGTCAATGTCTTGACGGTGCATGGCTAGATGCCAAAGATTAGCAAAACGCGTTTAGGGAACTAGGATTAGAATCGCCAAACGGTGCATACGGGTGTTAGTTTGTTTATGATATCACGATCACGAATGTTGAAAAATAAATGAAAAGTTTGTGTCAAGTAGTTGCACCCGATATTTTCAAGTTTTACATGAAGAAAATTTAATAACGTGAAAAGCTTTTCGACAATGCCTGAAATGGAGCATTCATTTTAGGAGAAAAAAATTCTGAGTAAAAGCAAAGTTTACGGAATACATATAAGTTGGATCACTCCGCAAAAATATCAAAACGGCCTGCCCTTCGCTCCGTCACCCCGGTACACCGGTAGCAGTGTACCGACGTCAGCCGGGAGATACGGGGCGGCGCAAAGTAGAGGTTGAACGTGTTTAACGCGAAGTCTATAGAGTGTCTCAAAAATATCGGATTTTGTTATCTCGGATTTGTTTGCAGGAAATGGATATTTTTAGAAGTTTTATTTTATCAATTAAATTTATTAACAGATGGAAAATGACAATCAGATCCATCCTTTTACATAATTATTATCATGTTATTTGAAAACATTTTAATTCACATTGTTAGTGCAACTGTGGCTCTAATCATAGCATTGTACAGGGTGTCCCACGATGATTAAGACAAGCAATATGTCGGAACTGGGCAGAAGTAGAGAATTATATACCCAATGAGGTATTCGTTTTTGGTCACGTGAAATTCGATTCAAAATTATTAATGGGACACCCTGTATATATGTGCCTTTCTGTGTTCCACCCGATAAAACAATTCCGACAAACTAGCACACTTGGGGTCCAAAGTGATTAATTCGAAACCTACAGGTACTTAAAGGATTGTATCACGCTAAAAGCGTATAGTGAGACAAAATATTCATTTGGTGGTCTTACCATACCACCCAGGGAGATTCTAAATTATATTTTAGAGCTCGGAAATATTTTGTATTGATAACTTTAACAATTTATTTTCTACAGTAGCAATTGGAATGACACTGAAAAGAAAAATGTCAAAAATAATTCATTTACATCCATATAAAGCATTTCCACATGATTATCTTTTAAAATTGTATATACGAGTTCGTACATACTATACAATAAATTTTATAAGCTGTGGTCTAAAAAATAAGCCAAATAAACAAAACATTAAGGTAAAAATACTACAGCACCTTTGAACCAATTTTTACTTATCTACGAAATAGCTACAATACGTGAAATCATTTGAGATTCATTAGTAATAGATTTACTATAGGTTTTACTTTTGATATCCATTAATGTAACTTAGTGTATTAGTAAAATAAACGTTATATTTGTATTTATATATCTAAATCGGCTGTCAATACCTAGTCTTATAATGACCCTCGTATGTACGTAAAACCCAGGCGTTAGCAAGTCCCCGCTAAAAGACCCTCGTACTTGAGCAAAAACGAATGAAAAAACTAACTGACGTGTGCGTCCGCGGCATCGCTTTGATGTGAGATCCTCAAAGTGACGACGCAGATTGATCCAACTTATATTTATTCCGTAAACTTTGGTAAAAGAGTGTTTATTACTATTCGTAAAGATATCTGAAATGGGCAAAACGTTCAATGATCGAGTCGAAATAATTTTTTTGTTACGCTCAAAAGACTGATTGTCCCAAACATGCGTTTTGGGATACCCTATTTTGAAAAATCAGCATCGTAAATCTTTCCAGAATATTTATTCTGCAAATTTTCACCGTCGTAGTAGATGGTTGTTTCTCTTCATTACATTCAAGGCTGTCGTTCTTCATACATCAAGAACCGAACGGTACAACCGAACCTTTTGTGTTCAGAAGAGCAATTCGACTTTTTTTTGGTGATCCAGTCTTGACGCGCCACCTCCAGTCGCTCTCTCACCGGCGTGTGGTTGGTGACCTCTCACTCATCTACCCGTATTCAAACGGAGCCTGCTCTTCTGAGCAACATTTCTATTGTTACACCGAACTGTGTGGGAAGCACTGATGACATTTTTTATAGCCTCTCGCAAAGGCTAGAAGCGCTGCGAGAGGATAAGTGTCTGTGCACGTTAGACTTGAAACGCTACAGGTTGTAGAAGTCGGAAAACAAATTCCCAGCAGCTCATTCCACAGCGTCGAAGTTCTCCAAAAGAAGGAATGCTGGAGGAGACAGGTTCGGGAAGTAGGGACCTTGACTTGGTAAGGATGAGCTTGCAGAGCCTCTTTAGTGTCCCTCGTTTGGACGGCCTTTGGTGTTATTATCTGGAAGAACTCACTCGAACATCTTCCGTGATAGAATCTGTATAACAAGGACAGGTCAGCCACCCTCTTTCGATGTTCCTGGCTGTGGAGGTCCTTTGTGAGATTAGGCGTATCGATTAGTCTAATTGATTTCTTCTGGAAGCTTTAGAGAGTGATTCGGAGCGCATCCCCACACATGGAAGCAATATTCCAACGATGGTCGGATCTGTGCCTTGTAGAGCAGCAGTAGTTGCTCTGGTGTACATATACAGCTTCCTACAGCGGAACAAAACTCCAAGCTTCTGGGATGCTGTTTTAGCAGTCTTGACCTTTTTTGTTCCAGGAGCCGTCCGACCTTACTGTCCCCGTCAATACTTAAGCCTTAAGGCCTATTGTATTATAACTCCTATCATTTACAGTATCCACTCCAGCAATCTAGATCTCTGCATAAGTTTATGCAGTTTTCCTAATGGTCCTGGTGCTGAGTCGTACTCCATTGGTTCTAGCTTGAGATTCCCAAAAAGCTGTTGTCTCTTGTGATCTAGCGCTTCGCGCTCACAGAGCACATGTAGAGCTGACTCAGTCCCTCTACCACACAGTCTGCAGTTGAGGTCTCCATTGTAGAGTCGGGTGTTCCTTCAGACCACAATGTCCCGTGAGGAGACCCGTCGTTATTCGGAGCTGATTCCTACACAAGGAGAGCAGTGTTTCAGCTGTTTTCTCGCATGGAGCTTTAATGAATGTTTTTCCATGGACACATCCTGGCAAAAAGTTCCACTGCTCCTTGTGCTGATGTTTCATCTATTCTACGACCTGGTGTCTGATTGTGCTTTTAGGCACCCCCAGGGCGGGTTCTGCTCCAATGTATAGAGCAGACGAGCCTAGTCTTGCTAGCTTGTCAGCCCTTTCATTGCCCCTTATGTCTGAGTGTCCTGACACCCACTCCAAAGTTACTTTGTTGTGTTCTGGCAGCCTTCCCAGTTCTTGTAGATATTCCCAGACTAGAGCAGACGTAACTTTGGGCCCTTCTAGTGCCCTAAGTGTAGCCTGACTGTCTGTAAGTATTGTGATCATCTTGTTTCTGTAGGATCGCTCATTATTTATCCTTGCACAGTTTAGGATGGCGTACACCTCTGACTGAAATACCGAAGCGTATTTTCATGTCTAGTTCCTCTTCCAAAGATTCCCGCTCCTGTGCCTTGCTCGGTCTTTGTTCCATCTGTGTACCAGACTATTTCCCGATGCAGGTCGTTTACTTCACAGAGTTCTCGATCTCTAATAATTATAGTCTCGAATTTCTTCTTGTTGAAATCCTGACCTTAGATCTTATAGTACTATATTATGAATTATGTGCAAAAATTCGCCTTACGGGGCGAAAAACCCTCAAACTTTCAGGATTTGACATGTGGAAAAGATGGTTTTATCATGAGAAACAAACATTTTAACACAGTACTTTTGGATGACCCTATATTGGAACATATAGGTACCTGTTTATTCTAAAAACTAAGTAGAGCTCAAAAATGTTGCCTGATTGAATCCAAGGATGCAAAATTATATGAAATTGGTTGATTAATTCCAAACAACATGTATACGGTTTCCGCTTCGATTCATTTAATACCAATTTAGATGCAAAAATATGAATTTATCGTCCTAATGGGGTACTTAAAACGACAAAAATCGTTTGATACGACATTTATTATTTTTTCTGGAAGGTTAAACGATTTTTTTCATTAGATTTTTGTTACAAAACGCATGTTCAGTTGATTTATATTCCATATATTACATAGAAGCTTGTTATTGAAAGATTTCGCATGTGAAAAGATGGTGTCTGTGTTATGGTTGACCATGACCAAAACATCTCAAAATTCGGAAATATCAGTGTCACAGAAGCAATATACAGGGTGTGCAATTCAAAATCTTCCAACAATGAATTTATCGAAAACCACTGGTTAAAAGACAAAAAGTCAAAACACGTCAAAATATTTGTCAAGGGGGACAACATTTTAGCCAAAAACTACTTTTCCTCCTTGTACCCGGGTCATTTTTCCTTTTTCAAAGCATGTCGAAATCCTTCATTTTGACGTTTGAATTTTTTGAATCGGTCGAATCGTTTGCGACAAAATTAGCTAAAAATTTGTGTATCTTAATTTGTTCAAATAGAAAACAAAAACACCCGAAATATCACTTTTTATTCCAATCTCAGATTACAACTGAACATAGAGGTAGTAAACAACTAATTCTAATATGCATCTTTTCTTACGTTGTAATATTCACCACCAGATACGTCTTAATTGTATAGTATCCAGAAATATTCCATTCTACGTTAAAAAAGACGGTATTTTGACGGTTCAGGAATGATTACAGCAAAATCAATACATATGTTGACCTCTACTGTGTTACTGGATATTTCTTCATCATAAACGCAAATTCTGAAGTGTTACATAAATTTTGAGGAGCTGGCAACGCCCATATAATGTTAATGCGACTTATTTACGGTAGAACCTCGACTGTCAAACGTTTGTTTTGTTTGTGCGTCTTTTGTGCTTGGTCAGAAAAATCGAATTCGCTATTTGTTGGTAACTGTATAGTGAATCTTTACGGACTTGCTGTGCTATATTCGAGTGTAGTTTAACAGTTTTTCGAGATGCTTACAGAGCATTGTTTACAATTTGAACTATCACTGCGAGGTCACAGCTGATCAATGTTTGGAAGCTGAAGTGTCAAAAGATGATGGCTTTGAGCACGCTATGCTGAAATGGTTTTTTACTACCTCTATGTCCAGTTGTACCTCGGTTCTTTGATCGACAAATCGGGTAGCTGTGAAAATGAGATTCGACGTCGCATTCAACAGGCACGTGTGGCCATGACAAAGCTTACTAAAATATCTCGTAAAATGCATTAAGTCGGAGCTAGAGTATTGCCGACACGAATATTATCAATAGATTTGAGAACTGTAGCTCGCCATCGTTCGCGATTTACTGTCAGTTTAGTGGCACTCTTGATACTCATATCCAGCAACTGTTTCGTATTATCCACCCAGCGTGTAGGGAGACGGCCACGGCGCCGCCCACTTGGGGCATGACCCTGAACTACAAGTTTCTCCATATTATCGCTTCTGAGTATATGTCCGAAGAATGTAAGCATTCTCGACGACACAATGGAGGATAGTCTCTTGGGATTACCGAGCTCATCCAGTACGGAAACCTTAGTTCGATGGGCGGTATAAGGAACCCTCAGCATCCTCCTCCACGTCCACATTTCAAAAGCATCTATGCGAGCTCGATCTGCCTTTTTAACAGTCCAAGCTTCCGAGGCATACAAAAATATGGAGCACACAAGAGACTGAACCAGCGACATTTTTGTAGCTTTAGTGATGTTATGGTCACGCCATATTTTAGTAAGCTTTGTCATGGCCACACGTGCCTGTTGAATTCGCCATCGACCCATATTGAACGATAAAATTGATTTTTTGATATTTCAATTCGCAAAGCTTGTCCCTATGTTTATAGGCCACTCCCCAGTATACCTATTTTCTCATTTACAAATAACCGTTTCATGGTCCGATTTCTTATTGAAAACTATTATAAGCCTCAGCCTTTCAGGCATAGGTATAACAAAAGTAAGGCATCCACATAAAACATTGCTCCTATTTCTTGTAAAATCAAATTAGCACGCGTCAAGGACTAGTATATAATTTGTCGTAGAGAATATTGTTCAGCAAAAAGTTGTTATGCAATAGAAAAATGTTGCGGGTGCGTTGGCATTGAACCATTATTGCAGGGTTGCCAAACGTACGATAATTATTTTATCTACTCCACAGAGTTAACATCTCTAGAGGGAGCCTAATTTGAATATTGGCCAGCCAACATCTATAGCGCTATTGCCACTCTTCTTCGTCCGCTTCCAGTTTCTTCAAAATCTGGCAGTTTCCGCAGTTTGAAGACAAAGTATTTAACTGGGTATTTAACTATACATTCCAATATACTTGCAATGTAATTGGTTTACGTGACGATAATTTGTATTGATTTAATGAAATCTCAAAAATGGTACATTTCATAGCGGAATGTCGCAATCACTTCTAATATGTCGTAAATCTGGCAATCTACAATCGGCGTGCCCTTAAGCTGTCATGTGGTTGTCATTGTAGTTGTGATTATTGCATGTGTCGAGATTTTTGTGATTTTAGTGTATATTTGACTGACTTTGTGACTATTTGTGGTGTGAATTAAATTATTTATGAACAATATTGTCACAATCGCATGATGAGACAACACAAAAAGTGCATAGTTTGCTGTAATAGCGACGAATCGGTGAACACTTCTTATCATAGGTGAGTGTAGGTTTTGTTTTAGTTTTCAGTAGCGTAATATATGGGGATAACTGGGAACAAAAGTAACTTCACTCCAGTTTGAGGAATGATAATGGTTGTTTAATGTATGTTTTGTGCACGCATTACAGTCATGTCAATCAACATGAATTTTCCAAATTCCATTTTTTAAACTATTTGAGGACGTGAAATGCAAAAATGTATGCCACATTTACTTACAGAAAATCTATCTATGAGAATTTTATAGAACTGGATATTACCTAATGCAATTATTATATTTTATTGCTGAAGTAAAAACACGATGCAGCCATTCCAACAGGCTACCTTTCAGAACACTGTTAGATATGTTTTGAAAAACACTTCATGGTAATAATAAATTATCAACTGTTACAATGAGATTATAATAAGAGTAACTCTCTAAGTATAGCTAAATACTAATACAACTTATTGGTATCAGTTTGTAACATCACAGTAATAATTGAATCTATTAATGAACATCCAATTTTAATATAAAGTCGCAGGCTACTGGTAATGCCCTCAGGCTGCCAAATTTCCGTTACATGTTGGCTGGTCAGCGACCTGTGCATTTTGTTGTTTACACTCCCTCTATAGATGTTAACTCTGTGATCTACTCCCATTACATGAATCAGCCATTAGAGAGATTTTGAGCCACTAAAAATTGGGACGACGCTATCCGTAAAACATTATTCTGAGCATGCGCAGTGTGTTTCGTATAACGGATAAGCGTGTGCCTTGTGTACAGTTTTTGTAACCGAAATCTGTGACGCGTATCGATGCGTTCTTTGACAATTGACATTAACAATTATTATTGGACCTATTCATGGCCGACTTTACTCACTAGGCCGGAGCATGAAATCTGGCAACACTGAATCAGCGGGCCGAGTTTTCATTTGTTGTTATGTCATGTGTATTCTTCCAGGAGCAGAAAATATGGTTGGAAGCTGATTATTAATGTGTTTCTAATTATTTACCTGCACAAACGAAACTATAAAGATAACAAGATGCCTGCAAAGCGTGTAGTACCAGGTTGCAGCCCAGTAGAGGACTACCAAACCATGGCCCAACATAACCTTATTCCAGATTAAAAAGAACGTTGCAAGGTGATTTGTAATGGGTTTCTACTTATTCACCTGCACAAACGAAACTATAAAGATAAAAAGATGCCTGCAAAGCGTGTAGTACCAGGTTGCAGCCCAGTAGAGGCATGGGTAGAGGACTACCAAACCATGGCCCAACATAACCTTATTCCAGATTAAAAAGAACGTTGCAAGGTGATTTTTAATGGGTTTCTACTTATTGACCTGCACAAATGAAACTATAAAGATAAAAAGATGCCTGCAAAGTGTGTAGTACCAGATTGCACTAGCAATTGTGCGTCCAATAAGGGACATAAACAGAAGTGGGTGAAAGGTATTCCTCGGAAGGGCTGGTTATATTTATAAGGATAAAGACAATAATTTACAAACATTTCAAAGGGTAAGACCTATTTTAAAGCACGATGTGGTACCTATAATGTTTTCTGGGCCTCCCAAATATCACAGAAAAATACAGTTAATAGAACTCATCTGGGCATGGCCTGGGGCATACCTACGAAAGGATTTGATAGTGAAAGGGAAATCAAGACCAGCAAGAAAGGCTTCACAGTGGCTTAATAGTGAATTTTTCTAGCTCAAGTGACAATTTACAAAGTAAATTGAGTGTTCATTTAAGTGGAAGTGGCAGCAGGAAACAGGTTGCGTTTATTTTTATTTTGTAGTGTCTGACTGTGAGGAACCAGACATCAGATGTAAGTGGTATTAGTAGTAGTAGTTCTAAAAAGTATTTTTCTTAATTTATTAACCGAGATGAACTCTAATACATATAAAATGTAATAATTATTCTGAAACTATAGGCCCACTATTTGACAGCTAAGCCACGTTGCCACATCTAAGGCTCCGGCCTAGTGTAGAGTCGGCCATGGTTATGCAGGATAATGTACTATCCAAATGCAAATTAAAAATGAATTCAGACTCAGACAAAGCTGTATCGTGTTCAAACTGGGGTTTGCAGTCTACTGCTTATCAGACTTCAAAATTATGGAGCAGATTCTCACCCCAAGGAGTATGAACAATTATTTGTTCATAGCAAAAGCCTGAATATACTCACAACAATATTTACACAAGAGTCAAGAGGGTTTGGTTCATATCATGTGGCGTATTTGCTCCAAATCAATGAGTATAAAGTAGATGCCCATTTTTATCCATGTACGATAATCACTTTCAAACGATCTGGCAACAATGTCTTATGCTTTTTTGTTTGGGAAGTCAAAGATCAACTTGTGTGATCAAAACCTAAAGTTTAAACGTCATGCTTTGCACGCTTAGGCAACCAACATTACATCTAGAAGTTAACAAAACAAATCACCTTCTGTTTGATTACTTGAGACAACACAAAACAAATATTATTGTTTCTGTAAGCTGTGTGTACACATATTTGAATTTGTTACTAGTTTGCATTTGATTGCAAATTCTTCTAGGTATGTAAATAATATCATTTTATCTATTAAAAAGCATACAAATTCCATTCGTGGCAATCTTTGAAGGATTGTATCAAAGCCAACTATTATTATTCTATAAATCTATTTATACAAAAATTTAAAATAAACTTACCTATAACATGTTTTTTGGCTCCAACGGTCTAGGAAACACGTAGTTTATTTCACAAATTTCACGTCATTAAAACACAAAAGCTCATATCAATAATCGTTTTATTAATACTGTTTGGAAGTTTTTATTGATTTGACTGATAAAACTAGTATACTGTCACTTTATAGTTTGGTATCGGCGACACTTTCTTCGTTTTTGATGTTGGAAATCAGGATTTCTGGCCGCTTTTCGAGAGAGAAACCTAAACAGTCGAAAGGCAGAATGTTAGAAAAGAGAAATTGACTCAAATTGATGCTGCATACTGCATACAACATCGGTGGGTCGGTCGAATACCCTACCATAACTTATATGTTATTGATTTGCGTCGTGTTAGCCCAGTCAATATAGTCACTAGTCAGTATATTTTTTTTATAACTGAGCAGACCGTGTAGGCAGAGCCTAAATACCAGAGTACCGCTGCTGCTGTGAAAGGGTTATACTTTAACGCGGGATTTAAATGGGCCAATACCTGCAGGCCCAACAAATATATCTTCTGGCAGTCCATTCCAAGCTAGGGGTGGGCGATAATTATCGATGTTTGGAAAAAATATACAAAAATATCCAAAAAAGTAAACTTAGTGACTAAAATTTTCTGGCCTTCGGTTTTGCCGCATGATTTAAAATACCAATCGAACGCGCTTTGGGTTCCTTTGTAGAGGTGTGCATTCTACTTCCTTTCAGTGAACTAGTTCATGAACGAAGTACTATTCTGTACGAAAACAACAGCGACGATTGACGTCAATTGGAATTTATGGGAGGGGGGTTAATCACAAGCTACTAGATTTGGCCGATTGATAAAGCTGTGATAAAGCCACGGTTCACGTCCTCACAATGGAGTTAACCATGGCCGACTCTACACTAGGCCGGAGCCTTAGATGTGGGAACGTGGCTTAGCTGTCAAATAGTGGCCCTATAGTTTCAGAATAATTATTACATTTTATATGTATTAGAGTTCATCTCGGTTAATAAATTAAGAAAACTACTTTTTAGAACTACTACTACTAATACCACTTACATCTGATGTCTGTTTCATCACAGTCAGACACTACAAAATAAAAATAAACGCAACCTGTTTCCTCTGCTACTTCCACTTCCACTTAAATGAACACTCAATTTACTTTGTAAATTATCACTTGAGCTAGAAAAATTCACTATTAGGTCACTGTGAAGCCATTCTTGCTGGTCTTGATTTCCCTTTCACTTAATATCAAATCCTTTCGTAGGTATGCCCCAGGCCATGCCCAGATGAGTTCTATTAACTGTATTTTTCTGTCATATTTGGGAGGTCCAGAAAACATTATAGGTACCACATTGTGCTTTAAAATAGGTCTTATCCTTTGAAATATTTGTCAATTATTCTCTTTAGCCTTATAAATATAACCAGCCCTTCCGAGGAATACCTTTCACCCACTTCTGTTTATGTCCCTTATCGGACGCACAATTGCTAGTGCAACCTGGTACTACACACTTTGCAGGCATCTTTTTATCTTTATAGTTTCATTTGTGCAGGTAAATAAGTAGAAACCCATTCAAAATCACCTTGCAACGTTCTTTTTAATCTGGAATAAGGTTATGTTGGGCCACGGTTAGGTAGTCCTCTACTCATGCCTCTACTGGGCTGCTACCTGGTACTAGACGCTTTGCAGGCATCTTTTTATCTTTATAGTTTCGTTTGTGCAGGTAAATAAGTCGAAACCCTTTAAAAAGCACCTTGCAACTTTCTTTTTAATCTGGAATAAGGTGATGTTGGGCCATGGTTTGGTAGTCCTCTACTGGGCTGCAACCTGGTACTACACGCTTTGCAGGCATCTTGTTATCTTTATAGTTTCGTTTGTGCAGGTAAATAATTAGAAACAAATTAATAATCACCTTCCAACCATATTTTCTGCACCTGGAAGAATACACATGACATAACAACAAATGAAAACACGGCCTGATCTCCAACGTTGCCATATTTCAATTCTCCGGCCTAGTGAGTAGAGACGGCCATGAGTTAACTCGTTTTCTATGTGAATTGTTTTTTGTTCGTCCTATTTTAAGTTGATTTGAGATGGATATTTGACATTGATTGATTTTAGATGAAATTCAAATTCGCTAAAGTTGCAAAACAATTTAAAAAAGGAAAGACAATCAAAACCGAACTGAAAACAAGTTAGCTCCATCGATCGGTCAAATTTTAAAGCTTGCGATTATAGTCTGATTAGGAGCATTGAGTGACTAATAATACAACGTACAACCAGCATAGTTGGGGACTAACACGGATAGATGTCAGGGACCGATTCGCACAAATGTCCACATTAAGTTTTTATATTGTGTGCATTTGTTTTTTATTAGTAGAAAGTATGTTGGTAATTCTTTGCTGTTGAGCGCCATGTACACCGTCCTATTGGTTTGATGGTTTAGGGTGTCATTGCATTCAACAGCAAATCACCTTTACTTGTGATTCGTGGCAAAATGACTGCGCAACGTTATGTGAATGAGGTGTTACAAAAAATTGCCGTTCCATATGTCCGAGGCCTCGAAGAGGGTTTCTTCCAGCAAGATAATGCACGTCCTCATATTGCCAGGGTATCAATATGGTATCTACAGAAAGCTGAGGTCAGGGTACTCCTCTGGTCCCCACGATTACCCGATTTATCGCCAATTGAAAAAGTATGGGATTGGATGGGTCTATACATAGGCGATTTACCCAATGCTCCGACCATGCTGGACTAATTGGAACATGCTGTGAGGGCAACTTGGGAAGCTGTACCTCTAGAATTTATCAACAACCAGATTACGAGCATGACGCGTAGGCTAGAGGAGTGCGTTCGTCAACATTATTGATCCATTATTGATCTGTTGTATTTTTTTATAAACTAATTATGGCAAATGAGTTGGTTTATTATTGTATTCAATCCCACCACATTTCATCAACTGCAACCCTTTTTTTCAGTGTTGCGAATAGTATATTTAATTCCTGTACTTTTTATCGAATATACCCACCTAACAAATGGTTGTGCAAATCTGTATCAGATGTGAACGATAAAAGATGTTTATCACATAGTTCTTCCAATTTTGACTTCAGTTTGTCGCTCAGTCTTAAAAATACCACCTCTTTCTCGTTCTTCTGCAGATCTTTCACCAAGTTACTGAAACACTGGAATGAAAAAAAGCACATCGCATCTTTAAGCGGCCTACAGTCGTTGATGCATGCTGCGATTACTGAATCGACTCAAGGTTTCAAGAAACTTGCATCCTACTCAAATCGAAACCTGTTGCGATGCCTGAATCAACTTGATATTTTATACACGTTTCACGCAACACAAGAATAGTACGAAGAAGTTATTTCTTTGCATCGACGCAATACTATACACGACTCTGCATCGCTGCAAGCCGCAACTGATGCCATACGTGATTCAGTACTACACACGCTGCTAAAGTGTATACATATGTACGAAGTCAGTTGGAACAGCATAAAAAAGCTTTTGCGGCATTTCCTATATAAGGGGCGAAGGATCCATAAGCGGCGCGCCGTAATTGAAATAATTTTATGATCAAATGTGAGGTGAATATGAAATGAACTAATATCTCTTATTTGAGTATTTAATGAAGAAGGTTCATACAGGAACCTTCTACAGTATATAATAAGTATAAAATACACAAAGGATGTGAACGAATTATTACGTTTTCCTCAAATAAAATCGATTATTATAGTGCCTTATAAAAAATCCTAACGGTTTGCAAACACGAGTGACTGGGATCTTCAGAGATCGCTGTCTTCATCAAGAGAACTGAACAACTCAAGAGAGCAACAAATAACAATAATTGTCGGGTAGCTCTCGTAGTGAAGACTCGTCAGATATCTGAAGATCCTAGTCACCCGTGCTTGTGATGCGTTAAGAAGAAATTTCAACAAACAACGATCTAAAAATCCGAACAGCACTATGTTCTCTACAGACGACGCAGACGGCATCGCTCAATTTTTTTTAGATTTTAGGATTTTTTTCGTCAAACGCTGAAATAAAAGTAATTCGTTTAGGATATTATGTTTATGTCAAAAGACGGACGATGGACGACTCTCGCCCCGTTCGGTCCCTCCACCACCCCTGCATCTTGTGAACACATTTGAGGCATCACGGTTTTCATTTTTTTGACAATCGTAAATATTTAATACTACTTTTTGTGTCTGTTCTTCTAAATCCTTGTGAAAAAAGTCTTCCCGAACAGGATCCGCATCCACATCTGCCACACTATCACGTGCATTCTCCCAGGGTCTCCAAACGGCCTTGATTACGTATTTCCAAAATATAAGAAATCGCGAATTCGCAAAGTTGCGGAAGCAGAGCCTTACAGTCCCAGCTACCTGCTGAATACAATTCGGCAGGGGTGCTTTGACGGCGGCTTTTGAATGTATACCAGGGATATATGCTGCTAATTCGAGTATTTTCACCAGTGGAATAGCACCGCAAATACCGGGGAATTGATACTACCTCGTATATCGCTGTCACATCGTCGTGTTCCAACTGACATCGTGTTTACTTTACTTGCATCACGTAGGAGGTGATGCCTGAATCGCAGCATGCATCATGGTTTAGGAAAAATAAGGTTATACGTTATACTTTTGCCAGGTCACGAGCTTTGCTGTTAAGAAGGATAGGCAACCAGTAATGCACACTTGTTAAATCGTGTGTAGCTGTGTGAAATCAAATAAAATGTTATTTTTACCCCTTGTTACTATAATACAGAGGTATATCGCAGGTATTTATAATTATTATCGATAGTAAATTATTGTTTTATGAGAATAATGCAGTAATTTGGATTTCTTATCAGTATTATCAATTAATACATCAAAAGTTCAGTGATCAAATGTACTGTTTTTGTGGAATCTGATTGGTTGGGATTAGCAATTGCTAAACTCTTTGATAAACAAGAAAATGCAAGTTTTCACCCATTTAGGATGGAAAATCAGAATTGAAAAGGTACTAGATGGTTCATAATGGTCGATTGTATGTAAAGCATATCATTTTTCACCTTTTTGAGGTAAACTTCAAGAGAAATCAATAATTTTCAGAGAATTTTGACAGATGCATGTTCTTGAATGGGCTGCTCTGATTTGTCAAAGCCTTTGTTAAAATGCCTGTGTTGATAAAATCGGGCCTTATTAATTTTAGTTTAATTAAAGACTTATATAGGTACTTACGTAAACCTCGCGACAAGCTTTTAAGATCATATAAATGGGCCTATACCACATTTTTTGTTTATTGGCTTAAACGAACCCTAACACCACGTAGATGCCATAAATAATTTTACAAAATTTTTCTATCGTATTTATAACCGAAAAAATTGCTCTAAATATTGAATTTTTTGAATTCATATACGTCCCGCCCAGGTCGTGACGTCACCTGTAGGGAATACCAATAAGAGCTCACTGGTACAAAACAATAGCATCCGCTCGTAGTCATCGGACCACGAAAGGACGCTTCTCATTGGTTCCCTACAGAAAGGACGCTTCTCATTGGTTCCCTACAGGTGACGTCATCATCGGCTATTTCAAATTACAGTACAATTTTCTTTTTAGTGTTATTCTCATTTGGATCAAGTTTTCTGCTAACTTTTTACAGTAAACGGTCCTATGTATCATCAAAAATAATACCGCAGTAAATAAATTGATCAATGTGAGGTCACGGTATAAGCCCATTGTGTATAATGAAGCTATAACTTGACAGTTAAAATTTTAAAGGAACATTTTATTTTCTACTTTTTAGAGCATTTAAATAAAAGCTTTCTTTTTTGATTTTTTTTGTTTTAATTTATTTTATGATGATACTGAAATAAAATAAGATATGTTATAGATTCTGCTATCCCAGAACTTACCAATGCTGCTGTGTAATCGAAAGATCCAATCCTTTCACAATCCAACACGACTGTCCTAACGTTCTGTCCTTTGCTTATGTTATCACTTAACACTTTTTCTCTGACATATTCAGCCGAGGAGAACATTATGGACCAAGTGGGTGTGTACTTTAAATACTGCACTTCTGAGTCTACCTGGAACAGTTTGTATATAGGCAGGTTGACGTTTATACCATCATGAGTTTCTCAAGTGTATGTGACAGAAAAAGATCGAGTCCTCAGAGTAACAACTGAACATAGAGGTAGTAAACAAACCACTTCAGCATGGCGTGCTCAAAGCCATCATCTTTGACACTTCAGCCTCCAAACATTGATCAGCTGTGACCTCGCAGTGACAGTTCAAATTGTAAATAATGCTGTGTAACGCCAACTAACCTGAAAGTTCTTCCAATGCAACCCGTGTTATAAATTCCATCTCGAAAAACTGTTGAATTACACTCGAATATAGCACAGCAAGTCCGTAAAGCTTCACTATAGATACCAACAAATAGCGAATTCGATTTTACTGACCAAGCATAAAAGACGTCCAAACAAAACAAACGTTTGACAGCCGAGCTTCTACCGTAAATAAGTCGCACGAAAATTATGTCGGCGTTGCCAGCTCCTCAAAATTTATGTAAGACTTCAGAATTTGCGTTTATGATGAAGAAATATGCAGTAACGCAGTAGAGGTCAACATATCTATTGATTTTAATAATAATAATAATAATAATAATGGTCGGCGGAATAGCGTCTGCATCCAGAGGATCGGCTATTCCTCAACAATTAGGACACGACGGATCTCCATGTGAGGAGCGGTACTCCGACAGCGTCTGACTCCATGTTAGGGGCGGCTGATAATACACCCGCAGGAAGCCACCCAACATCAGTAGGCTATCCGGTGCGTGGCGACACCGCAGGGTATACCGAAGCCCAAGGATGTAATCCAGCCGGCAACCTTCGCAGGTGCATCCTCAGGAGGCAATTTGGACGGCTGCCTCCGGAAATGTCGTCTGGGGGCCCTAAGGCCAACCACCTGACGGGCCCTATCTTCGGGTTCGACCACCCCGGAAGAAAAGCACCCACACCGAGCCGGTTTCGGAAGCCGGCGTTGGGCAAGGTGGCGGTGCTTCGAATTGCCCTGTTGACGACCCCCGCAATGACATGGACCGTTTTAGGTGGACGACGGAGCTCAAGGATGACCTACTGAGCTGCTACGAGAGCAGTAGCCCGCGCCGTAGGGGATACATGTCCCGCATGTATGAGAGGTGGTGTGAAATGCACCCAGAGCATAGCACGCTTACCTCTCAGAATTTGCGAGATTATGTATCGTACCTCCGGAGGCAGGGATATGTTCGTGCTCCAGCTCAGCCTGCCCCTTCGGCGGACGGAAGGCCTGTTAACCAGGCTGAAAGTTCGCCGGTAAGGCCCGCTGAGAGGGAAATCGACCAAGTCGTCACACCTGGGGATTTCAGAGACCGAAGGGCCTTGCATAACAACGGAAGGTCCTTGAAGCTGGCAGATTTGAAGAGAGAGGATGAGGTTGTGGGTGAACGTCTATCGGAGGCCTCTGACATTTGGAGCATCAATTGCGAAATTTACGCTGCGGCTCTGAGGCTAGCTAGACAGGGGAGAGTGAGAGACTCTCCTGTTGAGAGAGCACAGAGACGGGTGCGCCAAATGGAAGCGAAAATCCAGTTGGCTCGCCAGGAAGCATCCCGTATCCAGTGTGTGATGGAATATAGAGCGGCTGGGAAGCCTTTTACGCGCCGAGTGCGCCAGATAGCCTACGGGTTGAGGCGCGACCATCATACACTCAGTCAAGCGGTACTGGTTGTTGTCAAGCAACACTGTCTTGACAGGATACGGATGCTAATCGCTGCTAAGCGATCGTTGGTGGCGCGGGCGAGAGGTCTGGAGCAGAACAGAATGTTCTACGAAAGACCTTCTCGCCTTTTCCAACAGCCGCCTCCAGCCATAGAGCAGCCGCCAACTGCTGATCGCGTGGAGGCCTTTTGGAGGGACGTTTACGAACAACCCAAACCTCTCTCAGCAGACACTCCGGCCTTGGCGCAGTTCGAGTCCGTTTGTAGGAGGACTCCTAACTTGAATGTACTGCGTCACCCGATAAACACGGAAGAAATTCTTGACGCCTTACGAGGCGCAAAGAATTTCGCAGCTCCTGGCCCGGATGGCATAAACACCTACTGGTGGAAAAAATTCCCCAGTTGCCACCGGCATTTAGCTAGAGTTTTTAACTCGTGGCTAAATCAGGAGCAGCCAATTCCGGCTTGGTTTGTCGAGGGTCGAACCGTGCTTCTCCCGAAGACCGGAGATTTGTCTGATCCCAAAAACTACAGGCCAATAACATGTCTGAACGCGTGTTACAAGCTCTTCACCAGAATCTTGTACATGCGTATCCTTCAAGCTGTGAATCCTGTATTTCTCGACGTGTATGAACAGAGAGGGTCAAAGAAAGGAGTAGCTGGCTGCAAGGAGAACCTGTTGATTGACCGATGTGTCACGCAGGACTCTGTGCAGTACAAGCGAAACCTTTCTATGGCCTGGATTGACTATCGCAAGGCATTCGACAGCACGTCTCATGAGCTCATTGTGCGGCTGTTGGAATGTCTTTCGGTGGATAATCAGATAGTGGGGTGCATCAAACAACTGATGCCACTCTGGAAGACCCGGTTCACCATAACATCAGGTGAAACTCGGGTTCAGACAGAGTTGGTGTCATTGAAAAGAGGTGTCTTCCAAGGAGACTCCTTGAGTCCCTTGCTCTTTTGCATCTCACTTTTGCCTCTGTCCATAGCGCTGAGAAATACTAAAGGATACAGCTGTGGCACGCCCAATAACCGGAGGCACAAGGTCACCCATCTGTTTTATATGGATGACCTAAAACTTTATGCCTCCGGCCAACGCGAACTACAACAATCGCTGAGGGTGGTGCAGGAGTACAGTCATGCTATCGGAATGGAGTTCGGGACAGACAAATGTGCATTGGTTCATCTCAAGAAAGGACGAAGCGGAGATAGTGGAGATGAGGAACAGCTCGTTGATGGGAGCATCTTGCGACAACTGCATGCCGGAGATACTTATACCTACCTTGGAGTGGCGCAGCGTCATGTCCAAGAGGCAACATTGGTTAAAGAGTGTCTCCGCCGCAAGTATTTGCACCGACTCCGGCAGATCTGGTCGTCAGAACTGTCCGGCAAGAACAAAGTCGCTGCCACAAACATGCTTGCGGTCCCATTGTTATTATACACCTTTGGTGCTATACACTGGAAAGTGAACGAGCTGAAGGAAATCGACACGAAGACCCGCAAAAGGATGAATATGGAGAGAAGCCTGCATCCTAAGTCCTCTGTCCCGCGAATATACCTCCCGCGACACCTGGGAGGGCGTGGACTATTGAGTTTGGAGCGTCTGCACAACAGAGTAGTACTGGCCACTGCCTGCTATGTAACGAACAGCACCGATCCCCTGATCCGCTTCGTGCGAGAGCACGAGAATGCGGGAAAAGGAGCCTTTCTTTTTAGCGCAGCGAAGCGAGCAGCCGAGGAGCTCAGCCTCACACTCGACTTCAAGCGGAGGTGTCAGCAGTCCATTACGGAACTTGCTCCCGCAGAATTAAAAGCCCACATTAAAACTGCCGAAGTCGACTTCCTCTTAAGACTTCATAAAGATAAGCCAATGCATGGAATCTTCTACAAACATCTAGAAGAGCATGGCTTGTCTGAGCAGTTGACCTTCTCTTTCCTAAGGTCTAGTGGGTTGAAGTCGGAGACTGAGGGCTTTATAATGGCTTGCCAAGACGGTGTCTTCAACACCTTGGTATACCGTAAAAGGGTTATGGGTGTACATGTACCCGACACCCATTGTAGAGCTTGCCGACAGGCGCCAGAGACGCTTATGCATCTCTTGTCGGCGTGTAAGACGTACGCTGGGACGGCTTACGTCCATCGGCACAACGCGGCTCTACGAGTGCTCTACTATCATTTAAGGCACTCATACGGTATCGATGAGACACCGGTGCTGCCATACGCTCCAGGGGATATAGAGTCCGTTGTGGAGAACGAGAGATGCCGGATTTACTGGAACTACTCGTTCCCCACGCTCGAGCTTGTACAGGCAAACAAGCCCGACATAGTCCTTCTCGACCACCAACAGAAAACGATGTTCGTCATTGAGTTTTCGGCGCCTGCCGAAGTGAACATCGTCTCTAAGGAGGAGGAAAAGCGGACCAAATATCAGGAGTTGCTCGGACAACTTCGCAGGCTCTGGCCAGACTACACTGTAAGTCTGCTGGTTATGGTCATTGGATCCCTAGGTGGAATGAGGAATACGCTGCTCTCTGCACTGCGCAAAATGCCGGTGTGCCGTGCGGCGGCGCACATCTTAGCCGCCAGAATGCAGAGGGCAGTCATCCTTGGGTCCCTTCGTCTACTTAGGGCGCACGATTCGCGGACCCAGTGATTGCTCACCTCACGGTGTGGGGAGTAGTCATTGGGTAATGGAACAGCAGCTCGGTGTGTCGGAGCCCGAGCTGCACTTTTTTGTTTTTAACATAGATAATGGTCTTTATTGGAAATATACATGGTATGTGTACATACTCCAAAAGGCGGAGTTCGCAATGAATGCGTTCTTCCACTCAACCCATGAACAATGAAATAAATGAAAAATAAAAATACAAATTATTTAACAGTAATCGTACGAGTGAAAAAGAAAACTATGGTTGAGTACATTAAAGTAAATGCAGATTTAGTAAAAAAGGCACAAAAAGAGATTGAAACACTAAGTTAGGAAATACGAAATAGGAAAAAAACAATAAACATTTAAGAGCAGTTTGCAGAAATTACAAAATCCATTGCATACTTCTTAAATGGAATTAAAGGTAAACATTTTGTTTTTGATGGTAGTTGATTATATAATTTATAAATACAATAAGAAAAAGAATGTTCATACTGAGAGGTGTGATGATAGGGAGGGCTGATCTTATCCTTACCCCTAATATGAAGATCATGGGACTGAGCCCTTAGTTTAACTTTATCAGCTAAATATTGCGGTTCATTAGTTGTCATAATTTTATGGTATTGTATCAGACAGTGAAGTATGCGCCGTTGATACATTCTAAGCCACTTGATCTCCTTAATTTTACCACTTATGTGTTCTCCTCTTGGAACACCACAAATAAGGCGTGCACACGAATTTTGCATTAGCTGTATCCGATTAGAATCGGATTTAGTGATACACGAGTGATATACTACGTCACAGTAATTAAACGCCGAAAGAACTAGAGAGTCACATAGTATGCGTTTCCATTTATAGCTCAATATTTTTCTTTGTCCATAAATCAGCTTTAGCTTTGGAAATGACGATCTAATTTTATTTGAAACATGTCCATGAAAACGAAGGTCGACATCAATTTCAACACCAAGATTTCTGACACTTTCAACCCATGGTATAGGCTTGCCATCTACTTGTATGCTAAAGCCATTAGTAACATTATTCCTAATCTTTTTGCTACCAAACAAAATGGCTTTTGATTTTTCAGGATTTAAAACTAGACAGTGATTTCTTGAGACTATGTTAAGGTATCTCAAGTCATCGTTAATTTGATGTATCGCATTGTTGATGTTTTCTGCTTTAAATGACAAATAAATTTGCGTGTCGTCTGCGTACGCATGTATTGAGCAGGTATTAAGGCAAGTGTGAATTTGCGATGTGTATACTATATACAATAAAGGTCCTAAGATTGAGCCTTGGGGCACACCACTAGTGACTGTCTTAGAATCAGAAAGTATGTCATTAACTTTTACAATTTGCTTTCGGTTGGTTAAATAACTACGAACAAGTTGTACTGATTCTTTTGAAAAACCAATGTATTTTAATATGGAGAGTAATAGCTCATGATTGAGTGTATCAAAAGCTTTTGAATAATCGAGTAATGCCAATGCCGTTAATTCGTTACGATCAGTGGCTTCCAATATATCATCAGTAATCTTAAGTAGGGCTGTAGCACAGCTGTAGCCTTTCCTGAATCCTGACTGATGTTGAGGAAGTATTTTGCAAGCGTCTAAGTATTTACGAATCTGCCGTTCAAGAATTTTTTCAATTACTTTAGAAAGAGTGGGTAAAATACTGATTGGCCTTAAATCCTTGAATAAACTTGGACTACTATTTTTTGGTATTGGTGTAATATAAGATACTTTCCAGGAATCAGGAAATGCGGACAGCTCAATACACGTGTTGATTAAGTGCGTTATGATAGGAAGTATTGTAGGGCAACAGTATATCAGCATATCAATTCCAATATTGTCAGGCCCCACTGCTTTCGACTTAATAGACTTTAAGACATCTGCAACTTCGTTAGTATCGGTCATTGTGAAATTGAAACCCTCCAGATTATTTAATTTGCTGTTCAAATATTTGTTAAGTGTTTCTAAATCAGGAGTCAATACGGATGTCATGTCGGCTGAAAAATAATCACTCAACCTCTCAACATTGCATAGATGGTCAGGAATATTTGAATTACTATCTTTCATTGTACCCATCGACTTCAAAGTCCGCCATTTTTTTCTCACATCGCAGTGCTCCATAATTGTACCGAGATAAGCTTTTTTTTCATTTTTTGTGGCATTATTAGCAACATTTCTTAATTCCTTATAACGTTCCCAATTTTCCTTAGTTTTATCTTTCCTGAATTTGCTCAAAGCCGAATCTCTTAAAGATAATATAAATTTAAGATTGTCGGTAAGCCAAGGCGCTCTATTTCTAGTTACTCTGACAGTGCGTTTGGGCGCATGTTTATCAAAAATATCTAGAATATATTTATTGAAGAGTTCAAGTTTTTCGTCTATACCACAAGTGTAAAAAATTCTATGAAAATCAGTTTTATCGAGGGCGTCATTAAAAATATTTATGTTAAAATTTCTGTAGTCTCTAAAAGTAACGTATTTGCGTTTTTGGCATATATTGTTAATGGAAAGGTGACATTCCGTTAGAAAATGATCTGACACATTAATATCATACACAGATACTTTGGTAGACTGAATTTTATTTGAAGATATGATTAGATCTATGAGTGATTGACTTGTTGGACTATTATGGGTAGGTTCATCAACTAGTTGAGACAGTTCATAACTGTACAAGATGTTATAGAACTGCTGAACTTCGGTGTTTTCATAAGCCATTACATTTATGTTAAAATCACCTCCACATATAAATTTATCACAATCAATCAACAAACTACCTATAGCTTCTTCAAACTCATTCAGGAAATCGTGTATTGAAGATGCTCCAGGAGGTCTATAAATCACACCTACAACTATTTTTTCCTTATTTAGCTTAAAATTTACAAATAAGGCTTCGAAAGTATTAAATTTAGTAGGACATACCTGAACACATGGAACCTGACTGCTTAGATATATTGCCACCCCACCTCCTCTTCCAGCTCTATCATTTCTTAATATTTTGTATCCTTCAATAGCCACTTCACTATCTGATACATCTCGCGATAGCCATGTTTCACTGACTAGCAGAAAAGTAAAGTCTTTTTCTAACACATGTGCTTTTAAATTTCCAAAATTTGATAAAAGTGATCGCACGTTTACATGTGCTAACGAAATGTTTTCTCCTTTCAGTGACTTAGCCATAATTAATTCTACTTCTTAAATGATGAACATAATTCTGATACATCTGACAGTCCTTATCAGTAGCACAGTGATTTGTACATAATTTAGACTTATATTTATCATTGTACATAGAGCAATTTACACATCTCGTTTCATCCGATTTACACTGTTTCACAGAATGTACCCCGGAACACTTAGAGCACGCCTCAGATCCCCGACAATTCTGCTGTTGATGACCAAATTTCATACATTTCCGGCACTGGACAACGTATAAGTTATCACCAACACTACACCTCTTCCATCCAAAATAAGCGAAACCTCTGTCAACGAGACGTTTTCTCAGCAGCGGCGGGACCTCCAGAACCATATTATGATGATCTTTTTCCAAGGCTTTAAATTTCACGACAATTTTGATGTCTGACGCACTAAAGTCGGTCAACTCATTCGCAGAAATAAAGTTCACTGCAAACGACTCATCCGTATGCTCTTGCAATTTGACATTGCGAATCATGATTCTCGGGTTCAATTTTTGCGGCTGATTAACACTGAACTTGTTGCCTAATTTCGCCCTAACAACATCCTGGAGTTTTTCTAGATCTGCGACTTCCTTACAAAATACTGCTGCTCCATGATTTATCCGTTTGGTTCCATTAACGCAAATATTGAACTCTGCTGGATTGACGGTCTCTGTTAATATTTTCATTACATCTTGTTGTGATTTCCCATCTCTAGTTTTTATTAGAAGAACCTGTGACTCACTGTTTATATTTTTCTTCAGAGTACTGCTGTATGTTGGGTTCATTTTTTGCTCTACCGACCCCGGCACAAAAACACCTTGCGTATCTGTACCGGCAGAAAAAGATTTAATGTTATGCTGCAATTCTTCAACTTTAGATTTGAGTAAATTATTGGATAATCGCATTTCAGTGATCATATCTTCACACAGTTTCTTTTCTCGCTCGAGACACTCAATTTCTTTGCGACATAGCGCTAGCGGTACCATGTCAGATAACCTTTCTTCAATAGTTTCATCACAGTCGCCACAAAACCAGTAAATATTGTCGACTTTGGTTATTACCTTATATGCATCATCCTTTAGATTAACACACACCTGATGATACAACTTTTTACAATATTTGCACTCAACAAACTTAGTTTTCACAACAAAATTATCGGAGCAGCGCGGACACAGACTAACGTCGGCCGCCATGACGCCATATATATATATTTTGCTGTAATCATTTCTGAACCATCAAAATACTGTCTTTTTTAACGAAGAATGGAATATTTCTGGATACTATACAATTAAGACGATAGTAAACAATTATGATTGCCGTATCTGGTGGTCAATATGACAACGTAAGAAAAGATGTCGGCCTGTTAGAATTAGTTGTTTACTACCTCTATGTTCAGTTGTTACTCTGAGATCGAGTCATAAGTCAAAAAATGGTGAAGGCCTGTATACACCTTCACCATTTGTTTGAGAGATAGAGAGTGAGAGATAGAAATAGAAGTTGTTGTACTTACTTACAGGAATTCGTTCTATCAAAACATCAGGTCTTGCAGAAATATATAAAATCTTCATTAGGTCTACTAGTATTCCTATTATAATACCCATTTCAAGGCCTATGAGTAGACATGATACGAACGTTATCGTGAAAGGAACTAGATCAAGTCCTAGAATCAATAAAATTTAATAAACAGAAAATTGTCGGTTCTTATTGGATGTAAGATATTTTCTTATTTATACAGGGTGGGCCAATACTGCGTGGACGGTGGATTGTGGGCTTACTAAAAAATATTTCAAAAATCTGTCATTTGATCATGGTTAGGACCCTTGAGGGCTATAACGTAAAAATATTTTCACTTAAATTTTGACGTTTATACAGGGTGATTCATATCAAACTTACATTTTTTTTAATAGAACCCTCTATATATTATTGCATATTTGGATTCCTTGGTCAATTCTAATGTGACTTTATGTATCATACATGGACCTTTAAACGAACCGTTTAGGCGCAAATCAATATTTTTGGTATAAGTAGGTATCAGAAAAAAATTGAATATCGCAGCTATTATAAAACTTAGAAGGCCGTGACTTTGCGGTACGACTAAGCATGAAATGCGTCACCTAAGGTCAGACGGCTAAATTTGTATTCTTTTTGTACTTGGAGAAATCAGTAGATTAATTAAGGAAACTTAAATCACATATAACTTGATTTTTTCAAATGGGAGTGCCTATTTTGGTTTAAAGAATCAAATGTAAAATTTGATTACCTTTCTAACGATATAGTATTCTTGATGTCAATCTTCTTTGGTTTTCATTTTATTTCAAATTTTAAGTCAAATCGGTGTTTTTCAATTTTCCTGCGTGCAAGCAACCTAGTAGGCCATGAAAAATAAACAAAAGCTCGTTAATATGGAAGAAAACAACTAACTTAGTAGAACGATGCAAACGAACTCGAGTAGCGAGGCATGAACATGACAACTTACAACACATCAGCTCTAACCGGAAACAACAGCGGCAAGATATCTAATGTCAATGAGTAGCTGGGGTATGACAGAAGTGTTTGTTTTACACAGCCTACTAGCTATTGAGGTCTACTAGAGCTTGGCAACTTTCCAAAACGATTAACAACAAAAAGAAAACTATCAGCGATTTTTGCTTACAGTCTAATATGTTTAGAATGAAATTTCACATTTAATGGGATAAAAAAATAGTCATTTATGTTTAGTTAAGTCGAAAGTAAAGATATCTCCAACTGGAGCATTCTGAACATCTATTGAAATAATTGCTAGAATTTTTTATTACGCTATGTTGTAATTGTGATTATATCATGTAGTTTTCTGCAAACTAATTTATGTTTTACAATTCAAACAGACTGCAATTCAAGTTTCATTTTCCGCGATTTTGCTAATAAGCAGAAGTACCTACCGAAGAATTTGAAGGGTTCCAGTCAGAGGTATCATTACTTACGGAAATGGCTACTTTTTTATAGCAATAAATGTGAAAATTTATTCAGAAGACATAGATATTCTACTGCCAGCAACAATCACTAGTAGTTTTCCTTTGATTAGATATTTTTTTACTAACTTTGGAAATTGGCTAATAGCTAGTAGGCTGTGAAAAATGAGCGTTCTTGTTACTGCTATTGTTTCTGGTTAGAGCTAATATGTTGTAAGGAATTTTCGTAATCTTGCCTCGATGCTCTAGTTAGTTTGCATTTTTCTACTAAGTCAGTTGCTTTCTTCCATATTAACGAGCTTTTATTTATTTTTCATGGCCTGCTAGGTTGCTTGCATGCAGGAAAGTTGAAAAACACCGATTTGACTTAAAATTTGAAATAAAATGAAAACCAAAAAAGACTGATATCAAGAATGCTATATCGTTAGAAAGGTAATCAAATTTTACATTTGATTCTTTAAACCAAAATAGGCATTCCCATTTGAAAAAATCAAGTTATCTGTGATTGAAGTTTCCTTAATTTATCATCTGATTTCTCCAAGTACAAAAAGAATTCAAATTTAGCCGTCTGACCTAAGATGACGCATTTCATGCTTAGTCGTACCGCAAAGTCAAGGCCTTCTAAGTTTTATAATCGCTGTGATATTCAATTTTTTTCTGATACCTACTTATACCAAAAATGGTGATTTGCGCCTAAACGGTTCGTTTAAAGTTCCATGTGTGATACATAAAGTCACACTAGAATTGACCAAGGAATCCAAATATGCAATAATATATAGGGGGTTCCATTCAAAAAAATGTATGTTTGATACGAATCACCCTGTATAAACGTCAAAATTTAAGTGAAAATATTTTTACGTTATAGCCCTCAAGGGTCCCTACCATGATTAAGTGACAGATTTTTGAAATATTTTTTAGTAAGCCCACAATCCTCCGTCCACGCACTATTGGCCCACCCTGTATAGGTAAAGTAGTTTACTTCATTATTGTGAAAATATACGAGTGGAACTCCCTTTTTTCACTGGAATAGCTCCTGAGGATGTCCTCCATTCGTGTTGGCGAAACGTCAAGCATATCGATGCCGGCCGAACAGCTCAGAAACCATTGCTCGTCATTATAGTCCAGTCGTTCGAGGTTTTTTTAAGAAACTAGTTTTTTTACAATGACAACAGCTTGCTATAGCAGTTATAAGTATAAGAAATTAGACAGATACATATTCGATTCTATTCTGAGCAGTACTTACTATATATCATCCAGATGTTTCTAGATATTAGAATTTCCACCATAAAAATGACAGCGCAGATGATGACAGCTGCCAATGTGGGCTTTGGTATGTACGAAAAATATGGCGTCAGTAAAGTGAATGCCAAGAACACCATGCTAGCTGCAACAAGTGTAAATTTGAAAAATATTTGCGTCAAGAAGGTTGACTCACAGATTTTATTTGATTGTAACAACAAAACTAGGAATTTTTAGATTATTATGAGCATGCTAGCTGCAACAAGTGTAAATTTGAAAAAAAAAAGAATGTGTCAAGAAGGTTGACTCACACATTTTATTTGATTGTAACAACAAAACTAGGATGTTTAGGTTATTACGACCATGCTAGCGGAAATAAGTGTAAATTTGAAAAAAAAAGAATGTGTCAAGAAGGTTAACTCACATATTTTATTTGATTGTAAAAACCAAACTAGGAATTTTTAGGCTATTATGGCCATGCTAGCTGAAATAAGTGTAAATTTGAAAAAGAAGAATATGTCAAGAAGGTTGACTCACACATTTTATTTGATTGTAACAACAAAACTAGGAATGTTTAGGTTATTATGACCATGCTAGCGGAAATAAGTGTAAATTTGAAAAAAAAGAATGTGTCAAGAAGGTTGACTCACACATTTTATTTGATTGTAACAGCAAAACTAGGAATTTTTAGGTTATTATGACCATGCTAGCTGGAACAAGTGTAAATTTGAAAAAAAAAGAATATTTCAAGAAGGTTGACTCACACATTTTATTAGATTGTGACAACAAAAGTAGGAATTTTTAGGTTATTACGACCATGCTAGCTGAAATAAGTGTAAATTTGAAAAAAAATGTGTCAAGAAGGTTGACTCACACATTTTATTTGATTGTAACAACAAAACTAGGAATTTTTAGGTTATTATAACCATGCTAGCTGAAATAAGTGTAAATTTGAAAAAAAAGAATTGTCAAGAAGGTTGACTCACACATTTTATTTGATTGTAACAACAAAACTAGGAATTTTTAGGTTATTATGACCATGCTAGCTGAAATAAGTGTAAATTTGAAAAAAAGAATGTGTCAAGAAGGTTGACTCACACATTTTATTTGATTGTAACAACAAAACTAGGAATTTTTAGGTTATTATGACCATGCTAGCTGAAGTAAGTGTAAATTTGAAAAAAAAAGAATTGTCAAGAAGGTTGACTCACACATTTTATTTGATTGTAATAACAAAACTAGGAATTTTTAGGTAATTATGATTGTTAAAGCAAGCGTATATACAATATAATTATTAATACCTGTATATATTCCAGCTAGAGGGGTTCTGACTCCACTAGCTCCACCAACTGCAGCTCTCGAAAATGAAGCGTTTACAGGGTAGGAACCAAAAAATGATCCAGCAATGTTACATGCCCCTACAGCTATCATTTCTTGTGATGCGTCTATCACTTTGCCATGCGCTAAAAACCAAATGTTGATTCTATAGTTATCATAATGGTAATACAAGGTAGGAGTCAAGTGTTTTTGAATTATTCATAAAATTACTAGTTTTTATTTTAAAAAAATTATTGGTAGTAGAACATAGCTGATAATAAACCATTTTGAAATATCTAAGTGCAAAAATTACATCTGGCATATGATGCAGCCGTTCACGAAAATTGCACTCCACTGTTTCCAGCATGTCTCTGTTGATTTTTGAGATTCCATGGCGAATCGCTTCCTTCTCTGCATCTAACGTACGGGGCTTGGCCCTTTAAACACGTGGCTTGAGTTACTCCCATAGAAAAAAATCACAAATTGATAAGTCGGGAGACCGAGAAGGTCTTGAAATACCACCAAAGATCGAAATTGAACGATTTGGAAACAGCCATGGATGCTCTGGCGGTGTGTGCCGTGGCCTCATCTTGCTAGAACCACAAATCTTTGATATCCACACCTCTTCTTTGCAATTCAGGTATGGAAAAGATATTCACCATATTATGAATGTAATGTTCAGGTATTACTGTAGCGGTGACCACATTTTCTCCAAAAAAATATGGGCCAATGATGCCAGGCCATATGCCACGCGTTGTTCTAGCGTCTACCGCTCCATGATGGCAAGTGGCAAGTAAGAAAGTGAAATGGTTTGAGTCAAGGAATGGATTGTAATAAACCGCGCGCTCCTCCTTTTCTAATATATGAGTACTACTCAAACCAAAAACACTTTGTTTTTATGCCCTAACCTGTACCTATAACAAAACTAACCACTAAAATAGAGTTCTATAATTTCTCAGAAATGTAAAATCGTCACCAATTTAAAGTTATATAACCTTTATTCAAGTTTGAAATTTGAGGTTTCACTTTCCGAAATTTGTTACCATATTTATACAGGGTGTCCCTGAATTTCTTTAACACATGATATTCTCGTAGAACGTTCGAACGAAAACTCGAGTGGAATTTTTGAAAGTAAAATATTTTTTTGTCCTTCAACCCTTATAAGTCACCCCCAACATTTGTTTTCAAATAGGACCCAATAGTTTTTTCTAGACAAATTAAGTCCTACTTTTATTGAAAATCTTTTAGTACCTTTGATTTTATACACAAACCTATTTTATTCGTTGTCATAAGCATAAGGTAAATAAAATAAGGATTTGTTTGGGGCGTAATATTTTCGTAAGAAAAACAGTTAAAAAGTGGGTTTTTCAAGGGTACTGAATGGCCTATTATACCTTGTTTTCGTAATATTTTTTGTGGTTCAACCCCCAAAAGTCAACCCCAATTTTTTTTTCACATAGCACACTCCACAGCTAGCTTTCCTACTATATAATATTATGGTAATAAAAAAAGGCAAAAAAGACATTTGTTTTCGAAAGTATTTATCAAATACCCTTTAAAACTAAAATATAATACGCAAAAGTATGTTTGCGTATAAAATCAAAGCTACCACAAGATTATAATCAAAATGAGGATGTTATTTATGTTGGAAAACGTATGTGGTGCTACTTGAAAAGAAAGTTGCGTGTGAGTATTATTTTGTTAAAGAATATCACGTGTCAAGAAAATTCAGGGACACTCTCTATAATATCCTGTAGATGATTGCTGAAAAAAAGTTGTTTTTTTATTTAAACTACGGCTTTTGGTAGACTGTGTGTGTCACTCTTGTAATAACATGAAAAATATATAAGTATGACGTTTTCTATACAGCGCATATATACCAAAGGTTAAAGGTTTTTTTTTAAGAAAATGGTAAGCTTTTTATCAGCACCTAAGATGCTAGTAATTAGTCCTTACCTCGCACTGATTCAATTCTCAAATTTTGAAAAACAATCATAAATCTCTAAAACTCTAAAAAATACAATTCTTACCAAACGCTTTAGCAATGCCAACATTCGCCAATATGGCAATAAAAGGTATAAATATGATTCCTGCCTCCAATTCAACGACTATATCGGTCAAAGTAACAGTCCTGTTGCCTTGCTGTATCCTGAAAGGGGGCAAGGAAACGTTTGGCCATCCTGATGGCACGTCAGCTGAAACAATCATCATTTCATTACATGTTATAAGTTATGTTCTATGTTCTATCATCAATTGTCTGATTTGAGTTTGAAAATGGATTGGGGATTGCTTGACAGCGCATGACTGTTCCAAAGGTGTTAATATATATGCCGCAAAACAGTATAATTTGAAAAAGAAAATGAAAAACATATTATTGCTAACACAATGCTCAATTTTGAGTAATATTGTTGTTTTTTTCGTTGTTACTGTTATTGCTGTTGATAATATATGTGCATATTTTCTGTTAGCTTAGGTTTAGGTGTTAGCTTAGAGTGCATTTTTATATATGGTTTAAATGTAAGAATAGCCTTAGTACAAATTTCGCCCAAATAAAGTCGTTAAAATAATAATAATAATAATAATAAAATGTCTTTATTAGGAACATTATAAAAACTAAAATACAATGTATCCTCTATGTAGGCGGAGTCTAGCTACAGAGCTACTCTACTCAACCTACCCATAATAAAAATCTGAGAAGAAAAAACTAGTTTAAAAACGGATATACAGTGTAAAAAGTTAAACATGTCATAAATTCATCAGTATTATTGCACGACATTATCACAAATATGCGTGTTTTACTATTTTTCGAAATCTGTTTACTGGTAACTGCTTATACGTATCATCTAAATCATTGTAAACCTTGATGGCATTGTAGGTGTATGATCTGCGATATAGTACAGTTTTGTACATGGGTATCTCCAAGCGATATTTGTGTCTAAAATTGATGTCTAAATTACTACGTCTAAATACAAATTTTTCATAAAGATAAGGGGGGAGCGAGAAGAAATAATTTTATGTGTAAATGTTGCTAAGTAATATTTACATGCATTTTCTATGCCTAACCAACCAAGTTGATTTCTCTTCAAAGAGATATGATCGTATTTTTTCAAAGAAAATACAAATCTACAACACATGTTTTGCAGTTTTTGTAGTCTGTTTTTAGTGACCGAATCTAAACAAAAATAGTATACACTGCTACAATAAAATATGCTAGGAAATATGAGAGACTCGCATAGTTTTTTTCTTATTTTAAAATTCAAAATTGAACGATTTACATATAAAGACTTCAAAGTAATATAACATTTTTTCAAAACATTTGACACATGTTCTTTGAAACGCAGAGTATTGTCAATAGTCAATCCCAAATTTTTGGCAGTATTTACCGTATTCAAAGACTCGTTGTTAATTTTGACATCAAAGTGATTGGTTAAAAAATGATGTTTAGGGCCTGGGCAAAATAACATTACAGAACACTTGTCTTTATTAAGTTTCAAATTATTATTTTTAGAGTAGTTTGCAATGGCATTTAGATCATTATTAAGCTGAAGGAGTGCACTATCCATCGAGTTGGTGTTGAAGCTTTTGTAAATTTGTGTATCGTCAGCATAACACATTACTGACGAGTTTTCTACGGAGTTGGACATATCAATTGTGTAAATTAAATACAAGAGTGGTCCCAGGACTGACCCTTGAGGAACACCTGAGGATATTTCAATTGGGTTGGATAAACAGCTATCAATCATTACTACCTGTCGCCGATTTGAAAGATAGGAATTAAAAAATCTCAAAACATCATCTGAAAATCCATAAAACTTCAACTTAGCAATAAGGAGACTATGGTCTATTCTATCAAATGCAAATGCAAAATGTACCTGGTTTCAAACAGTTGGAATCATCCATTGTTAGAACACCCTATTCGCATGTGAAACCATAATAGATGTTTGACAGCATGTTTTGTTGTTAGCATTTTTTTATTTTTACCTCGAATCTCCGTCTTGCGCTGTTACTGTTACCTAAACCTAACCTATTGTTGGATTTTCATGACAGGAAAAGGGACTGGTAGAAAGATAAATAAAAAATATGAACTTTCATGATCATGACAATGACTCAGTATATCTATGATCCCTTCATCATATGTGGAAGTAAAGGAATTTATCCAATCTGAGTCTAAGATAGAACTGGAAAATTTTGAAGTGATTTTTGTTTACTTCCGCGATATTTACTTCCCAAACCAGTTAATAGTCGGTGAGGAAATGTTAGTTCCATAACCTCAACTTTGAAATACAGAAGAAAAATCTACAATCTGCGCTTGTCCTAACTGCCAGTCCCACCGAAATTCCGTGTACTGTTTTGACCGTCCACACTGCCGACACGAATATTATCAACATTTTTGAGCATTGTAGCTCACCATCGTTCGCGATTTACTGTCAGTCCAGTGGCGCTCTTGATGCTCATATCCAGCAACTGTTTAGTCGTATCCGCCCAGCGTGGAACGGCCACGGCGCCGCCCACTTGGGGCATGAGCCTGAACTACAAGTTTCTCCATATTATCGCTTCTGTGAATATGACCGAAGAATGTAAGCACTCTCGTCGACACAATGGAGGATAGTCTTTTTGGATTACCGAGCTCATCCAGCATGGAAACGTTAGTTCGATGGGCGGTATAAGGAACTCTCAGCATTCTCCTCCACGTCCACATTTCAAAAGCATCTATGCGAGCTCGATCAGCCTTGTTAACAGTCCAAGTTTCCGAGGCATACAAAAATATAGAGAACACAAGAGACTGAACCAGCGACATTTCGGTAGCTTTAGTGATGATGATGTTATGGTCCGTCATATTTTAGTAAACTTTGTCATGGCCACACGTGCCTGTTGACTGCAACATAAGCGATTGTAAATATATATCTACCTGTCAATGAAAAAGGTTTCATCTCGTATATGTTCAAAATGAATGTTGCAACAGCACATCCAACCACAACCAACGCATTCCTTGCAACGGATGTTAGCCACAAAATTTTTCTATAAGTTGGTATCTTTTCTTTCGTCCCTGCCGATATAAGGGGTGCTCCAAAGTCTTTCATTTTCTGAAACGAATCAAATGTTTACTAGAATAAGACACAAAACATACGAAAAATTAGACTCGAAATTTTTAAAACATAGTCCAGTAAAAATAGAGCCGAAATTTAGAGCTTATCCCAAAAGGCTTATTTCTTGCATAGTATTAGGCACTACCTGCTTTGTGATGAGCAGCCATTTGTGCCATATTATTCCAAAATCAAGCGCCTAACGCTTTCTTCGCAATAATACAGGGTGTTTCATAAGTTGGGACTTTTTTTCATACAGCGGATCATCATCATAGTCACAATGTCTTAACAGACATGTTGTGAACTCGTAAAATGCATTTACACATTTTACGAGTTTCTCTTGGGATATCTTTAAGATCTTTAATGCAGTAGTTTCCCATTTGCTTTCTACATCCTCATGCCGTTGACCAGATGGTATCTACTGGTTCATCCGCCTTTAGGGGCAATTTCTCACCCCAAGGACAAGAAGGTGTCCTGACTCTTCTCAACTCGTCCACCCGAAGCTGTTGATTGAGAAGAGGTTGCTGCTTTCCTGTTCCTTTTAGTCGCCTTTTACGACACGATAGGAGACATTCTAACCCGCCCCCACACGGGCCACAGCGGATAGCACTCCCTAAAATGAGAGTTTTTCCCAGTGACATATAAACGGAATATTTATAGAAAACAAGATACTGACCATTAAAGAAACAAGGCAGCGCTAGCGGTGCGGATGCCGATGAGAAAACACTAAAACAGGCAGTTCGTCATACGTCGCGTTGCTGTGGCATAGTGTACGAGAGTGCTTGACTTGCTACATCTGACGATCGGACTTAAAAAACAACAACAATGGCGCACGCTTATAACAATAATGAACTGGTGGACATGATTTTAATGTACGGTGAGTGTGGTCAAAATACCGCTGCGGCTTCGCGACTGTATGCCGATCGTTTCCCTAACCGTACTCACTCTGCACCTCGTCGATTTGTCTCGCTCGTGCAAAGAGCTAGAAACACAGGAAGTCTGAATCCAACTCGTGGTGGACACGTTGGAAGACCTAGACAACCTCGTATGGTCCAAATTGAAGAAGACATCGTAGGTCGTACTTTTACCTGTAAGACGCCTGAGACAGGACCGCACTTACAACTTCGTAGCCACCAAATAGTGAGTACTTGCTTGAAATTTTTTTTTACTGTTTTGCTGCTGGTTCACCGTGCATTAGCTTTGCCGTTTCAAGGGCCGTTGCTTCTAAAGAGGAAAGTCCCAACTTTTAGAACACCCTGTACTTGTATTTTTCGTTCATTATTGTTTTAAATTTATTTTAAAAACTATTTTTAACTTTTTAGACCGATGTTCTTTAAAAGCGTGTTTTTTTTAGTTTTTTGTAAACTATATTCATTAAAAAATAGTTATTTAACAATACAATGCAACAGTATAGGTAATCCTCAGAGTAACACAGTTGTTATTCTGAGAGGTAATCATAATTAATAATAATAATAATAATAATCTTCTTTATTCAACTTGTATTAAGGTATACAGGAAGTGTAGCAGAAAGTGGCGAAGTTTAGCAACATGGTACTCTTACACTTAACCACCCCTGCATAAGATTATGTTGTTCAGTAGCAGATTCAATTAGATATAAAATTATACACATTCAAGACAAAAAAAAACAAATCCTTACAAGAAACTAGTGCATAAACAAAGGCTGTAAAGGGTTATAATAGGTTAATCAACATTTTAACTGCTTTTTTGAATTGCTGCATAGACATGTTTTTATATTTAATCCCAATGGCGTTGTAAAAGTCGCAGCATTATATGAAAAGGACCTCTGAAATAAGGCTGTAGAATGAACAGGAATAGTTAAAGCATAACTAAACCTTGTACGCCTGTCGTGTACGTCTTTCCTAAAAATTAACTTTTCTCTTAGATATATGGGCTTGCCGGAAGATATTAGCCTATGGATAAAAACAAGATAATGATATTTGACGACATTTTTAACATTCATCCACTTGAGTCCAGCTAGACTATTAGAAACATGGTCAAAACGTTTAAGTCCACAAACAAATCTGACACAGTTATTTTGCACAATTTGGATACGATTTTTATTAATTACCCTCATAAGCAGTAGTACAGCACAGCAGGACAGTCCCAAAACAGTGTCCCATTTCTTGAAGTTCGCGATATGTGCGAATAGCTTCTTCCATATTTCAAAAAATGTTTCTCCACCTCCAATATGGACTCCTATCAAATTTTTCACTTGAGATGAAGCTATAGTTATAGCACCAGCTGACGTAAAAGCTGCTACTACGGGGGTTGAAACGAAATCAACCAGGAATCCTGGAAAATTAAATGAATCTATAAAAATCGCATTAAGTAGATTTTTTTTATAACTGCGCAGATCGCGCAGGCAGAGCCTAAATACCAGAGTACCACGGCTGCTGTGCAAGAGTTATGTTAGGGGAAGTTTGTTAACGCGAGATTTGAATGGGCCAATACCCGCAGGCCCAATAAATATATCTTCTGGCAGTCCATTCCAAGCCTTGGACACCCTGGGAATAAATGTGCGGTTGTACCGCTCAGTTCTTGATGTATGAAGAACGACCGTCTTAGGATGAGATGCAGCGGTCGCACGGGTACGTCTGATAGGAGCAGTGAGCTGCGGAACGATAGAGAATAGCTCAGAGGAGCAGATTCCGTTGGAATATCGGTAGAAGGGTGATAGGTCACCAATAACATGCCGGTGAGAAAGTGACTGAAGGTGGCGCGTTAAGGCCGGATCGTCAATTAGTCGAATTGCCCTTCTCTGGACGCCATCTAGTATAGACAGGGTAGTAGGGGCAGCAGCTCCCCAGACATGAGAGCAATACTCCAGGCAAGGTCTTATCTGGGCTTTATATAGCGTGAGGAGATTACATGGTGAGAAATACTTTCTGGCTCTAAATAAGTACTCAAGCTTTCTACCAGCGGCTGTTGCAATTGACGCGACGGTGACGTGTTCGTGCCAGATGAGATTTTCTGTAATTTTGACCCCTAACAGCTTGAATGAGTGACTCCTTGGCAGAACCTGGTTGTTCATTAGAACCTGGTGTTGGCTTGGGCACTTCTTGTTTGACAGCGTACAATACTGGGTCTTGGAGACATTAAATTTAACCATATCCTTAAGCCCCCAAGCGGTAATGGTATCGAGATCCTTTGAAAGTGAAGCTGCCACTACCAGTCTTCTGCGTTCCAGCTCGACCACAGAGATCGGTCTATTGCTCATGATGCCTGCATGCAGCGTACTGTCATCCGCAAAACTGTGGATGGGGTTTGTAGTGCTAGAGAGTAGATCATTAATATGAAGCAGAAATAATGTCGGAGCCAATACCGATCCCTGCGGAACCCGGGCATTGGTGCATTGGTCTACCACGACAGAGATTTTCCGACCTTAGAGGAAGTCTGCGAGCCAACCGCAGAGCTTAACAGGGAGCCCATAAGACGGGAGCTTGTTTCGCTTTTATACTTATCCTTGCGCATTGGTCGTATCTAAAACTTGGAAAGGATTGATCTGACACCAATTACTATGTTTCCACGGGCTTTCAAAACGTTTTGAGTTTTGAAATATATCGAGGATACGTCAATTGGATACGTTTTCAAAACGTTTCCTGTTCAAGGTCGATTCGCTATTTTACTTCCCACACCGATAGGTGAGGGGAGTATTGTGATCGCGAAAATTTTCGATTTTGAGATAATACGCTTTTTGGCCGTTTTATGATGTCTACATAACTAAAATCCACGTCACTCATTTCCGTCGGTCTGTCTGTACGAGTTTTTCTAGCCTCGTAATCTCAGTAACCGCTGCATGGACTGCGATGAAATTTGGTCAGCGATATGGTGTGGGGTCGTAGTACGTAATGCTCCTACAATTTTAAAAATCGGTGCATGGGTGGCGGAGTAATTAGCAAAAAGCCAAAAAAATTAAATATTGCTCAAACTTCGTTTTTAGGCGTTTTAGGAGTTCCTGATCATTTTCTACTTTTTTTTGGGTGGGAGTGAAATTGGGGTGGTTGAGGGGTGGGGAGTTGCAAAATTGAAAAATATGTTGCTTTCATAATAAACTGTCCACTGACCTGTGAAGGAAGACCTAGCGACATAAATCACCTTTTTAGGTCCATCCGAACATTGCATTGCTTATTACCGAAACTAAAGGACTTTTTCTGTATACATACGAGTATTTATTGCTTTAGATGGTTTTATATTTTGTAACGTGGAAACTATTAAATTGATTCTAATGAAATTTTGACACAGTATTGTTACCGTGGTGAGAATGGAAAACGCGTATGGCTGTTAGAAATAATGTCAGTGGCAGCGTAGCAATAATCAAAAAACTAAAAATATGAAAACAGCTCAAACTTCGTTTTTAGGTGTTTTAGGGGTTCCTGATTATTTTCTACCTTTCTTTGGATGGGGATGAAATTGGGGTGGTTGGGGGGTGGGGGGTTGTAAAACTGAAAAGTCTGTCGTAGTATTGACAATAGACTGTCCATTGACCTGCGAAGGAAATACATAAGGCATAAGACAATTTTAGGGGGGGCTGCCGATGATTTGGTTCCAAGGAGATCTCAGACTAAATAAAGCTCCATGCTATGGGAAAACAATAAACTAGTGTCACAGTAATGTGTGAGAAGTACTGAGTCAATCAACTTGACTTTGATTTTGATTTTTTTTGGACTTTTTATAATGTTTACATCGTAAAAATATGGAATGCTTTCCATTCCACGGATTCTTACCTAAATGCAATATTCCACATAGCAGCTCAATGACTCCTCCAAAGAAACAAAGCAGAATCGCTGCTTCTATGTTTCCAAAAGTGACGTTTTTTGTGTAGGAGTACGTCAGTAGTGACAGGATAGCTGTGGGTGCGATGCTTAGCTCTGGAATTGTGCCGAATAACAAATATATTATTCCCCCGCAAAGTGAGGAGTATAATCCATACTGAAAAATAAACAAATATTTCATAGTTATTATAACTAAACACTTTAAGCCTTAACGCAAAACGGCGCCGGCCTAAAAACTCAAGAACCACAAGTTCATCAAACATTTTATTGTTTTTAAATAAAATCTAGCTGCCCAGTAATGAAATATCTAGTAGTTGTAGGAATTTATTAGTATTAATACACAAAAATCCTTACACAGGTTATTGGAAAAAAATGGTGTCAGAAAATATAAAAATTACAAACTGTCACCAATAGAACAATTAATACAAATACGGAAAAAATACTACTCTAATAGTAAGCCTAAAATACAAAAAAATTGTTTAAGATATGGCATATAACAATTAACAAACAGATATTACAGTGAAACCAATAAAAGTCACAAAAACAGACAGAATTCTAGTATACATAAGAGAAACAAGAAAACTCTCGAGAAAACTCAAACCATATCACAAAAATTGTTAGTCAAATACTCATCGATGGTAAAGAACGCTTTCTCTACGAAATAGGCCTTTAAACATTCTATAGAAAGTCTAAAAGTCCAGTGACTTGACTGTGCTAGGTAATAAACTGAAGAATTTTTGGTCCAGAAAAATTGGAACCATTCCTGCTTTTTACAAGATGGTGGTGTTTTAAGTTAAACCTTGATGAAGTAAAGGGGCTATATGGCCGTCCATTCTTATACCTGAGGTTCCAAACCAGCCAAGGAGGCGTAAGCCAAGGATTGTGGAATGAGCGTGAGTCCTATGGTAATCCCAGCGACCAAATCACATACAGCTTTATCTAAGTCGTACTGCTTGGACCAGTGCAGAAATGGAAACACTTTCTCCAGGTACTGATAAGGTGATGAAATCATCGCAATCCACCTGAAAAAAATATATAATTATACTTTTCACGGGGTTAAATCATCTTTACAAAAAGACAAGTGTTACTCCTTTCAAAATTGTTTTAAAACAGAGTAGCTATAGCTATAAATCCAAAATTCGTATCTAAACTTGCTACACAAGATTGTAGCTTTGAGATAATTTTTTTACATTTGAAGATGTCTAAATTACGAAAAATCATGTCACTTGTTTCCGTCTGTCTATCAGCTTATCGGTCTATCGGTCTGCTTGTCTCTATTTTTCTACATAATATCATTAACCGCTGCACCGATTTTGGCGCAATTAGGATTGTGTGTCGTACTAGTAAACGCTGTTATACAATTTGTGCCGCCATCATGTCGACAAACTTTGAGATATAAAAATACAATTAAAGTTATCGGAGTCTTGTTCGAACACTGGTAGTGTACGGTCGTGTTAACCCGCAAAGTGATAACAACACAATAACGCACCATCAGCGAACAGTGAGTACAGACCAGCGTGTTAAGTAAGTAGGTGATACCAATCAATAGTAATAGATAGCAGGTAATCCAGCGATACTAGGAATTTGATCACAAAATTCCAAGGCACAAAAAACGAACAACAACCGCATCGCCTACACAAAACAGTGGCGCACGAAGACATGCGGATTTCGCTGGAAATCACCAACGATTGAATCATGGCAGCAGTAGCTACACCTACCCCACTAAACCAGATCCATACAGCACAGTCGTATTCTGATGCAATAAATCAACCAGCCTCTTTCAAATACCCTAGTAAGGAACAGGCGATAATATTTAATACGATCGAAGGAACTAAACTTCAAGATTATCTGCTAAAATTGGGTCCTATCGTTAACCCCAAGAATATAGTATTCTGCTCAAGAATCTCAAATAGTAGAATCTGCATATATCTTTCTAACAAAGATATAGTCGATCGCTTCCTAGAGACTCCTGGTGAAATAGTAGTACAAGGTGAAACAATACGAGCTCGCCGCTTGGTTTCACCAGCTGACAGACTAGTGATTTCTAACGTCTCTCCCACTATACCTCATGCAATACTGAAAGAAAATCTAGAAAAAATTGGCATACAACTAATATCTCCTATAACATTTCTGAAAATCGGAGCCCCTCTCCCGGAATACAGTCACATCCTTAGCTTCAGACGACAAGCATATATTGCACCACCAGAGCCTACCGAAATCCCTGAATCATTAGAAATCAACCACGAAGGCCTCCTGTATCGTGTGTTTCTATCACTTGATAGCCAAAGATGCTTCAAGTGCAAGTTATCAGGCCATATTGCCTCTCGATGCCCCTCCACTCAAACAGCACATACAACAGAACATGAAAATAGCCCAAGTGACAGAACACCTAGTGAAGACACATTAACAAACATCAACACGGAACCAAGTCACAACCAGAGTCCGGATTTAACAGACCGGACGCAACAGCTCAGTACTGAACAGCCATCAAGTTCCAATAACTCCTCATCTACTAAACGAAACGTATCAGAAATTTTAACGCCAACACCAGAAAACGAACCTACTGCGATTACACTCAAAAATACCCCATTCATAGTACCCAAAACGACTTCGAAGAAACAAAAATCTGAAAAACACGATGCAGCACACATAGACGAAAATGTAATACAGCCCTTAAAACAATATATCAACAATAGTGCAACACAGTTTATTCTCAACGGAGACCAACTGAAAAGCCTCTTAGAGAGCGTGCATGGGACAAAAGACCTTATAAGTACAGTCAATGAGTATACCACAGATATAAAGGCCCTGATTGATATGTTACTCACAGTATATCCTCACATAACTGATAAATCTATTAAAAATCGATGTACACGATTGAGGAAGAAACTAGAACGGTACACAGATAACAACCTAAATGACACCTTAAGCGATACATCGTCCATAGACTCTTCGTTTTAATAACAATATTAATTTTCGCATTTCTACTCCAGTGGAACATAAATGGATATTACGTCCATTTAAACATGCTTAAAAAACTGATTGCTGAATATACGTCTGAGATTATATGCATACAAGAGACTCACTTCCACTCAAACAAAACTCATACACCTAAAGGATACACAGGATTCTTTAGAAACCGAGAGCATACTACAGCAAGCGGCGGGGTCGCTATCTATATAAAAAGCGAACTGATAGCTGAAGAAATAAACCTCACAACTAACTTAGAAGCGGTAGCAGTTACGCTCAGTTCCCCAGAAAGAGTCAGTATTTGTAATATATACATCCCACCAAACTACCACCTTGAAGACAATGAAATTGATGAACTCTTACTCCAGATTCCAGCTCCAAGGATTATATTGGGAGATCTGAATGCTCATAGCTTTAGTTGGGGTTCACACAAAAATGACACGCGAGGTAACATCATAAAAGACTGCATCGACGCAAATAACCTAAGCCTGCTGAATGATGGTAGCAACACTAGGTACGATGCAGCTTCTGGTAGATTTTCCACAATAGATTTAACTCTGTCGACTCCAAACCTCATGACACATCTGAGTTGGAAAACCGCCGATGACCTTTTTGGTAGTGACCACTATCCACTTATTATAGAGAATTCAAAATACGCCAATTCTGACAACACAAGAACGGCACCAAAATGGAAAATCAAATGTGCAGATTGGGAACTTTTCTCGAATTACATAGCAAATAACATCGACAAAGCTGATACTCTTGCTGATGTAAACTCTACCGTTGGCTCTTTCAATCAACTTATAACAGACGCCGCACATCTTGCTATTGGTAAGACCCAACACTTGCATAAACACAATCCCGTCCCCTGGTGGAACCACGACTGCGAAACAGCAATAAAAGCCAGCAAGCAATCCCTCAATAAACTGAAAAGGCACAGAACACCACCCAATATTTTGAATTTCCAACAAAAAAGAGCATACGCAAGATTAACAATAAATAGAAGTCAGAAAACTTCATGGCGTAATTTTGTCAAAAATATTGACAGCTCTACCCCGCTCTCTACAATGTGGAAGAAAATAAAAAGTATATCGGGAGCCAAATCTTACACCAAAATTAGAGCAATAAAGGACAACGGAATTGTATACACCAAAGACGAAGAGATCGCAGACGTATTATCAAGAACGTATCACCAGAAGGCATCCAACAACAGCTACAATACCAACTTTCTACAGCAGAAACTCCAGACAGAAGCAGTGCCCATAACTATCAATAACGATAATAACAATCCTGTTAACTCACCTATCACACAAACAGAACTAGAGCAGTCTTTGAAAGACCTGAAGGACACATCAGCTGGACCTGATGATATACCATCTACATTCCTGAAGCATCTACCAGATGTAGCAAAAGAACACCTTTTGCGGATATTCAACATCATATACACAGAACATATTTTCCCTGACATATGGAGACAATCAATTACAATACCCATACTGAAACCTAAAAAATCACCACTTCAACCAGACTCTTATAGACCGATCTCTTTAACCTGTGCGATGTGCAAGCTTCTCGAAAAAATCATCAACAAAAGGCTACTTTGGAGCTTGGAAAACAAGAACATCCTAGTTGAGGAGCAAGCGGAATTTAGACCCAACAGATCCACGCTACAGAATATAGTGGACCTTGAAAGCCACATCCACGAGGCTTTACAGAATCGACAACATTGCATCGCTATTTACTTCGACATAAATAGAGCATTCGATACTATATGGAGACACAACATAATGTTAAAACTTCAGAGTTTGGGCTACCACGGCAATGTTCTAGCTTATGTATCTAATTTCTTGGCAGACAGAACATTTCAAGTACGAACTAATGGGGTGTTATCTCAACCAAGAACTCAAGATAACGGAATTCCCCAAGGATCTATCATCAGTCCTACTCTATTCCTTGTAGGTATGAACGACATCTTAGAAACTATGCAGAAACCAATACAAACACGTCTATACGCAGATGACATGATCATATATTTAAAAGGCAGAAATATACATACCAGCGCAAACCTGTTGCAATCACAGTTAAATAAGCTAGAACTCTGGTGTCAACGATCTGGACTTTTCTTTTCGCCTGAAAAGACAAACAGCATAATCTTCTCCAAGAAAACAGTACACCAGCCGGTGCTAAAACTTCAAGAAACTCCCATAAATTACACAAATGAAATCAAATTTCTCGGACTTATATTCGACCACCATCTAACCTGGAAACAGCATATTAAAGAACTCATTGAATCATGTCAGAAACGTATGAATGTACTAAAGTGTCTATCAAATAAGCACTGGGGAGCCGAGGGCAAAACACTTCTAAGTGTATACAGGCATTTGGTACGATCAAAAATCGACTATGGTTGTATTGTGTATGCTTCAGCCAAACGTTCTATTCTCAAGCAGTTAGATAATATCCATCATGCAGCATTACGCCTTATCCTAGGAGCATACAGAACCACACCAACAGATAGCCTTTACTGCGAATCCGGCGAAGCACCTTTAGACTTAAGAAGGCAAATTCTCAGTGTATCGTTTGCAGCTAAATGTGCAGCTAACCCAAACTTACCCTCCCATAAGTACAACTACAAAACTATACAAAACAACCATAGAGAAACTGCTACACGAAATAAATCTTTCCACCAAAGGGTTCAATCGTACATGTGCTATTTAAATATAGGACGATTGCCTATCTCTTTCCCCATCAACACATCGACAATTCCCCCCTGGACAATCGAATCACCCTCCATAAACCTAGAAATGACACGCTTCAATAAACATGATACCCCCAATGAAGTAATAGTTCAGAATTTCTACCACATTATTCGTCAATACCCTGACCACGAGCAGATATATACCGATGCAGCTAAAATCGACGGAAGACTTGGCGCAGCTGCCATAACATCCACCTATGATATCACAGTGAGATTGCCGGATAGTGGAACTGTATTCACTGGAGAACTGTATGCTATCATGGAAGCTATTAAACATATTGAAAACCAGAATGGCAAAAAATGGATAATAGTGTCAGACTCCCTGAACTCTCTCCGTATTCTCAAGAAAATATATATAAAAAACCCTCTAGCAAACGCCATCAAAGAAAACCTACATAGTCTGTCAGCTCAAAACACCATTATCACTTTCCTATGGATACCTTCACACACAAACATAAGCGGGAACGAAGAAGCAGATCGAAAAGCGAAACTGGCCGCAGACTTGAACATTTCAAACAGCTACAAACTACCTATCACAGATGTCATAGCCTACCTCTCCAACAAAGCTTTAAATACATGGAACAATAACTGGCAAAGGAAAACATCCAAACTTCTACAACTGAAGTCTTCCCTGGGACCATGGCAACCAGTAAGTGGCAGCAGAAGAGCGCAAACAATAGTGACCCGTCTTCGTCTAGGACACACAAGACTAACACACGGACACCTGTTTAACCGTCAACCGCCACCGAAGTGTAGTTTTTGTGATGAAAGACTAACAGTGAAACACTTTCTAGTGCAGTGCCCCGCGTATGAACAGAACAGACATATACATAACCTCAACAACTCCATAACAGACGTACTTGGACCTTATTGCAAGACACACAATCTAATCAAATACTTGAAATCAATTAATGTACTCCATCAGTTGTAACTTATATATTGACATAATCCACCGCTAATAACCCATGTGGTCGATGCGGTTTTTCTGTAAATAAAAAAAAAAAATTAAAGTTATCGAGAAAAAATTCGAAAGAAAGGGATTAACCTTTTAATGAATTTTTTATTACATGTTCAATTTCTGTATCACGACTCCATGGGTTCGCGCAGTTGTAACGCCATAGCTTGATTATTTATGGATCGGTTCACGACTTTTTGGACTCACTTTATAGGGGAATGATTGGATATATCAACTAAGGCAAAAAACGATATCTGACAATTTCTAAGGCTAAAAAAATTCACCGAGCTGAAAAAAAAATTTTGTAATGCACTTGTTTTGGTTACTTGTAAATAATTTGAAAAAAAGCCGTATTAGTGCCTATTTATTAAGACATTTTAATGTTTAGCATGATGTTCTCTGTCTAACCACATACAACTCGTGTATGTAGCACTAACATTTTCGACAGAATAGGCCTTTTTGTATTAAGACTTCTGTATCACAGCGCCATGTGTTCACGCAGTTGTAACGCCATATCTTGATTATTTATCGAGCGATTCACGACTTTTTGGACTCATTTTATAGGAGAATAACTGGGTACATTAACTAGGCAAAAAACGATATCTCATAATTTCTAAGACCAAAAAAATTCACCAAACTAAAAAAATTTTTTTGTTGTGTGTTTGTTTCGGTTAATTTCGAATAATTTGAAAAAAAGCCTTATTAGTGACTAGAGCGTTGAACGCTGCTACAGTTCAAAGAATGGTCAACAGAAGTGAACATCGAGTTGGAACTTGAACACGAAAATTTCACACAATCTGTAGAGAAATGAAGAGAAATAACTTAAAATTCCGAAAAAGAAGAAAATGACCAAAGTATTCCCCAAATCAGTTAGAAAGAATTCCTCAATGCTGTCGCAATTTACGTCGTACTCATTTTGCTGGCAACAAAAAAATCATTCTTGACGATGAAAAGTATTTCACATTCATTTTCGAACTCAGAAATCAAAGGTAATGATAGTTTTTATACAAGAGATTTTGAAGCCTGTCCAGATAATATAAAATTTAAACGAAAAGAAAAATTTGAAAACAAAGTGTTAGTGTGGTGCGCTATATAAGAAAACGGTATTTCACAGCCCTACGTTGGACAAGTTAGGGCCGAAGCGGTTACCGCAGAAGTCTATACTCAAAGATGTTTGCCTAAACTACTCAGTTATTAATACCCACCATGCTAATGACAATATAATGTTTTGGTCAGATCTGGCTTCAAGTCATTATGCTTTGCGTACAAGAAACTGGCTAGAACAACATGGAATACCTTTTGTACCACGAAACGACAACCCTCCCAATCTTCCTCAGGCAAGACCTATCGAAACTTTTTGGGCTCAACTGAGTGCCAAAGTTTATAACAATGGCTGGGAAGCTCAAAACGAACAGTAGTTAAGGAGAAGAATAATGTCAGAGAAATTGATTTAGAATCTGTCCAAAACCTAATGAGGAACATTAAGAGGAAATTGCGAGCTGGGAAGATCATGGCCCATTAGCAGTACTTTAATATCATTTTTATATTAAGAAATATTGTTATTTTTTGTGGTTCTTGTTACAGTTCAAATATATTATTGTGAGATATTTTTACTTCCCACACCGATAGGTGAGGGGGAGTATTGTGATCGCGAAAATTTTCGATTTTGAGATAATACGCTTTTTGGGCGTTTTATGATGTGTACATAACGAAAATCCACGTCACTCATTTCCGTCGGTCTGTCTGTCTGTCGGTCTGTCGGTTTGTCTGTCGGTCTGTTTGTCTGTCGGTCTGTCTGTCGGTCAGTCTGTCTGTCTGTCTGTCGCGTTTTTCTACCCTCGTAATCTCAGTAACCGCTGCATGGATTGTGATGAAATTTGGGCAGCGGTATGCTGTGGGGTCGTAGTAGGTAATGTTCCTATAATTTTGAAAATCGGTGAATAGGCGGCGGAGTAATTAGCAAAAAATGAAAAAATTAAATATTGCTGAAACTTCGTTTTAAGGTGTTTTAGGGGTCCCTGATAATTTTCTACTTTTTTTTGGGTGGGGGTGAAATTGGGGTGGTTGGGGGATGGGGGGTTGTAAAATTGAAAAATTTGTTGCTTTCATAATAGACTGTCCACTAACCTGTGAAGGAAGACCTGGCGGCATAAATAACTTTTTTAGGTCCATCCGAGCATTGCCTTGCCTATTACAGAAAGCAAAGAACAAAGAATTTTTTCTGATGTAAACATACGAGAGTATTGCGTTAGATCGTTGTAACGAGGAAAGTGTTGAATTGATTTTAATTAAATTTTGAAACAGCATTACTACCATGGCGAAGATGGAAAACGCGTATGGTTTTGAAAAATCGTGCCAGTGGCGGCGCAGAAATAATAAAAAAAACTAAAAATATAAAAACAGCTCAAACTTCGTTTTTAAGCGTTTTAGAGGTTCCTGATCATTTTCTGCGTTTTTCTGGGTGGGGGTGAAATTGGGGTGGTTGGGGGATTGAGGGTTGAAAAATTAAAAAGTTTCTTGTACTCATAATAGGCTGTCCACCAACCTGTGAAGGAAGATCTAGCGACACAAATCACCTTTTTAGGTCCATCCGAACATTGCCTAGCCTATTACGGAAACTAAGGGACTTAGAATTTTCTGTATACTATACGAGAATTTATTGGTTTAAATCGTTTTGTATTTTGTAACGTGGACGCTATTAAATTGATTCTAATGAAATTTTGACACAGTATATTGTTACCGTGGTGAGAATTGAAAACGCGTATGTTTGTTAAAAATCTTGTCAGTGGCAGCGTAGCAATAATCAAAGAACACGACAAGTATGAAAGCAACTCAAATTCGGTTTTTAGATGTTTTAGGGGTTCCTGATCATTTTTTTGGGTGGGGGTGAAAGTGAGGTAGTTGGGAGGTGGGGAGTTGTAAAACTGAGAAGTTTGTAGTATCGATAATAGGCTGTCCATTGATCTGTGAAGGAAAGACCTAGCCGCATAAGACAATTTTAGGGGGGGGGGGCTGGCGATTATTTGGCTGCAAGGGATCTTAGACTAAAGCTTCATGCTATGGGAAAGTAATAAACTGGTATCAGCGTAATGTGTGGGAAGTACTGAGTCAATCAACTTGACTTCATTTTTTTAATTTCATGAAAAACATCTCAAAACTTTTGCAACATACTTTAACTTAGACTTACCCTTTATTATCAATTAATAATCATGCAGTTCCAAATAACCCGACATTACCGTCTCTTTCACTCCACTGATTTCAGCCTAGCCAATTTTCAAGCAACACTATCACCGCTCAAACGATATTGATAAAAAGTCGTTCAGGTACAAATAAATGATGAATCAAAATCATCGCAGCGTGTCCGCACATCAGGAAGAGTTGAAAGATGATTGATTAATCATCTGACATTGCTTTTTCAGCCAGAAATGGTGATGGGTTATCATTTTTAAATGAAGCTTTGAGGCTGAAGAAAGTTATTGAGATCGCTAATTATGCGATTAATTACAAGCGAGCGGTTATATAAAAGATTGTGAAGGATTTCAATTGTTTCATTATTTGTATGTACAAATATGTATGTTTTATTATAATATTGTAACATCCTGTATATAGCATTGCTTATTTGTATTGTTGTTGATGTTTCTTTCAAAATGTTAGGTTAGATTTTTGATGTGTAAACGTCATCGAATCGTCTGGAATTTTCGGGACTTTTCGGGACGGATGGGCGTTTTAGAATGTCATCTGAATGTCTCGATTTTTCTAGATGGTTCGATGAAGTATATAAGGCGCCACGAGCAGCGTTGCCAGGTCTACTAAATTTTCAGTAGATCTACTGCTTTTGGGTCTTTGTATACTGAACACTGTTTTTACGGCGGAATCTACTGATTTATTTCGGTTTTCATGAAATAATGAATTGTTTTTGTATTTCGAGAAAATGTATAAGGTATAACAGGTTTGATTTCTAAAGCGATGTTCTGAAAAATGTATCATTGGAAATAGTGACCTCACGTGGAATCAAAGCGAAAGTGTGACTGAGTTTTGGATAAAAGTAAAAACACGTCTCTTTTGGAGATGATAGTGCCATGTTTTTTGTATTATCCGAATTTATGTTAAATACGCAAGTTTTGCCACATTCATCCGCAAACGTGGAAAGAATTTCCTCAGATGCTAATCTTCAAAAAACAAATGCATATACGCTATCGTCTATCCACGTCAAGTGTATGTGATGTGGCATTTTGCATACAAAATGAAAACGAGAAGCCAAAGTTGGTTTGATGTGATTTTAAAGAATTGTATTTAAATACATAACAATAATAATATAATATGTACCATGTACTAAAGAAATGCAGACTTGTCAGATTCAGATCTTAGATCAATGAAGGCGTGTATTGTTGTTTATTATTTTTTAGTTTTTGGGTAAGCCATATTAAGAGTTTCCGTGCTGGAAAAAGTTACCTTTTTTTTGTAGTTTTATTAGGATTATGTTTTACTCGAGCAATTACGTTTTTTTGTGGTTTTGTAATAAAAAATGTGCTAAGTTTTTTGTTTGAGGTTCGATGTTACACTGTTTATTTACAAAAAAATCTCCTGTTTTTTGCAAAATCTACTGCTTTTTTTATCTATAAGCTACTGCTTTTTTTAGAATTGACCTGACAACGCTGGTGGGGAGAGTTCAGTTGATTTGAGTTATAGCTGAGATAAGGTTAAGAGATATTGTATTGAGTTGGTGAAGTAAAACGGTGAAAGTTACGTCCAGTTTGATTCCCTGGGTAAAGAAAAAGAGGCCGTCAGGACAATATTTTTAACAATTTTTTTTTCCTTTTATTCTAACTATTGTAGAAAGCCCTGTAGATGGACATAAACATTGCCGAAAGCTTGGCAGTCAACACCGGAGTATCCTTTATGCAGTGACCCACAATCTTTTTCAAAATTTTGGCCACAACCCCAAAATTTTCTCATCTATACTAATTTCTTGGCCATATAAGCACCCTTTGTATGTTTATATGTATTGTACGATGTTTTGCATTAGTAGCACAGAAAAAGCCTTTTGGGAACAGAATATTCGACTCTACAATTTTTAAGTTAATAGGTAGGGGTAGTATTGTAATCGCGAAAAGTTTTGAATTTTCCGCAACAGCTCTTCTAAATGTCTTAAGCCTTTGATACACTATAAAATATTGCGCGATTTATCTATATAGACCGTCTATAGACAGGTCTATGAACCCTCTAGAGACACCCCCCTCCCCCCCCCCCCCAAGAAAAGTCAAAAATGATCAAGAACTCCTAAAACGCCTAAAAAACTAAGTTTGAGGAATAACAGAAATTTATTCGAAAATTTTCGCGATTACAGTCTATCGGACTTCCCACACCGATAGGTGAGGGGAGTATTGTGATCGCGACAATTTTCGATTTTGAAATAATACGCTTTTTGGGCGTTTTATGATGTCTACATAACGAAAAACCACGTCACTCATTTCCGTCGGTCTGTCTATAGGTCTGTCTGTCTGTAGCTTTTTTCTAGCCTCGTAATCTCAACAACCGCTGCATGGATTGTGATGAAATTTGGGCAGCGGTATGCTGTGGGGTCGTAGTAGGTAATGTTCCTATAATTTTGAAAATCGGTGCATAGGCGGCGGAGTAATTAGCAAAAAACAAAAAAAATTAAATATTGCTGAAACTTCGTTTTTAGGCGTTTTAGGGGTCCCTGATTATTTTCAACTTTTTTTTGGGTGGGGGTGAAATTGGGGTGGTTGGGGGGTGGGGGGTTGTAAAATTGAAAAATTTGTTGCTTTCATAATAGACTGTCCACTGACCAGTGAAGGAAGACCTGGCGACATAAATAACTTTTTTAGGTCCATCCGAACATTCCCTTGGCCTATTTCAGAAATCAAGACTTTTCTGATACGAGATCTGATCATACGAGAGTATTGCTTTAAATCGTTGTAACGAGGAAAGTGTTGAATTGATTTTAAAGAAATTTTGACACAGTATTACTACCATGGCTAAGATGGAAAACGCATATGGTTTTGATTATTCGTGCCAGTGGGGGCGCAGAAATAATAAAAAAACTAAAAATATAAAAACAGCTCAAACTTCGTTTTTAAGCGTCTTTTAGGTTCCTGATCATTTTCTGCGTTTTTTTGGTTGGGAGAGAAATTGGGGTGGTTGGGAGGTTGGGGGTTGAAAAATTAAAAAATTTCTTGTACTCATAGTAGGTTGTCCACTAACCTGTGAAGGAAGATCTAGCGACACAAATCACCTTTTTAGGTCCATCCGAACATTGCCTAGCCTATTACGGAAACTAAGGGACTTTCGGTATACATACGAGAATTTATTGGTTTAAATCGTTTTGTATTTTGTAACGTGGACACTATTAAATTGATTCTAATGAAATTTTGACACAGTATATTGTTACCGTGGTGAGATTGGAAAACGGTTATGTTTGTTAAAAATCGTGTCAGTGGCAGCGTAGCAATAATCAAAGAATGAAAAGCATGAAAACAACCCAAATTCTGTTTTTAGATGTTTTGGGGGTTCCTGATCATTTCGTACCAGTTTTTTGGGTGTTGGTGAAAGTGAGGTGGTTGGGGGGTGGGGGGTTGTAAAACTGAGAAGTTTGTAGTATCGATAATACTGTCCATTGACCTGTGAAGGAAAGACCTAGCGGCATAATACAATTTTAGGGGGGGCTGGTGATTATTTGGTTGCAAGGGATCTTAGACTAACGCTTCATGCTATGAGAAAATAATAAACTGGTATCAGCGTAATGTGTGGGAAGTACTGAGTCAATCCACTTGACTCCATTTTTTGATCCGTTTTAGCGAACAATTGAACATATTTCAAGATATCCAGCTAACAAGCCCAACAAAATAAGGATTCTGCTTTTGGCTAGCTATTGTAATTTCCAGAGATTATCCCATTAAACTAATAATAATTATATTTTTCTGTTTATAGGAAGTATATTATGAGATTACCACTAAACCACGCCATGGAAAATAATAATAAACATAACAATTGAATTATTAGATGAATAGTCCATATTTTCCTGCAAATCGGTAGAAAATTGCAGCTAATACAGATGTTTCATGTGTAACGACACAGTCAATAATGAATTATTATAACTGGCATACTATAATGATGACTTATCCATAAAATATCCCATACCAATAGGAAACAATTTAACAAGGCATGTAATAGTAAGGAATTCTTTACAATATGTGTAACTGATTTTACATCAATAATACAGGCTGGGCCAATCACCGAAGCCTCAAAGTAGAAAAACAATAGAATTTTGTGGTTTACTCTCTTCACATATCTCATTTTTAGAAAATGAAGTCAAGTTGATTGACTCAGTACTTCCCACACAGTACGGTGATACCAGTACATTATTTTCCTATAGCATGAACCTATAGTCTCAGATCCCCTTGCAACCAAATCATCGCCCGCCCAACGAACAAAATGAAGTCAATTTGATTGACTCAGTACTTCCCACACGTTACGCTGATACCAGTTTATTATTTTCCCATAGCATGAAGCTATAGTCTCAGATCCCCTTGCAACCAAATCATCGCCCGCCCAACGAACAAAATGAAGTCAATTTGATTGACTCAGTACTTCCCACACCTTACGCTGATACCAGTTTATTATTTTCCCACAGCATGAAGCTTTAGTCTAAGATCCCTTGCAACCAAATAATCGCCAGCCCCCCCCCCCTAAAATTGTCTTATGCCGCTAGGTCTTTCCTTCACAGGTCAATGGACAGCCTATTATCGATACTACAAACTTCTCAGTTTTACAACCCCCCACCCCCCAACCACCTCACTTTCACCCCCACCCAAAAAACTGGTAGGAAATGATCAGGAACCCCTAAAACATCTAAAAACCGAATTTGAGTTGCTTTCATACTTGTCGCGTTCTTTGATTATTGCTACGCTGCCACTGACAAGATTTTTAACAAATATATGCGTTTTCCATTCTCACCACGGTAACAGTATACTGTGTCAAAATTTCATTAGAATTAATTTAATAGTGTCCACGTTACAAAATACAAAACGATTTAAACCAATAAATTCTCGTATAGTATACAGAAAAGTCCCTTAGCTTCCGTAATAGGCTATAGGCAATATTCGGATGGACCTAAAAAGGTGATTTGTGTCGCTAGATCTTCCTTCACAGGTTAGTGGACAGCCTATTATGAGTAAAAGAAATTTTTTAATTTTTCAACCCCAAACCCCCTAACCACCCCAATTTCACCCCCACCCAAAAACACGCAGAAAATGATCGGGAACCTCTAAAACGCTTAAAAACGAAGTTTGAGCTGTTTTTATATTTTTAGTTTTTTTATTATTTCTGCGCCGCCACTGGCACGATTTATCAAAACCATACGCGTTTTCCATCTTCGCCATGGTAGTAATGCTGTTTCAAAATTCCATTAACATCAATTCAACAGTTTCCTCGTTACAACGATCTAAGGCAATACTCTCGTATCTTTACATCAGAAAAAATTCTGTCCTTTGCTTTCTGTAATAGGCAAGGCAATGTTCGGATGGACCTAAAAAAGTTATTTATGTCGGCAGGTCTTCCTTCACAGGTCAGTGGACAGTCTATTGTGAAAGCAACAAATTTTTCAATTTTACAACCCCCCACCCCCCAACCACCCCAATTTCACCCCCACCCAAAAAAAAGTAGAAAATGATCAGAGATCAGATATTTTCACGGAGTTTCAGCAATATTTATTTTTTTTTTGTTTTTTGCTAATTACTCCGCCGCCTATGCACGGATTTTCAAAATTATACGAACATTACCTACTACGACCCCACAGCATACCGCCGCCCAAATTTCATCACAATCCATGCAGCGGTTACTGAGATTACGAGGGTAGAAGAACGCGACAGACAGACAGACCGACAGACCGACAGACCGACAGACCGACAGACCGACAGACCGACAGACCGACAGACCGACAGACCGACAGACCGACAGACCGACAGACCGACAGACCGACAGACCGACAGACCGACAGACCGACAGACCGACAGACCGACAGACCGACAGACCGACAGACCGACAGACCGACAGACCGACAGACCGACAGACAGACTGACAGACCGACAGACCGACAGACCGACAGACCGACAGACCGACAGACCGACAGACCGACAGACCGACAGACCGACAGACCGACAGACCGACAGACCGACAGACCGACAGACCGACAGACCGACAGACTGACAGACAGACAGACCGACGGAAATGAGTGACGTGGATTTTCGTTATGTAGGCATCATACGTTTTATGATGTAAAAGTATATTATCTCAAAATCGAAAATTTTCGCGATCAGAATACTCCCCTCACCTATCGGTGTGGGAAGTAAAAAGGTGTGTTATGCCGCTATGTCTTCCTCTCTCAGGCCAGTGGGCAGCCTATTATGAATACAACAAATTTTTCAGTTTTACAACCCAACACCGCTCAATTATCCCAGTTTTACCCCCACCAAAAAAAAGTAGAAAACAACCAGAAACCCCGAAAACGCCTAAAAACGAAATTTGGCCTATTTTTTGTATTCTCAGTTTTTCTATTATTGTTGCGCCGTCTCTGAAACGTTTTCTAAAATCCATACGTATTTTCCAGCCCCGTCACCGTAGTAGTACCGTGTCAAAATTTATTTAAAGTCAATTCAATAGTTTCCACGTTACACAATACAGAAGGGTTTAAAGCAATACTCGTATGTATGCATCAGAAAATTCTAAGTCCCTTGGTTTCTGTAATAGGCAATGTTCGGATGGACTTAAAAAAGTGTATTATGCCGCTAGGTCTTTCTTTCACAGGTCAGTGGACAGCCTATTATGAATACAACAATTTTTCCAGATTATAACCCCCAACTCCCCAGGAGGACGAAGAATATTTGATTTTTTTTGCTAATTACTCCGCCGCCCATGCACCGATTTTCAAATTTATAGCAACATTACCTACTAAAACCCTCAACATATCGGTACTCAAATTTCATCACAATACATGCAGCGGTTACTGAGATTACGAGGCTATAAGAACCGCCAACGGACCGACAGACAGACCGACGGAAATGAGTGACGTGGATTTTCGTTATGTAGACATCATAAAACGCCCAAAATAGAAAATTATCGCGATCAGAATACTTACCTACCCCACCCATCGGTATGGATAACTTAAAGTGAAAAAAAAATGAAACAGACCTAACAAATTTTGACCCAGACTTTCGTACCGAAAGTAAAAAATGTCGTTGTTATGTTCAAAGTGCTAAATATATGCTGAAACGATTTAAGCATTGATAGACTATTAGGATATTATGTAAGTGATGACACCATAATCCATAAACATATATCTAATTATATGATTCCAGGTAAGGTATTAAATAAACAATGGTCTTCTTTCGATGTGTGGTGTTAAAAATTCAATGTCATTTTTATTAATCTTGTCTGGCCACTCAAAAAACACATTGACGTAACTATGAAAAACCTGAGCTAAGTCCCTGAACCTGACGGGGGGGGGGGGGGTGGCTTAAGTCCTGGATCTGTGGGCGGGGGGTCAAGTCCCTGCCCTAGGTACAATAAACTTAACAGAACGAATTATTTTTGGATTTTTGGGGGGGCTAATTTCATTCATTTGATTTTTGTAATGTAAAATGAAAATATAGATTTAAAAAAATATGAGCAAATCTTACAAAATTATTGATAGTTGCATGGATAGTGTGCATAAATAGACCCAAAATGATTCTCATACCTAGGGCAACAAAACCACTGTAGACCAGTGTAATCAACCCACTCACAATCAACTTAACCTAAAGCCTCGTGTCAACTTGCAAGTAACTTGCGATAGTTTTTGCAGCAAGTACTTGCTTGTTTGTCTACGCTATCTTTTAATTGTTCGCAAATTTAATCTAGGAAATTGCTCTCGCAATTTCACTTGGGCTTGACTGTTCTGATTCCGTATACACTATAGATAAGATGTTGTATGCAAAACCTGTAGCTGCTGCGGTAGTTGTGATATATTCAATTAAAAAAAAAAAAGAAACAAGAGAAAGACAGTAAAAGGCGGAGAAAATGTTGGGTGAGAAAGTGGATTCAGCATAGAACTACTCTAGGTATACATGAACTTTAATAAATCAAAGACCTCCCATGTACTCTTATATATTTCATTAGTCCCTTGCCCAATTTTGTTTTTTTTGAGTTTTTCTCCACTCTTGGTTAACTTGCGTTCTCAAATTATGTATTAAATGAGTCGGCCAATTTTTGTAATGCATTCTGCTTTTTGAATCTGTCCTTAAATTCTGGAGTATGTACATTCAATAATTCAGGATATAATTCAAAATTTTCTATTAAAAGACACGTGTCTTCTCTCGTCCAGTTGAACTTCTCCATATTTGATTTAAAACACTCCTTGCTGCAAGACTTTCGAAACAGGCTCGAAATTTTTGTGGCAAACTAATTTGCTGGGAGTAGCCGTGTAGCTCTCAGCAACTCGCAAGTCCTTTACGTGCAAGTAATTTTGCTGCAATATTTCTCTAATGACGTCGTGCACACGCTACGCAAGTGACTTGTGAGAGTAACTCTAGCAATTTTATTTGCTATTGGACACGAGGCTTTAGGTTAGAGCGAAGCTGGAGTATGACCGAGATGATATATTTTCACAGTCTACTAGCTTCTGAAATGTACTAGAGATTGACAAATTTCCAAAAAACGTCAAAAGATGCCTCTGACTGGAGCCCCTTAAATTCTTCAGTGGCTTTGCAAGATCGCAAAAAATGAAATCCGAATTAAAATCTGTTGGAATTATAGAATTTAATTTGTTGGGTAAAAGTAACATTCAAAACGTGAAATAATAAAAAAATGTCTGCGAATATGTACTTACCCAAATTGTTCAATAACTAGTATAAAACGGTAGTTTCAATATTTTTTCCAGAATTTTCAACATTAATTTCATTCAGTCTCATTAAACTCGTCCGTTACGTAAAAAAACACTATAACTTTAAAAAATTTACACGTCTCTACCACACGATCTTAGCACAGTATCTTGTCAAGTGAGACAATTGCATAATTGAGGCAAAGACAATTGCAGCGTTATCAAGCACAGCCAACTAGAGGAACGATAATGGTTAGAAGGCGCGCAGCTTGACAATGGTACTGATATAATTTTGATCCGGATCGGCTACGAATTACAGGAAACTTGTCGTTATATAACTAATATTTACAATGAAATTTTCGAATCGAAGCAAAAAACTCTCAAGGTTGCCCGGTTGGGAATTACTGCTAAATCTATGAACCTGTATCCTGCAATTTTCGTTTTCAAGACGCGCCAAGCTTACGCTGATTTGTGTGCAAGGTGCATGTCGGGTTTCAGAATACGACAATACATCAGTAGATCTGTTCTATATGATGTATGATTCAAGAAGTGTATCATCTTAGTCACAATGTCTTAACAGACATGTTGTGAACTCGTTGCTAGAGTATGGCCGACACGAATATTTTTCAAAAGGTTTGAGAACTGTGGCTAGCCATCGTTCGCGATTTACCGTCGGTTCAGTGGCGCTCTTGGTACTCATATCCAGCAACTGTTTCGTCGTATCCACCCAGCGTGTAGGGGAACGGTCGCGGTGCCGCCCACTCGGGCCGTGACCCTGAACTACAAGTTTCTCCATATTATCGCTTCTGTGTATATAAGTCCGAAGAATGTAAGCATCCTCATCGACACAGTGGAGGATAGTCTCTTTGGACTCCACGTCCACATTTCAAAAGCATCTATGCGAACTCGATCTGCCTTTTTAACAGACCAAGATGCCGAGGCATACAAAAATATGGAGAACATAAGAGATTGAACCAGCGACATTATGGTAGCTTTAGTCATGTTATGGTCACACCATATTTTACTGAGCTTTGTCATGGCCACACGAGCCTGTTGAATGCGCCGTCGAATCTCATTTTCATTGCTACCCGAATTGTCGATCAAAGAACCGAGGTACACAAGACTATTTCTCGATGATTATCGTGCTCTCTATCTACGATCATAACCTTGGTCTTGTTGTAGTTAATACCAAGACCATATGCTGCACTGTGTTGTTCTAAGATGTTTAATAGAGCTACTAGTTCTTCCTGAGAAGCGGCAATAAGTGTTGTATCGTCAGCAAATCCGCCAATAGTTATACCGCCATTCCAGTTGCTCAATACCTGTTTTATCATAAATTCAGCGTAAATAAATGTACATACAATTGGTAAAGATGGACCTGAAGTGCTAAATTTCCAATATAACTAGCAGAAGTAACAGAGAAGGTACATCTAAAATTTCCAGTCTCATACATCTTCAAGTTCACACTAAAAATCTAAAATCTGGCTTCCTAACAGGACGAAAACTAGTGGCACATATATTTTGAGGATGCTTTTTACAAATCCGGCCGTTGTTTTGAGTTTCAGCCTCAGATAACGAATATCAAAAATTTTCAGACTCTCAGATCTTCAAGTCCACCCTTAAAATCTAAAATCGTTATCTGGCTTCCTATCAGGACGAAAACTCGTATCACATATATTTTGGGGATGCTATTTACAAATCCGGCCGTTGTTTTTAGTTTCAGCCTCAGATAACGAATATCAAAAATTTTCAGACTCTCAGATCGTCAAGTCCACTCTTAAAATCAAAAATCGTTATCTGGCTTCCTATCTGGACGAAAACTCGTATCACATATATTTTGAGGATGCTATTTGCAAATCCGGCCGTTGTTTTTAGTTTCAGCCTCGGGTAACGAATATCAAAAATTTTCAGACTCTCAGGTCTTCAAGTCCACCCTTACAATCAAAAATCGTTATCTGGCTTCCTATCTGGACGAAAACTCGTATCACATATATTTTGGGGATGCTATTTGCAAATCCGGCCGTTGTTTTTAGTTTCAGACTCAGGTAACGAACATCAAAAATTTTCAGACTCTCAGATCTTCAAGTCCACCCTTAAAATCTAAAATCGTTATCTGGCTTCCTATCAAGGCGAAAACTCGTATCACATATATCTTGAGGATGCTATTTACAAATCCGGCCGTTGTTTTTAGTTTCAGCCTCAGATAACGAATATCAAAAATTTTCAGACTCTCAGATCTTCAAGTACACCCTTAAAATCTAAAATCGTTATCTGGCTTCCTATCAGGACGAAAACTCGTATCACACATATTTTGAGGATGCTATTTACAAATTCGACCGTTGTTTTTAGTTTCAGCCTCAGATAACGCATGTCAAAAATTTTCAGGCTCTCAGATCTTCAAGTCCACCCTTAAAATCTAAAATCGTTATCTGGCTTCCTATCAGGACGAAAACTCGTATCACATATATTTTGAAGATGCTATTTACAAATCCGGCCGTTGTTTTTAGTTTCAGCCTCAGATAACGAATATCAAAAATTTTCAGGCTCTCAGATCTTCAAGTCCACCCTTAAAATCTAAAATCGTTATCTGGCTTCCTATCAGGACGAAAACTCGTATCACATATATTTTGAGGATGCTATTTACAAATCCGGCCGTTGTTTTTACTTTCAGCCTCAGATAACAAAGATCAAAAATTTTCAGACCCTCAGATCTTCAAGTCCACCCTTAAAATCTAAAATCGTTATCTGGCTTCCTATCAGGACGAAAACTCGTATCACATATATTTTGAAGATGCTATTTACAAATCCGGCCGTTGTTTTTAGTTTCAGCCTCAGATAACGAACATCAAAAATTTTCAGACTCCTAGATCTTCAAGTCCACCCTTAAAATCTAAAATCGTTATCTGGCTTCCTATCAGGACGAAAACTCGTATCACATATATTTTGAAGATGCTATTTACAAATCCGGCCGTTGTTTTTAGTTTCAGCCTCAGATAACGAATATCAAAAATTTTGAGACCCTCAGATCTTCAAGTCCACCCTTAAAATCTAAGATCGTTATCTGGCTTCCTATCAGGACGAAAACTCGTGTCACGTATATTTGAGGATGCTATTTACAAATCCGGCCGTTGTTTTTAGTTTCAGCCTCAGATAACGAATATCAAAAATTTTCAGACTCTCATATCTTCAAGTCCACTCTTAAAATCTAAAATCGTTATCTGGCTTCCTATCAGGACGAAAACTCGTATCACATATATTTTGAAGATGCTATTTACAAATCCGGCCGTTGTTTTTAGTTTCAGCCTCAGATAACGAATATCAAAAATTTTCAGACTCCTAGATCTTCAAGTCCACCCTTAAAATCTAAAATCGTTATCTGGCTTCCTATCAGGACGAAAACTCGTATCACATATATTTTGAAGATGCTATTTACAAATCCGGCCGTTGTTTTTAGTTTCAGCCTCAGATAACGAATATCAAAAATTTTCAGACTCTCATATCTTCAAGTCCACTCTTAAAATCTAAAATCGTTATCTGGCTTCCTATCAGGACGAAAACTCGTATCACATATATTTTGAAGATGCTATTTACAAATCCGGCCGTTGTTTTTAGTTTCAGCCTCAGATAACGAATATCAAAAATTTTCAGACTCCTAGATCTTCAAGTCCACCCTTAAAATCTAAAATCGTTATCTGGCTTCCTATCAGGACGAAAACTCGTATCACATATATTTTGAAGATGCTATTTACAAATCCGGCCGTTGTTTTTAGTTTCAGCCTCAGATAACGAATATCAAAAATTTTCAGACTCTCAGATCTTCAAGTTCACCCTAAAAATCTAAAATCATTATCTGGCTTCCTGTCAGGACAAAAATTCGTGTCACATATATTGTGAGGATGCTAGTTACAAATTCGGCCGTTGTTTTTAGTTTCAGCCTCAGATAACGAATATCAAAAATTTTGAGACCCTCAGATCTTCAAGTCCACCCTTAAAATCTAAGATCGTTATCTGGCTTCCTATCAGGACGAAAACTCGTGTCACGTATATTTGAGGATGCTATTTACAAATCCGGCCGTTGTTTTTAGTTTCAGCCTCAGATAACGAATATCAAAAATTTTCAGACTCTCAGATCTTCAAGTTCACCCTAAAAATCTAAAATCATTATCTGGCTTCCTGTCAGGACAAAAATTCGTGTCACATATATTGTGAGGATGCTATTTACAAATTCGGCCGTTGTTTTTAGTTTCAGCCTCAGATAACGAATATCAAAAATTTTCAGGCTCTCAGATCTTCAAGTCCACCCTTAAAATCTAAAATCGTTATCTGGCTTCCTATCAGGACGAAAACTCGTATCACATATATTTTGAAGATGCTATTTACAAATCCGGCCGTTGTTTTTAGTTTCAGCCTCAGATAACGAACATCAAAAATTTTCAGACTCTCAGATCTTCAGGTTCACCCTAAAAATCTAAAATCATTATCTGGCTTCCTGTCAGGACAAAAATTCGTGTCACATATATTGTGAGGATGCTATTTACAAATTCGGCCGTTGTTTTTAGTTTCAGCCTCAGATAACGAATATCAAAAATTTTCAGACTCTCATATCTTCAAGTCCACTCTTAAAATCTAAAATCGTTATCTGGCTTCCTATCAGGACGAAAACTCGTGTCACGTATATGTGAGGATGCTATTTACAAATCCGGCCGTTGTTTTTAGTTTCAGCCTCAGATAACGAATATCAAAAATTTTCAGACTCTCAGATCTTCAAGTCCACCCTTAAAATCTAAAATCGTTATCTGGCTTCCTATCAGGACGAAAACTCGTGTCACATATATTGTGAGGATGCTATTTACAAATTCGGCCGTTGTTTTTAGTTTCAGCCTCAGATAACGAATATCAAAAATTTTCAGGCTCTCAGATCTTCAAGTCCACCCTTAAAATCTAAAATCGTTATCTGGCTTCCTATCAGGACGAAAACTCGTATCACATATATTTTGAAGATGCTATTTACAAATCCGGCCGTTGTTTTTAGTTTCAGCCTCAGATAACGAACATCAAAAATTTTCAGACTCTCAGATCTTCAGGTTCACCCTAAAAATCTAAAATCATTATCTGGCTTCCTGTCAGGACAAAAATTCGTGTCACATATATTGTGAGGATGCTATTTACAAATTCGGCCGTTGTTTTTAGTTTCAGCCTCAGATAACGAATATCAAAAATTTTCAGACTCTCATATCTTCAAGTCCACTCTTAAAATCTAAAATCGTTATCTGGCTTCCTATCAGGACGAAAACTCGTGTCACGTATATGTGAGGATGCTATTTACAAATCCGGCCGTTGTTTTTAGTTTCAGCCTCAGATAACGAATATCAAAAATTTTCAGACTCTCAGATCTTCAAGTCCACTCTTAAAATCTAAAATCGTTATCTGCCTTCCTATCAGGACGAAAACTCGTATCACATATATTTTGAAGATGCTATTTACAAATCCGGCCGTTGTTTTTAGTTTCAGCCTCAGATAACGAATATCAAAAATTTTCAGACTCCTAGATCTTCAAGTCCACCCTTAAAATCTAAAATCGTTATCTGCCTTCCTATCAGGACGAAAACTCGTATCACATATATTTTGAAGATGCTATTTACAAATCCGGCCGTTGTTTTTAGTTTCAGCCTCAGATAACGAATATCAAAAATTTTCAGACTCTCAGATCTTCAAGCTCACCCTAAAAATCTAAAATCGTTATCTGGCTTCCTATCAGGACGAAAACTCGTATCACATATATTTTGAAGATGCTATTTACAAATCCGGCCGTTGTTTTTAGTTTCAGCCTCAGATAACGAATATCAAAAATTTTCAGACTCTCAGATCTTCAAGTCCACTCTTAAAATCTAAAATCGTTATCTGCCTTCCTATCAGGACGAAAACTCGTATCACATATATTTTGAAGATGCTATTTACAAATCCGGCCGTTGTTTTTAGTTTCAGCCTCAGATAACGAATATCAAAAATTTTCAGACTCTCAGATCTTCAAGCTCACCCTAAAAATCTAAAATCGTTATCTGGCTTCCTATCAGGACGAAAACTCGTATCACATATATTTTGAAGATGCTATTTACAAATCCGGCCGTTGTTTTTAGTTTCAGCCTCAGATAACGAATATCAAAAATTTTCAGACTCCTAGATCTTCAAGTCCACCCTTAAAATCTAAAATCGTTATCTGGCTTCCTATCAGGACGAAAACTCGTATCACATATATTTTGAAGATGCTATTTACAAATCCGGCCGTTGTTTTTAGTTTCAGCCTCAGATAACGAATATCAAAAATTTTCAGACTCTCAGATCTTCAAGCTCACCCTAAAAATCTAAAATCATTATCTGGCTTCCTGTCAGGACAAAAATTCGTGTCACATATATTGTGAGGATGCTAGTTACAAATTCGGCCGTTGTTTTTAGTTTCAGCCTCAGATAACGAATATCAAAAATTTTCAGACTCCTAGATCTTCAAGTCCACCCTTAAAATCTAAAATCGTTATCTGGCTTCCTATCAGGACGAAAACTCGTATCACATATATTTTGAAGATGCTATTTACAAATCCGGCCGTTGTTTTTAGTTTCAGCCTCAGATAACGAATATCAAAAATTTTCAGACTCCTAGATCTTCAAGTCCACCCTTAAAATCTAAAATCGTTATCTGCCTTCCTATCAGGACGAAAACTCGTATCACATATATTTTGAAGATGCTATTTACAAATCCGGCCGTTGTTTTTAGTTTCAGCCTCAGATAACGAATATCAAAAATTTTCAGACTCTCAGATCTTCAAGCTCACCCTAAAAATCTAAAATCATTATCTGGCTTCCTGTCAGGACAAAAATTCGTGTCACATATATTGTGAGGATGCTAGTTACAAATTCGGCCGTTGTTTTTAGTTTCAGCCTCAGATAACGAATATCAAAAATTTTCAGACTCCTAGATCTTCAAGTCCACCCTTAAAATCTAAAATCGTTATCTGGCTTCCTATCAGGACGAAAACTCGTATCACATATATTTTGAAGATGCTATTTACAAATCCGGCCGTTGTTTTTAGTTTCAGCCTCAGATAACGAATATCAAAAATTTTCAGACTCTCAGATCTTCAAGCTCACCCTAAAAATCTAAAATCATTATCTGGCTTCCTGTCAGGACAAAAATTCGTGTCACATATATTGTGAGGATGCTAGTTACAAATTCGGCCGTTGTTTTTAGTTTCAGCCTCAGATAACGAATATCAAAAATTTTCAGACTCTCAGATCTTCAAGCTCACCCTAAAAATCTAAAATCATTATCTGGCTTCCTGTCAGGACAAAAATTCGTGTCACATATATTGTGAGGATGCTAGTTACAAATTCGGCCGTTGTTTTTAGTTTCAGCCTCAGATAACGAATATCAAAAATTTTCAGACTCTCAGATCTTCAAGCTCACCCTAAAAATCTAAAATCATTATCTGGCTTCCTGTCAGGACAAAAATTCGTGTCACATATATTGTGAGGATGCTAGTTACAAATTCGGCCGTTGTTTTTAGTTTCAGCCTCAGATAACGAATATCAAAAATTTTGAGACCCTCAGATCTTCAAGTCCACCCTTAAAATCTAAAATCGTTATCTGGCTTCCTATCAGGACGAAAACTCGTATCACATATATTTTGAAGATGCTATTTACAAATCCGGCCGTTGTTTTTAGTTTCAGCCTCAGATAACGAATATCAAAAATTTTCAGACTCCTAGATCTTCAAGTCCACCCTTAAAATCTAAAATCGTTATCTGGCTTCCTATCAGGACGAAAACTCGTATCACATATATTTTGAAGATGCTATTTACAAATCCGGCCGTTGTTTTTAGTTTCAGCCTCAGATAACGAACATCAAAAATTTTCAGACTCTCAGATCTTCAGGTTCACCCTAAAAATCTAAAATCATTATCTGGCTTCCTGTCAGGACAAAAATTCGTGTCACATATATTGTGAGGATGCTATTTACAAATTCGGCCGTTGTTTTTAGTTTCAGCCTCAGATAACGAATATCAAAAATTTTCAGACTCTCATATCTTCAAGTCCACTCTTAAAATCTAAAATCGTTATCTGGCTTCCTATCAGGACGAAAACTCGTGTCACGTATATGTGAGGATGCTATTTACAAATCCGGCCGTTGTTTTTAGTTTCAGCCTCAGATAACGAATATCAAAAATTTTCAGACTCTCAGATCTTCAAGTCCACCCTTAAAATCTAAAATCGTTATCTGGCTTCCTATCAGGACGAAAACTCGTGTCACATATATTGTGAGGATGCTATTTACAAATTCGGCCGTTGTTTTTAGTTTCAGCCTCAGATAACGAATATCAAAAATTTTCAGGCTCTCAGATCTTCAAGTCCACCCTTAAAATCTAAAATCGTTATCTGGCTTCCTATCAGGACGAAAACTCGTATCACATATATTTTGAAGATGCTATTTACAAATCCGGCCGTTGTTTTTAGTTTCAGCCTCAGATAACGAACATCAAAAATTTTCAGACTCTCAGATCTTCAGGTTCACCCTAAAAATCTAAAATCATTATCTGGCTTCCTGTCAGGACAAAAATTCGTGTCACATATATTGTGAGGATGCTATTTACAAATTCGGCCGTTGTTTTTAGTTTCAGCCTCAGATAACGAATATCAAAAATTTTCAGACTCTCATATCTTCAAGTCCACTCTTAAAATCTAAAATCGTTATCTGGCTTCCTATCAGGACGAAAACTCGTGTCACGTATATGTGAGGATGCTATTTACAAATCCGGCCGTTGTTTTTAGTTTCAGCCTCAGATAACGAATATCAAAAATTTTCAGACTCTCAGATCTTCAAGTCCACTCTTAAAATCTAAAATCGTTATCTGCCTTCCTATCAGGACGAAAACTCGTATCACATATATTTTGAAGATGCTATTTACAAATCCGGCCGTTGTTTTTAGTTTCAGCCTCAGATAACGAATATCAAAAATTTTCAGACTCCTAGATCTTCAAGTCCACCCTTAAAATCTAAAATCGTTATCTGGCTTCCTATCAGGACGAAAACTCGTATCACATATATTTTGAAGATGCTATTTACAAATCCGGCCGTTGTTTTTAGTTTCAGCCTCAGATAACGAATATCAAAAATTTTCAGACTCTCAGATCTTCAAGTCCACTCTTAAAATCTAAAATCGTTATCTGCCTTCCTATCAGGACGAAAACTCGTATCACATATATTTTGAAGATGCTATTTACAAATCCGGCCGTTGTTTTTAGTTTCAGCCTCAGATAACGAATATCAAAAATTTTCAGACTCTCAGATCTTCAAGCTCACCCTAAAAATCTAAAATCGTTATCTGGCTTCCTATCAGGACGAAAACTCGTATCACATATATTTTGAAGATGCTATTTACAAATCCGGCCGTTGTTTTTAGTTTCAGCCTCAGATAACGAATATCAAAAATTTTCAGACTCCTAGATCTTCAAGTCCACCCTTAAAATCTAAAATCGTTATCTGGCTTCCTATCAGGACGAAAACTCGTATCACATATATTTTGAAGATGCTATTTACAAATCCGGCCGTTGTTTTTAGTTTCAGCCTCAGATAACGAATATCAAAAATTTTCAGACTCTCAGATCTTCAAGCTCACCCTAAAAATCTAAAATCATTATCTGGCTTCCTGTCAGGACAAAAATTCGTGTCACATATATTGTGAGGATGCTAGTTACAAATTCGGCCGTTGTTTTTAGTTTCAGCCTCAGATAACGAATATCAAAAATTTTCAGACTCCTAGATCTTCAAGTCCACCCTTAAAATCTAAAATCGTTATCTGGCTTCCTATCAGGACGAAAACTCGTATCACATATATTTTGAAGATGCTATTTACAAATCCGGCCGTTGTTTTTAGTTTCAGCCTCAGATAACGAATATCAAAAATTTTCAGACTCCTAGATCTTCAAGTCCACCCTTAAAATCTAAAATCGTTATCTGCCTTCCTATCAGGACGAAAACTCGTATCACATATATTTTGAAGATGCTATTTACAAATCCGGCCGTTGTTTTTAGTTTCAGCCTCAGATAACGAATATCAAAAATTTTCAGACTCTCAGATCTTCAAGCTCACCCTAAAAATCTAAAATCATTATCTGGCTTCCTGTCAGGACAAAAATTCGTGTCACATATATTGTGAGGATGCTAGTTACAAATTCGGCCGTTGTTTTTAGTTTCAGCCTCAGATAACGAATATCAAAAATTTTCAGACTCCTAGATCTTCAAGTCCACCCTTAAAATCTAAAATCGTTATCTGGCTTCCTATCAGGACGAAAACTCGTATCACATATATTTTGAAGATGCTATTTACAAATCCGGCCGTTGTTTTTAGTTTCAGCCTCAGATAACGAATATCAAAAATTTTCAGACTCTCAGATCTTCAAGCTCACCCTAAAAATCTAAAATCATTATCTGGCTTCCTGTCAGGACAAAAATTCGTGTCACATATATTGTGAGGATGCTAGTTACAAATTCGGCCGTTGTTTTTAGTTTCAGCCTCAGATAACGAATATCAAAAATTTTCAGACTCTCAGATCTTCAAGCTCACCCTAAAAATCTAAAATCATTATCTGGCTTCCTGTCAGGACAAAAATTCGTGTCACATATATTGTGAGGATGCTAGTTACAAATTCGGCCGTTGTTTTTAGTTTCAGCCTCAGATAACGAATATCAAAAATTTTCAGACTCTCAGATCTTCAAGCTCACCCTAAAAATCTAAAATCATTATCTGGCTTCCTGTCAGGACAAAAATTCGTGTCACATATATTGTGAGGATGCTAGTTACAAATTCGGCCGTTGTTTTTAGTTTCAGCCTCAGATAACGAATATCAAAAATTTTGAGACCCTCAGATCTTCAAGTCCACCCTTAAAATCTAAAATCGTTATCTGGCTTCCTATCAGGACGAAAACTCGTATCACATATATTTTGAAGATGCTATTTACAAATCCGGCCGTTGTTTTTAGTTTCAGCCTCAGATAACGAATATCAAAAATTTTCAGACTCCTAGATCTTCAAGTCCACCCTTAAAATCTAAAATCGTTATCTGGCTTCCTATCAGGACGAAAACTCGTATCACATATATTTTGAAGATGCTATTTACAAATCCGGCCGTTGTTTTTAGTTTCAGCCTCAGATAACGAATATCAAAAATTTTCAGACTCTCAGATCTTCAAGTCCACTCTTAAAATCTAAAATCGTTATCTGCCTTCCTATCAGGACGAAAACTCGTATCACATATATTTTGAAGATGCTATTTACAAATCCGGCCGTTGTTTTTAGTTTCAGCCTCAGATAACGAATATCAAAAATTTTCAGACTCCTAGATCTTCAAGTCCACCCTTAAAATCTAAAATCGTTATCTGGCTTCCTATCAGGACGAAAACTCGTATCACATATATTTTGAAGATGCTATTTACAAATCCGGCCGTTGTTTTTAGTTTCAGCCTCAGATAACGAATATCAAAAATTTTCAGACTCTCAGATCTTCAAGTTCACCCTAAAAATCTAAAATCATTATCTGGCTTCCTGTCAGGACAAAAATTCGTGTCACATATATTGTGAGGATGCTAGTTACAAATTCGGCCGTTGTTTTTAGTTTCAGCCTCAGATAACGAATATCAAAAATTTTGAGACCCTCAGATCTTCAAGTCCACCCTTAAAATCTAAGATCGTTATCTGGCTTCCTATCAGGACGAAAACTCGTGTCACGTATATTTGAGGATGCTATTTACAAATCCGGCCGTTGTTTTTAGTTTCAGCCTCAGATAACGAATATCAAAAATTTTCAGACTCTCAGATCTTCAAGTTCACCCTAAAAATCTAAAATCATTATCTGGCTTCCTGTCAGGACAAAAATTCGTGTCACATATATTGTGAGGATGCTATTTACAAATTCGGCCGTTGTTTTTAGTTTCAGCCTCAGATAACGAATATCAAAAATTTTCAGGCTCTCAGATCTTCAAGTCCACCCTTAAAATCTAAAATCGTTATCTGGCTTCCTATCAGGACGAAAACTCGTATCACATATATTTTGAAGATGCTATTTACAAATCCGGCCGTTGTTTTTAGTTTCAGCCTCAGATAAAGAATATCAAAAATTTTCAGACTCTCATATCTTCAAGTCCACTCTTAAAATCTAAAATCGTTATCTGGCTTCCTATCAGGACGAAAACTCGTGTCACGTATATGTGAGGATGCTATTTACAAATCCGGCCGTTGTTTTTAGTTTCAGCCTCAGATAACGAATATCAAAAATTTTCAGACTCTCAGATCTTCAAGTCCACCCTTAAAATCTAAAATCGTTATCTGGCTTCCTGTCAGGACAAAAATTCGTGTCACATATATTGTGAGGATGCTATTTACAAATTCTACCGTTGTTTTTAGTTTCAGCCTCAGATAACGAACATCAAAAATTTTCAGACTCCTAGATCTTCAAGTCCACCCTTAAAATCTAAAATCGTTATCTGGCTTCCTGTCAGGACAAAAATTCGTGTCACATATATTGTGAGGATGCTATTTACAAATTCGGCCGTTGTTTTTAGTTTCAGCCTCAGATAACGAATATCAAAAATTTTCAGACTCTCATATCTTCAAGTCCACTCTTAAAATCTAAAATCGTTATCTGGCTTCCTATCAGGACGAAAACTCGTGTCACGTATATGTGAGGATGCTATTTACAAATCCGGCCGTTGTTTTTAGTTTCAGCCTCAGATAACGAATATCAAAAATTTTCAGACTCTCAGATCTTCAAGTCCACCCTTAAAATCTAAAATCGTTATCTGGCTTCCTATCAGGACGAAAACTCGTGTCACATATATTGTGAGGATGCTATTTACAAATTCGGCCGTTGTTTTTAGTTTCAGCCTCAGATAACGAATATCAAAAATTTTCAGGCTCTCAGATCTTCAAGTCCACCCTTAAAATCTAAAATCGTTATCTGGCTTCCTATCAGGACGAAAACTCGTATCACATATATTTTGAAGATGCTATTTACAAATCCGGCCGTTGTTTTTAGTTTCAGCCTCAGATAACGAACATCAAAAATTTTCAGACTCTCAGATCTTCAGGTTCACCCTAAAAATCTAAAATCATTATCTGGCTTCCTGTCAGGACAAAAATTCGTGTCACATATATTGTGAGGATGCTATTTACAAATTCGGCCGTTGTTTTTAGTTTCAGCCTCAGATAACGAATATCAAAAATTTTCAGACTCTCATATCTTCAAGTCCACTCTTAAAATCTAAAATCGTTATCTGGCTTCCTATCAGGACGAAAACTCGTGTCACGTATATGTGAGGATGCTATTTACAAATCCGGCCGTTGTTTTTAGTTTCAGCCTCAGATAACGAATATCAAAAATTTTCAGACTCTCAGATCTTCAAGTCCACTCTTAAAATCTAAAATCGTTATCTGCCTTCCTATCAGGACGAAAACTCGTATCACATATATTTTGAAGATGCTATTTACAAATCCGGCCGTTGTTTTTAGTTTCAGCCTCAGATAACGAATATCAAAAATTTTCAGACTCCTAGATCTTCAAGTCCACCCTTAAAATCTAAAATCGTTATCTGGCTTCCTATCAGGACGAAAACTCGTATCACATATATTTTGAAGATGCTATTTACAAATCCGGCCGTTGTTTTTAGTTTCAGCCTCAGATAACGAATATCAAAAATTTTCAGACTCTCAGATCTTCAAGCTCACCCTAAAAATCTAAAATCATTATCTGGCTTCCTGTCAGGACAAAAATTCGTGTCACATATATTGTGAGGATGCTAGTTACAAATTCGGCCGTTGTTTTTAGTTTCAGCCTCAGATAACGAATATCAAAAATTTTCAGACCCTCAGATCTTCAAGTCCACCCTTAAAATCTAAGATCGTTATCTGGCTTCCTATCAGGACGAAAACTCGTATCACATATATTTTGAAGATGCTATTTACAAATCCGGCCGTTGTTTTTAGTTTCAGCCTCAGATAACGAATATCAAAAATTTTCAGACTCTCAGATCTTCAAGTTCACCCTAAAAATCTAAAATCATTATCTGGCTTCCTGTCAGGACAAAAATTCGTGTCACATATATTGTGAGGATGCTATTTACAAATTCGGCCGTTGTTTTTAGTTTCAGCCTCAGATAACGAATATCAAAAATTTTCAGACTCTCATATCTTCAAGTCCACCCTTAAAATCTAAAATCGTTATCTGGCTTCCTATCAGGACGAGAACTCGTGTCACGTATATTTGAGGATGCTATTTACAAATCCGGCCGTTGTTTTTAGTTTCAGCCTCAGATAACGAATATCAAATATTTAGTAAAACAATCTTGGGATACGGTCAATTGTTATATTTCTAAAATATAATTTTTTTTTACGACGTTTTGACGCTTCTATTGGGCGTCATCTTCAGGTATTAAAACTAAAATAAAATATTAAAAATGTCAAACAGATACAAGATGACTAACATTCACAATTAATTTTTTTTTAAACAAAATTACAATTTAAAACAAATAATTAAAATGCAACTAAAAAAAACTATAAATATAACAAGATGCCTGCAAAGCGTGTAGTACCAGGTTGCAGCCCAGTAGAGGACTACCAAACCATGGCCCAACATCACTTTATTCCAGATTAAAAAGAACGTTGCAAGGTGATTTTGAATGGGTTTCTACTTATTTACCTGCACAAATGAAACTATAAATATAAAAAGATGCCTGCAAAGCGTGTAGTACCAGGTTGCAGCCCAGTAGAGGCATGAGTAGAGGACTACCAAACCATGGCCCAACATAACCTTATTCCAGATTAAAAAGAACGTTGCAAGGTGATTTTGAATGGGTTTCTACTTATTTACCTGCTCAAATGAAACTATAAAGATAAAAAGATGCCTGCAAAGTGTGTAGTACCAGGTTGCACTAGCAATTGTGTGTCCGATAAGGGACATGAACAGAAGTGGGTGAAAGGTATTCCTCGGAAGGGCTGGTTATATTTATAAGGATAAAGACAATAATTGACAAACATTTCAAAGGATAAGACCTATTTTAAAGCACGATGTGGTATCTATAATGTTTTCTGGACCTCCCAAATATCACAGAAAAATACAGTTAATAGAACTCATCTGGGTATGGTCTGGGGCATACCTACGAAAGCATTTGATAGTGAAAGGGAAATCAAGACCAGCAAGAATGGCTTCACAGTGACCTAGTAGTGAATTTTTCTAGCTCAAGTGATAATTTACAAAGTAAATTGAGTGTTCATTCAAGTGGAAATGGAAGTGGCGGCAGGAAACAGGTTGCGTTTATTTTTATTTTGTAGTGTCTGACTGTGATGAAACAGACATCAGATGTAAGTGATATTAGTAGTAGTAGTTCTAAAAAGTATTTTTCTTAATTTATTAACCGAGATGAACTCTAATACATATAAAATGTAATAATTATTCTGAAACTATAGGCCAACTATTTGACAGCTAAGCCACGTTGCCACATCTAAGGCTCCGGCCTAGTGTAGAGTCGACCATGCCTCAACATATATCCATAATTTCCATCTCATCGTCCTTATTTGTTTACAACTATACTCCAGATCTGTCCCAAACCAAACTTTAGACTACGGTCCTGTTTTATTTCGCATTTTACCCACGGAGCAGTTGACTGCGATAGCAGTGACAAACCCTGCCTGTTCTGTGGCGTAGAGATGGTAAGTATCAACAGTCATATCAGAGGACTAACAATTCATTGTTTGTCGTTCTGTGACTGCCATAGCAGCTGACAGTTACCTCAACTTATATCCATAATTTCCATCTCATCGTCCCTACTTGTTTACAACTATACTCCAGACCTGTTCCAAACCGAATTTCAGATTACGGTCCTGTGTTATTTCACATCTCACCCACGGAACAGTTGACTGCGATAGCAGTGACAAACCCTGCCTGTTCTGTGGCGTAGAGATGGTAAGTATCACAGCTCATAAAACAAAGCATGGCCGTCTGCACACTAGGCCGGAGCCTTAGATGTGGCAACGTGGCTTAGCTGTCAAATAGTGGCCCTATAGTTTCAGAATAATTATTATATTTTATATGTATTAGAATTCATCTCGGTTAATAAATTAAGAAAAATACTTTTTAGAACTACTACTACTAATACCACTTACATCTGATGTCTGTTTTATCACAGTCAGACACTACAAAATAAAAATAAACGCAACCTGTTTCCTGCTGCCACTTCCACTTCCACTTAAATGAACACTCAGTTTACTTTGTAAATTGTCACTTGGGCTAGAAAAATTCACTATTAGGTCACTGTGAAGCCATTCTTGCTGGTCTTGATTTCCCTTTCACTATCAAATGCTTTCGTAGGTATGCCCCAGACCACGCCCAGATGAGTTCTATTAACTGTATTTTTCTGTGATATTTGGGAGGTCCAGAAAACATTATAGGTACCACATTGTGCTTTAAAATAGGTCTTATCCTTTGAAATGTTTGTCAATTATTGTCTTTATCCTTATAAATATAACCAGCCCTTCCGAGGAATACCTTTCACCCACTTCTGTTTATGTCCCTTATCGGACACACCATTGCTAGTGCAACCTGGTACTACACACTTTGCAGGCATCTTTTTATCTTTATAGTTTCATTTGTGCAGGTAAATAAGTAGAAACCCATTCAAAATCACCTTGCAACGTTCTTTTTGATCTGGAATAAGGTGATGTTGGGCCATGGTTTGGTAGTCCTCTACTGGGCTGCAACCTGGTACTACACGCTTTGCAGGCATCTTGTTATCTTTATAGTTTCGTTTGTGCAGGTAAATAATTAGAAACAAATTAATAATCACCTTCCAACCATATTTTCTGCACATGGAAGAATACACATGACATAACAACAAATGAAAACACGGCCTGATCTCCAACGTTGCCATATTTCAATTCTCCGGCCTAGTGAGTAGAGACGGCCATGTATCGTCCCTACTTGTCTACAACTATACTCCAGGTCTGTTCCAAATCGAATTTCAGATTACCGTCCTGTTTTATTTCGCATTTGACCCACGGAACATGTGACTGCGATAGCAGTGACAAACCTTGCTTGTTCTGTGGCGTAGAGATGGTATGACAGATCATAAAACAAAGGTAAGTATTGTCACAGGACAAACAATTTATAGTTTGTCGTTCTGTGTTTTGTGACTGCTATAGCAGCTGACTGCTACCTCAACTTGGTTGCAGTCGCGTCAAAAGCAAATGGCGAAATCTGTGAAACGTATAATGTTCTCAGACGAACAAGTTTTCCATTTAATCGACTTGTATGAGCTAAATGAGTGTTTGTGGAACATAAGATGTGCGGAACACAAGGACATCTTCAAAAGGAAAGCCGCTATATCCGATATAGCTGAGAGGATGGGTGTACCGGAGGACTTGGTGAAAAAGAAGATAAACTCGTTGAGAGCCACTTATTTGATGGAAAAGAAGAAAGTATTCACGAGTGAAATGACAGGTGACTTTTATTCGCCTACAGTGCCTTGGTTTGACCGATTGCGGTTTCTTGATAAAGTCATCATAACTCGGAAAGCTACTTCTGAGGTATGTTTGATCCGGTTATTATACAGGGTGTCCCAGCATAAAGTGCACAATCGAAACTGGGTGAAACTGATTATAATTTTATCAAAAAAATGTCAAAAAATGTGTTTGTCTTACTATTTTTTTGTCTTTTAGTTTCCCCACCGATAGGTGAGGGGGTATTATTTTGTGATCGCAAAAATTTTCGATTTCGAGATAATACGCTTTTTGAGTGTTTTATGATATCTATATAACACGAAAATTAACGTCGGTCAGTCTGTCGATCTGTCTGTGTGTCTGTCTGTTAGCCTTTTTCTAGTCTCATAATTTCAGCAACCGCTGCATAGATTGTGGTAAAATTTGGGTAGCTATATGCTGTGAGGTAGTAGGTAATGCTGCTATAATTTTGGTGTTCCGTGCAATAAATAGCAAAAAATAAGAACGTTTTTAGACGTTTTAGGGGTTCCTGAATATTTTTTATATAATATAATTTGGGTGGTTGGGGGTTTTATGCCCATTTGCACCAACTGTTCTAAGGAAGCCTTAAATGTTAAGCATCCTTAAATCATGCTTATGTAGAATATTTCGTTGCACCAACATTTAAGGAATACTCAAAGTCTCCTTAAACCTTCCTTTATAAAGTGCTCGATTTTAACGACTTAAACACGACTTAACTGCTTTTTGCATTTAATTATCGCATCATTGTGATCTGGTGCTGTATTTTTATCGTGCTTATGAAAGATTTCGATTTTTTTGATGATGATATGGTAGTTGTCCATATCGTGGAGTGTGGAGTATGGAATTCCTAGAAGTATGGAATTCCTGGCCCTATTTACTACAGGCCAAATTACTTTGAGGAGCTAGATGAATTAAGCTTTTTCAAAAGGTTTAGGCTTGACAAAAATACTGTGGCATCTAGATCTTGTTTGCATTCACTCATTTTTCTTTTTTTGTAATATATATTCCAATGTACAAAAACGGTAAGGTTTAAGGTTAACTTCAGTACTTTAAAGTTTAAACTTCAACCTCCAATCCAAACCAAGGAACCACAGAACTTAACAAGAAGAAATCGTGAACACGAACACAATACACAAAATAGGAGTGACAAAACACAAAATAGGCGTGACAGAACCAGCGTTGCCACATATAACAAGTACTTAACTAAGTAAGGTTAGATTGACGTCTGTGCAAACGATTGTAACTTTAAGGTCATCCTAAATGTTGAGGTTTCCTTTGTTAATCGTTCCTTAAGTGAAAGTTGGTGCAACTGGGCATTAGTATTTTCTGATGTATACATACGTATTGCTCTAAGCGGTTCTGTATTATGTAACATGGAAACTATTAATTTGATTTTAATGAAATTTCCACAGGGTAATCTCACCCTGGCAAGGATGGAAAACGCGTATGGTTTTTAGAAACCGTGTCAGTGGCGGTGCAGCAATAATAAAAAGACTAAAGATATAAAACAGCTCTTCGATTTTAGGCGTTTTAGGGGTTCCTGATCATTTTACACTTTTTTTGGGTGGGGGTGAAATTTTGGTGGTTGGGGGGTCATAACTTTTAAAACATTGCGTGCATATCGTTGAAATAAAAACATCAATAGTGCCTGATAAATAGATGCTGCTTAGCAAATAAAAATGTCGGCCAAAATAAGGAAAAAAATCTTCAAAAAAATTTCCCATTAGAAAGTTCAGTTGTAATTTACATCTGGCAGTCTGAATTTGCAACTGGCGCTTTAGAAATGTAATTTGATCCTTTTGAAACTACTGCTGGAAGCAGATAAATTTCAAGCACTTTGCAAGCACATCGAGATGGTTGGATTTACCCCAAAAAAATATTTATTCTAAAAAGAATTTCTATTCCCCTGGTGGTATCCAGGAGTTTCCAAAACTTTGCAGAGATACATTTTTTATTTTTATTTTTGAAAAAAATTAAAAAAATATCAAAAAATAATAATTGAATAGAAAATCAAATAAAATTTAAAAAAAAGGTTATAAAAACTAACCAGTTGATTCAAGTGCAGCTCACACACAAATAAATAAATAAATAAATAAATAAATGCCATTACTTGTCTGAATACAAAAAAAAAACGCGCTATGAAAAACAAGAACGGATAGAGAGTACTGCGAGTCATTCATATTGACTGTTTTTTTTTCATTTTAGAATGACCTACACCCAGGCAACTCAGTTGACGTTGAAGCACAAACATATACGGAGAGTGACATAAATGTCCCCTATTCATCTAATAATGCACGAGGAACACCCCCATCAGTGAGCAGAAAGAAATCCAAACGTGGTGACACCTCAAAAACAAGTAGCGAAACCACATTAGAAGACCTCATCATAAAGAAGCTGTCATCTATAAGAGAACCAGACATGTTTGATAACTTTGGAGTTCTCATAGCTTCTCAGTTGAGAAGTATTCCAATGGAGGACGCTTTAGAGCTACAAATGGAGATTGGCCAGCTTGTATCCGACAGATTGTTAATTATACATCAGAATAAAAAGTCAAAATGAATACAGGGTGTTTCATAAGTTGGGACTTTTTTTCATACAGCGGATAGTACTGACCAAAATGAGTGTTTTTTCCCAGTAACATATAAACGAAATACTTAGAGAAAACAAGATGCTGTCCATTAAAGAAATCCTCAATTCTAAGTCCGTCCCTGGGCAATGGCTCACCATGTCATAATATCACAACAAGGCAGCGCTAGCGGTGCCGATGCCGGTGAGAAAACACTAAAACAGGCTGTTCGTCATACGTCGCGTTGCTGTTGCTACATCGACGATTGGACTTTAAAAACAACAAAATGGCGCACGCTTATAACAATAATAATGAACTGGTGGACATGATTTTAAGGTAAGGTGAGTGTGGTCAAAATGCCGCTGCGGCTTCGCAAGTGTATGCCGATCGTTTCCCTAACAGTATTCACCCTGCACCTCGTCGATTTGTCTCGCTCGTGCAAAGAGCTAGAGACACAGGATGTTTGAATCCACATCGTGGTGGACACGCTAGACCTAGACAACCTGGTCCAAATTGAAGAAGACATCGTAAAATGACATGTACCTGTAAGACGCCTGCGACAGGACCGCACTTACAACATCGTAGCAACCAAATAATGAGTACTTGCTTGAAATTTTTTTTACTGTTTTGCTGCTGGTCCACCGTGCATTAGCTTTGCTGTTTCAAGTGCCGTTGCTTCTAAAGAGGAAACTCCCAACTTTTAGAACACCCTGTATATAAGATATTAGCGTTTAAAGGCGTTCAAACTTTTTAACCCAGTGAAATGAAACACTTATTTAATTGTGAAATATTTATTTTTATACAAAATATACAATATATTACATCATAATGAGCGTAAAAGGTTTTCGGAAAGGAAATACAAAAATAGTAACTTCATTATGAAGAAATGTTACAATGTATATAAACATTATTAAAGTCTATCATCTTTTGGATTGTTATTCGGTTTTTTGTAAAACTTCCTGCAACTCTCCATCCAATAGAATAGACGATAGAGTTGTATTTACTCCTATGCATGTGTCTTTCACAGAATCTTTGAAGTTCCAAAATACAAGTTTCTGGTCCCTCAACTTCAGCTCATCGTACAGCGTATTCAAACTCTGGAACAAATAATTTTGAAAATTTTCAAGCTGTTCACACAAAAAAAGTAGACCCGTAGACAAGATCTGACACTACAATATAAATGATATAATCAGATACAGAACAAATTTTAGAATAGTTTAGTTTTAGCAAATAAAGTACAGTTCAACGTACAAAAAACTCAGGCAACAACACTTACAAAGAAGTCTCACGATGGCTTACCAACCGTGGAAATGGAGGGTCACCCCATAGTCGAATCACCTTCCGTCAAGCTTTTGGGAATCAACATCAACAATAATATGTCCTGGCACGACCACGTCGTCAGTATTGCTAAAACGGCATCCCAGAAGCTTGGAGTTTTGTTCCGCTGTAGGAAGTTGTATACACCAGAGCAACTGCTGCTGCTCTACAAGGCACAGATCCGACCATCGCTGGAGTATTGCTCCCATGTGTGGGGATGCGCTCCGAAGCACTCTCTAAAGTTTCTGGACACTATCCAGAAAAGAGCGATTAGACTAATCGATACGCCTAACCTCACAAAGGACCTCCACAGCCTGGAACATCGAAGGAGGGTAGCTGACCTATCCCTGTTTTACAGATTCTATCACGGAAGATGTTCGAGTGAGCTCTCTCAGATAATAACACCACAGGCCGTCCGAATCAAGAACACTAGAGAAGCCCTGCGAGCTCATCCTTACCAGGTCGAGGTCCTTACTCCCCAAACCAGTCTCCTCCAGCATTCCTTCTTTTGGAGAACTTCGACGCTGTGGAATCAGCTGCCGGGGAATTTGTTTCCCGACGGCTACAACCTGCAGCGTTTCAAATCTAACGTGAACCGATACTTATCCTCTCGCAGCGCTTCTACAGCGCCATAGACTTTCAGCCTTTGCGGGAGGCCGACCATAAAAAAATGTAATATATCTTTCTGTTACACACTGCACTAAATTGGAGGCTTAGTGGAGCCCTGAGTAAAACCATTTTATACTTGAAACTTGGTGTATATTGATCTAACCTCGTTACAAACTCCAGATGTATCTAACCCACATCCTATTGACATACTTAACACACTCACTCTGTTTATAAACAATCTTAGACACATATACGCTTATTGCCCAATATCTCACGCCCTGAACTGGTAACCTCCTTACGAATTGAAGCAATACAATATACTGGGTGTTACCAGTTCCCTTCACATTACTAATCTACATCACAACGCTTCATCTATTATAAATATACATATATACATATCACATTTAAATAAAGGATATTACAAAATAACTGGCTTTGCATTGACCTGATCTATATATGATAACTTTGAGTATAACCTTTTTGTACCGAATATTTGACAACAGGAGTGAAACTTTTCATGCACCCTCCCTTAAATCTAGACCTTGCTTCCTGCGACTTTGCTCAGTCTCAGCATGTGAAAATGAGGCTAAAACGGATGCGGTTTCTAGTAATGAGAACACACTACTTTTCTTTGTGTGTTTGTCAAACAAATTTAATTTGAAAAAAAACTACAGATGTACTCGGAGCGTTAATAAACAGTCTATCTCAACAGAGGTGGTTCTATTTATAGTCCAAAGACATCTTAAATTTAGATAATGGATTCTCACTAGTCATCCCCGAAAGAGACGACTGGATGAGAGGGAAAGTCAAGTTTCCGCCCAATAGTCTGGTATGCTTCCCTGACGGATCGCTCTTAAAGGAGTCGGGATCCGGGGGAGCGGGCTTCTGTCTGGAGGGTAAAGAAGTGCGGCGGAGCTTCGCGCTGGGAACCTGCACGACTGTCTTTCAGGCGGAAGTGTACGCGATATTGATGGCGGCATACTCGACGGAAGTCGAAAAGTGTTCTGAACAGAGCATATACAGGGTGGGCCAATAGTGCGTGGACGGAGGATTGTGGGCTTAATAAATAATTTTTCAAAAATCTGTCACTTGATCATGGTAGGGACCCCTGAGGGCTATGACGTAAAAATATTTTCACTCAAATTTTGACGTTTATACAGGGCGATTCATATCAAACTTACATTTTTTTAAATGGAACCCTCTATATATTATTGCATATTTGGATTCCTCGGTCAATTTTAGTGTGAGTTTATGTATCACACATGGAACTTTAAACGAACTGTTTAGGTGCAAATCACCATTTTTGGTATTAGTAGGTATCAGAAAAAAATTGAATATAGCAGCGATTATGAAACTTAGGAGGCCGTGACTTTGCGGTACAACTGAGCATGAAATGCGTCACCTTAGGTCAGACGGCTAAAATTGAATTCTTTTTGTATTAGGAGAAATCAGTAGATTAATTAAGGAAATTTCAATCACAGATAACTTGATTTTTTCAAATGGCAATGCCTATTTTGGTTTAAAAAATCGAACGTAAAATTTGATCACCTTTCTAACGATATAGAATTCTCGATATCAATCTTTTTTGGTTTTCATTTTATTTCAAATTTTCAGTCAAATCGGTGTTTTTCAATTTTCCTGCGTCCAAGCAACCTAGCAGGCCATGAAAAATAAACAGAAGCTCATTAATATGGAAGAAACCAACTAACTTAGTAGAAAGATGCAAACTAACTGGAGCAACGAGGCAAAATTATGAAAATTCCTTGCAACATATTAGCCCTAACCGGATAAAACAGCCCCAAGATATCTAATGTAAATGAGTAGCTGGGCTATGACAGAAGTATTTGTTTTTCACAGCCTACTAGCTATCGAGGTCTACTAGAGCTTGACAACTTTCCAAAACGATTAAAAATTTTGAAACAAAAGGAAAACTACCAGCGATTTTTGCTTACAGTCTAACATGTTTAGAATTTCATATCTAATGGGATAAAGAGATTAGTCACTTCCGTTTAGTTAAGTCAAAAGTGAAATCTCCAACTGGAGCATTCTGAACATCTATTGAAATAATTGCTAGAATTGTTTAATTACGCTATGTTGTAATTGTGTTTATTTCATGTAGTTTTCTGCAAACTAAATTATGTTTTACAATTCAAACAGACTGCAATTCAAGTTTCATTTTCCGCGATTTGGTTAATAAGTAGAAGTACTTACTGAAGAATTTGAAGGGTTCCAGTCAGAGGTATCATTACTTTTGACTTACGGAAATGGCTACTTTTTTATAGTATTAAATGTGGAAATTTATTCAGAAGACATAGATATTATACTGCCAGCAACAATCACTAGTAGTTTTCCTTTGATTAAAAATTTTTTTACTGACGTTGGAAATTGACTAATAGCTAGTAGGCTGTGAAAAATGAGCGTTCTTGTTACCGCTATTGTTTCTAGTTAGCGCTAATATGTTGTAAGAAATTTTCATAATCTTGCCCGTTGCTCTAGTTAGTTTGCATCTTTCTACTAAGTTAGTTGGTTTCTTCCATATTAACAAGCTGTTGTTTATTTTTCATGGCCTGCTAGGTTGCTTGCATGCAGGAAAATTGAAAAACACCGATTTGACTGAAAATTTGAAATAAAATGAAAACTAAAAAAGACTGGTATCGAGTATGCTATATCGTTAGAAAGGTAATGAAATATTACATTCGATTTTTTAAACCAAAATAGGCATTGCCATTTGAAAAAATCAAGTTATCTGTGATTGAAGTTTCCTTAATTAATCTACTGATTTCTCCAAGTACAAAAAGAATTCAATTTTAGCCGTCTGACCTAAGGTGACGCATTTCATGCTTAGTTGTACCGCAAAGTCACGGCCTTCTAGGTTTTATAATCGCTGCGATATTCAATTTTTTTCTGATACCTACTTATACCAAAAATGGTGATTTGCGCCTAAACGGTTCGTTTAAAGTTCCATATGTGATACATATAGTCACACTAAAATTGATCAAGGAATCCAAATATGCAATAATATATAGGGGGTTCCATTTAAAAAAATGTAAGTTTGATATGAATCACCCTGTATAAACGTCAAAATTTAAGTGAAAATATTTTTACGTTATAGCCCTCAACGGTCCCTACCATGATCAAGTGACAGATTTTTGAAATATTTTTTAGTAAGCCCACAATCCTCCGCCCACGCACTATTGGCCCACCCTGTATATATGCTCTGACAGCCAATCAGCTCTGAAAGCGGTGGCAGCTTCGAGGGCCAGATCAGCTCTGGCACAAGAATGCTCTGCCGCCCTTCAGAAGTTAGCAAGCCAAAAGAAGGTGACCCTACTGTGGGTCCCCGGACATATTGGTATACCGGGTAACGAGAGAGCGGACCGATTAGCTAGGATAGGGGCCAGCAGCCCCTGCATCGGCCCAGAACCTATGCTGGGAATTAGTAGACGCCAGGTCAATGTGGCCCTGGACAACTGGGCCTACAAGGAACTGGCGAAAGCCTGGTTAGAGAGAGACGACTGCAGGCAAGCCAAAAGATTCATAGCAGGCCCTGACAGGGGCCGAACGGAATGGCTTTTGAATAAAGGCAGAGAGACGCTCAACCTTCTGGTGGGGGTTCTCACTGGCCATTGCCGGCTGAATAGACACTTGTCACTTATGAGAGTGGTAGGGGACCCCATTTGCTCCAGATGCTGGGAGGAGGACGAGACAGCGTTCCACTTCTGATGTGCAGTTTATCGCAACCTTAGGGTTCAGATATTCGGCACGACGGAGTTTGGGGAGGAGCCACTATATTCAGCGAAATGGTCGGACATACTGACTTTCGTCAGGAGGTCTGGTAGGTTCGACAAGGAGCTTTCTAGGGTGTAGAATTTTAGTGTTTTCAGTGATTGGTTCAGTGGGGTTGGCAAAAAAGGGCCAAAGGTGGCCTACTTGCCTGGCTTCGCCTCCCCATCACTACTACTATAGCTCAAAGAGGCTTAAAGGATTAAAAATGAAGAACGACTAACGAACTTTACCTTGGCTACGGTAGAATCGATGTTTCCCAGATATTTGCCATCCACCACAACTGTGCTCTTCTCTTTCAAGCAATTTTGCAAAACGTACTCCCTGAAGTGTTCTGCTGCCGTGTAGTACAGGCCTGTCTTCAGTTTGACCACGTAGATGTTGGGAGGTTGTTCTTCCAGTTCAATCTTTGGTCTTGCTGACGAATACAGTACGAAGGTTATGTTGGTTGCTATGCCGATCAAAATTCCGTATTCCAGGTTTAACAGTAGACAGAACACTAGGGTTGTTGTCAAGGGAATTAGATCGATTTCTGAAAATCAAAATAAATGTGAGGAATCTATGAAAACGACAATAGTAGTAGTCTTTATTTACCAATTAACATACAAATGATCATACACTACACGCAAGTGGAACACCTAAAAAATGAGATATTCCATGGCCGACTGTACTCACTAGGCCGGAGCATCGAAATATGGCAACACTGGGTATCAGGCTGAGCTTTTGTTTGTTGTCATGTCATTAGTGTAATCTTCCAGAGTGAAAAATAAGATTGGAAGGTGATTTTTAATGTGTTTCTAATTATTTACCTGCACAAACGAAACTATAAAGATAAAAAGATGCCTGCAAAGTACCAGGTTGCAATAGCAATTGGGGCTTCCAAACAAGGATGTACCAACATAACCTTCCAGAGTGACAACGAAGAGTGGAAGGTGATTTTTAATGTGTTTCTAATTATTTACCTGCACAAACGAAACTATAAAGATAAAAATATGCCTGCAAAGTGTGTAGTACCAGGTTGCACTAGCAATTAGTGCTTCCAATGAAGGACATAAACAGAAGTGGGTGAAAGGTATTCCTCGTCAGGGCTGGTTATATTTATAAGAATAAAGACAATAATTTACAAACATTTGAAAGGATAAGACCTATTTTCGAGCCTATTTTAAACCACAATGTGGTACCTACAATGTTTTCTGGACCTGCCAAATATCACAGAAAAATACAGTTAATAGAACTCATCTGGGCATGCCAACGAGGGCATGCATCTGGGCATACCTAGGAAAAGATTTGATAGTGAAAGGGAATCAAGACCAGCAAGAATGGCTTCACAGTGACCTAATAGTGAATTTTTCTAGCTCAAGTGACAATTTACAAAGTAAATTGAGTGTTCATTTAAGTGGAAGTGGAAGTGGCAGCAGGAAATAGGTTGCGTTTATTTTTATTTTGTAGTGTCTGACTGTGATGAACCAGACATCAGATGTAAGTGGTATTAGTAGTAGTAGTTCTAAAAAGTATTTTGCTTAATTTATTAACCCAGATGAACTCTACATATAAAATGTAATAATTATCCTGAAACTATAGGCCCACTATTTGACAGCTAAGCCACGTTGCCACATCTAAGGCTCCGGCCTAGTGTAGAGTCGGCCATGGATATTCGCATTAAAAGTATGTGCATGGCTTGGCGGTACCCTGCCTAGTACACATCTAACACTTATTGTTCATTGAGACGCTATTCACCTAAATTGCAGCTCCAAAAAACTCTGCACGTGTGAAAACAAAGCATGGCTTTTTGTTGTTCCTTAAACTACGATAACTGTTCCCAATGTGGCGAGAAACTAGTTGGTTGTGTAAGGACGCCTTCTAGAAGACGCAGTTCCAGTTTACGCATTTAAGCCTCTTTGAATGGGGCCGGATTGTAGGCCAACGAAAACGTGGTGCTTCTGTCAGAGCAGTTGCTGTACCCATGAGGCGTAGCGTGGCTACAGTTGTAGCAGCATTAGTCTAAGATCCGAATATAAGACGACCTTCACCGAACTGGTTAATGGATGAAAATCGTTTTATATTAAATTTAATATGTTAAAAAACATATCGCGAGTGGGTTGGCTGAAAAATTTCAGTCCAGGATATGATTAATTAAATATTGGAAAATTATTTCTTTTAAACATTTCACTGGTTTGGTTAATAGACAAATGACATACCAATCGAAAGTATAAAGCCCATAGAAAATGCAAACGTTAGGTTGGCTACGTTTTTCCCGTCCCAACTATAGGACAGGCAGGTATAAACAGGTACATCAATAACAGTAATTTGCACCGGTGTGGTTAATGCATGAAACTCATATCAAAATAAAGATAATTTTATTGCCAACACGTCGATATAGGGTTGTCTGCAAAAAATCAGTCTGGAATTCCGGTTGCCGAATTTTAAAGATCAAAATATTGCTACCAGTGAATACGTGCGCCAGAGGGGTCCGAGCGAACTATCCTGTGTATTAACAAAGGATAGCGCAGCATAGCAGCTGCGTGTAGCTCGGCCATTGAATGAAAGAGAGTGCGCATGTCATGTGTCCGTGAAATTGAAAAGGATAACGATACACTCGTAAAAGCTGTGCAATATTTTGGAGCACTAATAATTTATTAATATTAAATTAAGTTATTAAGCTATTAAGTAATAAAAGATATATGAAATGTGTAACATTCATAAAATCAAAATATATGAATGTTATAAATATTTTTTTCATTAACTAATAACCTGCATATGTGTGTATTTATTGCATGTGATATTAAAATAGCTATATTCTTATTTTTTAAATCAAAAAGTGATACTGATACATATATAATACTTATCTCAAAAATTGTGTTTGTTCTATCAGATGCGTAAATAAGAATCAAAAAAGCAAAAGTTCATAGTCATCAAAAAACTAAAACGAATAAATAAATAAAAAATAAATAAATGTATATTTACACCAGTAATAAGTATGTTTTGTTATATACAAAATTTTTATTCTAAATATAAATACAGAGGTATTTTAATTAAAAAAAATAAACAATGAATGACCTCTCTGGCGCACGTATTCATTGGCAGCAATATTTTGATCTTTAAAAATCGACAACCGGAATTCCAGACTGATTTTTTGCAGACAACCCTATATCGACGTGTTTGCAATGAAATTATCTTTATTTTGATATAAGTTTCATGCATTAACCACACCGGTGCAAATTACTATTTATGTTGTACCTGTTTATACCTGCCTACCCTATAGTTGGGTCGACGATCATAACCCTGATCTTGTTGTAGTTAATACCAAGACTAGTGATGGGAACTATCGAATGAAATAGGCCATCGAATAACTACTGAATGAATGATTGCAACTATCGAATGAATTCATTCGAATAAAATCATTCGCTAGACTACCAGCTGAACCAACCAACTCGCGCTGATCGCTGTGAGAGCGAATGAATGGATGAATGCCAGTTTGCCAGACGTCACGTCATTACTTTATTGAATATTATCGAAAATTATCGTATAGCAGGGGTGTATTTATGGAAGAAGAAAGATAATTAAGGGCTTTGAGAATCTATATTTTCGAAAAACATCAATAAAAATAAGGTCTCAACTGTGATTACATATTCCTATCATGTATTATTCGACATTAAAAAAAGCACAAAAGGATACTATTATTTATCTCCTAAAACTGATACCTAGAAACATGAATTATTGTATTTAGATAATGTGAATTCATACATAATGAGTATGCAACCCGGCGCACACCTTTCGTTCGATAGATGATGCCTAACTTTGCATTCATTCATGTACTTTCTATTTTCTACCGCGCAAACTTCAACACCGATTCATTCGGTTTTCTAACGAATGAATACTTCAGAACCATCGAATAATTCGAATGAATAGTAACCATCGAATGATTCGATAGTTTTTATTCGATGGTTCCCATTACTAACCAAGACCATACGCTGCACTGTGTTGTTCTAAGATGTTTAAGAGAGCTACTAGTTCTTCCTGAGAAGCGGCAATAAGGGTTGTATCGTCAGCAAATCTTAAGTTGGATATTTTGCTTCCGCCAATAGTTATACCGCCATTCCAGTTGTCCAATACCTGTCTCATCACAAATTCAGAGTAAATGTTAAATAACATCGGAGATAATACACATCCCTGACGAACTCCTTCTCTGGTTGCTGTTTGACCAGAGAGGTTACCATCAATTCTTACACGAGCCGAATTAGACTCGTAGAGTTGCTGTATGAGAAACACTAGGTGATAAGGAACTCCCATAGAGATGAGGATTTCCCACAGTTTAGGCCACTTTACGTTATGGTTTAATAAAATCGGGTTGAAAACGGCAGACCTGGTGCCACATACTCACTTTTACTCCTCCACATCATGAGGAACGCCTGGAAATCGCAAAGGTAGTACATAGCGACCACGATGACGGCTGCCAAAGTCGCTTTAGGGATGTACCGGAAGGTACTGGTGAGGAAGCCTAACGCTAGTAGTACCATGACCCCGGTGATGATGCCACAGGCAGGCGTTCTGGCTCCAGACGCGTTGTTGATCGCTGTTCTCGTGAAAGAGCCCGTCACAGGCATGGATTGCACGAAGGACGACATGATGTTGCAGAAACCGAGGGCCAGCAGCTCCTGGGTTGCGTTTAGGGTCCTGCCTTTGGCTGGAAAAGATTGAGAGAGAAGATTAGTAATGGTTAGGATACGTTATGTTGATTGTGAGTGGGGTGATTATATCTCTTTCCAGTGCGATCACATTGTGTCTATTTAGTAGAAGATCCGAATATAAGACGATCTTCACCGAACTGGTTAATGGATGAAAACCGTTTTATTTTAAATTTAATATGTTAAAAAACAATTCGCGAGTGGGTTGGCTGAGAAATATTGAAAAATTAATTTTTTTTAAACATTCCACTGGTTTGGTTAATAGACAAATCACATACCAATCGAAAGTATGAAGCCCATAGAATATGCAAACGTTAGGTTGGCTACGTTTTTCCCGTCCCAACTATAGAGTAGGCAGGTATAAACAGGTACATCAATAATAGTTATTTGCACTGGTGTGGTTAATGCATGAAACTTATATCAAAATAAAGATAATTTTATTGCAAATACGTCGATATAGGGTTGTCTGCAAAAAATCAGTCTGGAATTCCGGTTGTCGAATTTTAAAGATCAAGATATTGCTGCCAGTGAATACGTGCGCCAGAGAGGTCCGAGCGAACTATCCCGTGTATTAACAAAGGACGCAGCATAGTAGCTGCGTGTAGCTCGGCCATTGAATGAAAGAGAGGGCGCATGTCATGTGTCTGTGAAATTGAACAACTACTATAACAAACAGAGATAGGTCATTCAAAAAGCTATACAGCCACTGGCGCAAGCCAGGTGGTAGTCCTTAAGATCAGAAGTCACTCATGCCACACTCTATAGAAGGCTTTCAATATTTCAAGTGCGACAACAAGTAATTCGCCATGATTTTCAATTGCTCTGTTCCACAAATGAGTGACGTAGGCCAGGATGTCACCCATAGACTTATGTTTACGGAAGCCAGACTGGCGATCATTTATGATGTTATTGTTGTCCAGGTATTTCAGGAGCTGTCTGTTAATCGTACAATCCACACCCTCTGACGAAGGCAATATTCATGTTGAGTAATACTTCCTTGAAGTCAGTATATAGTAATTATTTGTTGACTCGTTATACCTGCTGTGTCCAGTTTAGTAGGTACCTTTTTGTCCTGTTTGCCAGTTGATAGCAGTTATTAGGCGACCATTCTAGCACCTTTCTCTACCTCAATGTATAGAGGCGTTCAATTCATTGGGGTCTTCATGACCAGTATTGGTGGAAGCTCAAAAGGTTTGATGTTATCCAGGTTGTTGCTCTTATTACTAGGCACTTATCTTTGGCTTCAGTCTGAAGAGATTGCTCGTCATACCATTTTGGATTGCGAGACACTTGAAGCGAGTAGAAAGGCTGTATTTCGTGTACTGCATTCAGACGTCGAAACTGGTTGTGGTGTCAAGAAAAAGCTTCTGAACCTGTTCAAGGGCACAGAAGTTGGCTTACATGACCAAAATGTACGGGGCATATAAGGTTTAGTCCACGTGTGAGGACCAGTGGACCACTTGGATTTTGAATATGAACCTGATATTCTTTTGTCTGAAGTGGAACATGCCCTCAACAAGTTAAAAACTAATAGAGCTACAGGCATTGATGCTATTTCTGCCGAGACATTAAAATGCTTGGGTGAAGACGGCATCTCTCATTTATATAATATTTGTAAGAGGGTCTGGTCCTCCGGTGTTTGGCCAGATGAATGGTGCACATCCATTTTTGGTCCACTTCATAAAAAAGGATCTCCAACAAATCCAGACAATTATCGCCTACTTTCGTTAATCTCTCGTGCAAGCAAGGTTCTACTATATATTTTACAGTGTCGTTTGGAGGGTTTTATTGGCTGGCAAATTTCTCAGGCGCAGGCAGGTTTCGTAAAAGGACGCGGTACGCGTAAACAGATCTTAAACTTAAGACAGATTATTGAAAAAGCCAGAGAGCATTATTTTCCCGTTTTTATCTGCTTTGTGGACTATTCTAAGGCGTTTGATAACGTAAAGTGGCCTAAACTGTGGGAAATACTTATCTCCATGGGAGTCCCTTACCACTTAGTACTTCTCATACAGCCACTTTATGAGTCTAGCTCAGCTCGTGTAAGAATTGATGGTAACCTGTCTGGTCAAACAGCAACCAGAAAAGGAGTTCGTCAGGGATGCGTATTATCTCCGATGTTATTTAACATTTACTCCTCGATTTACTCTGAATTTGTGATGAGACAGGTATTGGACAACTGGAATGGCGGTATAACTATTGGCGGAAGCAAAATATCTAACTTAAGATTTGCTGACGATACAACCCTAATTGCTGCTTCTCAGGAAGAACTAGTAGCTCTATTGAACGTTTTAGAACAACACAGTGCAGCATAATATGCTGCCATATTATGGTCTTGGTATTAACTACAACAAGACCAAGGTTATTATCGTAGATAGAGAGCATGACAATCATCGAGAAATAAAGTCAATAGGCCGATGTGAGGTAGTTCAAAGTTTTGTGTACCTCAGGTAGCTGTGAGAATGAGATTCGACGGCACATTCTATAGGCACGGGTGGCTATGACAAAGCCTACTAAAATATGGCGTGACCATAACATCACTAAAGCTACCAAAATGTCACTGGTTCGGTCTGTTGTGTTCTCCAAATTTTTGTATGCCTCGGAAACTTGGACTGTTAAAAAGGCAGATCGAGCTCGCATAGATGCTTTTGAAATATGGACGTGGAGGAGAATGCTGAGAATTCCTTATACCGCCCATCGAACTAATGTTTCCGTACTGGATGAGCTCGGTAATCCAAAGAGACTATCCTCCATTGTGTCGATGAGAATGCTTACATTCTTCGGACATATTCACAGAAGCGATAATATGGAGAAACTTGTAGTTCAGGGTCACGCCCCGAGTGGGCGGCGCCGTGGCCGTTCCCCTACACGCTGGGTGGATACGACGAAACAGTTGCTAGATATGAGTATCAAGAGCGCCACTGAACTGACAGTAAATCGCGAACGATGGCGAGCTACAGTTCTCAAAACTATTGATAATATTCGTGTCGGCAATACTCTAGCTCCGACTTAATGCATTTTACGAGTTCACAACATGTCTGTTAAGACTTCGTGACTATGATGATGCAGTGTTCACCCTAAATAACTAAATCTATTGACTTAACTAAATCCATTGATGGTATATATAGAAATTATATAATTATTTTACTATTTACTTCAGTCGTTGAAGTGTTATGGAAGTACAGCACATTCAGCCATAGATAGAGTTGGAGATAAACTGTTTATTTTTGTAGGACCGCTTTGGTCTTTTGAGGTTAGTCTTCTTTATACTCCTATCATCTGACTAAAATAACAAAAATACTTACAAAACGCCTTAGCTATGGCGATGTGTTCCAATAGTGCGATTAGAGGACAAAATACAATCAAAGCTCCATAGTTTTCCATCATATCCGTGAAAGAGTAGTACGTTCCATTGTAAGTAGTACTGAACGGTGGTAAAGTGAAATCTGGCAGGCCTCCGTCCACATTACCTATAAGGGTAAGGAAATAACCATATTATAATAAATATATTACAACATGTAAATACGACCAACTCGAAAACCTCAAATTTATGTATCTAGGAGTCTGAGGTATCTATACATAGCTCAGCTCGATTGTCATGGACCTTATATTTTTGTTTATATTGTTAGGTAAGTTTTAAAATGTACTAGAAGGGCATTAAACATCCCTAGATATGAGAATATGTATACATGATTGGCAAGCCGGGACTATCTTAAAAGGAACTTAAATACCTGTGAGTCTGAAGGGTTGATAGCCCTGTTTGGCAAAACAATATGCCATTACACTGCCCACTATGACAACGATGGCATTACTGGCCAGTGAGAACATATATATACATATTCCAATGGTATTTCTTCTTGGAGTCCACTCGGGTCGACGTTTTAGTGTACCAAACCTACGCATCTCCTAAAAAAACATAAGATTCATACCAATGGTTTCGGGTGTACGAATTTTTGATAGAACTTTTTCTATGGCTTGCTGATCGTTATTTTTAAAAATTACCTTCGCAAAGACGAGAAAAATGATAGTGAAACATCCCAAGAGCGTATCATAGAGTCTGGCCTCACGAATGTGTTTAAAGACAGCCACCCAAGCTGCTAGAAAGCTGTCAGACTTCCCTGCGATGCCGAAAATTGACTTGATCTGAGACGAAGCTATCTCCAGGGCAGCAGCTGTGGTGAAACCAGCGATGATTGGGTATGAGAAGAAGTCCACGATGAAACCTGAAGAAGAAAAATATTGTAGACAGTGTAGATCACTAGACAAGTGCCACGAGGATGACACCCACTGCTGCCCTGGAAGTACTCTTGGGCTTGCCGCCTCTGCACCTCTGGATAAAGAGAGAGGCGATGTCGGCCTGCGTGAGAATGCGTGACGGGGGAACGTGGACAGCACGAGAACCATTAGTTGACCACACCAGAATAGAGCGATTCGCGGAGAGTAATATCCCGATATCGTCATTCAGGGTGGAAAAAGCTAAAGACATCTTAAATTTAGATAATGGATTCTCACTAGTCATCCCGGAAAGAGACGACTGGATGAGAGGTAAAGTTTCCGCCCAATAGTCTGGTATGCTTCACTGACGGATCGCTCTCAAAGGAGTCAGGATCCGGGGGAGCGGGCTTCTGTCTGGAGGGTAAAGAAGTGCTTCGGAGCTTCGCTCTGGGAACCTGCACGACTGTCTTCCAGGCGGAAGTGTACGCGATATTGATGGCGGCATACTCGACAGAAGTCGAAAAGTGTTCTGAACAGAGCATATATATATGCTCTGACAGCCAATCAGCTCTGAAAGCGGTGGCAGCTTCGAGGGCCAGATCAGCTCTGGCTCAAGAATGCTCGGCCGCCCTTCAGAAATTAGCAAGCCAAAAGAAGGTGACCCTACTGTGGGTCCCCGGACATATTGGTATACCGGGTAACAAGAGAGAGCGGACCGATTAGCTAGAAAATAGGGGCCAGCAGCCCCTGCATCGGCCCAGAACCTATGCTGGGAATTAGTAGACGCCAGGTCAATGTGGCCCTGGACAACTGGGCCTACAAGGAACTGGCGAAAGCCTGGTTTTGAGAGAGACGACTGCAGGAAAGCCAAAAGATTCATAGCAGGCCCTGATAGGGGCCGAACGCAATGGCTTTTGAATAAAGGCAGAGAGACGCTCAACCTTCTGGTGGGGGTTCTCAATGGCCATTGTCGGCTGAATAGACATCTGTCACTTATGAGAGTGGTAGGGGACCCCATTTGCTCCAGATGCTGGGAGGAGGACGAGACAGCGTTCCACTTCCTGGGCAGATGTGCAGTTTATCGCAACCTTAGGGTTCAGATATTCGGCACGACGGAGTTTGGGGATGAGCCACTATATTCATGCGAAATGGTCGGACATACTGACTTTCGTCAGGAGGTCTGGTAGGTTCGACAAGGAGCTTTCTAGGGTGTAGAATTTTAGTGTTTTCAGTGATTGGTTCAGTGGGGTTGGCAAAAAGGGCCAAAGGTGGCCTACTTGCCTGGCTTCGCCTCCCCATCACTACTACTACTACTACTACTACTACTACTACTAGCAACAAGTTTTAATAATTACAGATAATTTTCGGTTGAACAGTTCAGGTACAAAAAACAAGAATCAAATACAAATCTTACAGTGTATCAAAAGGGATAAAATGATTAAAACAAATATGATATAGTTTGATGAATTAAATATACATTTGATATTTTGTTGAAATACTTACCAAGGAATATTGTTTATACGATTTTGGTATGGAATTGTAAATAATAATAGCGACGCTATTCGAAAAACTAAATAATGTCGTAGTATGTTGTAGTATTATAATAATTTTATTCCTGAGAGTTTTATTATGTACATACAGGGTGCTTCATAAGTTGGGACTTTTTCTCATACAGCGGATAGTAAACTCGCCAAAATGAGTGTTTTTCCCAGTAAAATAGAAACGAAATATTTAGAGAAAACAAGATACTGACCGTTAAAGAGATCCTCAATTCTAAGACCGTCCCTGGGCAATAGCTCACCACGTCATAATATCACAATAAACAACGCAGTGCTAGCGGTGCCGATGCCGGTGAGAAAACACAACAGGCAGTTCGTCATACGTCGCGTTGCTGTGGCATAGTGTACGAGAGTCCTTGATTTGCTACATCTGACGATCGGACTTTAAAAACAACAACAATGGCGCATGCTTATAACAATAATGAACTGGTGGACATGATTTTAATGTACGGTGAGTGTGGTCAAAATACCGCTGCGGCTTCGCGAGTGTATGCCGATCGTTTCCCTAACCTTACTCACCCTGCACCTCGTCGATTTGTCTCGCTCGTGCAAAGAGCTAGAGACACAGGATGTCTGAATCCACATCGTGGTGGACACGCTGGAAGACCTAGACAACCTCGTATGGTCCAAATTGAAGAAGACATCGTAAATCGTACTTTTACCTGTAAGACGCCTGCGACAGGACCGCACTTACAACTTCGTAGCGACCAGATAGTGAGTACTTGCTTGACATTTTTTTTACTGTTTTGCTGCTGGTGCCGTTTCAAGGGCCGTTGCTTCTAAATAGGAAAGTCCCAACTTTGAGGACACCCTGTATATTAATGTTTAATGATTTTTTCTCTGAGATAAAGAGGCTGTGACGTCAACAATAATTTATGTACAACAACTGAATAATATACGCTCTGATTCCACATACATTCATTCACCCATTCAAGCGTCTCTATTTTACATTACATCTAATTTTGGAGGAATTTAAAGATATGTCTTTAACGTCTATAGACACCTGACGATGGTTTAGATATAATAAACCGAAACGTCGTGGAAAGGAAAAGTGTTTCATTTAATTGACCGCAATACCACTAGAAAAAATCAAGTTTGAAATCTACGGTCACGAAAATATAAAATCATTGATATGTCCTTACCAAGCTGAAAAAGACCACAGATAAAAATTATCACACCACTCAAAAATGTGATCAAGATGGCTCCAGCTGGCCCCATTACTGCCACATGTGGTTGTATCATCAATGCCATTATTGCCGTAGGTCCAATATTGATATCTTTGGTGCTACCCAGAAAGAAATACATGAAGCATCCCATGAATCCGCTGTAGAGCCCATAGTGTGAAGGAAGACCTGAAAAATAAAAATGAAATACCAGATAAGACTGATTTTAGTCATTTTTTTTTCTCTTGGTGAGAGATTCGACTATAGTGTTTGAAGTATAATGGATAATTATTTGGAACATACTGTATAGCATAGAAATAAATATATTGATGAATATATTACAACAAAATCTTTGTAGACATGTATCAAAGGGTTCTGAATGTTAATCCCTTGATATATTTACTATGTTTTTTTTGTAATATTTATATTAGTAAGGAGGAGAATGCTGATAGTTCCTTAAACCGCCCATCGAACTAACGTTTCCATACTGGATGAGCTCGGTGATCCAAAAAGACTATCCTCCATTGTGTCGACGAGAATGCTTTCATTCTTCGGACATATTCACAGAAGCGTTAATAAGGCGAAACTTGTAGTTCAGGGTCATGCCCCGAGTGGGCGGCGCTGTGGCCGTTCCCCTACACGCTGGGTGGATACGACGAAACAGTTGCTGGATATGAGTATCAGGAGTGCCACTGAACTGACAGTAAATCTCGAACGATGGCGAGCTACATCTCAAAACTATTGATAATATTCGTGTCGGCAATACTCTGGATATATTTACCATGTTTTTGTGTAATATTTATATTAGTAAGGAGGAGAATGCTGAGAGTTCCTTATACCGCCCATCGAATTAACGTTTCCATACTGGGTGAGCTCGGTAATCCAAAGAGACTATCCCCCATTGTGTCGACGAGAATGCTTACATTCTTCGGACATATTCACAGAAGCGATAATACGGAGAAACTTGTAGTGCAGGGTCATGCCCCGAGTGGGCGGCGCCGTGACCGTTCCCCTACACGCTGGGTGGATACGACGAAACAGTTGCTGGATATGAGTATCAAGAGTGCCACTGAACTGACAGTAAATCGCGAACGATGGCGAGCTACAGTTTTCAAAACTATCGATAATATTCGTGTCGGCAATACTCTAGCTCCGACTTAATGCATTTTACCAGTTCACAACATGTCTGTTAAGATATTGTGACTATGATGATGATGATATTAGTAAAATAAAGATATTAGTAAAAGCCAAATACAAAATCAGAATTACCTGCTACTACAGCATACGCAATGCCCTGTGGTATTTCGGTAAGTCCAACTGTGAAACCGGCTAGCAAGTCTTGAAAAAAAGTCCCATAGTTGTAACGTGGTAGCCAAATCAACAGCGGGATGTAGCTTTTGAGCATTTCTTTGTAGTTCAAGCGTAAACTTTGCCTATTAGCCTCTGTAAATGAAATTATATGCTTGATAAATTTATAATGAACGTATCACAATCAGGATGTGCTGTTTGGTGAGTAAACGTATGTCGAAATGTCGACAGTGAATGCGTAGCGTTATAAAAAAACTGCGTCAAGCAGATGGACTCGGTACGTCTTAAAGGGGTGATACACGTACGAACTTTAAGTACGCGGTTTTTAAGTTCGCGAACTTACTCGGCTCGACGCGGTGACACACGTGAAGCTGAAATCACTCATTTTGATAATTTTCCTAAATAAACAAAACTTTTAACAAACGCCAAACACAACAAGCGTTGCGTATCGATGGCCTGCCAAAACAAAGTGGTGGCTCGCGGCTCGCAGTACGAGCTGAGACCAGCTACGAGCAACATTTCAAACCAGTTGGCTCTCCGGCGGTTTGCGCGACGGTTTTAAAGTACGCGTACTTACGGTGACACACAGGCGAAAAAGGTCGTCGAGCCATAAGTACGCGTACTTGCTCGTACGTGTATCAGCCCTTTTACACATTTTGGAGTTCCATGAAAATACAATGAAACACTTGTGTGTGTGGTTAAGAATTAGCATCATAGAAGAACTATAAATTTTGTGTTAAACGGTTTCGAAACCATGCAGATTTTGTGCATTCAAGCATAAACTTTGCCTGTTTGCCTCTGTAAATGTAATATATGCTTGATAAATTTATAATGAACGTATCACAATCAGGATATAAAAAAATGTGTCAAGGTGATTAACTCAGTAAGTTCGAAAGCATGTAGATTTTGTACATTTTTTTTAAGTTCAACTGTAAACTTTGTCTGTTTGCCTCTGTAAATGAAATTATATGCTTGATAAATTTATTATTCACATATCACAATCAGGATGTGCTGTTTGGTGAGCAAACGTATGTCGAAATGTCGACAGCGAATGAGTGGCGCTATGAAAAATAGCGTCAAGGAGATTGACTCAGTAAATCGCATGCATTTTGGAGTTTCCTGAAGATACAACGAAAAAATTTTGTGTGTGGCCAAGAATTAGCATCAGTCATAGAAGAACTATTAATGTTGAGTTAAACGGTTTCGAAACCATGTAGATTTTGTGCATTTTCTTGAAGTTCAAGCGTAAACTTTGTCTGTTTGTCTCTGTAAATGAAATTATATGCTTGATAAATTTATAATGAACGTATCACAATCAGGATGTGCTGTTTGGTGAGTAAACGTGTGTCGAAATGTCGACAGCGAATGCGTAGCGCTATAAAAAACTGCGTCAATGAGATTGACTCAGTAAATCGCATACATTTTGGAGTTTCATGAAAATACAATGAAAAAATTTTGTGTGTGGCCAAGAATTAGCATCAATCATAGAAGAACTATAAATTTTGAGTTAAACGGTTTCGAAAGCATGTAGCTTTTGTGCTTTTTTTGAAGTTTAAGCGTAAACTTTGCCAATTTGCCTCTGTAAATGAAATTATATGCTTGATAAATTTATTATTCACATATCACAATCAGGATGTGCTGTTTGGTGAGCAAACGTATGTAGAAATGTCGCCAGCGAATGAGTGGCGCTATAAAAATCTGTCAAGTAGATTGACTCCATACGACGCGCGCGTTTAGGAGTTTCATGTTTCATAGAGATACTGTGAAATATTTTTGTTTATGGGCAAGAATGAGTTTTAATAGGTAGGTTCGACATTTTTAACTACAAACGAGATAATTTGTTATTAAATAATATATATAAAATAATAATAAAGGTGGTCAAAATATTAATATTTGTGACAAATTTGGTTGAAAATCGTAAGAAGTCATCCTGAGTATGGAGCGATCCTTTGATGCAAGGTTCTGGTTGTACCCGTTTCTGGCACTGTATTTTAATAATTTTTGCACAAAAACATGGCTTACGTTTTCTTAAAACCTTAATATAGATCAATGTCGATCCAGATTTTGGAATAACTGTATACAGATTAATTAACGAGACCGTGAATTTAGTCAGAAAATCGCCACATTTGGCAATTTTTTAATAGTTGCCAATTAGGAAATTTTAAAAAATACGTCGAGATTTCTCTAGAACTATCCTTTTTCTTCATGCTCATATTTTTTTTAGTTCGTAAATCTCAAAATTAAAAGTCAAAAAATGATTACAGCTGAACCATTGCATCCTCTTCATCCAGCTCCTCTTAAATTCAAAATTATTTTTAATTTATTGATTTGCATATTGAAAGTATCAAAAATCTTGAAATTTTTGAATATCAATGAACTTGTCTACAATTGTTTTTTGATTTTTCGAACTGTTTCAAGTTTTGGAAAAGCTTTTTTGAATGTTAAAGCCTGAGACACACGGTATGCACTAAAACGCCAATATTTGCTCTGAGCATAGAGAGAGCACAAGTACTTAATTATTAACTAATACACATTTCAGTGATAAATTATCGATTATCAGTAATTATTGTCGTAGATCATCAATTTAATAATGTACAAGTCGCGTCATATCGAAACAGGAAAACTTTTATTTCTCTATTTGTTTGATAGGGATTAGAAAACCATCAATTGACTTATCTATCCACACTTCTGGTAACAAAACACACTGAAAATGATATGCTTCCAAATCCAAGGTCGACTAGATAACGCATACGCATTATCATATTATGTTATGTTACATGCAATCAAGCAGGAAGGTCCTGACAGCTTTTTTGATATCCTGCTACTCTGCTATGATAATTGGACTTTAAAATGATTTGTTTTGTGTTTCTTGATCCATACATTTTTTATATACTATTTTTTGTGTTCATTACTAGTCAAACACCTACATATTTCAGTAGTACATTATTATGCTCCATTAAAATATTTTACTTCCCACACCGATAGGTGAGGGGAGTATTGTGATCGTGAAAATTTTCGATTTTGAGATAATACGCTTTTTTGCATGTTATGATGTCTACATAACGAAAATCCACGTCACTTATTTCCGTCGGTCTGTCTGTCTGTTGGCGCCTTTCTAACGTCGTAATCTCAGTAACCGCTGCATGGATTGTGATGAAATTTTGGTAGCGATATGTTGTGGTGTGGTAGTAGGTAATGCTCCGATAATTTTGAAAATCGTTTTACGGGGGGTGGAGTAATTAGCAAAAAACGAAAAATTCCAAATATTCCTCAAACTTCGTTTTTAGGCGTTTTGGGGGTTCCTAATCATTTCCTACTTTTTTTGGGTGGGGGTGAAATTGGGGTGGTTAGGGGGTGGGGGGTTGTAAAACTTAAAAATTTGTTCTATTCATAATAGGCTGTCCATTGAACCGTGAAAAAAAGACCTAGCGGCATAATACCCTTTTTTAGGTCCATCCGAACATTGCCTTGCTTATTATAGAAACCAAGAATTTGTGATGTATACATATACGAGTGTTGTTTTAGATCGTTCTATATTGCGTAACGCGAAAATTATCGAATTGATTTTAATGAAATTTTGACACAGTATTACTGCCGCGGCGTGTCAGTGGCGGCGCAGCAATAATAAAAACACCAAAAATATAAAAACAGCTCAACTTTGTTTTTAGGCATTTTAGGAGTTCCTGATCATTTTCTACTTTTTTTGGGTGGGGGTGAATTTGGGGTGGTTGAGGGGTGAGGGGTTGTAAAACTGAAAAATATGTTGTATTCATAATAGTTTGTCCATTAACCTGTGGAAGAAATACCTAGCGGCATATTACACTTTTGTAAGTCCATCTGAACATTGGCTTGCCTATTACAGAAACCAATTTTGTGATGTATATATGTACATATTAGGAGCAAACACCGATTTCGGCCAATGGACGGAAAATATGGTCAAAACGCGTTTTGGCTGCTACCGTTTTGCCAATGTCCGAATGATCGCTTTCCGGCTGTTCAGTGTAGCCCAGAATGCGTTTTGGGTCAACTACGATTGCCAGAACACGTTCTATATTCTAGTACGAATAAATAAATCTCAATTATTTGCCGTGATTTGTTACAATATTTCCTCTGAGCTTAGAATCCATAGCTAAAATGAACAAAAATGAATATAAAGTACTTGTAGATCTTAGGTCCATGAAAAAAAAAACTGAAAGAAACATACCTCACAATCTCTTATGTCCAGCTCCCACATGAGCGGAATGAATAACGTCAAATAACTCGTGGGTCATGCAAAAATAACGCAGTTCGACTGTTTCGTCTGTTCTTCTTTCAATTAGCTTTTCGATATAGCCAATTTTTAAAATATCATACCTTTTCAATCGTTGTCTTTGTTTCGAAGATATTGTATCACCGTTATTTTTACAAGCTTTTGCCGCCTTTATCTCTGTGAGTGTTTGGTCGTATCTTTCTCTTGTACAAATATTACTACGATCATTGCTACCACTTATGACTTTTTGCAGTTCATCATTAAAACGTAACCTCAGGTCTTCCATGGCACTCTCTAGCTACTGTCTAACCCGCACAAAGGTCAAATACTGGCTCCAGAGGTATCGTTTACAAGCTGAGGCACTCACAAAATCCACCACGCGTTATGGCAATCGCATTAGAATAGGACGCGTTTTGGCAATCGTAGTTGAGCCAAAACACGTTCTGGGCTACATTAAACAGTCGGAAAGCGATAATTCGGACATTGGTAAAATGGTAGCAGCCAAAACGCGTTTTGGCCATATTTTTCGTCCATTGGCCGAAATCGGTGTTTGCTCTTAACATACATACATACGAGTTTTGCTTTATTTTGTTCTATGTATATTGTGTAAAGCGAAAACGCGTCTGTTTCTGAAAAATCGTGTTAGTGGCGGCGCAACAATAATAAAAAAATTAAAACATAAAAACAGCTCAAACTTCGTTTTTAGACGTTTTGGAGGCTCCTGATCGTTTCGCATCACCCAGTTGAAGCATGCAGAAGAAACTGTGGCGTCCTAATTCCTAAAGGGGGAGACGCAAGAAACTATTTACGAGAGTTTTTGCGTTGAATGCTTTTTTGCGGGCGGGTGGGCGATGATTTGGTTGCAAGGGAATTTCAAACTATAGCTTTAGGCAATGGAGAAATAATAAAATGGTATCATCATTGTGTGTGGCAAGTACTGAGTCAATCAACTTGACTCAATTTTTTCCCCCGTGTGGGGGCGGGTTAGAATATCTCCCATCGTATATCCTGAGTGTCGTAAAAGGTGACTAAAAGGAACCGAACTACTGTCGGTATAAGCAGTAACCTCTTCTCAACCAACAGCTCTGGGTGGACGAGTTGAGAAGAGTCAGGACACCTTCTTGTCCTTGGGGTGAGAAATTATCCTTAAAGGTGGATGAACCAGTAGATACCGTCTGGTCAACGGCATGAGGATGCAGAAAGCAAATGCGAAACTACTGCATTAAAGATCTTAGAGATATCCCAAGAGAAGCTCGTAAAATGAGTACATTTTACGAGTTCACAACATGTCTGTTAAGACATTGTAACTATGATGATGAAGTAACTTTTCAGTCAAACTTACTACTCGCAAGTGAAATTCGAACACCTAAAGAAAGAATATTCACACAAATTAACACTTAAAATTTTACCTCGAAAAACAGATTCACTCTCGTTGTTCACTTATTTATTGCTAGGACGACACCTTAAACAAGTCACGCTACTCAATATGTCTAGGCACCACCACAAACTGATGAACCACGTGTGTGGTTTTTATTTACCATCATCGAAAGTCTGTTAGTGTTAGGAATTCTTATCACGTAAAACGTTGACCTATATGAAAACCGACGATGCGATACGAGAGAATTCAATGGTGACGGCTTTTTAATTTTATATTATTTATAAATAAAAACAACAACAATGCGGGTCACTATAATATATGCTAATCGGTTTTTTGCTGATTCAAGCCGCGAGTCAAATTATACGAGAATGCGCTCCAACTAGATAATACACGCATGAAAATAAATTGTAAGGCGAAGAATATATCATGTTTTCCATAATTATATAATTTATTATTTATTGTGGACTATTCTAAGGCATTTGATGACGTAAAGTGGCCTAAACTGTGGGAAATCCTCATCTCTATGGGAGTACCTTATCACCTAGTGTTTCTCATACAGCAACTCTACGAGTCTAATTCGGCTCGTGTAAGAATTGATGGTAACCTGTCTGGTCAAACAGCAACCAGAAAAGGAATTCGTCAGGGATGTGTATTATCTCCGATGTTGTTTAACATTTATTCTGAATTTGTGATGAGACAGGTATTAGACAACTGGAATGGCGATGGAGCTATTGGCGGAAGCAAAATATCCAGCTTAAGATTTGCTGACGATACAACTCTTATTGCAGCTTCTCAGGAAGAACTAGTAGCTCTATTAAACATCTTAGAACAACATAGTGCAGCGTACGGTCTTGGTACTAACTACAATAAGACCAAGGTTATGATCGTAGATAGAGAGCATGATAATCATCGAGAAATAAAGTCAATAGGCAGTAGAAGTAGTAGTTTTGTATACCTCGGTTCTTTGATCGACAATTCGGGTAGCTGTGAAAACGAGATTCGACGGCGCATTCAACAGGCACGTGTGGCCATGACAAAGCTTGGCGTGACCATAACATCACTAAAGCTACAAAAATGTCGCTGGTTCAGTCTCTTGTGTTCTCCTTATTTTTGTATGCCTCGGAAACTTGGACTTTTAAAAAGGCAGATCGAGTTCGCATATATGCTTTTGAAATGTGGACATGGAGGAGAATGCTAAGAGTTCCTTATACCGCCCATCGAACTAACGTTTCCATACTGGATGAGCTCGGTAATCCAAAGAGACTATCCTCCATTGTGTCAACGAGAATGCTTACATTCTTCGGACATATACACAGAAGCGATAATATGGAGAAACTTGTAGTTCAGGGTCATGCCCCGCGTGGGCGGCGCCGTGACCGTCCCCCAACACGCTGAGTGGATACGACGAAACAGTTGCTGGATATGAGTATAAAAAGCGCCACTAAACTGACAGTAAATCGCGAACGATGGCGAGCTACAGTACTCAAAACTATTGATAATTGCGACCTTGCAAATCTGGAAATTAATAGAACATAAATTATAACTTGGTAACGTCGAAACCGATCCCAAAAATATTTTAGGGTTAAATAGAGATCAATGATGGACACTAGAAGAATTTAAGAAACAGTTATAGTTCCGTATAAAAAAATCAAGTTGATCACTATCCTACTTTCCCGCAACACCCTGTATATTTCAAAATATTTTTAGAATATGCGTCTTAAGTAACCAAATAACTTTTGTATTTGACATTTTCTTCTATCAAGTATACTTTGCGAGATATCGAAGAATTACCCACTAACTGGACACCCTGTATAGAATAACATATAACTTGTGCAGTCATCCAAATTACACAGAACATAAATCAAACATCTGTCGGCTCATAGGTATCAAGGGTCAACTCGCGAAATACCTCTCCAATGGAATAGATGAAAGAAGATACTGTGTAATTATACAAAAAGCATATAACAAAACTCGAGCAGCTCTTGGGTCTTTGGTATTAAGGGTCAACTCGCAAAGTGTCCACTCCTATGTACTAGTTCAGCACGAAGGGTCAACTCGCGACGTACTTCGAGATTGTTATATGTTTTATATCGCAAGAATTGCATTATCAAACCACTAATGATACAAATGTGTCTATGAAACTTTGGAAATTGTCTAGGAAATAAGTTTTCAAATAAATTAATAAAATAAATCAATAGATGACGATACAATTAGTAGAATTGGGTACTCTGAGAGATAATTAAACACACCTATGCACAATCACAGAACAAATCACAACACCTCTTTACTGTACGTGATACAACTTTGTACTGTTTTGAGTGCCTTTTCGACAAGAAGGACCGTACTTTCAAGTTGGTATTAACCCCAAAGATTATATGCGATTTTGGATCTTATTTCAATCTGGCGAACATCTTGAAATAATAAAATACGCCTAAGTTCTGTGAAGCTCTTTAGGCTGTTGAGAAGACAATATCGGTCGGGTAGTGATTTATTACCAGAGTCTGGTTTTAGCTTTCCTTTATCGACTGGCCTTTGTAGTTTATGGCGTCAATTTTACGATGCTTTTTTTAACTAAACCGTAGGATATTATTTTTCGAATTATAAAATTTTCTCTCCCTGACAATATGGTCTCCGACATCAAAAATTTGGCTGTCGTATGGGTACGCACACATGTGTGGAGCAAACTCATCCACTCATACGAATATTAGTAATACGTCCAAATTTATATATTCCTTCAACTTTTGGAGTACGGTGTTGTCAGTTTCTGTCACATCCGGAAAAATGTCGGGCACAAAGCACGAAATACTGGCGCAAAACAAAAAGGGATAACAAAACAAAATGCGTAGGCATATAGACATAACAAATTGACTTATATTTGAAATATGACAACGTCGCTAAATGAGTCCCGCCATCTGGTAGATGTTGTCTAGGAAACAGATGCACAAGGAAAGCCACACTTGAAGGTCTCTTAAGTATCCCTTGAGTCATGGCCGATTCTACACTAGGCCGGAGCCTTACATGTGCCATCGTGGCTTAGCTGCCAAATAGTGGGCCTATAGTTTCAGAATAAGTATTACATTTTATATGTATTAGAGTTCATCTTGGTTAATAAATTAAGAAAAATACTTTTTAGAACTACTACTACTAATACCACTTACATCTGATGTCTGGTTCATCGTAGCCAAACACTACAAAATAAAAATAAACGCAACCTGTTTCCTGCTGCCACATCCACTTCCACTTGAATGAACACTTAATTTACTTTGTAAATTGTCACTTGAGCTAGAAAAATTCACTATTAGGTCACTGTGAAGCCATTCTTGCTGGTCTTGATTCCCTTTCACTATCAAATCTTTTCGTAGGTATGCCCAGATGCATGCCCAGATGAGTTCTATTAACTGTATTTTTCTGTGACATTTGGGAGGTCCAGAAAACATTGTAGGTACCACATTGTGCTTTAAAATAGGTCTTATCCTTTGAAATGTTTGTAAATTATTGTCTTTATTCTTATAAATATAACCAGCCCTTACGAGGAATACATTTCACCCACTTCTGTTTATGTCCTTTATTGGAAGCACAATTGCTAGTGCAACCTGGTACTACACACTTTGCAGGCATCTTTTTATCTTTATAGTTTCGTTTGTGCAGGTAAATAAGTAGAAACACATTAAAAATCACCTTCCACTCTTCAGTTTTCACTCTGGAAGGTTATGTTTGTGGAAGCACAATTGCTAGTGCAACCTGGTACTACACACTTTGCAGGCATCTTGTTAACTTTATAGTTTCGTTTGTGCAGGTAAATAATTAGAAACACATTAAAAATCACCTTCCAATCTTATTTTTTGCTCTGGAAGATTACACTAATGACTTAACAACAAATAAAAGCTCGGCCCCCGATTCAGTGTTGCCATATTTCAATGCCCCGGCCATGCGCCGTCTTGTAGATCTTGTCTACTGTCCTACCATAGTCGGCGTTTAGAAGCTCTTCCGACTTCTAATTGGAAAAAAGCGGATATCTATGACTGGCTCGTGTCAAAAAATATAGAATGCGATATGACTATGCTCAAAGCACAGCTGTCACAACTCGCGCGTCACCACAAAGAAAGGTATATAAAATTAGCAGTAGACGAAATGGCTAGGGAAAAGGGTTTTACAGTTTTAAGACTGCCTCCGTATCACTGCGAGTTAAACCCAATCGAGTTAGTATGGGCACAAGTAAAAAATGAAGTAGCGCGTAGGAATACAACTTTTAAGTTGGCCGATATACGTATCCTTTTAGAAGAAGCAATCGGTGCGGTAACTGCAGATAACTGGCAGAAATGCGTATCACACGTAAAAGCAGAGGAAGAAAAGTTTTGGAAATTAGATCCCCATATAGATTCCGTAATAGAGCCAGTCATAGTTAACCTTGGCAGTGATACAACCAGTGACAGTGACGAGTCCTTTGACTGTAGTTCTGCTAGTGATGACGAATTTCCACCGCACACGTCCGCAACTGACTGAGATTCAGAACAAGTATATTTATTTACTTTTTATTTGTTTTTGTTGTTTTTTTGTTGTTTATTTTTTTAATTTATTTTAATTTATATATTTACTTTTTTATTCGTTGTTTATTTTTAAGACGTTCATAGACAATTTAGTCAATCACTTTTGTTGCTGTTGCTCCAGTTTCTTAAGCAGAATATATTTTTTGTTCATTGTAACTTTTAAGACTTTACTTCTTACTCTGAATTTAATTTGTTGGATTCTAAGTTCTCCTTTGAAGTTTAGAGAGTTTATTTATTGTTTCATTTTCGTATTCATGCACCTTTTCAGTTTCCTATTCATTTTGTTAAACATAAAAGAAGGGTGGGAGGAGTGGTGGGACTCGATATGCAGCCACCTCCTCGTGGTGAGTCCTGGGTAGTCCGCATAAAGACTAGCTGAGAGCTGCATTACTGTTGTAGATTATTTCAATTCCACTTCCAGTATGACCGAATGTGAGAACTTTACTATTTGAAATCTTTGGCTGACGTCTAACGTAATATAATGTTTCCATTGAAACTGTACCTGTGGTTGCCTGCCCCTACCAAGCCGCTGTGCTGATGGCCAATAATTAAGCCCATAGCTATTTGACAATATCATACTTGCATTTTTGAGAAAGACTGCACATTTATGTAAACGAAACATTAGCAACTACTCAACTAGTTATAACTTCCAATATCTAGTAGCATATATCTAGCTTTGATTCGGATAAGTAATATTTTATCATTAAAATATATCTTTACATTTCAAAATAAAATCGGGTACACCTATTTGTAAAAAATGAATACAGAACGTATAGAATTTTATGATAGCTTTAAATTGTATATTGGCTCTGAATCCCTATCTAGACCTTCAAAGAAATCGAGCGCGCCACTGCTACCCGGCGTGACCAGGCGTGACGCAGGTATCATCGAATGTGGAACTTAACTATAGATAACAGATACACAAGGAAAGCCACAGGCAGGATTCCTCAAGTATCCCTTGAGTGTTACTTAAGGGAATCTTAAGTAACACTTAAGGGACGACTATGAATAGGGATCTTACGCCCTTAGTGATGGAGCCACCAGAACTTCAAAAACAAAGCATTACTGTATATTCCAGAAATAAAAACTTAATTGCAGTTTTATGTATATACATATTTCTCCACAATTATATGATGCGGATTATTTTGATTATTATAACAATGGAAGGCCATATAAATAAAGTTTTATTGTAGATAAATTTTATAATGGCTTTCCAAGACGGTGTCTTTAATACCTTGGTATATCATTGGGTTATGGGGGTAGATGTATCCGAAACCCGTTGTAGAGCCTGCCGACAGGCGCCAGAGACGCTTATGCATCTCTTGTCGGCGTGTAAGACGTACGCTGGGACGGCTTATGTCCATCGGCACAACGCGGCTCTACGAGTGCTCTACTATCATCAAGACACTCGTACAGTATAGATAAGACACCGGTACTGCCATACGATCCAGGAGATATAGACTCCATTGTGGAGAACGAGAGATGCCCTATTTACTGGAACTACTCGTTCTCCACGCTCGAGCTTGTACAGGCAACCAAGCCCGACATAGTCCTCCTCAACTTCCAACAGAAGACCATGTTCGTCATTGAGTTTTCGACTCCTTCCGAGGTGAACTTCATCTCTAAGGAGGAGGAAAAGCGGACCAAATATCAGGAGTTGCTCGGACAACTTCGCAGGCTCTGGCCAGACTACACTGTTAGTCTGCTGGTAATGGACATTGGATCCATAGGTGAAATAAGGTATACGCTGCTCTGCACTGCGTGCAATACCGGTATGCCGTGCGGCGGCGCACATCTTAGCCGCAAGAATTCAGAAGGCGGTCATTCTTAGGCATGGCCGAATCTACACTAGGCCGGAGCCTTAGATGTGGCAACGTGGCTTAGGTGTCAAATAGTGGGCCTATAGTTTCAGAATTATTATTACATTTTATATGTATTAGAGTTCATCTCGGTTAATAAATTAAGAAAAATACTTTTTAGAACTACTACTACTAATACCACTTAAATCTGATGTCTGGTTCATCGTAGTCAGACACTACAAAATAAAAATAAACGCAACCTGTTTCCTGCTGCCACTTCCACTTCCACTTAAATGAACACTCTATTTACTTTGTAAATTGTCACATGAGCTAGAAAAATTCACTATTATGTCACTGTGCAGCCATTCTTGCTGGTCTTGATTCCCTTTCACTATCAAATCTTTTCGTAGGTATGCCCAGATGCATGCCCAGATGAGTTCTATTAACTGTATTTTTCTGTGATATATGGGAGGTCCAGAAAACATTGTAGGTACCACATTGTGCTTTAAAATAGGTCTTATCCTTTAAAATGTTTGTAAAGTATTGCCTTTATTCTTATAAATATAACCAGCCCATACGAGGAATACCGTTCACCCACTTCTGTTTATGTCCTTTATTGGAAGCACAATTGCTAGTGCAATCTGGTACTACACACTTTGCAGGCAGCTTTTTATCTTTATAGTTTCGTTTGTGCAGGTACTTTATTGGAAACACAATTGCTAATGAACACTCAATTTACTTTGTAAATTGTCACTTGAGCTAGAAAAATTCACTATTAGGTCACTGTGAAGCCATTCTTGCTGGTCTTGATTCCCTTTCACTATGAAATCTTTTCGTAGGTATGCCCAGATGCATGCCCAGATGAGTTCTATTAACTGTATTTTTCTGTGATATTTGGGAGGTCCAGAAAACATTGTAGGTACCACATTATGCTTTAAAATAGGTCTTATCCTTTGAAATGTTTGTAAATTATTGTCTTTATTCTTATAAATATAACCCGCCCTTCCGAGGAATACCTTTCACCCACTCCTGTTTATGTCCTTTATTGGAAGCACAATTGCTAGTGCAATCTGGTACTACACACTTTGCAGGCAGCTTTTTATCTTTATAGTTTCGTTTGTGCAGGTAAATAATTAGAAACACATTAAAAATCACTTTCCATTCTTCTTGTTTACTCTGGAAGGTTATGTTTGATCGAAGCACAATTGCTAGTGCAACCTGGTACTACACACTTTGCAGGCATCTTGTTATCTTTATAGTTTCGTTTGTGCAGGTAAATAATTAGAAACACATTAAAATCACCTTCTAATCTTCTTTTCTTGCTCTGAAAGATTACACTAATGACTTAATAACAAATAAAAGCTCAGCCCCCGATTCAGTGTTACCATATTTCAATGCTCCGTCCTAGTGGGTAGAGTCGGCCATGTCTTAGGTCATTTCGTCTACTTAGGACGCACGATTCGCGGACCCAGTGATTGCTCACCTCAGGGTGTAAGGAGCAGTCACAGGGTAATGGAACATCAGCCTGGTGTGTCGAAGACCGGGCTACACCTTTATTGTTTTTTTTTAAATAGTAATAATAGTAAAGGACCTTATTTTCACCTAAGTGAAGTCCAGATATGCTGTTCAACTTAACTATGCTTAGTCATTGTGTTGAAATTGAATGTTCTTTAAATCCCAAATGAAAACCTGAAGTGGCATTTATCCACAAATTGGAAGAATTTTCTGTTTGGATTGGAAATTAAGCTTGACACCTATCATTATTTTTTTTCAAAAGAAACTGAATCCTAAGTTAGACAGTTTAGTCATTATTTAACGTAATAGAATTATTTGAAACCTACATCATAAAATTATCCAATTCCTTAAGAACTTAATCTAACGACATGATTTTTAAGTCAAGTACTTACCTCTAACAGATTTCATATCAAAATTTATGATACACTGTAGCTCTCGACAGTAGTTCTGAACCTTATCAACATCAGTTATTGCACTTGAACTTGCTTCTGTGTTTTCTTACAACAAATAAAGCTACTGAAGTACTGAGTATAAAATAATATATTTTAAGTGCTATTATATGATCTATTATCATATTAGGCTCAACATCTACAAGGTTGGTATCTTTGAAGCATATTCGCTACATGGTGGAACAAATTAAATGCATTTCAAAACACTATTTCGGTAGACGTTAGACTTGAAATGCTGCAGGTTGTAGCCGTCTGGAAACAAATTTCCCAGCAGTTTATTATTTCACAGCCTTCGAAATTCTCCAAAAGAAGGAATACTGGACAAGACTGGTTCGGGGAGTAGGGACCTCGACCTGATAAGGATGAGCTCGCAAAGCCTCTGTAGTGTTCCTCGTTTGGACGGCCTTCGGTGTTATTATCTGCTAGAGCTCACTCGAACATCTTCTGTGATAGAATCTGTAAAACAGGGACAGCTTAGCCACCCTTCTTCGATGTTCCAGGCTGTGGAGGTCCTTTGTGAGGTTAGGCGTATCGATTAGTCTAATTGCTCTCTCCTGGATGTTGTCCAGAAGCTTTAGAAAGTGCTTCGGAACGCATCCCCACACATGGGAGCAATACTCCAGCGATGGTCGGATCTGTGCTCTGGTGTATACAGGGTGTTAATTAAGTATGTTAACAAACTTTAGCCACGAATAGTACTCCGAAAAATATAAAAAAAATGTCATATGAACATGGGTCCGGAAATGCTTCCTAAGGGAGCTACGCTGCTTTGCGTGGGGCACCCTGAAGACTGTTTTCCCTCGATATTCTCGAAACCATTCATAACAAAATTACGAAATTAGGTACGATGGGTAAACTTTTGACGCTGAATCTGATTCTGAATTCAGAATTTCATAATTTTAATCAGAGGCGTATCATACGGGAGGAGTTAAGGGTAAAAATAACCCCATTTTCTAAATGGTAATTTTTTTGACAATTTGATTTTAGAATATGGTATTTCAGAGATTTCTACGTAAAAATGGTCACTTGGTACATCTCGATAGGGCTAACCGTTTTCGAGAAAAATGCAAATTATTGAATCGATGCAGGCTATTGTAAATAAATAAATGCATTTTTCTCGAAAACGGTTAGCCCTATCGAGATGTACCAAGAGACCATCTTTACGTAGAATTCTCTGAAATACCATATTCTAAAATCAAAATGTCAAAATAATTACCATTTAGAAAATGGGGTTATTTTTAACCTTAACTCCTCCCGTATGATACACTTCTGATTAAAATTATGAAATTCTGAATTCAGCATCAGATTCAGCGTCAAAAGTTTACCCATCGTACCTAATTTCGTAATTTTGTTATGAATGGTTTCGAGAATATCGATGGAAAACCGTCTTCAGGGTGCCCCATGCAAAGGAGCGTAGCTCCCTTAGGAAGCATTTCCGGACCCATGTTCACCTGACATTTTCTTTCTATTTTTCGGAGTACTATTCATGGTTAAAGTTTGTTAACATACTTAATTAACACCCTGTATATAGTAAAGATAGGTGCTAAAGAAATGCCCTGGCTCTTTTGTGTTTCAGTATGGATGCAGGGTCATATGACACTGCATCTCTCATCAGAGGATTTGTATGACCACATGATGACCACTTTGACACTGACACTGTCACTTTTCCACACCTTTTCGTTTAACACAAAATACAAAAATTCATTTGTGAAAAATGCTCAAATTCGTTCAAAACAATCGACTGTTCTATCATCATCAATCATATACAGGTGCTCTTTTTTCAAGCGTCTCCAAAGCTTGTATATTTGAGCGGAAGTGTATACACACAGAGCCTGAGAAAGATCGGAGACCTTCGTTACCACCGGAACCACCCGATTACTGCTGTCTGAATTACTGCGAAAACTGCCCTTGGATTGAATATGGAGAAAAACTGGCAGAATTCTATAAAGACGGAGGAAAAAGCGCTATTGAAAAAATCAACCAGGAAATCCGTGACGAAAATATGAAGGCTTTCTTGAAGTCTGAGATACGGCTTCGTTTGAATAAAATGGATAAGTGATACAGGGTGTCCAACACAAAATTGTACAGTCTGAAATTGAATAAATAAATAACTAAAAAACTACTAGTAGTTTTTCACGGTACGTGCACCTAGGTTATCCTTTAATGTCAAGGCATCCAGTAAACCTTTGCCTTATTACGTCAAAACTTCGCGACAGCGTCGTTGAGCAGATCCCGAGCAACAGCAATACGACAGCAACAGGACTGTCAAAATTGTAGGTTATAGCACCGTACATTAACAAAGACCAGAAGGACCAGAAGGGACACTCGGCGTGCCGACTTTGATGTGCGTCTCACAAACGCGAGCCGCCTCGATTTTAGGGGGGTGCCGTTCGTACCACCTCGTTTACTTACAGGGAATCCGAGGCTGTGCGTTGGGCTGTGCGATATTGCCGACGTTCACTTAACTTCTCATACGGGGGTCAATACAAATGAATTCTATAGTATAGATAGAATATAATTTATTATTCAATGAACCATTCAACTGAATTGACAATACAGTTCCTTGAATCATAAATGATAAGATAATGAAAGGGAATAGTACTCTAATAACATATTTTGTCTATATCGCATAAATTATATACAAAACTTAACAACCTCCTTAAAAAACAAAGAAAACGGCAATAAGGCAAAAAAGAATACGAATACTGGAAGATACATAACAGACACGTTTTTATACATTTTATATGTGGTTTTATTTTCTGTCTTGATTATTCTTTAATGTCAACAATAGTAAATTTGGTCGCTAAATATATTCGCACTCTTATTATAATATAGGAATACAAAGTTAAGCTAGGTATGCGCTCTGAATGGAAAATGAAAAATGTGGGTGTTCTTTAGTGATTTCTTCCGTCATTTTCATCCTGGTCATTGAAGTACAGAAGACCTTGTTACTGGCCAACGCCATTATTAATTTATATGTATGATTTCAATACCATGGGTCCATTGACTTGTGAAAGAAAGACCTAGCGGCATAATAGACGTTTGTTAGGTCCATCCTAAATCCTAACATTGCCTTGGCTATTGCAGAAATCAAGGGACTTGGTATTGGTAGGGGTAAGTGTTGCTTTAGATCGTTCTGAATTTAGTAACATGAAAATTATGGAGTTAATTAATTTTATTTAATTTAAAAAAATTATGGAGTTAATTTAAGAACAAAGTGGGCTATGGGCAAACACGCCAGTATCGTTCAAACGGAACTGGCTGGCATATCGATAGCCGCAAATGAACTAGCCAGGAGAGATGTATCTGGCAAAACTGTAGCAATCTGCACTGACAGCAGACAAGCACTTCTAACCCTGAAAAGACCTTGTATCACCTCAGGGCTAGCAATGGAATGCCACCAATCTTTAGCCCATGCTTCGGACAAAAACAATATTGTCCTGAGGTGGGTTAAAGGGCACAATAACAACAAAGGCAACCGTATAGCGGATGGTCTAGCCAGGAAGGCCGCTGACCAAAGAATTTTAGGACCATGTGACCTTTCTGGAATGTCGACAACCACAATTTCGGAAATAGCCAAAAAACACTCCCATGCCCAAATGGTAAAACGATGGGAAGAACTACAAGGATGTCGATTTGCCAAGGAAACCCTTGCAGGTTTTGACATGGCAATATCCAAGAAGTATTTGGCGATGACCAGACCAAACCTACGTCTCTTAGTAGGATTCCTGACTGGCCATTGTCAACTCAGGAAACACCTCCACACTATGGGGTTAAGTGACACACCGATATGTAGAATGTGTGAAAGTGAAGACGAAACTGTGGAACACGTCATATGTGAATGCCCACAGTTATCTTCTATTAGAGAGTGTGCGTTCGGCGAGTCTTGGCCTACACCTGCCCACATAAGGGAGATGTCCCCTAGCGACTTGTTCACCTTCCTACAATTGGCAGGATGGACGATGACCTGAGGAAACGACTCCCTGGGAGGATGCACAATGGGCCAGTTGTGGCCTAAGTGCAGTGGGACCACTCACCCTCCCCACTCTACAGATACAGATATGGAGTTAATTTTAATGAAATTTAGACACAGTATTATTAGCGCGGCCAGGATGAAAAATGCGTATGGTTTTCAAAAATCGTGTCAGTGGCGGCAATAATAAAAAAACTAAAAATATAAAAATAGCTCAAACTTCGTTTTTAAGCAATTTGGGGGTTCCTGATGATTGTTTCGTTTCGTCCAGTTGAAGCTGAATTGTTTCGTTTTAGTTCCTACGGAGAGATTTAGGAAACTCTTCACTAGTGTGTTGGATGTTTTTTGACGACAGGCGGGCGATGATTTGGATGCAACTGCTATATGTGTGGGAAGTACTGAGTTAATCAACTTGACTCCATTTTTCTATCTATAAACCGATTTGAAATATCGCCGTAGACAATAGTTTCGTTGTCACCCGGTATATGCAAAATATTTTTTATGTAGAGGGGGCCCCGTGAAAAAAATTGCGGGGGCCCTCGAAGACCTTGGCACGCCACTGCTGAAATCGCTCCAAAAATAAATCAAAGGGGCATTTTGTCCCTAGTAAATAGATGGATCTTTCAAGTAGGTAAACCCACAAAATTCTAGACATAAAGAAACAATAAAAGAAACCATTATCATTTGCAGCAAATGCTCATGTTACAAATATCCTACTTCTATGTGTTTCTTAAACCTTGCACACCTCACTTTAGACTGAACAGTGTACAGTAAAAAGTTCAATACTCATTTAAATAATGCCTCATTACTTTGTATATTAGTTAAGAATCATAAATTATGCAACAATATATTTTCAGTGCTTATGTAAATAATTTTGACAGTTACTATTTATTTCTGTGACTACTGATAATAATAAGTAATGCATATTGTTAATATTTAAGTATAATTTGTTTATTGTTAAGATTTAAGTATAATTTGTGTTACTACTACTTACAGAATTTACCCATTAATATGATTATTATAATTGTCATTACTATTTACAGTACCAAAACTACCTGCGGGAATATGTATAAAATATCTTAGAAGTATCATACTGTATATTGAATGTTATTTTGTTATGTTGTTATTTTGTCGGCGCGAGATTCGTCACTACAAAAAAACGGTACCAGGGCACAGGAGGTTAGCACTTAGCAGGTAGTAACGACGACTGGAGCAGTCATCGCGTTGTACGGTACTACGCCGGATATATTTGAAAATAAAGTGTCGGACGTATCGTTGATTGTTTAATTATTTATCCTTTATTGACAATTCAGAAGTGGGATACATGGGTAGTGATGATAGTGCAAGTGGAAGTGACAGGGAAGCTAGATATCGGGAAAAACTCTCCAAAATTGTGCAAGAAAGGAAAGTCTCGCAAAAAAGACATCGCAAACGCAGTTCTTCGTCATCTTCGTCATCCTCGGAAGACGAAAACAATGCCGATCGCTCTACTAGATACCGGACTAGCCGAAAAAGGCCAAGACAACACCACGCTGAGAATCTGGAAGAACTAGTAAACAAAAAAGTTAGTGAAGTTCTGGCACAATTTCAATCAAATCAAATCACACCGAATGTGGTTTCAGTCAGCACCTCGGCAAAGAACGACATCATCCCAGTTTTTGATCCAGAGAACGGCAGTGTAACATCAGCTAATTGGCTTCACAAGATCGAACAATTAGCGATGATTCATGGTTGGGATGATATGACGAAATCATATTACATGCAGTCTAAATTCGCCGGGATTGCCAAAATATGGTATAACTCTTTACAAAACTACAGTATGACTTGGCAAGAGTGGAAAAAGGCTGTTAGTGAGGCTTTTCCAAGTCACGAATATTTTATTGACAATCTTAAGAAAATGGTCGATAGAAAAAAGAAAAAGGAAGAAACTATGATGCATTACTTTTACTCGAAATGCATACTTGTCAGGAAATGCGATATAAGTGACGTTAATGCAGTGTCGTGTATTATTGATGGCCTTCCAGCAGTTCTGCAAGGAACGGCCAAGTCAGGGAACTATAAAACACCCGAAGATTTGTTCACAGGATTTTTGAGCAAAATCGAATACGACATCGGAGTGGAAAGGGAAGAAAAAATGTCGACAAATAAACAAAACACGGTAGCAAACCGAAATCAGCCAGAAATAAGGTGCTATATTTGTAAAAAACCCGGACATGCAGCAAAAAAATGTTGGTATCGTCCAACAGGCAGCACTCCAGTACCAGCGCAATCAACCAGCAAAGACATCACAGCCAACATTAGAGGACACCCGTCTATGAACCGACGCCCAGCAAAATCCTGTTCAAACTGCGGAAAGGGGGGACACCTTCGAGAGAGCTGCTGGTTCCTGAAACCTGCTACAGTGAAAACAATCAACAGGCAAGTCACAAACGATATTTATCTTATTAAAGTGACCATAAATAATGTAGAGTGTCAAGGTTATTTGGACACAGGAAGCCAAATAAACGTGGCGCATCTAAAGTTGGTTGAGAGATTTGGAATTAAAATAAATACGCCAGACACATATATTAACGGTTTTGGAAATGAAACCATAAAACCAGTAGGAAAGGCTCAACTAACTTTACATTTTGATGGATTTTCCATAGATACCATAGTTTATTTCGTAGACGTTGAAATGGGGTTGATAGATATAATCATTGGTCAGCCTATAATCAATAGTAATCAGCTAGAAATGAAAATCTCCGGCAAGGAACTAATAATAAAGGAAAAAAATGACTTACAAAAAATTAACTTGCTTGAAAATAAGTCTAAACATAACGTAAGAGTACTTAAAAGTGTGAAAATCCCTCCAAAAACCAGTATTCCTGTACAGGTTGGAGCCGATAGAGCTACTAATTTAATTATTCCATCAAGATTATGTCAAAATTACACCATTCCAACTACACTAGCAACAAAACCTGTTTTTATGATATACATAACAAATACGAGTGATGAAAGCATCAAATTTGAGAACAATCAGATTATAACCAGAGGTTATACATTTCCAGAAAACGAAAAACAAAATTTTCTACAAGTCCAAATATTAACATTAGATCTAGCCGATATAGACATAGGCCCAATATCACAATATCAACAGAATTTACTGCAGCAACTCTTAAATAAGTATAAGTCATGTTTTGCTGTTAATACGTGTGATCTAGGCGTCACCGATCTTGTAGAATTTGAAATTAACTTGAGCACCCAAGAGCCTATTTTCTACAAACCGTATAGAATATCGGAAAAAGAAAAATTAATCATGCGCAATAAAATAAACGATCTACAAAAAAATAATATTATAAGAGAAGCAACCTCTAGCTACGCAAGCCCAGCTATCTTAATCAAAAAGAAAAATGGGGATTTTAGAATCGCAGTAGACTATAGAAAATTAAATAATATCACTATAAAAGATAGGTATCCTTTGAACAACATCGAAGATCTTATTTCGCGTTTACGTGGGTTTAAGTACTTTGTTGTACTTGACATGACTCAAGGTTACTACCAAATTCCAGTTGCTGAGAGGTCTATTGATAAAACGGCTTTTGTAACAACAGAGGGCCAATTTGAATTTTTGAGGATGCCATTTGGAGTTTGCAATGCCCCTGCTACATTTCAAAGACTATTAAACAAAGTTCTGGGACCTTTAAGACATGACAAAGTTATAATATATCTAGACGATATTTTAATACCCAGTTACACAGTCGAAGAAGGCTTAGAAATCTTCGAAACTGTTCTACGCACTTTTCAAGAAGCTAATTTGAAACTTAACCTGAATAAATGTAAATTTTTCAAAACAAATATTGACTATCTTGGTTACGAAATCAGTGAAATTGGAATAAAACCGGGTAAACAAAAAATTAATGCGGTCCTAAATTTTCCAGAACCAAAAAATGTTCATCAAATTAGACAATTCTTAGGGTTGTGCTCCTATTTCAGAAAATTTGTCAAAAACCATGCTCTCATCGTTCAACCAATATGTAAATTACTTCGAAAAAATGCTCAGTGGACCTGGGGTACTTGTCAAAAAGAAGCATTTCAGAAAATTAAAACAGTCCTAACAAGCCGACCATTACTAAGTATTTTTAACCCAAACTTAGAAACAGAACTTCATACCGACGCTAGTAGCAAAGGTATAGCGGGAATACTAATGCAAAAGCATCCTGAGGGTCTCAAACCAGTTATTTATTATAGCAGAGCAACTAGTAGAGAAGAGAGTGTGTACCATTCTTATGAATTGGAGACACTAGCTATAATAGACTCCATAAAACGCTTACGTATTTACCTAACAGGCATCCATTTCAAAATAATAACCGATTGCAGCGCTGTGAGGTTGACTTTCAATAAAAAAGACCTTTTACCTAGGGTGGCAAGATGGTGGTTAACCATTCAGGAGTTCGATTTTGAAATTATTCACAGACCAGGAAGTAAAATGATGCACGTTGATGCACTTAGCAGAAACGTTGCCACGCCAAATGTTCTTCAGATTGACATTAGTGACTGGATTTACTGTATTCAGTCACAAGATCCTGAAATTCGGTCAATAAGAAGAAGATTACAGCAAGAAAGTCCTGATCGCGAATTAAAAAATATATATGTTGAAAAAAACTATCGCCTTTATCGAAAAACCGCTGACAAGAAACTTAAGCTCGTCATTCCAAAGGGTTCTAGGTTCAGCTTAATGAAAAAATATCACGATGAGCTAGGCCACGTAGGCCTCGCTAAATGCGAAAAATTAATCAAGAGTCAGTTTTGGTTTAAGGGGATGACACGGTTTATAAAAAAATACGTCAACGCATGCCTTGACTGTGCATTTAAACGGGGGAAATATGGTAAAAAAGAGGGGTTTCTTTACCCCATAAAAAAGCCCACACAACCCCTAGACACCTGGCACATCGATCATGTAGGACCATTCTGTAAAAGTGCGGGTTTTTCGTATATATTAGTAGTCGTCGATTCCTTTTCGAAGTATCTTTTCGCAAGACCTAGCAGAACCACAAATTCAAAAGAAGTTATCCATAATCTGAAAGACCTCTTTAGTATGTTTGCGGTTCCCAAAAGAATAATTTCAGATCAGGGTAAGGCGTTCAAATCAAAAAAATTTTCCGAATTCTGTGTACAATTTAAAATTAAACACGTCCTAAATACAGTTGCGTCTCCAAGATCCAACGGACAGGTTGAACGCTATAGCCGCACCTTACTCGATGCAATTAACACCAGTATTAATGACGAATGTGAATGGTATGACAAGTTACCCCAAGTCGTCTTGGGGATAAATAATACAGAAAACAGTAGCACGCGATTAACACCACATAGACTTATGTTTGGGTTTGACAAAAATACTCTAGGTGACCTTGGAGACGAAACTACTGCCGAAATTAATAGGGAAGATGACGTTAATAAAGCTACGACGTCTATGAATAAGCAAAGTCAAAATATGAAAAAGTATTTCGACGCCAAAAGACGAGCAAGTAAAGAATACAGAACTGATGATTTAGTTTTGTGGTCTGAGGCAGGCGTAGACGGTAAAGAAACAAACAAAAAGACTGGAATTCGTTTTGAGGGCCTTATAAAGTTTCAAAAATATTAGGTAACGATAGGTACGAGATAACCGCATTAAAAGGAATTAGAGGTTATAGAAAATATAAAGCTACTGTGTCAGCAGAGCAATTAAAACCCTTTTCAGGAGGACTTAGTAGCTCAGAAAATTCAGACTCTGAGCAGAATAGTACTGACGATTTAATTGACCTGCTTGAAGGGTAAATTTTAGGAATTCACTATTTTGTTAGAAAAAGACAAAATACTTATAGATTAAGTGGATAACAATTAGGACCTTTGCAGAGGAAAAAAAAAAGACCTTATTTTAAGGTAAAAAAAAAAAGGCCTTGTTTTCAAGGTAAAGATGACCTCATCCTGAGGTAAAAGTTACCGTACTTGAAAAGGTGCGAAATGACCTTAGTCCATAAGGTAATAAATGACCTCATTTGGGCAGAGGTAAACAAAAAAAATATATAATATCCTAAGAGAGTTAACACAAAAGACCTCATGCAGAGGTAAAAGTGAAATTCAGAAACCTCAACATAGGTAAACTCGACCCATTTAAGAGGTCATCTAATTGCTATTCTTCTCCTCTCCTAGTCTAGAGGATCAATTGCAATGAATAATAGGCTGCTGATGATTTTTTCACTTTGCAGTCGGGACCGCGCCAAGAATCGCCAACAAACCAAGCAAACTCAAGAGTAGAAGCGAGGACGCTTCAACTACAGGATGGCCGAGTGTTAATATTTAAGTATAATTTGTTTATTGTTAAGATTTAAGTATAATTTGTGTTACTACTACTTACAGAATTTACCCATTAATATGATTATTATAATTGTCATTACTATTTACAGTACCAAAACTACCTGCGGGAATATGTATAAAATATCTTAGAAGTATCATACTGTATATTGAATGTTATTTTGTTATGTTGTTATTTTGTCGGCGCGAGATTCGTCACTACAAAAAACGGTACCAGGGCACAGGAGGTTAGCACTTAGCAGGTAGTAACGACGACTGGAGCAGTCATCGCGTTGTACGGTACTACGCCGGATATATTTGAAAATAAAGTGTCGGACGTATCGTTGATTGTTTAATTATTTATCCTTTATTGACAATATTTTCAAGTTTATTTTAATTTCTGAAGGACTAGTGTTTATGGATGAATGTCAAAATGCTTGAAAGCATATAAAGGATGTAAGGATGTCATTAAAAAAAAAAGAGGATACTACCTTTTTTGTTATTAGTTATTTTTAGAGTTTTGTTTACTATTTAACCCTGCTTCTGTTATCTATGATATTTTGCACTGTTGAGAAGTTACAGGTTCACAGGTTGGATGGGACCGGTAATATTCATATAGTTTATTTGATATTAAAAATGAGATAACTGTGTTCTTTCAAAATCATGTTTTATGTCAAAATGGGGCCTATGAATACTTAGTTCATGAAAAGAAAAAATGTAAAAAATATTTTCATCTTATGACTATGAGTACATTCTTTATCAGTGACTAGTGACAATATACTTAATATGATTTGTACCAATTTTGCAATTGTTTCTGAAGCTACAACATTTCTTATTTGGACTCTACAAATAATAAAACATTCATATATAAATCATCAATATTTATTTTTCTTTAAGTCTCATTCGCAACTCAAACAATATATACGATTTCAAACCGGGATCAGTTATTTTCTCATTTATCTCCTTGATAGCCTTCTCGTCCCCATCCTTATAGCGCTCTACCAGTTTTTCTGCATAATCTAACCAGACACACGTTGGACATCCCGACATACAGCAGTTCGTTGGAAGTTCAGGGGGCTCGTCCAATTTTTGTTTGGTCTCGGGACTACTTTTTTTGGACGCATCAGAATGTGCGGTGCCTTTCTCATCGCTACATCTTCTATTTGAATTTAAAACTAACGATACATGCTTTTTGATCAGTTCACCTTGGTAGATAGATCCCTTGTGTATCACACTTCTGAACATGACCTTAAATTAATGAAATGATTCAATGTAAATAGAATTTATTATCCGAAAATTCTATTTTTGCAATGAATATAAGAGTAAATTTCATTCTATATATTTTGTGTAAACATGCAGATTGTTAGTCAAACAGAATTTATATTACCGCTCATTGTAGAGGCGTCAGGTATGCGGGTATAACATCGGAAGCTGGTGTTAATTTATGTAATCATGATAAAAGTTATTGTATAATTTGTTTGTTTTCAATGAAAATTGAAAATTCACTAAAAAACAATTCTAAATTCTAACCTGAAAATGTCAAAGGCACTGACAGGTGTCAATACTGTCAGTTGTCAAGCTGTCAGTACTGTCAGATGTCAGGACTTAAACGTCATTTTGAGCACTAGTGATGGGTTTTTGATTCATGATATTCAAAACAGCGCTGAGCCTTCGGGAACCAAACCTTGCCGAAGTCTAACAACACAGAACATTCCAAAAATTATCTTGTTTTAGCGGTCAGAATATATTCTGATATAATTTCCCTCATAGCACTTTTCGAACTTGAATGTTCAACAAATTGTTTATTTCGGTTTGGTTGTGATGGAGGTCTAAAGCGGGATTGAACGATCTACATGTGACAAGTTGACAACGTTGCATCAGTCATGCCGAATGTCAAAGTTGTCAATTTCAAATCCTCAACCGACAACCGCAAATGATTTGATTTTGATTGTGCTTATTTTTTTGTAAAGTGCAAAAACCGTACCTATACCTATTTTGTGAAGTGCAACGAAATACTAGTAAGGTGTATGGAGTATTGTAAACCTATGAACAGAACTAATCAGTAATAATCAAGCTATATTTTGTCCAAAACATTTAATAAGGTTACAGTGTTACAGAGTATAGAGAGGACTGAGGTATACATAGTTTGAAAATGGAATTCGCAAATGAAATGAATTGCACGGGTGAAGAGATGTTGGAGGTCTTCAAAGCATTGAAAATCAACTTGTTAAATATAAAACCAAACACAATAAGGGCATGGTTTGATACAGACGATAAAAATATGAAAAATCTACTAGAATGGATATGTACTTCATTTTCTGCAAAAAATTACATCTCACCACTTGAAAATGAGGAGTAGGAGAGCTTGATATTAGAAAGTAGACTATGTTTGTACTAAATTAGCATCTTGCAGATTTATGAAGCTGGAAAATCCTCTGAAAGATGAAGAATATGAAAGGGAAGTTGAGAGAATTGAAATTGAGCATCCTAATATATTTTCTGTGGAACATACAGAGTTGGAAATTGAGCTGTTAGAATATGAATTGGAATGCTTACAGGAAGAAGAAATGCTTCTGGACCAAGCACTAGATATGAATAGGTAATTTAATTTCAATATGAATTTATAATAAATCTTTTCACCATTGCAGCATGTGAGATGTTGAGAATCTATAAAATACAGAGTAATCAACTCTAACTCATGGTATTGCATAAAAAAATCCTCAACCCTTTTTTGAGTTATAGAAACACCTTTTTGCTCTTTTCATTGGAATTTACATTTAATAGATATATTTCCTTCAGATCTTTACAAGAAAATCTCTCCAATGAACTGAATGAGAAGTCATCTTTAGAAATCAAAACTTCAGCAAAACTGAGAGTGACCCAAGATAAAACCGATGAGTTGGCCAAAGAATTGGATGCCATTAATATAAACATAAATTCACAACTTGTGAAGTATGGGCACTGTATAAACGATTTTAAATATGTAAGTCGAACAATATTATTTATGTATAAACAACAACATAGGTTGTAATGAATAGAGGTAAAGTAAAACAATATAGTCTATTCAGGTTAATTTCGAAGAACAATACAAATGGTTAAACATTTTTAATTTGAAAAATTCCAGCTCAAGACTTTGTTTCAATTCAAAGGAGGTAGATTTTTGGGTAACAAATTCTTTTGCCACAGGTTACAACAAATGCTATTAGAAAATTGTATTGAAGATTTCAGATACATCAAAAGACTTGTATACCTTAAACTACAAAACATTATCCTGTATCTCGAAAATTTTCGACATAAACTAACTTGTTTAAGTATAGGATAAGTAAATTCTTATGTAGTCAGTCAATATGATATGTGTGGCGCAAACATTGAATGTTTGTTTGTTGACGGAAATATGGACTGTAATTGATGTGTTGTTTATAAAAACAGCCATAGTTCAACTTAATCTTTTGTGGGAACTGTGGCTGTTTTTGCGGAAACTCTCGAGGCCTATGGGTAGAATTAATAAAACTTTAACATTGTCAAAACTAAGGCTGTTTTTGCTAAAACAGAGTTATCACTTGTTTCAGTGCTTTTTAATCTATGGAAAACACATGAAATATTGGACTACAGCTCTTTTTGTAAGAAATGCGACAATTACAATGCCTATAATGAGAAAGAGCAATTTATTGACAATTTCTAAAAACAGGCATTTTTTAGGGTACCCAACAAAATTGGATGAGTGTAGACAATGACATCTGTCAAGAAAAAGTTGAGTTATTGAGTAATTCTCTCATGCCTATTCTAATCAGGCCTTCTGAAGAGACAAGTATATTCACTGAGTCAACATCGTGGTATGGGGAAAATTCAAGGAGAGACGTGCAGTATGATAACTTAAAACAAAGGTATTTGCCTTTGACTCTCTGCTTTGTAGTAGCATATAAGAAATCAGTGTTTCAAAAAGGACTAAAGGCACTAAAATATGAATGATAAAAGAACGAGTAATAAAGCAATTCAAAAATCTGAAAAAGAGTGTTTAAAACATATTCAGAATCCATAATTATGCAATATTATATGAAGTTATTATATCATAAAAAATTGAAACATTGTATATTCCACAAAATCGGCACATAGTCATTGATGTGAAATAAATATACCTTATCTTTAATAGCATTTTTTTATCAATTTTAGGTTATTTCAGAGCAAGCTGAAATATGTTGTGAGTAAAACTGCATTAGAAACCACAAAGAAAATTCTTGATTATCTTCTGGCGTTGAAATTTGAGTCGCTTGTTATACTAGGACCAGTGTAAGTCTTTGTCCCATTATAATGAAAAAAAAAACAATTTTGCTTCTATGGCTTATAATTAAAACCATATCTGTTGGAATATAAATAATTTACTACCTATGTAGCCTTAAAAAGGGATGCGGTTTTAGTTATAGACCAGACCAGAGCAGTGCTATGGTTGAGTTTCAGATATAGATCATATTTTTTATTAACAGAGAAGAAATTGAAGATAAAATTCATATGAAACAAGGTAGGGAGAAGGCGATGTACACAATGTTGGAAAATATAATTTTGAATTTGTCCGAAAAACAGGTTTCAAATTCCAAGTTGAGATACTTACGATCTGCGCTCATCAATTTTCAGTAAGTAACATTTTTTTGCTCATCTTTTTATTGGGAGATTGAATGCATAAATGACATCAAGTAGTGAATTTGTAGTTCTTGGGTTTTTAGGTCAGCATCGTTTCGCGTTAAGGCTTGACATTTTGCCACCATGAGTGGATGGCATCTTCAGAAGCTATTTTTTTTTATAACTGATCAGACCGGGCAGGCAGGGCCTAAATACCAAAGTACCGCGGCTGCTGTAAAAGGGTTATGTTAGGAGAGTTTGTTAACGCGAGATTTGAATGGGCCAATAACCGCAGGCCCAATAAATACATACATCTCCTGGCAGTCCATTCCAAGCCTTGGACACCCTGGGAATAAATGTGCGGTTGTACCACTCAGTTCTTGATGTATGAAGAACGACCGTCTTAGGATGAGATGCAGCGGTCACACGGGTACATCTGATAGGAGCAGTGAGCGGCGGAACGATAGAGGATAGCTCAGAGGAGCAGATTCCGTTGGAATATCGGTAGAAGAGTGAGAGGTCACCAACAGCACGCCGGTGAGAAAGTGACTGAAGGTGGCGCGTTAAGGCCGGATCGCCAATTAGTCGAATTGCCCTTCTCTGGACGGCATCTAGTATAGACAGGGTAGTGGGGACAGCAGCTCCCCAGACATGAGAGCAGTACTCCAGGCAAGGTCTTATCTGGGCTTTATATAGCATGAGGAGGTTACATGGTGAGAAATACTTTCTGGCTCTAAATAGGTACCTAAGCTTTTTACCAGCAGCTGTTGCAATTGACGCGACGTGTTCGTGCCAGATCAGATTTTCTGTAATGTTGACTCCTAACAGGTTGAATGAGTGACTCCTTGGCAGAGCCTTGTTGTTCATTAGAACCTGGTGTTGGCTTGGGCACTTCTTGTTTGATAGCATACAATACTGAGTCTTGGAGGCATTAAATTTAACCATATTCTTCGACGACTTCCAAAATACAGTATTTTGACATTGACATCAAGTAGTTAGACTCAGAGTTTCAGTGGTGTTTTGAATACAAGTCTCCTTTATTTTAACAAAAAAAATTTTTTCTTAAAAACACTTAATTCCTATTATGGGTGAACTTTTTTATTTCAGGAATCAGCTGAAGACAATAGCTGACCTAGAGGATCTAACTGCCTTGCTTCTTTCTCACTACCATCTATTACTGATGATGTGTGGTTTGCAGAGAGATGACATCAGCTATTCAGCACAATTTTTCAAGAAGATTTTCTATATGAGCAACGCTTTGCAACATTGCGAAAGTAGGATAGTAAGTATATCAATGTTTTCAATGCAATATAAAACTGCATACATATCTACAGATCAAGCAATAGAGTTTGATCTAAAAAATTACTGAGAATGTTATATATTCGGTGAAAAGCAACTAAACCTGATAATTATATGTCAAAGACACGTCAAAGTATATAGGAATAAAATAATATGTCACACAAGGTACTGTTCTAACCATTGTAATCTAATGTTATACAGGGATGGTCACAGAACTATCGGGTAAAGATCACTTTATTAGAAAGTACACAATCTATGCTACCTTGTTTTGTATTTGTTTGGAAGCCATTAAGAATTAATGCTTTTTAATACAATGCACCATCAGCTCGCAAATAAGTGATTGCAATGGCTAAAATTAATGAATTAAATATTGATGAGGGATTTCAAAATTCCCTACAGTGACTTGAACAGTAAATTAAACAAGAACCTGAAAGAAAAGTGGAGTGAACATTACCATAGAAATCCATCCGGAATGATATACAAACAGATCCAGCAGAACATAAGAACAGAACCCTGGTTTAAGAGAGAAACGAATAGACCACTTGTGAGAACACTTTGCAGATTGAGGTGTGGTCATTGCTTAAGCCCTCAACACAAAACTAGAATAGGGCTAGACGATGACCCTCACTGCAGATGTGGAGAGATTGGTACTGCTCAACACTGTATATTAGAATGTCAATTGATCAGTAATGAAGTAACAGACCTGTATCACAGATTGTTGAACTATATTCTGTTACCTGCTACTATGATCTCTATACTAGCTAGTGAAAACAACTGTGCATACAAACTATATTATATAAATTTTGCACATAAAAACTAAAAATAACTTTCAACTATAACTAATATAAAACAATGTTCGTATTATTAAGAAAATATAGATGTTTATCCAAAATAGAACTGGCCAGTTGATCTCAGATCAGAGCCAAAAACATAAATAAAAAAAAAAATGAATTAAATTTTGAATTGTCACCTCGTGTACCATATTTAACCCTTTTGGATCTTTATCTGTTCTGAAACTTGAAAAAACGTTTTTATATCTAGCGTTTTCTTCCCAGGAGAAAATGAAAAGTACAATAAAACAGTATGAAGCAGAAAGGCCAGATGACAAATTCAGGTTTATTAAACATGTAATGAATATAGTGTTTGCTGAAGAATGCGATATGAAAAACGGTCTTCAGACAATATTGTATCTTTTAGACACACAAAAGGATCTGGGCTACCGGCTTTTTTCTCCTGAGTTCGTGGAAGAAAGATCTTCAACTTTGGAACTGTAAGTTTTGTAGCACTTAAGTTCGAAGTTTGGTCACAAGAAAAACAAGTTATTACCTGTTTGCATGATGCACTTAACAAAACACTATGTCACTGGTACATTCAAATTCGTTTTCCGATACTCTTTCTTAAAAAAAAAAGATACATATATAATCCAAGCCTATAAATTATGTTATTCTATATCTATTCTATTCTATATTGTAATCATAATTTTTTTCCAGATTAACATTGGTATTGTTGTTTGATCCCAAGTAACAGGTGTTTTCATATCGTTACCTGGGGATTACAATATTGTATGGGGTATTGTTCATTCACAAGACAGTATGTCGAACGTTGTATATTACTCGAAAGTGAAATCCGAATACCTGGAAAAAAATTTGTACACAGCTTGGCAATGTCTATAAGAACTGGGAAGGCTGGCAGAATGCAACAAAGTAACTTTGGAGTGGGTGTCAGGACACTCAGGCATAAGGGGGCAATGAAAGGGCGGACCAGCTAGCAAGACTAGGCTCGTCTGCTCTGTACATTGGAGCAGAACCTGCCCTGGGGGCGCCTAAAAGCACATCAGACACCAGGTCGGAGAATGAATGCAACACCAGCACAAGGAGCAGTGGAACTTGTTGCCAGGATGTGTCCATGGAAAACATTTATCAATTAAGCTCCATGCAAGAAAACAGCTAAAACACTGCTCTTCTTGAGTAGGAATCAGCTCCGAATAAAGACGGGTTTCCTCACAGGACATTGTGGCCTGAAGGAACACCTGAATAAAATGGGACTCTACAATGGAGACCTCAACTGCAGACTGTGTGGTAGAGGGACTGAGTCAGCGCTACATGTGCTCTGTGAGTGCGAAGCGCGAGATCACAAGAGACAACAGCTTTTTGGGAAAACCAAGCTAGAACCAATAGAGTACAGCTCAGCACCAGGACCACTAAGGAAACTGCATAAACTTATGCAGGGATCTAGATTGCTGTAGTGGATACTGTAAATGAGAGGAGTAATAATATAATAGGCATTAAGCCTTGATTGCACTGGGTCGGACGGTACGGTAGGAACGGTACGCACGGGATTTTTCAAAAATGTTTAGCATTGATTTGCCTATGGGTGCGCGCACTGGATCGTCACTGTCGGAATAGGACCATCCGCACCTTCCGCCGTCCGATAAAATCCCGAAAGAAAGATTTCTAGGCATCCCGACCGTCCCGACCGGCCGTACCGATGACTCATCAGCCCTTCGGCGCGTGCCTGCACGTGCTTCGGTACAGACGTTCCGCCGTTTCAGTTGAGCAATACTGGTTGCAAAGCGAGCATGAATGTTCCTAAATTAATTACGGTGTTGGAAAACTACTACATCTTCAATCAAGTCAGGGAAAAGCGTATGAAACTCTCCAAGCTCTAATCTCTTACGATTTATTCTACGAGTCCAAAATCTGGGTTTTCCTCGAGTTCTTATCTTTTTTCTTCTTCTTCTTCTGCTACCAACATTACACATGCAATTATTTCTTCTTCACTCAACATATCATTTTGGTTTTCACAATACATAACAGCACAAAACCTATTACGAGACTGCTTGTCTCTATTGTCCGACCTTCCGTCCGTCCATACCGACCGACCCAGTGAGCGCAGTCACCTAAAAAAGGTGCCGAAGGTGCGTACCGTTCCGTCCCACCCAGTGCGCTCTTAGCTTTAAGGCTTAAGTATTGACGAGGACAGTAAGGTCGGACGGCTCCTGGAAAAAAAACAGCTTGGCAGTACTATCTCTAGTATACATGTAACACTTTTTGTTCATTCAGACGCCATTCACCTATACGGCACCTCTAAAAAATTCTACACGTGTAAAAACAAAGCATGGCTTTTTGTCGATTCAAAAACGATGATATCTCTTGCAAATGTGGCGAGAGATCAGTTGGTTGTGTAAAGATGCCTCCTAGAAGACGTCAGCCCATTTTACGCAGAAAGCCTTTTTGAACGGGGTCGGATTGTAGACCAACCAGAACGTGGTGCTCCTTTCAGAGCAATTGCTGTAACCACGGGGCGTAGCGTGGCTACAGTTGTAGCAGCATGGCGCGCATGGGTCGCAGAAGGGCGAATGCAGCGAGCTAGAGGTTCTGGAGCATGTAGAAGAACTACAGACCGGCAAGATCGTCATCTACGACTACTGGCCCTTCGAGGCAGAATGCGATCCACTCGAGCTGTTGCTGACGCTTGGTATGCAGCTATAGGGAGGCCCATTCGAATCCATATGGTGTACCACATTGAGTGAAATGGGCTAAGGATCATATCGTTCGCATCTAGTGCTTCCACTCACTGCAAATCGTCGTCGCCAACGGTTAGATTGGTGCCAAGAACACAGACAATGGCATGCTGAGTGGCATCAGACGGCCTTCTCTAACTATTCAAGGTTTTGTCCGGGGGCACATGACGGACGCCAACGCGTAAGAGGACGACGGAGTGAACGACGTGATATCCAGCTTGCTGTTGAGTGCCATGTACACCATCCTATGGGTTTGATGGTTTCGGATGCCATTCATTCAACAGCAAGTCACCTTTACTTGTGATTCGTGGCACAGTGACTGCGCAACGTTATGTGAATGGGGTGTTAGAACCAGTTGTCCGAGGCCTCGAAGAGGGTATCTTCTAGCAAGATAATGTACGTCGATTTACCCAAATCTCTGACCACGCTGGACGAACTGGAATACGCTGTGAGGGCAGCTTGGGAGGGTATACCTCTTAGAGTTTATCAAAAACCAGATCACGAGCATGCCGCGTAGGCTAGAGGAGTGCAAACGCCATGATAGAGGTCCACCCATTGTTAACCTCTTATATTTTTTTATAAGCTAATTATGGCAAAGGGGTTCGTTTATTAATGTCATTAGTCCTGCCAATATTTCATGAACCGGAATCCTTTTCTTTCTCAGTGTTCGGATTTCACTTTGCGAGTATGTTATATGCTCCAAAGCATAAATGACTTTTTAAAAAAGTTTTTATTCAATATTAAATTAACGTTAGTTTTACATTGAATCTTTAGTGACAGTACCGGCTGAAGACACTGGTGTAATGCGCCATTACAATGGTCCTGAAACGCTTTATATAGGTTCGGAATGCTATATCAGCATCCGGTCAATTCTATTCCTAGAGAATAGCTGCAATATGGTTTCCACGAAGTACAATAAGATACGTGCTTATTAATGCAATAAGATCTGGTTATGCGGTCACGTCGTGTGTGCGTGTGGGCTTATAAACTCATATAACATGTATATAACCTCTCAGCAATCAGCATGAAGTTGTACATTACATAGATTTTCAAGACTGTTACTTATATGATTACAGGGAGAATTATTTGAAGACTCTTCGTTCGTTTTTGGTGCCTGGGCCAACGTCTGACGTAGTTTTGTTGCCAGCCGAATTACAAAAAATGGTGCTGGCAGTAGAGGAACATCTAGAAAAGCAGAGGAAATGTGTTCGAGCTGCTGTTACAGTATTTCCGTCGGTAAGAAAATATTAATTCAATGTTCTTAGTTTTCTTAGGAAGTGATATTAATATTTACAGGTTCTTTCTTGGTTATTTCTTCTTGGTTGAAATGTGAAATAAAACGCAATTTGCTTTTCCTACGACGTTTCGTGTAGATACGTAGACTTCATCAGCAATGAGGAAGTTTCCATTTTTCAAATTTTAGTTAATCAGATAGTCCTTAAGAGTTAGAGAACAACAGCGAAAAAATTTTGCAATTATCTCCATTAATAGAAAAGTTATAGTCCTTCAAAGTTTGAATTGCCGTATCCTCCGCGCGAAGCCGCTGTGACGTCACACGACACAACGCAAGCCTGTGTATTCCCTGTCGAGGATGCTGCTCCCGCCGGTCTCCTCGTTCATGTTGTTATTCCTTGTTTTCAGTAGAGTAGGCGACGCCGACGGTGACAAAATGATACACTGCAGTTTATTGGTACCCGTATTATTAGAATTATGTCTAACAGACCGAGAAAAACCACCATAAAAACACCAAACAAATATTTCAACGGATAGCCTATTATGAATACAAAAAATTGAGTTTTATGTTTTTAGTAATACTGTGTGAAAATTTAATTGAAATCAATCCTATAGTTTCCTAGTTACACCACACAGAATGATCAGAAGCAATACTCTCGCATGTATACATCAGAAAATTCTAAGTCGACGATCCGTAATACCCAAGGTAATGTTCGGATGCACCTAAAAAAGTGTATTATGTCTTATTTCTACACAGGTTAGTGGACGGCCTGTTATGAATACAATAATTTTTCAGCTTTACAATCCCCCACCCCCCAACCACCCCAATATCACTCCCATCCAAAAAAGTAGAAAATGATCAGGAACGTCTAAAACGCCTAAAAACAAAGTTTGAGGAATATTTAAATTTTTTTGTTTTTTGCTAATTACTCCACCGCCCATGCACCGATTTTCAAACTTATAAGAACATTACCTACTACTACTCCACAGCATATCGCTGCCAAATTTCATAACAATCAATGCAGCGGTTACTGAGATTACGTGGCTAGAAAAACGCGTACAGACAGACTGACGGAAATGAGTTGTGTGGATTTTCGTTATGTAGACATCATAAAACACCCAAAAAGCGTATTATCTCAAAATCGAAAACTTTCACGATCACATTGCTCCCCTCACCTATCGGTAATGTGTCACCATAATCATGTCATCCACTTTAGGAAGATTACTAGAATCACCACGAACGTAACCTTCCTCCATACTTCAAAAATATACTGGCGTCTGCCCGTTACAACAAACACCTTCGCCGTTCCACTCAAGTCTAAATGTCGCATACTGTACAGCGCAGCGTATGCATAGCGGAGTCCCAACCAAACTGTGGCTGCCGCGAACAATTAATAACATGTGACGTCATACAGATTTTCACCTCCGCGGTCGCTTTACGCAAATATAAAATTGAATAACTCTGCCGTTTTTTGGAATATTCAGATGATTTTTTCGACGTTCTTCAAGTGAACAAATAGACTATCAGATAATAATGAATTTTCCAAATTTTATTTTTTTGGAAACTTCTCCATTGTCTTTGTAACAAAAATGTTTTAAAATACACCTCCCCCCATGTACATATGTTAAAAATTAAGCAATATGCGATTTGTTTTCAATAAAAAAACTGGAGTGTAACTGAAATCGGAGCAAAAATATTATTATAAAGTTATCACTTATTCTTATTTTATTTTTTAGAGGAGAAAGCTAAATAAATGGGAAAACCACAGGAGACTGTTATGGACTTATTTCTACAAAAATCCCCAGAAGTTGCTTCTCGTTCTGCAGGAAATAGAGAACGAGATACCTAAAGTGAATTCTAATTCTAAAATAACTACTTTAATTGAGTAATTTATCTGCCTGTTATATGTTTCTGATCGTTATTTTATATTTTTCTGTAATAAAATTGATTAAAATTCAGTGTTACTTTATTTTTCCTCCAACAATCAATAAGATACAGCAAAAATATCACCAAGTAAAGCGTATCCACATAAACAAAAGAGGTTCTAGTTTCAAACTTTTATTTTTCAATTTCATGCGTAACAGCCAAACGTTTATCTATTTTTTTTCAAGAATAAAATCCAACAACGCAAATATACATATAAATCTCTTAATAGCAACTCTAATCATAATTTCAATATAAAACAAGGACATGTCAAATGAAATCCGTCGGAATTTTTTATTGGATAAATAGTCCAAACAGGAATCAAAACAATAACATTAAATTAGACCATATGATTCAACATCAAGATTTTAGATTTAAGTTACCACAGTGTTGCTAGAACATCACAGTTACATGACTTAGAATTTAGAAAAAATACAAAAGGAGCAGCTTTTGAAAATTCTAAAAAATTAATCAATATACAAGGAAAGTAGCTGTTCCCAAAAGTAGTTTTGTCTTGCTGAACTTCATGTTTGTGGATTTGCACAAGTAATTTGTAAAAACCGACGGTTTAAACTTTGACAGGAAATCAAAACAAAAATTATAACAGATTTAGTTAAGCACAAATTTTAGACATTTTTTCAACTTCACAAATATTTCTTTTTGAACCTAATAACAGGACGTATATATTCGATATACCTTTACACTACTTTATTTACTATAAAAAAATGTTTAAATCATATCCCAGACAGTACCAGCCATGTACATTTTATTGGTATTTCTTCATAAAAATCAAATATTTCACAGATCATATGAAATAATATATGAAGGTATGTTGGACAAAACATTAGCCATCAAACACATTTTTTAATCTAGTCTACCATAACAGCATGTTAATAATTGTTTAAACTATTATTTACTTTTGCTTTTTTAGTCTATAAACAAACTAAAATCAAGCAAAATCTTGAACTTGCTGGATAGTGAATTATTCATAATTTTTGTTTGATTAATTGAATTCTCCTTTTGCTGTTTTAGTCTTTAAATGAATTGAAATTCAAGCAAACTCTTGAACATACTGGATATTGAATTGTTCATAATTTGCGTTAATTTTTTGTTTAATTCAATTCTTAAAAAATATATGCAGATAAAATACTTAAAAATACATGTTGTATACCATCTGGGCAATCTAATACAATTGACTATAATTTAAAGTTCAAAAGTTTCATAATAAAAGTAAAAATGCTAATTTATATATCTTTGAACCACAGAGTAAATTGTGTTTGAATTATTTCTTGAACCCATATCATAGTTATCACAAAAACAACTTGACATCAATCATTGATACTGCATATAAATAGTTTTCTTTCTACCATCATATGTCTGAAGATGGTCCAAAAATATTACGACACAAAAACTGTTCATGTTAACTTTGATCGAAGTTCAAGAAATAACGCATAAGTATAAACGTTGTGGATAGTAGATAGTCTATATAGTAACAAATTGAAAAATAATTTTATACGAGATTCACTGTAGTTACAGACAAGGAATTATTCCCGAACAAGAAAAAGCGACTCATATGATTGTACTATGTTAGCAAAACAAGACATTAAAAACTTTTCGTTTAATGAATTGTTTGAACTATATTGAGTGCAGAAGAAAATACAATACCATTAGTTTGTTGAAGTTTTTTTACCAAATTTTTGCAGATAAGTAGAGATAACTATCGTGGTAAAAAATTGAACACAAAAAGTAAAATTGTTTCTCTGTTTTACACGGTTTTTTACAAAATCTGATAACATGTTCCTAAACAATTTAGTCAGGCATTTTTATTGAATATTACATGGCCAATTCGTAAAAAAATGTGGAAAATAAACAATTCTATCTAGGTATTTCATGTTCTTCTGAACATATAGTACAACTTACACTCACCGGCACCAAAAACGAGAGATTTTATAACTTTTTTAAATATAATTTTTGTAATGTTTCATTGTCTTAAATACCTACCCACAAGCAAAACATCAATTTTTAATTAATTTCTAACAACAATCAACTGTTTATTTGAAAAAGAAAACTGGATTTAATAAAAAGTGTACTAAAATATTTTGTTTTTAATAAACTCGACAGACGTTTGTCAAAGTTTTGCTGTATTTAGAAAGTCGTTTACAAGTTTTGCTGCATTTATTTGAGCTAAAAATGCCTGCTGTTAGTCCCCAAACCGCGGCTGCTATGGTTGCGTTGATTCAAGACGGAAGAAGTGATCGATATGTTGCCCAACGTTATCATCCCGTATCAAATAGCACTGTGTTCCATATACAGGGTTGGGATAAAGTATGGAATCAAGCAAATAACTTTGGAACGGAAAGAATGATATTGCTGAAAATTTTCACACAAGTGTAGCGACGTATAGTGCATCCGAAGACATTATGTTAGCTATTAATGTACTTCCGGTTTAACCGGAAGTACCGTCAACTTTGTTAATCTAAATGGAACACCCTGTATATTTTTGCAGATTTTAATACAACTTTTTTTTCCGAACACGTCGATAGTGGATTTAGTATTAGTTTCTGTAAAAACGGGAAAGATAAAGCTCCTGTATCATTTCAGATGTTTAAAATGCCGGCCATTTAAAGTCTTAATGATGATCGGTTTTGGCGATCGCGTGAGAACTCGCACGGTGACTAACGTTTTAATTTAACTGGGAATATTAAAATTTAGCTAAAACGGGAAGATCGCAGACCGCCACGGACGCATCTGTGAGACAAATAGAAAAGCTTTATCTGTCCCGTTTTCACAGAAACAAATACTAAACCCACTATGAACGTATTCGGAAAAAAAGATTAAAATCTGCAAAAATATACAGGGTGTCCCATTTAAATTAAAAAAGTTGACGGTACTTCCGGTTAGACCGGAAGTACATTAATAGCTAACATAATGTCTTCGGATGCATTAGACGTCACTACATATACCTGCAAATTTTCAGCAATATCACCCCTTCCGTTTCAAAGATATTTGCTTGGTTCCATACTTTATCCCAACCCTGTATTTATACGTTTTTTTGAAACTGGATGTTACACTAGACGACTTAAGACTGGCCCCCAACGAAGGACTAACGCTCATGATGATCGCTTTATCATCTTACAAAGTCTACGAGATCGTCATGCTATACCTATAGAAATCAGAAATCGACTTCATCACGTCCGAGATACAAATGTAAGTGAACGGATCGTTAGACCAGGACTTGGTGAAGCCAATTTTGGTAGTCATAGACCCGCTACAGGTCCAGAGCTTCTTACACGTCATCGTGTAGCGCGACTTCAATTTGCGAGAAATCATGAACACTGGAGTGAAAATAAATTGGAGCGTATTTTGTTTACGGATGAGTCTAGATTTAGCCTGCGGTCTCCAGATGGTCGTGAAAGGGTATGGCGAAGACTACAAGAACGTTTTTGCAGAATGTACCTTTAGCCTTAGGGTAGGCTACCAAGAAGGTTCACTTATGGTGTGGGCTGGAATTTCTCTGGAGGCACGCACAGAGTTGTACATCATTCCAAGAGGGTCTTTAACTGCTGTCAAGTACATTAATGAAATTCTGCAAGATTTTGTTGGTCCTTATTTTGATTTTATTGGAAATAATTTTCTGACGCATGATAACGCCAGACCCCACACCGCGAGAATTACTCAACAATACTTAACGATGTAGACATTGATGTCTTGGAGTGGCCAGCGTCAAGTCCAGATGCGAATCCAATAGAACACGTCTGGGACATGCTTGGGCGAAGAATACGAAGTCTTGTTCCTATTCCTTTAACCTTAAATGAATTGCAGCACGCTCTTTTACAGGAATGGGACCTTATTCGTCAAGAAGACATTAGTCATTTGATTTTAGGTATGCCAAGAAGAATGCAAGCAATCATTCGAGCACGCGGAGGCAACACTCTTTATTAAAAATGCCCCTGCCCAGTTTTTGCTAGCAATGCGTTTCACTTTTCAATAATTTAAGGTCATTTTAGCAAACTACCAATTTATGTTTTTTTGTAGTATTGTAACAAAAGTTTTTTTTCAAATAAATGGTTGATCAATGTTAGAAATTACCTAAAACATGTCGCTTTATTTGTGTATAAGTTATTAAAACAATAAAACACCACCAAACAATAAAAAAAGGTATTATACAGGGTGTTAATTAAGTATGTTACCAAAGTTTAACCACGAATAGTACTCCGAAAAATAGATAGAAAATGTCATATGAACATGGGTCCGGAAATGCTTCCTAAGGGAGCTACGCCCCTTTGCATGGGGCACCCTGAAGGCGGTTTTCCCTCGATATTCTCGAAACCATTCATAACAAAATTACGAAATTAGGTACGATGGGTAAACTTTTGACGCTGAATCTGATTCTGAATTCAGAATTTCATAATTTTAATCAGAGGCGTATCACACGGGAGGAGTTAAGGGTAAAAATAACCCCATTTTCTAAATGGTAATTTTTTTGACATTTTGATTTTAGAATATGGTATTTCAGAGATTTCTACATAAAAAACGGTCTCTTGGTACATCTTGATAGGACTAACCGTTTTCGAGAAAAATGCAAATTATTGAATACAACAGCCTGCATCGATTCGATAATTTGCATTTTTCTCGAAAACGGTTAGCCCTATGGAGATGTACCAAGAGACCATTTTTACGTAGAAATCTCTGAAATACCATATATTCTAAAATCAAAATGTCAAAAAAATTACCATTTAGAAAATGGGGTTATTTTTACCCTTATCTCCTCCCGTATGATACGCCTCTGATTAGAATTATGAAATTCTGAATTCAGAATCAGATTCAGCGTCAAAAGTTTACCCATCGTACCTAATTTCGTAATTTTGTTATGAATGGTTTCGAGAATATCGAGGGAAAACCGTCTTCACGGTGTCCCATGCAAAGGGGCGTAGCTCCCTTAGGAAGCATTTCCGGACCCATGTTCATATGACATTTTCTTTCTACTTTTTGGGAGTACTATTCGTGGTTAAAGTTTGTTAACATACTTAATTAACACCCTGTATATAAAATGTCAAGTGCCAGTGAGTCTACAAAGTCATATGAGTACCTTTAGTTGTATAGGATCGTTTTATCGCTTGTGTTATGAAAACCTACACTTAGCTAATAGGGTGTGACGCCATATTTTGATTATTTTTTTCTACCAATCAAAATAACGTAGCATCAATCAGTTCTCACTATTTATTTAGTAATAAATATGTCATTATGGAATCTGTATAGCTAATTTTAATTTACGTATTGCTATTTCATTCCATGGATATTCTGTTCAAATTACAACAGGCCCTTGGATTTTTGAAAGAGGAATTCTTTGGCCCTATTTACTTTGTTCCAAAACTGTATCATTTGGACAATTTATACAGATACACCTCACATCTCTATGAACATTTGAGATAGGAATATAAAGCCTTAAAATGCTTAATTTTCAAGATGCAGGGCGTGAAAGTTTTACTTTTATTTTCGTTTTTTCTAAACTACTCCGCAATAAAATGGCACAACGATTTGAAATTACGTATCGGGGATTTTTTTAAGGCGAGCAATCCAAATTCAAAACGGTTTTGCTATCATGATTAGAGGGCGCCACTTTCAGCACATCGAACTCTTTCAAATTGACAAAAAATTGTCCTGTTTCGTGCATCAAAAAAAAAATCGTTTCCTCAATACGTAAAAAAAGGTACACTTTGTTTTAGTCCCTAGAGATAACCGTTTTCGAGATAAGCTTTTTTTAAATTTCCAAGGCAAACTAGTTGTAAAATGTGATCTAAACAATTATCGCACGAATTAATATTAGGTCAAACATCTAATTTTTAAAATGGGTGGTTTTGAAGTTTAAGAATACTTCGTAAATGGTATGTAAAAGTATGACCCTAATATTCATTCATACGGCGATAAGTCTTTCGATCACAATGGGGTATTTTCCAACTTGCTAATATTGCCTGTTTAATGGCTGAATGGATTGCTTGTATCTAATTTGTAATGATGGCACTGTTTGCTCAATTTTTTTCTGCCCACGTAGAGTAAAGATAGACTTTGAAAATTATCCCTTTGAAAAGAGCTCATTTAAATCTCTTAAACCTCCCGCCTACGAAATCAACCAATCAAAAGTGATTTTTATGCTGGATGTAGATAGGATGTGACTATATTAATTTGAATTATGCGTAGATTCAAGGTTGTTAACATTTTGCCTAGTTTTTCTACATATAGAGGATGTAAACTTAATTTTATGTATTATGTTTATTTAGTTTCCCTCTTGTCAGTTCAATAAAAGTTCATGTTTGTAGACTATAAATGTTATATTACACTGCAATTCCATTTTTTGCATTATTATGTAATTAGCAGTTTATTCTGAGAATGTTTCCTAGTTACTTTTCACAATTTTACTCGTCATCTTTTAACAGCCTGTCACTAGTGTCATGCCATACATAACCTCCTCTGTTCTCACGACTGTCACGGTATCTAACCATGTTGAAATGATGTAAACAAACATCTATCAATGTCAATACGATGCGGAGGTTATGTTTGTAGATGGAGAAAAGGAGGTCAGACGACAAAGTGGAGTCACATTCTAAGGATAGCACCACGAAGGACTTATTACGTCACGCTAAGATTTAGTACGTCACAGCTTTGGCGCGAAATTTTATGTTTGAACTTTGGAGGGGATTTTAACCCACTTTGCGTTCACAATAAAAAGTAAAAATTTTCGTTACATGGCTTTTGGGGACGTAACATCAATATTCCGTCATAAAATTTTGTTCGCAAAATACCTCATTTATTTACAGTTTAGTCACATTGGAAATTTAAATGAAGATTATCTCGAAAACGATTACCTTAAGGGACTTAAATAAAGTAAAATATATCAAAGAAACAATTTTTCTGATATACTCACATTGAAGCACCAAACTGGAAAAAAGTTTTTTTTAGGAACATGCATTATAATATGTACATTTTTTTCAATAAAAATATTTTCAAGGGCCTGAAACTGAAACGTGTGCTTCCTTTTAAAAATATCCAAGGTACCTGTGCCTTCCAACTATATACAAGTCAATGAAAATTATGCAACAATGATTAGAGCTCATTTTCTCAATAAGAAAATGGAAAATATCAAGTCGAAGACAAATCACTTTTTTTTTAATTTTATTTTTTATACAGGATGTTATTTATTAATTCCAAATGCTTATTTTTCACCCAAAATCAATAGAAAAGCTCATATAAATATGTGTCCAAAAGAGTCTGGTTTTCAAAATACAGGGTGACAACAGTTTGGAAACAAAAATTAATTTTTTAGATCAATGAGTCGATTTTTTTGTTAACTTGGCAGTGGTTTTTACTGACGCTAAGTCAGCACTGACTAGAAGATGATTATCATTTCCAGTGGCGTATCGGGGCAGACCCATAATTAATTTTGACAAAAAAAAATGTACGCCACTGACATTTAAAAAGTTAATGTTTTTTTTCAGATTAAACACATGAAAACACAACTTTTTTGTCTCTTGATGTTTCTTCGTATCTCACTTCATTTTCGAGGAAAAAAATAAAAATAGCTCCATTTTTTTGGACGGGCTATGAAGTGGTTTTAATTTTTTTCCTCCAAAACAAAGTGAGAGCGATGTCTATCAAACGAAAAAAAGTCATGTTTTCATCTGTTTCATCTGAAATGCAAGGTTTAATTTTTAAACATGCATTCAATTTTTTTTTGATACCAAAGACATCTTTATATGAATTTTTCTACCTGTATTTGTGCCCCTTTTAATTACGGCCTATTTTTAATTAACACCCTGTATATAGGACCTGCTTTATATGGATCCATTCCAATTGTTCCATAATTTCCACTCGATAACTGATAAAATTATGCCTAGATTTATCTATCATGTTGGTGTTAATCCTATATAGGAGATGTCACTAAAAAGTACCAAAGTTTCAGTGATAGGATTATTGCAAAACAACGAAGTTGCATATTCTTATTTTTTACATCAGACTTGCTGTTTAGCTGTAAGAGTAAATGGACTTTATATTATGTTCCAA